>CM077631.1:2353156-3083187 GCA_039566895.2 Turritopsis rubra | reverse complement strand
GGAAGAAGCGTTTAAAGGCTTCGTATTGTTTTCTTTTGGTGACTTTCAGTTTCGCTAGTTCTTTCTTCATCCATTTGAGAATGATCCTGCGATCGCCAGGGATCCATTTTCCAATCATGATATTCTTTGGAGCCATCTTTGATTCTTCTTTGATTCTTAGTTCAATCTTTCCTGTTCTGGAAGCGACTGTAATGAATCCTATCAAATTTCCTCTATTTATACTCTATTTATAATTTATCAACATTGCTGACCTAGGGTAAAAAAAATATTTATCTTGTTCAATATACCAACATCATTGATGTAAAACTTTATTTATTTTCCTTTAAGTTGGGAGTATTACCCCCTAAATCAGAAAGATAATGAACAGTTTATTAAAACTTATTTTAAGTAATCGAGGGAAAATAACGCATGCGCCTGATAAAGCGGATGCTTGAATAGAGCAGTCCACCTATTTTGCTTCACAAGTCAATTCATTTGGTACAGTTCAGATAACCCGCCCGTCTGCCCATTTGTACATGACTTAGTTGCACAAGTTAGTAACAAAATGTCTCCGTGTAAAATAGATTATTATACCTATCTACAGTGGACCGTCCATATCTCGACTACCCTCTATATCGAATATCTCTCTATCTCGAACAAAATGTTCGGTCCCTTGAAATTTCCCCCAAGAACACTGCATAACCTTTCTCTATTTTGAACTTCTCTATCTCGAACTTTTCCCTATATCGAACAAATTTTCCGGTCCCTTGAACCATTTTCTCTCTATCTCGAACATAAAAATATATGTGACTTTTTCAAACCCGTTTGTTTGCGACGTAGTTATAGTAAAGCTTTTAGAGTTCTTTAAAAAACTGTAAAAACCTTATGTAATGTCTCTGATAATTTCTAACTCCTCCCCATCGTTTCTTTTTAGTCATAATGAAGGCCATTCAGTCAAATAGAGTCAGTTAAATACTTTCCAGGTGTTAAAAAATACTATATTTTGTTAAATCTTCTGAAAACTGCTCATTTTGTAAGATTTTCTATATCTTGAACAAATCTCCCGGTCCCTTGAAAGGTCGAGACAGAGAGAGTCTACTGTATATGGACAGTAGTCCCATTTGGCTCGGCATAACCAGAGTTTTTATCCTAGAGTGGGTATAATACTTGAAAGTTTTACACAAGATTATATTGATGTTAATCATAAAAGTGCAACTACATTTTTTCAATAAATGAAAGTAATTTACAGAAAGATTTAAGCTTATCTTAGTCTGTTCATTGGTTAAACGATGTAAAAATTATATTATGTTGTAAATCATATGTAGCAGTATATTATGTATGAACGTAGAAAACCGAAGATGACTACTATGAACCAAACGATGTGTTTTTCGATGGAATACCCCAAAATTTCTTGAAACGAGATTACGTAGAACATAAGGCTCTTATTTTTGTTTGAACTTTGTGAATTAGAAAGTAGTAATAGTATGATGAAAACACTTTGAACTTTAACTTTTGAGGCGAGGAATTTGCTCTTCATAAACTAGCTACAATTTTCCCCCACGGCATTAAAGATTTTGAATAGCCGTTTATTAATAATTAATGATTAATAATTGTTCTTGTGCAACATCCTGCATCCAACAAAGTATTTGGTTTTGGGAAGGGTCGATGTAATTGTTATGATGTATCGTAGAGTGTATAAAGCATCGCTATATATAATGCTATGGCCAAAACAATGGCATATTTTCATATATGCCTAAGTAAAACCTTCAATCTGTTGAAATTTGTGGTTTTATTTTTCTAAAAACTCAATACTTTATAAAATTCACTATCAAAATCTGGCTCAATCTGCACTAAAAAAGCCTTAATTTTCTTCAGCAATCAGGATAACGAACGTTCTGTTACATCGAATATTAAGAATATCATGACACATACGTATTGTATATTGTTACATTGATCTTAATCCAAGAATATTTTGCAATCCTCTGATGTTAACGTCATGTAAACATTGTTAGTGTTATCTTTGATAATTATAAAAACCAAACATGGCACTTGAAATATGACAGCTAATCTAAATATCATGAAGTGGAAAACTTGATCTTAATGAAATATTAATTTTGTAATCATTTCGCATGGTGTTTTATAAATGTTTTTGTAAGAACATAGAATGGCCCAAATACGGAACTGGAAATATGATATTGATATTGCATATGACGTCAATTAGGTGATGGTGTTAATCCAAAAGTATTTTCCACTCCTTGCAGGTGGTGTTTTTTTTACTTTAAATATGTTGTAATATAATTTAAATAAAAAAAAAGTTGTAAAAACATTTTAAGCCTTAATAAATAGCCACCTTCTTGTTTTATTAAATATTTACCTATCCGTTATTGTTAATCTTAATTTTTGTAACGGTTTGTGGAAGATGTTTCGTGCTGTCTCCTAATTCCTCTCACGGAAATAACTATTTTGATGGAGCGCCATAGTTGACATAAGTTTACTATCGGAATATGACGGAGACAGCGGCTCGAGTGAAAGTTATAAACAGTCAAACATTGTTTCTCAGTAGTGGAAAGATATTTACCCACTGCAGAGACAATGGCTATGAGATACCGTAAACCTCGGCGTATAACCCCACCCGCAGATAAGCCCATTCGTTTATAAGCCCACTCCTTTCACTTAAGTTTTTTCCTGCCTGCGTATAAGCCCACCCCCGTATAAGCCCATCCCTGTAGACTAGATAAGAAAACACTCTTTTTCATTGTGATGAATAATAATAATCTGAATCAGAGAGTGAATATGAAGAGGCAAGCGAACGGTCTGGAGAAAGCTCTTCATCAGAAATTGACTCTGACTAAAACTTTCATTGCCTTTGTTCATTATTTTGGCTGTTTCAATGGCCATTGATGGAAATTCTATCCACACTTGGTACTCATATTTCTAACACTTTTTTCACCCGCAGATTAGCCAGATTAGTTTGACGTCGAAACAACGATCCATATAACGTTCAAACGACGTCGTCAACCTGCTTGATCATGTGTTACCAGTTTCGGTACCTTATATTAAGCTTATTATACAATCATCAACTACAAGTGATTATTCACATGTGAAAACACAAGTTAATTATTAAAACGTAGAACTTAGGCGAAATCTATGGAAGAGAATTAAGTTATTTGGTGCAAATTAGAAAAAGGTACAAGTAACAAAATTTATTTTAAAATTGACGTAATGTTCGAAGTAACTCATTTTTCATTTCCTTCGAAAAACTGTTTATTGTAGTAAGAAATATGTTGGAATTTCGATATTAACAAATCCTGAAGAGAAGTCGAAATCAGTTCGTTAAATCGAGAATTCGTTAAATCGAGAGATTTTTAGAGGGGTTGTTAAGAGAGTTCAGAGAGTTGTTCATTCTAACGAGATTTCGTTATATCGTGGTACCTCATATCGAGATTCCACTGCAGTTCAGTTGAGAAACACGAATCCATTCAAAAAGTGGGCAAAGTACATATAAAAAATTAAGAACACATTCGCAAATATATTTTTTCAGTTTGGAAGTTTTTTAAAACACTTTTTAGTTTCTTCGTTAATTCGTTTTTTCTCTTTTTGACAAAAAGGTTTACAAATATAATAGTTGAAGGAATGAAGCAATTAAGTAAAAGAACTTCAACATCATCAACTTCCCGTACATCCTTTAGTCGGAACGTTAACTATCTTATTCGAGTAAATACAGCATTGAGGTTATAATAGCCAGCCCAATTATTTTAGACTTCCTCCCTTATTTCCAATGTTTTTAGCTAGGAAAACAAATAAGAACATTTCGAGCCTATTTTTTTTTCAGAAAATACCTGGAGGAAGCTGTGCTGTACATATACCCCAACGGGCACATGACGTTATTATAACGTCATAATCACTTCATGAAGTGGCGAGAAATCCCGTCATAATCACGTCATCCTATGGTCATTTTGTAATATTCGACGACGTCATTTGATGACGTCTTAATGACGTCGTGACGACGTGAGAAAAGACGTTATAATCACATTATCATTACGTTATAATCACGTCATCGTCACGTCAAACACTGACGTCCTCACGACGTTAAATCACGTTGTTAAAAGGAACGAATCGAGTGATATGTATCTCAGAAGATTTTTTCAAAGGACATGGTAGCAGGGAAATGGTAAAGGAAATTTAATTAAGTCATTGATTTAAATAACAAGCTTTTATTAGTAGGATAACGCAATTAAATATAAATATACTTTAAGCCATTTGATACAAATATATATTATATTAAAATTCTCTTAAAAATAAATATAAAAATAACTGAATATAGAGAACCCAGACATGTGGATAAGGTTAGACATTCGTTTCGAATCCTTTTTTAAAATAAAGATATAACCTCCTTCACTGAGCTTCTTCTACTTTCACGAATTGAATTCAAAAAATCAATGTGGTTTATAATCTGAGGTTCATAATATATTTGTGCTAATATAATATAAAAATAAATATTAACTTTTCCTAAAATCAGTTCTTACTCTCGATGGATCATGTTTAAGGGCATCGTCACATTCACGTCATTTTTTTCTACTCGAAACATTTTTCGTTTTCGACAATTCACTGAAATAAAGAGCAAAACGGCGAGTCAGTATATTATATACATCTGCAATTTAAGGAACAACGTGTACCTGAGTATCAGAGGCGTAGCAAGAGCTCAGTCAAAATTTGTGGAGGAGAGTTTAGTCATTTAAAGTAGAAAAGGAAAATGTGCAAGTAACCTAATCGACACTTAAGACTGAAAAGAAATATCATAACGTTGGACTCCTCCACTTTTTTGAGTGACCCTGAATACGCCTATGATACTTACTATAACTAATTTCATCCTATCAAAGACTTCATTCCCTTTGCCAGTCGATTCTATCTGCCTTGATCTCTCCTATGTCAAAAATAAGACGCTATTTCCTTTTCGCCCCCCCCCCCCCCCCCCCCCCCCCCCCCCCCCTCCATCTATTTTTTTCACTGCAATCCATCCCAAACATTACAAGGAACATTCGTATAGAGGAATTAAGTATGATAACAAGGTATTTCTCGAAATAAAAACAAAGAACGATTAAATATAGATTTAAAAATAAAGATTTTAATGTAACAGTTGAGGAAATCGGTGAAAATTCCCTACTACTTCACTTCACGAAACGAATAATCCGCCATATTTTTTAAAGTTAACTCTCCATCTCCCCCGCAATGAAACAAAAACGACTTTCGGGTATTATAAGTATTTCATAGGAATGACCTGATTTCAATATGCAGACCAAGAATATGTTTTTAAAGATATGTGGTTTTTAAAAAAACGTTTTTCTGAGATTAAGTTGCATCACACCTGCTACTACCAGCAGCACAAATCCATTGATAAGTCAGACCAAGGATCTGCCACAACTCAGGATGCGATCCTTCAAAAAAACTGTTTTTTGGAATATTTATAATGCGAAAAGGAAATAGCGCCAAAAATAAAAACATTTTAAGGTAATTTGAGAGAGCTTATATTTTATGTATTTGTGTCATTAACTAATAAAGCATACCTGGTCCATGCTGTCAAACGTATCCATGTTTCAAATGTTTTCGTATCCACGCAAAATAAATTTACTTATATATTTCTTTTTCAACTGATTTTTTTTTACTTACAATTACGCTTTACACACTCTTCTCTTGTTTCAATTTTTAATTAGGAAGTGTTTTTAACAGCGATACCTTGATCTTCATCACAACAACAATGAAATGTGAAAGTTTTCACACCTTTTGAAAGCTTTGGTTGAGTTTAAACTTACTTGAAAATAATGCTCAACAGGTTGAATAGGAATAAGAAAAAAAGAATACTTGCTAAACTTGCTTCATAAAAACATGGACGCGATAAAAAAAACCCGTAGTGTAATACGAATGAATTAAGAGATTACCACTAAAGTGAAAAAGCTAGCTATTGAAATTATCCTGAAAGTTACAACGTACATTAATACTTCCGAAAAGTCTGTTACAAGAGTTTTACAAAAATATCCTGTAAAACGCCTAAATTCGGAAAGCTTACATTTTCAAAATGTGCATCTATGATTCTGGAAAAAATGAATTAAAAAATTCCTTTAATAATGTAAAACTATGCAAAAACTTTGTATGTGAACTTAAATCACAAATTTACGTTTTTGAAGTCTTTTTCTTTTGAAACTTTCAGCTTTCATGATAAACTTCTCTTCAATTTATAGATCGTTTAAAAAGCAACCACAGAAATTTGTACAGTTCATTAGTTATCTTAATGTTTTTAAAGTGTATTTCATCAGTATAAGTGTGTCTATAAATTATTAGGCTTCTTTTACAACATCATGTATGATGAGTAGTTGTCAGGTAAGATGTTTATTTGCCATTTCAAACAAACATCCTGATTTGACCACAATGTTATGTGCATGTGTGTTATGTGCATGTTTATTAAAATTTTCATTGTTTTCATCTAGGCTGCTTCTATATCATCAAATAGCAAAATAATAAACTGTCAATTTTGTTTCGGTGGTGTTATGTTAATAAAAATTAAAATAAAATTTATTCACAATAGTATTTAAAAGAAATACAAGATATTTTTTGTGTAAAATTAATTACAATATTTGCAACAATTGGAGAAAGAGAATGACTGTCATCAAAAGCAAGGTTAGACACAAGACTTTAACGTGGAAACTTGTAAAGTGACTGCGCTATGTACCTGACTATTAAGCACATTGCATAGACATAAAACGTGTGTGAATTAACCTTACGATTGATAGCATAGCCTCGTGAAATTACGTTCTGTTATTGGCTGTAATCTGCCCAGATATATTGCAAAACGAAACAAAGCAGCATTAACAGGCGCGAAGACAGTAGCAACACGTAAACCTATATATTATAAGGTATTTTGTTAGATATGGAAAAGGAAATTGGTAAATATATTTGTGACATACCACAATCAACAAAAGACTAACTCCTACTGATACACATCTGCATCTTTTGAGGTCTATAACGCATGTTACTTTTCGGTCACTATTCAGTGATTTTATTTTTTGCCACCCTCTGTTGATGAGGAAGGTGAGGGGAAATGTAAATTACAAAAAAAAGAACGAGTTGAGTGGGTTAAATTGGGATGCTAATGTATAACGTGGATATTTTACAAAATTGGAAGAATGATCTTCTAAACATTATAGTAAACATATAATTTAGAAAGCTGAATAACGCATAAACGGTATATTTATGATATTTTTCCAACGGGAAAACCGTAAAATACAGTCAAACGTCTTAAAGAGGGTAAGCTCGTTGCGAAAAAACTGAATCCACTGAAGTTTGACTCTACATCGATTCACACATTGACTTTAAATTCAAAGACTGTAAGTTTGTAAGACACACTACATTTAGGGAATCACTACGTACGATCTCCATGATAGAGATTGATTCAAATTCTGATTGGTTAAAACAAAGTTATATCAAATTGTGATTGGCTGAAACAAAATGTCGTACGATAATAAATCATACGATGAAAAAATTGAAGGAACAGAAAAATGATGTTGAATAAACAGAAGCGTAACAAATGATAATCTTTCAAGCAACATGATTTTATTGAATAGAAAATCGTAACGGATAACATAAACTAACCTCCGGTAACAAAACATCATCCCGCTGAACCGGGTTGACATTTTCTCTTCTGATGGGGTGGAATTGATTTACCCCACCCAAACCTAGCTGTTACAGAGAGCAGATGCTGGCTATTAAAGATAATGAACTGTTATAAAGGTCAGCAGTTTTCTACAAGGGCAGTCGGATCTAACAGAAAATTAACTGGTGTAAGCCAATTTGGAGGAGTTCTAAAAAAGAATTGGCAATTAAATTGCAATTATCCGTTTGAAAATACTCTTCTCCATAATTTTTACACCAGTAAAATTGCTTCTCGATCCGCCGCTGAAGGGAATCTCCACGAGAGAGCCAATTATTTGTTTACCTCGTTTGTTTGCAAATTTGATATAAGTCAGCTGCTCCTTCCAGACTCGTTTCTCGTTGAACAATAGTTCAAATGAGGGATTCCCACTGCTGCATCAGCACATTGCAATCTTCAGTTTTATTTATAACAGTTCATTATCTTTAAAACAATAAACGCCAAAAACATTTCTGGAGGCGCTCAAGCATAGGGTGGGGTCAAAGTGACAAATTGTTTTATGAGACCTGAAAGACCATTAAATCAGTAATAGTTTTTTTCTGTATAAAAGAATTTATAAGTAGTATTTGTATTCGTGTAGCAAAGAAATATCGTCTGTGTTTTTCCGTTTTTTCTTTCGGTCCAAGCCGTAATCACTCGTACGTCCTCATAATTGCCGTGCAAGAAACTGTCGAGAAAAGCATATTAACTAGTTTTTATATCTTTAAATTCAATCATTAAAATAACAAAATAAAATGTAACGAAAAAATTAGAAAAGAATAAAAGAATATTTTTCATTGATTAGTTTTAATTTTAGTGGTTCTTTTTCTTAATTTCTTCAATAATTCGTTACATATTCTATTTTCTCACTTTATCTAACACCTAAAAGTTGTAATAAAATTTAATATTATTACGGGAAAGCTAGAGCGTCCCGTATTAAAACCAGCTTGTGTTCCTCCTCCGCGAAACGTCAATTGCAAATATTTTGGTGAAAAACATCAATGAATAATTCTGTTTTTTGGTTGAAATTATTAAATATGCTAAAACCTACACAGTTTCCTATATGCATTTCTATTAATAGCCCTGTTCGCTCTCCCGTTTCATGCTGCTCAGCTTCTTGTTATTAAGTTAGTATTATGTAAACCAGTTATGGATGTACGTGTACGGGTTGTGCTAATCTATAGCTTTCACTGTCAATCTGGGAAATTAAGGTGAAATAAGGTAGACTTATGCAAGGTTATGTTACGAATTTTAATGAAGCATTATCGTACTTTTGGAAATTAACATTTGTGCAATTTCAACAACTTTTATTCAATTAACCACAATAAAGAAATCCATTAAGCTAATATCTTAATTTTCGTTGTCTCGTTATCCCGAGTAGAGTGCTCGATAATCTTTTATTTATTAGAGCGTATTAATATGGTTAAGTAAAATAACAAATAAAATAACGCCTTTATTTTCGAAAGTCTTCGCTTCACACATTCATCAGTTGAAATCAATAATTAGGGCCCATTTCTTACATTAGAATAATTTTCTTCTCTTCCAAATCTTCCAGGTATTCTGTTACGAAAGAAACGGATAGAATCGATTCCAAACCTTCCAAACTCTGGAATATTAATCGTTTTTAGGAGTTTGAATTTTAAGCTATGGTGCTTCTCTTGGTTCTATAGTGGAAATGTCAGGCCACATGATAATTATTTATTTAGTGCTGTTTTACATTTTCAAAGATTTTTTTTCTGTTTCCGAATCATAAAGACAGGTCATCACCACTGTGATTGCAAATCAGGAAAAATACTGCACGACGCGTTTATTATTTGGAAAATAAATGGCCAATTATTATTATAACAGGTTTGAACTCTTGTGGTGATTAATGTTATTGCTGTTGAAAACAGTTCTGTTATATGCTTTTGAAATAAACGTTTATCGTGACATCATGATAATATTCTTAGACAGCGATCGTTTACGGGATGCTGAGTGTTGGTTTTCAATTCTTGTGGGTTTTTTTCATTCCTATATTATTGTTAACGGTGAAAAGTATAACAGTTTTGTGACATAACGATAATGATACAGAACTGTTATCTGTTTATAAACTGTTATTAATGTAACAAAATCTGATTCGCCATGATGTCCGCACTGCTTGAAAGCAATTGTAGTTCACGAATCATAAAGACAGGTCATCACCACTGTGATTGCAAATCAGGAAAAATACTGCACGACGCGTTTATTATTTGGAAAATAAATGGCCAATTATTATTATAACAGGTTTGAACTCTTTGGTGATTAATGGTATTGCTGTTGAAAACTGTTCTGTTATATTTTTTTTTCGAAATGTTGGTTCCTCCTGTTTTCTAATTTTATTGGTCAGATTCGTGAGGCAGCTGATCTGTGATTTCCCCGTCTCTGTCAGTGGTTTTAATCGCAGTTAATTCCGTCCGTTTATGATACTCTCCATACGACTGGAGTTCATTATTGACTGTTTTCTCAACACCCAGCAATCAATCAATCTCTTAATGGTTCAATCCAGAAAACAGGTTTTAAAAATGGCATTTTTTTCATGATATTTCTAACGTGAAGGAGACTGTTTTAATACAGGTTTTAACATTTTAAAATCAAAGTCGCCACGACGTCGATGGGTGGTCATAATTAAAATGTAAAACGGTCGTCATTTTACGGACGTCACCATGGCGTCACCAAGACGTCTGCAAAAGTCTATTAAAATATGTTGTGATAACGTCACCAAGACTCACTCGTGTATGACCTAGATTGGTCACGAAACGTCACCTTGACGTCTTACGTCTGGATTGGTTGGTCAAATGACATAAAGATAAGTCATGAAAAGACGTCACACTCAAAGTTTTATACACGTTGTATCCTAGGAGGTTCAACGAAGTTAACGTAGCAGACATCAAATAAATCAGTATACAAGAGTATCAAATACAGATTCGCATTTGAATTTCTCTTTCTCAAAATGATTTAATAAATATATGAACAGGAAATTAGAATTAGAAACTGTATAAATAAAAAATTCAAATTAGTTCGTGATTAAATAAAATATTCTGTTTTGAGAATCTGAAGAATAAGACCATCCCAGAAAACAGGCCACATACAGTATTCACATACAGTATTCATTTCTGACTTTATGCAATTCCAGCTAAAAAACACAAGATATGGGCAAGATATTCAGTTGCTAAAAAGAATAAGGATACAACAAACATAAACTGAATCTGTTTACTTCAATGTCACTACGCCCGTCATAACCATGTCACTACGCCCGTCATAACCATGTCACTACGCCCGTCATAACCATTAGAAATGTCTGTTACGTCAATGAACTTAAGGTGTGCAGATGAACCGACTCACGCGGCTCAAAATTTCGAGTTTTCTTAACCCGTCGTCTGCTCTGTTAAATAGTTTTGTCATTTTTTGGCCACGTCCTCAAAATGGATCCGTATTAAAAGTAAAGATGAAGAATTATATGTTTGTAGGCAAAACGATGTAGACAAAAAGATGTGCAGATGAACCGACTCACGCATTATGGTCCATTTGCTATTCAGTTATAAAGAATTTACGTTTTTGGTCGCAATGGCATTTAGACTGCATATTAACACTGGGAAATGGACTGTACGAAACGTTGGGCTTTTCTAGGTACTTGTCTTTTGATGAACTTCCGGACCGAGTAAAATTTAATGGTGAAGGTCTGACACTAACTAGGTATGGGGAGATAACAGGAATATTAAATTCTAATACCGAAAACTTCCTCCATTGTCTTCACTATGAAAACGGTAAAGGAACCATATTTATCGCAAGTGGCTTCGCTACATCTATATTTTCAGTTAACGGAGTCATTTACATTTTTGACTCACACGCTCGCGATTCAAATACAGGTTTACCAGATCATAATGGTGTGTCTGTGTTGATGAAATTCAATTCGTTTAAGCATGCGGAAGATTACGTTAAAAACCTACATTTGCTGAACACGAATCAACTTGAAAGTGTGTATTATCAGATGCTAAGTTTTGATATTTCAATAAGTAGCGCTGCTTTAATAAGGGTTCTCAGAAACGAAAAATCTCATGTGAGAAAACGCGGATTGACTCTCGAGAATGAAGCAAATCAAGCTAAAAAACGTGTTTACACAAAATTACCGGGCTAATATTTCAACTGAGCAAAAATCAGAAGTGCGAGAAAGAGATCTCAAGAAAACGAAACAGAGACTGGTGACACTTTCTGATCAGAAACAATACAGCCTACGGGAAAGGAAACAAGTGTGTAAGAAAAACCAACGATCAGCGTTATCGAATGAATTAAAATCGGGATTTCGAGAAAAAGACCGAACCTACAGGAAAATCAAACGAGTAGGGTTATCGAACGAGCTAAAATCGGAAACACGGGCAAAATACCGAATGAGTAAGAAAGGGAAACGAGCTACCCTTTCGGAAAAGTTAAAGTTCCGACTACGGCAGAACGATCGAGTAAGTAAACAGAAGCAACGAGCAGGGACGATTGAATCATTTAAGAAAATCATTAGGGAAGGACCATTTTATGTTTGTGTATGTTGCAATAGAACTTTATATAAGCAATCGGTTCGAAACTTTGACGAACATATTTATAATATAAATGGAGAGATTTTTACATTCCATGTGCTTAGTTTCGACGGTAGAGAATACATATGTCAAACATGCCATCTAAAACTAATAAAAAGAAAACTTCCCTGTCAAACTGTGGTCAATGATTTACAAGTTTTTGATTAGCCAAATGAATTTATTGATGTTCGTAAACTTGAAAAAACAATTATTTCAAAAAGGCTGCTGTTCAAAAAGATCACAATCATGCCTAAAGGACGGTCGCTAAAAATGAAAGGAGCCATTTGTAATGTTCCAATAGAGGCAGATGAAATTTGTAATATCTGACCTCGAGGATTTGATAACAATGGCATAGTTCAAGTTGCTTTAAAGAAAAAAATGTCATTTAATCTAATGTTCTTTTTGATTTACTTAAAACGAAATAATTCATTGTATTCTAACATCGAAATAAATTTAGATAATGTCCCTCTTTGTTGGATTGGGGAAATAAACAATACATTTGATGAAGACGAGGTCCATTTTGTAAATTAAAGTCAAATTCACCATGTTAAACAAGCTGATCAGGAAGAAGAAACGAATCCTTTAGATCCATTTTGCCTGACTGCCTCAGAAACTGCTTACGTACCCGAGATTGCATATACAGTCAGTGATGATGATGTAAATGTAACCATTGCACCAGGAGAAAATAAGAAACCTTTGCCTATAATTTGTGATGATGATTGCGAACTACTTGCGCACCCGTGGTTGTTTCCGACCGGAAAATTCGGATATACCCACGAAAGGAAAGAAAGTTCGAGTCCCTGTAAATATTTCAACCAAAAATTATTAAATTACAAACAAACATTTGCTTCAGACTCTGATTATATATTTTTTGCCCAATCACTTGCTCAACATTTGAATTTGAATAGATCAATCAATATTGCCATGAAAAAAATAAAATCTGACGGGGTAACAGCTGGCGAAATTTCACAAAATTTTAAACAAAAGATAGGAGAACTAATAGCTAATGATGAAGCATTCAATTTCATGAACACTTTAAAAGGAACCCCAGCGCATCAGAAACGATTTCTATTTGCAGTACTCGCCATGGTTAAACAGTTAGGATTGCCGACTTATTTTATGACTCTTTCTTGTGCAGATCTCAGGTGGAATGAGTTAGTTGAAATTATAGGAAAATTAAACGGTATGAATTTAACGACAGAAGACATTGAACATTTGAACTATTTTGAAAGAACAAAAATTCTCAACAGCAACCCCCCGTTCTTTTGGCCAGACATTTCCAATGCAGAGTTGAAATTTTTTTTGATTAATCTGTTGGTTTTGGCAGTGAGTAAAATTAATTACCGATGGCGTTTTTCTAATTGGCGATCTCTCTGTTCCTGGAATTTATAGAGAAAGAAAACTCAGCTTTAAAGAAAGAAACATTATTCAGGTATAATTCTTTTTAAGATTTAGTTAATACCTTATATCTTATATATATAAATCTGTATATACTGCAAAAGTTAGTTTTGTAATGGGCAGTGTAGCGTGTGAGTGAGATATTTCACAATTTGTGAATAATTTTTCTGAGATTTAGCATTGATAATTATGAATATGTTTACCACAAAGACTGAAAGAATTTTTGGTTGACAATAAAGTTAGAAAGTGGAAAGAATTAAGAATTGGTTAGGATTCAGAAGTCGAAAAAATACAGCCTTTTATTTAAATTTTCTTATTTTCTTAATTTTTTTTGTAGCAAGTTGTTTGAGGGACTTGGAACTATGACGTCATTATCATGACGTTAAAATATATTGCCGACTACATGTCGGTCACAATTGAATTTGTGTGCAATTTTTCGCTGGGCTTAATATATATGACATTAAACGCATAATTATTGCGTTAACTGTTGCCGTTTGGGGCCCATATTGGCTTTGAGTTATGGCTCAAATTGATTTCTTCAGTAAAACTTTACATTAAATATGATTCGACGTAAACATGTAATAACATTTTTAACAAACAAACTTCTTCCGTGTTCTGTGAATTCTATTTTTGGCGACAAATAAAGGAAAAATCAATAGTTTTACCTAAATACACCGCGTTATCAATGCTTAGTATGGCGTGTAAAAAATTCATGAATCGATGAAAGATTTTAGGGCGGCGTTTTGGACTGCGTTTTTGTATTTCATAGAGTTATTATCAAATGGTTAGTATAGCGTGTAAAAACATCTTATTGGGAAAGATGTAAAAAAATTTTACACGGTATACTAGTTATATTATAATAATCAAAACATTCGATAGCCATATTCCCAATGGAAGGGCTTCTTTCCAGGAAAAAAATCACTCCCCAGTGAAACAAAGGGGAGTTATTTTTACCCAGAGGGAGTGCTTATTTTCTGGGGAAAAAAGACTGGGGGAGTGCTTATTTCCCAGTTAAAAAAGACTCCGGGAATACTTTTTTTCAGGGAGTACTTTTTGACGGTTACACCGGAACATGCACAACCCTACAAAAGAAAACTACGACCCACATAAATCCATTAATGACATATTAGAGGTATTAGATATTGAAGAGGCAGATTATTACCGTTTGCTAGAAATATCACCTGATAATAGTTATCAGATCCATTTCAAACGATCTCCTGGTTCCTGTTTTACAAATAATTATTTTGAAGATGGTTTACTTGCATGGGAAGCAAACATTGACATCTAACATGTTTTAGATTATTATAAAGCTGTAGCTTATATGTGTGCATATCTATCCAAATCAGAGGACGAATCTACCGGCAGCTAAAGAAGCACATAACGGAGGTCAATCTGCTTATGAAAAAATGAAATCGGTATCAAAAGCTTACCAAACACACAGAGAAATGTCTATTCAGGAAGCAGTTTCGATTGTTTTGCCAGAAATTTGGTTACGTAAAACCTGTCCAACAGTTACCTTTGCCAACAGCAATCTGTCTGAAAATCGGTATCGGGTTTGTCGAAGCGCATATAAGTGAACATATGAGTGCACGTTCACCAATTTGGCAAGCCCTGCATGTATGAGTACTGCGTGCTTAAAACAATTTTTTTTCTTCACTTTCAGCTGACACCGAAAGTATAACGGGTTATGTTATGGATGTGTCTCCAGTCAAAATAGCGAAAACTGGTAAACAATATTTTAGGCTTGGAATACAAATTGCAAATAAAAAAGTTCACAATGCCTTGTGCTTCTCCCCATCCAAACGCCAACTGTTTAACACATTGTGTCGTGAAAGAAGAGGGTGTACCATTAATAACGTAAAATCAAAGAAAGATGTACTATACATAAATGATTATTCAACTGTTGAGGATAAAGAGTTGGGGTTTTCACGAAACCCTGGAGTCGAATACATGACAATTGCACAAGTTGTAAACCAAGTTCCGCTTGATCAGCAAGTAAATGTTCAGAGGTGTTGTGTTGTTAGGTGAAATCAGGAATGTCCATGTACGTGATCAGGAAGTTTTCGTTCGAGATTGTTTTTTGGTTGATGAACAGAGTTGTATGAAACTAACTTTATGGCGATAATATTGTTATCTGCTTGATACATATGATCTTAAACAGGTTTTGAAAATGAAATATTCAAATAACTTTGAACAATACTACATATGCTCTCAGTATAACACAAATAAAAGATTATCAGGCCGTTCCTGTGGTTGATTATCAAGTTCTTGGAAAAGTGAAAATTGATTCAGTTGAATCTTGTGCACCGATTTGCCCATAATGTAACAAGCCAGTTCAGCATGGTAATGATACTGCAGTTATCAAATGTGGCAATTGCTCCAAGATTATGCTCAGTGCTTCTTTAAAAAGAAAGAAGAGCCATTCCATAATTGTCAGCGATGAATCATAAAGACATAAAGACATAAAAAGGATTACGAGGGATTCGTTTGCAGAAATCAAAATGAAAGCATCCCACCCCACTACACTTGACAGTTGTTAATATTGCATGCTACAAACTGTCTTCTTAAGCCAGCCGCAAATCGGAGCCACATGTTGGCCAACATGTTGGTATTGTTTGCTATACCATATTTTTTAAAGAAATAAAATGAACAGCATTATCACTTGTTCATTCAATTACATACTGGCTAGCTCCCTTCCGTGCTGAGCCCTTAGTGTATTCCATTTGGCCTTTATTGCCGCTATTTCGATATTTAACTCTTCTTTTATTTCAGAAAGAGCCTTTTCTTTTATGTCTCTTTTGGAGTATTTTGGGTCAGCAATGTCTTAAAAGACAAGGCCTAGCCTCGTAGAGATCAATTAATGTTTGCTTTTAACAAAATAACATACGGATCTCATAACATTTTAAATTTAACTGCATGTACGTCAGTTTCAAAGATAAAGTACTTTGAGTAAAACGAGGCTTTTCTCTTTTCTCAGATACGAATGTCACCATAGAAGTCCAACTCATCATAGAAGTAATCCTGCAAAGATAAAAAAACGCACCATAACCGCATTTTAATAACACCATAATAACTAATTCTTTGCAACTTTTCAGACAGATGAAAACATTTGGCAAGAGGGTATTGGTACAGTGTAACCTCTAATTGCGGCCCCATCTATTCAGCGGACACCTCCACTCAAATCTTTAAAATAAACTTACTGTCTTTTCTCAGAAGTTGTATTTCTGAATCCCTGACCAAGATTTCTCAAGAAATATTGATGAAATTGAGCTACTTTGCAGAAATGTAATTATCTGTTGTCGCTATGAAATAAGTGGAACGATTTTGTTAGACTCGCCCAAACATGACTAATTTCAACAAGTTCTAAATTTAATAGTGATAATTTCCTTAAAATGGCTTTTAGCGCAAATTTCCGTAACTTTTTTCACACTCCGGCCTCTAATGCTTCATTTACGTCCAAAATAACGCCCTTCAAACAACGCCTCTTTTCCAGAAAATGACCAGCGTGAGAGAGACTTTTTGGTAAAAAAAGGCACAATTTTTTTCATCAGGTGTGGTCACTATTTGTTACGTCGTACCAATGAAATGCATTCGTAGAAATTTTAAAGTTTTTAGGGGGTTTACACCTTAATTCGCCAAATTTCAAATAAGGGTGATTGGCGTAATGACAAACTAGACCCCGGAAGGCTTTCTGAAGATGAGCTTATTTGTAACCAAACTGCAATGAATAAGGAATGAATGAGAATGAGTACGTCCTTTTAATATTCTGCTTCCATGTTCTCACATTGCATAACCATATAATTAAATTTTGCCCGAAACGCACTTTTTAGGCACAGATAAGAAAAACGATTCACAAACTTGAAACCAGTAGTATGGAATTTTTCTTAATGAAAGTTTTCATTGAAGCACTTTCGAAATCTCCTTTGATTAAAAACTACGGTCAGTACATTCCATCATACTTCGTAAACTGAAGATTATTCCCTCAAACATCGTTTGTCATTATCATCGAAAATAAATTCAAAAGAAAAAGAATCATTACATACACAGAATATTCCTAATGACAGCGGAATGAAAGTACACATCCAATCAAAGACACACATTTTTGTTAATGGAAAGAATGCACACTACTGAAAATCACAACCACCCATTTGTCTCTAATCCTATCCCCTGCCAACAAAAAGGATTGACATGTTCCTATTATGATAAGTTAGTATCGCTTTGATTTAAAGTCATTTTTCCGCATAAATTTTGTTTACCAAACCTGAGTTCTAATGAAAAAAAGATATAATGTGTTTCGCATTGACATGTAGAAAGCAAATAATAAAAACACAACACAACCCCTTTAGAGATTTATTTATTTAGAATGATGTTTGCATAAGATCAAGTGACCTGTAATATTAATGACAACGACTAGCAAATCAACATTACTAGTAAACAAGAGACAGAAACTAAGACCAGTCAATATGATTGTTAATATTCTGTAAGTATTTCAACCGTAATTTTTTGGTTTATTATCTGCAGTTTCCAATCTATGAAAAATTAATAAATAACAGATTTGTAGAGGGGTGTTTCAAAAATAAAACCTCGTTTTCGTTTTCGTTTTCTTGAATAGGCCTTTCCGGAATGTCTGTTTAAACACTACATTTATGGCCTAGTTACCATTTTTCGTCTCGTTTTCAATATCAAATTTTTTTTTAACCGCACTACGAAAAATTTGAATAATCGAGACCATTATTAAGTGAATCAGTTATAAAATCAGTTAAAAAATTGCTTCAAAACGAGGCGGAACATGTTGAAGACGGTGTTCAAATCAAAAGCAAGGATTACAGGGAGTCGCCCATTGAGTTTCCTTCATACTTTTTATGAATATTATAACACACTTCTACACAAAACTTGACGTACTAATTATAACCTAAGCAGTAAGATAGCGTCCGGTCTTTTAAAACATTTAAAATGGGCAGACCTAGAAATCACCGTGTACGTTCGTGACGAAGAGTGAACGTACTTCAGAGTGATAAGAAAAAGCTGGTGCGTGAAACCATGCACAGCTATAGCTAAGACATACAGTACATGTACGCCTGCGTTTTGACTATACATATTTCTAAAAGATGCAAAAACGTAAGATCATCATGACGGAAAGCTAGCATCCACTTGTCTTTATGAGGCCTAAAAAGAAAGCAGTATGAAAAACAAGATATGGTTAGCAATCAATACGTCACTAGGGGGTATATCATGAGTTGTGATGATAAAATCCAGTTTCCTATTCCTGCAATTTTCCACGGTAGAATTCCCACGTTTTAAGACTATCTACCGCTTCTTTCATTACGTTCAAAACGTTTTGTTCACACGTTTTGTGAACAGGTTTGTTCACATGTTACAATCTCTTTCCTTTCCAAAAAAAAAAAGAAAAGATTTTAGGATTAATGTTAAGTACACGAACAGAGATAGTTGGATTCTGTTTTGCCATCAAAGAAATATTTCTTTTGTGAAGCATATCAATATTTTCAGGTGCGACAGTGAAATTTGAAAGAGGGGGTCGAAAAGACGGAGATAAGGACATTGTAAAAGGTTTAATGCTATATTGTACTCGGAACACTCAAAGAAACCAAATCAAAACAATAAATTTGTAACAAAGGAAACAACATCACTCATTGACATTATTGCAACAAATAAACCTGAAAACATTGTGTCCAGTGATGTCATAGCAACAAGTTTGAGTGATCATGATATGGTAGCTTGCGTAAGAAAAATCAATCACAAGAAATTTCCTACCAAAAATATAACGTGTAGAAATTATCGAACGTATGATGCTGACAAAATGAAGTCCGACTTTGAAAAAGTAAACTGGATACCAGTACTAACCGCGAAAAATGTAAATGATGCCGTGAACATTTTTAACTTTATAGCAAAAAACATTTTTGACAAACATGCACCTGTTGTAACAAAACGAACTAAAAGTAAACCGTGCGAATGGATGACTGAAAACATCAAAAATACGATGAATGAAAGAGACAGACGGCTAAGGAAAGCTAGGAAAACCAATAATGCAATGGATTGGGAAAAGTACCGAATATTGAGAAACCAATGCAACATCATGATGAGAAAATCGAAAGCGTTATTTACGAAAAACCTGTTAAACGAAAATATCAACAACCCAAAATCTTTTTGGAAGGCAGTAAAAGGAATTTTTCCAACAAAATGCAGCACTAATTCTAACACTATAAATGATGTAACCAGAAACAAACGTAAAGCTGAAAGCTTCAGAGATTACTTTTCATCCGTGGTGTCAAACCTTAAAAAAGTAACGTTCAAGCTCAAAGATTGCATATGGAAACCATCACCTTTTGTCACAAAACGTACTCGTAGAACTTTCAAATTTCGTTATGTGCCCATGGTGTTTGTTAAAAGCTTTCTGAAGTCATTGAAAAAGAACAAAGCAACAGGTGTCGATGAACTCCCTGCAAGGCTGCTGAAGGATTGTGGAAACTCCATAGCTAAACCACTTCATCACATTGTCAATTTATCTCTCCATACCAGTACAGTCCCAGAAATATGGAAAACTGGAAAAATCGTACCAATCTACAAATCAGGTGATGCATCAAAAGTTGAGAACTTCAGACCGATTTCGGTACTACCTGTCTTATCCAAAGTATTGGAAAAGGCTGTACATACCCAATTAACGTCGTACCTGGAAAGTAACAAACTGCTGAACAGTTACCAGTTTGGCTACCGAGCTAAACGATCTACTGACATCGCAACAACGATCTTCGTGGATGAAATCAGACAAAATGGAGACAATGGTAAACTGACCGGCGCCCTGTTTCTAGACCTGAGTAAGGCTTTTGACACTATAAATCACAGTTTGGTGTTGAAAAAGCTTCAATCGTATGGAATCTCAGCTACAGAATTGCAATGGTTTACAGATTATTTATTTTCCAGAAAGCAATTAGTCACAATTGGTGGTCAACGGTCATCAGACTTCCATCTCTCATGTGGAGTACCGCAAGGATCTATATTGGGACCACTTATTTTTTTGATATTCTTTAACGACTTTCCGGAACAACTTCAGAAGTCCAAATGCATTCAGTACGCCGACGATACTGTTATTTATTATTCACATTGTAATGCTGAGGAGATTGAAAACGTTCTGAACTATGAAATTAAAATCTTAGAAAAGTATTTCGAAGAAAATGAACTGATCGTCAATTTGAAACCAGGCAAAACAGAGTCGATGCTTTTTGGTACAGCGAAACGTCTCTCCCAAAAGAAAACAATGGAACTAACAATGAATGGGGAACCAATCAATCACACCGATGCATATTGTTATCTTGGCACCACCCTTGATCAATCGTTAACGCTTGATAAGAACTTTGAAAAGGCGTACAAAAAGGCAACTGGTCGTTTAAATCTTCTGAAGAAAATGAGACAGTACTTAAACAAGGATGCTGCCCATAGAATATTTGAAATGGTAATCGTACCAATTCTCCTGTACAGCACGCTGATACAACTCCAGCTTACTGCAACACAACAGCGTAAGTTGAAATTCATCGAAAAGAGAGCTAAAACAACTATCGGGGGAAACGCGAAAGTAACTAGTATTGAAAAAACGAGGAAGAAAAGAGCTTGTAAAATGGTGAAACGGTGTATAAAGGACGATGTTTGCAGTAACTTACATGGTTATTTTTCTGTGAACACTCATGATATATACACTAGAAACAAAAATAGACTTTTGAAACTCCCTAAAATCAAGTTGGAGTTCGGTAAAAAAGCTTTTAAATATCAGGGAGCAAAGGTGTACAACGACTTGCCTATTACAATCAGATCTTCCGATACCAATTTTGATGTTTTACTAGAAGAACATTTTAAAACATTATAGTTTTACACTTTTATCGTAAATAAATAGTTTTTATATGCTTTTAATTTGATATATATTATACATTAAGTACTTAGCAACAGGTCACACATTGATAGCAGCAATTAAGTTTGTTGAAATGTAAATATGTATATATGTGAATATGTATGTATTGCAACCTGTATAAATATTGCTTAATAATAATAATAATAATAATAATTGACAAAACCAAACAAAATATGAATAAAGGGGTGGGGAGGTCGTTTGCACCGACGTCACTCTCCCGACACAAACTACAGCTCGTAGTACGCGCTTGATTTTTCGCCTACATGCTATTACAAACCGGTTCTAGTATTGCAAGTCTGTGAGTCATCAGAAAATTACTTTATTGAGGGTCTAATTTTGGTTAATAATAAATTGTAAACACATTTCATAATAAACCTTTGAGAATAGCAGCCGACACCGAAACTAGTTGGGTACAATTGATTGTTTTAGTCATGCTCTTCTCCTTTCATATTGTTGAAAACTTATTTTGTATTTCCAGATACGCACTTGTCATCAGTGCATGTTTTCATTGCCAACATATGATGAGTGACAGCCTTCAATGTAGAAAATATGAAAGTGTATTACGAAATGGTTTTTGCTTAGACGAAATGAAGCATTTGGAAATTGAAACTACCCGAACCGATCATATGCATTCTAATAAATATCTGCATCAGATCTACGAAGGAGCACGTGCTATTGAGAAGATCTCAAAATGGCGAAAAAAAGAATTCTCATTACGCGAATTAATAATCAAATTAACGTTGTACAATTGCGAGAATGTTAGTGCACTTGAAAAAATCGTAGATAGCATACCACTTCCTACGGTACAAGCAGCCATACAATGTCTATACTCAGCTAAGCGGTATCTTTGTCTCCTATACCATCCAGTTTGCTTGCGTACACAGAATAATAATATTACCATCTCACCACCATGCTTCGAGTATTGTTTGCAAATTAGAAGTGGTGTCTGTCAAAAAACTGTGTCAGCCCATGCGAAGCTATTTGGATACAAGTACCTATGTTCCCGTTATTCGTCAATAAAACCTAAAAAGGGGAGAATCACTTGTGAAGGACTCCCGAACGCAAATCAATCTTCTATGTTTAAGTGTCAATTGTACAAACCTCCTAATGTTTCACTACGTTACCACTCAAGCACAGCCTGTTACCATGGCAATGGGTTTAATTATATTGGGAGAGTCGAGGTGACACAAAACGGTAACAAATGTGTGAATTGGGAAAATAGAAATAGTCAGCTATATCCATCACTGGAAAAAAACTTTTGTCGAAATCCTCAGGGTTTTGGAGTTAAACCATGGTGTTATGTAGATGACGAAGGTACATGGGATTATTGCAACATACTGAAGTGTGTTGATAAAAAGGAAGAAGATTTCTATTACTTGTGGTATGCACTTCCTGTTTCTTTAATTGCTACACTTGTTGGTGGAATACTCTTTGTTAGATTAAAACAGCGAATATCAAAAAATGAAGACGTTATTCCATACTCTGAAACAACTATTGGTAGCCTATTGGACAGAAACCAAATTGATTGATGGCATTCTGATGGGATGGCAGTTATACAGTATATATTATAAACTAAAAGCAACTTTTGTTTTTTGCACAGTTTCAAATCAAAATAAAAGTTTTACATGAGAAAACGGCGTCATCCCTTTGGAGCTATAACATTTTTTATGATCACTAATTATCATTTTTGAAGAATTCGATAATTTAATGAATCAATTTTCAAATTTTTAACGCTTTTTTCTATTTAAAATAAAAACAAGAAATGCTGTGCATATATACAAATCGCATGAAGGAGGCTCTACGTGTTAGGGGTTTAAATAAAATTTATGTTGCAATTTAAACCAGGTTCAGGCATATGACACGAACACAACAGCAGGAAGCATGCGCAGAATTTCCATATTTATGTTTTAATGTTATTACTTTATCACCAAAGAAAAATCTTGTTCGCATGCTCACAAACATACACAACTCTTGCGTTTGAATTCTGGCTTAAATCAGTGGTACATACTCAACTGGGGGAAATAGTTCAGTTGAAGCAAGGCTCCTAAGTCAAATTTGGGCAAAAATAAGACATTAGTTTGAGTTAAAGCGATTTCTTGTTCAGATTATGGTAAACACTTCATATAATGCTTCATATAGTATCATATTGTATTATTATAATGATGACTATAATTACTATATGACCATATGTTTCCTGAATATTCACTGAAAGAAGTTTCATATATATTCAAATAGAGGCGAGCTAGATGGATTCTTATATTTTCAATTTTAAATAATGAGACAATTAGTTGGTTTATTATTACCCTTTTTTAGTTAAAAGGTAAAAAATACCAGCCTAGTTAAGCCCAGCCTGGTTAAGTCAGCTTCTTTCATATGAGCGTGAGATGAAATATGTCTCGGCAAGGCGAGGCAGCCCGCCTAACCAGGCCAGCTCACCTCTATATGAACAGTCCAACATGTCTATTGATAATTCTTATTATTTGACAAAATGCGCTTTCAATTATCACTGAATAACACAGAAAAAATTTAAATTTTGTAATAAATCAAGTTTTTGATTCCTTTTCCCAAGCAAAATGTTTGAATTATCCAAATAAATAAGCTGAAGGGAACACTTAAAATGGTCGGAGAAAACGATTGCTGAAGTTACTGGATGTTTGATTTAACAAATAATTTCTAAAAAGAAGTATTATGGAAGGTTCAAGGGACACAAGAAAATAGTTGGAGATATATATACAATACAGACAGAAAGACAATCTTCTCAAAGGTATGAATTTTAAACATGAAAACGCAAAATCAGTCTTTCCGAAAAAATTCATTATCATGAGAAAGCTAATTATCTTACAACAACATGTATATAAATTTTTTTTCGGGCTGTACTGAAGATGTGTGTGGTTGAAAAGCTTTTGCAATAAATTCTATAATGTATATACGATAAAATAGTTTTCATTCTGATTACCAATGTGTCTATATCTTAATGCACTTGCCCATTTGATTCTCGATTAGATCTGCTAAAAAAAGAAGCGTTCAATTCTCTACCATGTGTCTTTGGGATCACAAAAATCACAAAACTTGTTCTTTCTGTACTTGATTGATACATAGCCACCACAAATGATAGCAAAAGCGTCTTTTATAAAAACAAACTACTGTACTGGTTTCGTTTTATAACACGAAAATAACATTCAATTTCCATGCATGTGGCTGGCTTTGCTTTGCAATCTTTTTTTCTGAGTGAATGCCTAGCCTTGAATCCTAAACTGCATATCGATGCCCTTACTTAGTATAAGAATGCATACATAAAGCAAAGGCTAAATAATTTAGACTGTGATTTGCAGATCCGTGAGTTGACAGACTATTTTTTTGAAGACACAACACTGACAATTTTAGGAGAGTCAGTGTGAGAACCTTACGAGAGTCATTTCAGAGTGCCTGTGGCGACACCTTTTGCGAGTCATTTTGACTCCCCTACCAGTATCTTTTTTTACTCTCTTAATCTTCTCATTGACATAAATGACTCCCTTTCAGTTGTAAAAAGTGGTGATATTTGTGACTCTCCAAAGGGAGTCATTTGGAAATGACTCTCTTACGATTTTCATTTCATGACTCCAGTTTGAGAGTCATTTTGAAATGACTCTGATATCAAATGACGCCCTTCCAGGCATAATGTGTTAATCTTTAATGACTCCCATTCCAGTATCATTATATGGGGGTCCTCTTGCTGATCTTGTTCCCGTATTTCATGGTGAATGAATAAGAAAATGAACAAGAAAAAAATGGCATTTATTTGAAATCATGTATCGATGTTTTCACATAAATACTACGAATATAACATATAATAAAGTTTAGCAAAACAAAATAACTAATATACAAACTTATCGGAATACTTTATAAAATATCTGAACAATAAATATTTTTTGTGGTTTACACATTTTTAATTTCCATAATGGATATAACTATAAGGTTTTCAATGTGCATATATGATTCTGTGAGCGTTTTACTTGTGGTGTCGAGTTTGTATTTAACTGCTCGTTGGCTCAAAATAAATAAGCACCAATGAGTCTAGATGATCTTGTACTGGTGCTTATGAAAAGAAAAAGAAAACAATTTGTCGCTTCATGTTGTGGATTTTGTCACTTCATGTTGTGCGTGTGTTATTTTTTTCTTTCAAAACTCTTTTTATAATGAACTTTTTTTGCATTCCCTTGATTTTCCATTTGATTACCATTTCCAGAAATTTCCTGGCTTGATAAAATTAACTATGACAGTCCTGCTCTTCTTATATGTCCATAGGATGACAAATATTGATAAGGAATCATTCTTAATTGATATGGATATATGGTGCTATTTTGGGTAACAGCATTCTCCTTTTCCTTGATCCGTGTGGCTTCTTGTTACATCATAATTAGGAAGGAAAGAGTTCCTTTATTAATTCTCTCGACATACTCGCTGTAGACCCTTTAACATCGCTGTTAAAATGGTTACCAATATTAACCTTTCTGTAATCTTGACTTGTAACTAAATAATTTTTGTTATTTTCGTAACTGCGCGTTCAAATATTGCCTTGAATGCTTGTTTGCATTCACACCTATTTCAGGCGGCAAGCTGACTAAAGCCGGATCTCCACTAGAGGATTTTTACGACGATTTTGCGACGATTTTGCGACGATTTTCGCAAAGATTTTCGCACTACTCTCCACTAGACGACTTTTTAGGCGCGCTTTGGAAATCAAAACAAAACAATCAAGTTAGAATTACGTGCAATCCTATTGGTTAAAAATTTTAAAATTTTACGAAGAGTTGAAATCATTTCTACTTTTCGTCAAGCGAATATTTTCGCCGCTACGAACACTCTTATGCGTCGTCGCAAACATTTATAACGATCGTCGTAAAAATCGTCTAGAGGAGATCCGGCTTAAAGTGCGATTTAAGCATCAAATTTGCACATGATCAAACTTAATTTATTGAATTCGACATGTTGATTTCAACATTTTAAAAGTTGAACTTTTCAGTTATACGAAAGTAACGTCAGCCAATCAGTTTCTTTAAAATTGTAGAGAAATGACCTTAACCAATCACGTTATGTAATGTTGACGCTTTCGACAAATTGGAACCGTGTGTATACTAAACTTTCCAATTCGACATACTGGATTCGATAAATTTGATTCGATAAATTTTGATGTGTATCGTCGGCTTAAAGTTATTCAACATGAAGGAGGTGTATATTATTGGATAAATTGTACCAATTTAGATTTTTCACCACATAGTGTAAAAAAATAACTTTTTACAAAAACTTCAATCATATTCAGCATCTTCAATTAGTCGAATAAATTTTAGCCAATCAACATTCAGAACTCAAATTCAAAATTCGAAAACTAAAATAGGAATATTACAAACATAGCATACATTAATTATTTTCAATGTTGATTGGTAACTCATGTTCCTCTTAAAGAATAACCAAGTCTTAACATAATTAGTACATAATTATACTGATGCTCTGTTTAGTTACTTTTATCGTGTTTTCCATATTTGGTATCATTTGTGATACAGTTTTATATAATGAGTTACGAAATAATTGTATAAAAACTTGAATCTTTGAAAAAAAAATTTGTTGTACTGACGATGATGGAAATTACCACCGAAAGCTTTACAGCTATACAAGAATGAGTCGATAAATTTGTGTCGTTTTTCTTTTCCTACATAATTAGTACAATTGTTTCAAATGAAAAGAATCTCAAATTATTGCTTTACAGAATAAAATAACCCTTTTTTATAAGCAAAACAACCTTATAATCAGAGAGCATAGGCTTAAATTTACTAAAATATAAACACCATCCTAGACTCAAAATCATACCGAAGGAAAAAAATGTCCCTATCCCTTATCCTTTTTCTGCCCAAAAGAGACAGGTAGTTCTTCTCTCTGAAGTAAAAGTATAGGTAGTAAGTGGTTTTGGAAATATTTCTGTTTTCTTGGTATATCAAATAAGCATCACATAACCACCAACCCAGTGGGCACGCATTGTCCTTCAGACGTCCCTTGGACGTCCTCTCGCCCACCTCTCGTCCACTTATCATTGTGGACGTCCTTTGAACGTCCTCTCCAAGTCTCTGTTGGACGTCCTATTAGGGCGGATGGATTAGACTTCACTTTCGGCTGGACGTCCATTGTACTCTTTGTGCCCACTGAGAAAGGAGGCTCAGAATAGCAAAAAATGAGCAATGAGCAAGGTCATTTCATCAAGGTCGAATATTACTGGTACTTATAAAAATGTGTGTAGGTCAAATTTCCAAAAACATGCTTTTTGAGAAGTTATAATAAATGTAGCGAATTTCCTAAGATCATGGTGGTACTTAACCAAAGGTCAAAATTTGTCAAACTAATTTTAAAAAACTAAACGAATATTGAATTACTTTAACACCAACATGGTTCGATGGCTTCGTCAATTAAAGTGCTTGCAAATGGTAGACAACATGTTAAAAGGTAGAATACACAACGAAATAAGTGTTCACATTTAGTGTTGTGAGACGAGAATGACATATACACATGATATCAACATGTAGTTTTACTGTTCTTATCGAGGGAGTGGTCACATTCACCAAAATCAATATCCATGCTGCTCAGTATGTTAGTACTAAATGAGACAGATTGCATCGATTCCTCTCGCCTGTCCGTTTTGAATATTTTAGTTTTTGAATAATTTGCTATCAGTAACTCTCCAATAAAAATGAGCAGACCAATGAAGATCGAACCACACATCAACAGAAACAAACCACCAAAATAATTTAGTCCCAATTTCGTATATTCAGATTCCATTTCGTCACTGACGCATTTGCTATTAATCCACTTTTTCTGTATAGAAGCAAGTGTTCCAAACGTCTTGTACATGCGAATCAATTCGGATAGTTTTGATTTCAATAGTGATCCTTTCTTGACCGCCAGTCCATAGCCTGCGTCTTGGATTGCGGGACCAGCAAATTGTATCGAACAATCGTTTTCTTTGGCAATGTAATGAAATATGACTGGGTAATCATGAATGATCCCGTTAAGCGCCCTGAAAAAGAATTTCATGCATCATTGTCGGATGGCGTAGCAGGAATTATGTCGGAATAAACAATAAGGAATACAGTATCAAAATTCTCAGAAGAGTTAAAATTTCTATCTTCCCTTTTCTAAACATTTAAACTCAAGCGTTCCTACCCCAGAAATCAGTGAAAGTATGGTCAGTTACAGACCAAATAAAGTTATTAACGGGACTGTAGTACACGTAAGTGATTCGACAAAAAAATTCTATTTTAAACCCTTTCTTTAAAGCGGACACTTCCATATAGAAACACTTAATAATGGTATCTGGTGCATAGAGATTTCACTGTAAAAGCTATAACTAACGACATGTCTAAACCGAAGTTCTATATCGTAGAGATACATGGTGTAGCCTACCAACCTGGAAAAGGTTATTTCATAGTGGGTAGTTATACTGAGCACCATTTGTGCGGATGGGCGTTACCTTTATCGCCAGTAACATTAGTCCCAACATTACCCAGTACTCCTTTGGCGACATCGGAAGGATAGAAGGCTGTGTTGAACTGGCGTTAGAAGGTCTTCTGAAGGTTTTGATGTTGTGACCGAACGGGTTATAAAAAAAATAGAGTAAAATGTAATTATATATACATTTACCCTTTCTTCAGCATTTCAAAAGCGAGCGGTGTATCTACAAAGTTGTAATCTTTCATGAAATAATACATTCTATTCCAATCGGGATCGCTACTGTCGTGAAACATCTGTGTGAATGCAGAATTTTTAATTGTTCCATACTTGAATAACGGTGATGGGTTTGTAACCTTAAATGAAATAAACAAAAAATCAACGTCATGATCAACATATTGTATGAGTAACAAAAGAACAAATTGAATGTGTGTTTGTGTGGCTCTATTGTTTGACTTGTTCTATAGGTTTGTCTAATAAGATTGCTAGTTTGCGGTCAAAACTTTGTTATTTATGTGTGGGTTAACGAGAACAATACTTTGCCTTTCAAGCAATAACAAGAGACTTTCAACTAATAAGTTTTATGATCATATTTTGTCAGACAAACACACTCTGTATAGTAGAAACACGGTAGGTGTCTCCAGGTGAAAAATGTTTACTGAAATATTTCAAATATGATTTGATCTTAACTGTGTGATCACATGAGGCGTGCTAGCCCGGTAAATTTAAGTAACTCTGTGGAAAGGAATGGTTTATGTAACATGAGATGTGAGCCAGATCAACCTGGGCTGATCGATGTCACGTGATATTTTTATATTTATGACAATTATCGGTTAACCGGACTGGCTGCTTGTTATGGCAAAATTTCAGCCTGTGTTGCCAAGTTGGCTCCTTTTTCATCTCAACTTATCTTCATAGCCGCACATTAAAATTTAGGAGGGTTCTTTTATAACAACGAGATCTCGGGAAAGTGGGCGGCAGACTTTTATATGTGATCACCCCCTTAGGTTGAAAAAAATGAATTGGTTTCATATCGCATGTTAAGTTTAGAGTAAAGTTATATGAGATATTATACAAGAGATACTATGAGATATTATACAAGAGATACTATGAGATATTATACAAGAGATACTATGAGATATTATACAAGAGATACTATGAGATATTATACAAGAGATATTATGAGATATTATACAAGAGATATTATGAGATATTATACAAGAGAATTTGGTCTTATCGGAAAAATACTCACTCACAAGTTGACTCACGAGTGTCCAAATCACCCATGGCAGTAAAAACATTTTCTGCATAATGTGACAAAATTTTTTACCTTCAAGATTTTATAAGAGAGTATCAGTAAATTTGTACCAACAAAAGTTTATAATGACGAAATTTTAACCTCTGAAGGTTATGTTCAAAGTAGAATCATTCTCACAATCGAAATTAATTTTCTTCTTCTTAAATGTCATCAATTGAGTTTATTTCGGTAAGATATTCGATAAACTATTCTGTAAACCAATCAATTTTAAATATGTTTACTTTAAGTAAGTTTACCTCCTAACAAAACCTTATGACAAATACTAAAGCTCATAAAGAAATCTCGTTAGATGGCTCGCTCTCTATTCTCTCCATCGTTCTTGAGTGAGCTTCTAATTCATATTTGAAAGTAAATTCATATAGAAACTAATGATTGTTACCTTTTTGTCATTGAAGCCTGTTATGGGTAGGTTGTTCTTATGCGTTACTGTATTAGCTGTCAGCACGGCTGTATAAGTTGTCATGATCACCAGCATAAACACGGAAACTGTCACAACAATAATCCCAGAACTAAGTTTCAAATGCGGCATGTGATCACTTAATTCACGTTGAAACATCAACCCAACTAAATACACAAGTGTGTGGAACCACAAGTATTGTCTTTTATTTTGTTCTTGGGAAAATATCTCGGCTAAAGTAAGCACAACAGTTGCAACAACTGGTATGGATAACACAGAACACCAGAGCAAAAAAGATAATGGTGAGAAAGCTTTTGTGTTGAAAAACGGAAGTTGCTGTTTTTCAGCCAGAACAGCAATACCAACGCCACCTATCATATAAGGATCGGAAAAATCAATTGCTACCGAACGTTGCTCTGTTATTGTCAAAGGAGCAAAGATAAAATCTGCTTTTCCTGCTACCAAATCCCCTACCATGCCGACCCACGTGTTGTTAACTTTTGCACCGTACTGAGAATCTTCGACGATGTATAGTTTTGTTTCAATTTTCAAGTCCAGTTCAATTATTTGCAACAAATCTATGCAATATCCGTAACAACACCTTGGCACAAATGTTTTATTTCCCTGTACTTGTTTAGGTAACCAGCATAGCTTTCCTGAATGGCATTCTTTTTCAGTTTCATCATATATTGTCTCTGCTTCGTGGATCATTGTGAAGGGAGACTCGACAATTGTAACCACATTAAATATCTTTTGTCCTCCACTTTTTTTGAAAAACGACAACAATTCGTGTTTTGGATATAAAACTGCAAACTCATCTTTATTATATTCAGCTAGTATATGCCATTGTAATGGATTTTCACTTTTGTCGTTCGCCAGAATGCCAAAGAGATCTTTATCTAGTGTATCAAGACTTCAAGAAAAAAGATATCAATTGTAGTTTAATTGGTAAGATTATGTAATCTGTAAAGGGTTTTTATTTACCAGACGTAGTTAATGTGAATCCCTCGGGAATCTTTGCAAAGATGTTTGAGTTTGCAAAGAACGTTTCTTATTCATCACTATTTCTGCAACATTATTATAGAAAGCGATACAAATATTGATCAGAAATATATTTGAGAAAAGTGGCCCCATGTTTTTGAAATGAGTTTTTGAAACTGTTTTTCTTGACTCTACAAACGTTAGGCTAAGTTTCTTCACCTTTAAAATTGGATTCGAGGGAGGGGGGAATTCGACGGAGCTGTGCTAATAGCTTTGAAATTTCTCCGTATGCATTTACTTGTTTATTTTCGGATAAGGGATTTGTTTAAGCATATGCAAAGCATATTGCTCAGCCTTGGTGAATCCTTTTGATGTGTTTTTCCGTAATCTGAACTTACATGGGAAATTTTCCTTTTAAGACCAATTTTATGAGGGTTATGTAGAGGGTTGATTATGGTAAATTAATCTTTTTTAAAAGATTAATGAAAAGAACCATACACTTTTTACTTACCTTGAATCGTTGGGAAGTAATCTACTTGACATGCAGTTTGGAATGTGTTTAATAGCGATCACATTTGAGGGAAATTCCTGGACAGCATAGAAAATTTCTGTATAAAAGATAATGAATAAATGACTTGTGGTGGTGTAAAATGATAAGTGGCCTGCTATGTTTATAAATTTTGCTGTGCATTCAACAGAACAAAGTACGAGGAAAACTTCGAAATTGCTTTCGACTATCATTTTCAATTCTTCTGAAATTGTTGTCACGTTCATAGAATCTCGTAAGTTGTGTATATTTGCATTATCACTCCCCAAACATTGCAACATTGCGATACCCACGTCATTGTCATCGATTGAATCAGTTATAATAAGTACAGAGTGTTGAAGACTTTGAAGCAGAAAGGTAAGCAAGCATGGATCTTTTACCAACAGCTCCAATATTTTGTTGGGCTGAAATGATGAAATACTTACAAAGATATAATACCAAGTGAAATATTTTATTAGGTCCTATTAGACGGTTAGCTACAGTAGAGCTCAATTCATTCGATTTTTTTATTAGAAACTCATAGAGGTCCTGTTCAGGTATTAGATAGATTATGCTCAAAGTAGAAACGCTTTTCATAATAGAAAATATTTTTTGAATAATTTAAGTAAGATACCCGATAAGCTATTACGTAAATCAATCTCATTTGCGGTAAGTGTTGATCCTAATTTTAATCTAATAGTTTATCGCCTGACAGGACCTTACAAATGACCAAAATGACTATTAAAATGGTTGTGGAAAAAAGGTAGTGATGTTTAAAAATATAATTGTGGCCTACATTTGGAAAGAAAACTCACAAACTCAACCAAAAGGCTAAACAAAAATAGTAACATATTTGACTCTAATAATAAATAATTTTTATATATTAATTTACTCCCATTTTCTTCAAAATCTACCATTATTATTATTAATGTTTACCCAGGATAGCCTCTTCAGTTCTGATAGAACTGTTATCAATGAGGGTCCTGCGGAGGAGGTCCCAGAGCATTTAAAGCCCCCATTTGGGCTACGGAAGCCGCAAGTATGCTTCAACCGCTCAACCAGACAACCCCCTTAGATATCAATCCCGCTCTCAAGCTGAGTGCTAAGTTGAGTGGATCGATTCACACTGTTATAGTCGCTGGCATGACTCGGCCAGGATTTGAACCCTGACCTCCCGCACTGAAGGCAAGCACTCTACCACAAGGCCACCATATGCTACAGAACGTGCAGTTGCAGGGGTAAATTCTAATGAATCACTTCAAACTATAGAACCGTTTTTGTAATGAAAGATTGTTAAAATCTAACCCAATGAGCAGATATTCGACAAGACAACATCGGATATCGAGATTTATTCCGCCGAGACAAGCGACGACGCGCAGCGGAGTTGGATATTACCTTGGCAAGACGGAATAAATCCGATATCCGATGTTGGCTTTATCATCCACATTCATGCGAAGTGATACGAAATCACATCTTTTGTTTTCAAACTAAATCGAACGTGTTTTCAAACTAAACCGAACGTGTTTTCAAACTTAATCAAACGTTTAATAATAAATTAAGTTGAACGTTTAAATCGAAAGTTTTCAGTCCGTCCTATTCTATTCCCAAGGAATCGAATGATATTATTATCAGATATCTGGTTAATTAGGATTATCAGATGCCTGTTATAGGTTTGACGTCAGTTACCATTATTTATCTGCATGGGATAGTGAATGATTATAATGATTAAAGACTTCTAGAAATACATTATTATCGCCATCAATCTGCCGTTGTGATGGGAGTCAACTAGAATCTGAATTTTCTGTTAAAGCAAATTAGCAAATTAATAAACGTACCATGTTTGCAAATTCCAAACGACATTTCATTTCATTCTGAAACTGTGTCATGGTAGTGGCCGCTCCAACAAAACTGTTCTCGTTAAAGATTAGCATTAATACATATAAACAGAAGGACGAACGTTTATCCATCCTCTTGACGTGCTGTGTCCATTCTTCGGTTGCCCATATGATGAACAAGATCCATAAAGTTGGAAACGTTTTGTTGAGTCCAATACAACTAACCCTAACGTTTTGGTATCCCAATTTATTGGGTTTATTGGTTTTATAAAAGTTTGAATTTCTGCAAATTTGAAAAATGAAAAGAACGAATGTACTGTAAGAGGTAAAGTGAAGTACAGTTTTATGAACAAAACTGCGTAAAAAACAACAACAACAACAACAACAACAACAACAACAACAACAACAACTACAACAAAGATAAAATGCGGAGTGTGTTATATACATAAAACAATGTCTAAAAGCTATATGACAACACAAAGAATATGGATTGATTGCTTAATAAAACATCAAAATAAAACATCAAAATAAAACATCAAAACGATTCGATGGCAGCTGAGATCGACTAAGACTTCGTGAGAAAGAATTCCTGCAGCCGATTAGAACTTTCTGAAACATTTTATAAATATAAAAATGATCTATATCACTATCTGTAAAATGAGATAATCAAAGTTTTGGAGAAGACAATAGTTTTCCACCTATCACCAAGTTACTGACGACCATCTTTATTATTTGATAGTGGTCTTGGGGAAAAAATCTTTCCATATTTTAATTTTTGCTTTAGTTATTCTTGTATATTCTTGTACGTATATAGATAAAACTTTGACTCCAATAAAGCAGCCATATTGAGTGTGTTTATCTGCCAATTTAAGACCACAAACCTTTCGGAGGAAAGTCTAAGAAAAAACGCGTTTGAAAAAACGAGGCATCACGTGGCCTATGATATGGACATCTTGTCAAAGCTACTGACCTTTCATAATATCTTCTATTTATATTAGAAATCATATTGCAGAACGGATCTGGAAGCACCTTAAAATAGTAGTAGGATGAGAATACTGTTCGTATTTTTAGATAAAAAATAAACTCCAAACAATATCATATAATACAAGAGACGGAAGAACGCTTCAAATCCATTAGTAATCAAAATCTTCGAAGAGACATGAAATCCCCATTCACAGTGATTCGTGGAGAAAACTTCAAAAAGTCTGTTGGATAAATGCAATGGATATAAACAAGAATATGTGTGAATTGAATGACAACTATTGAATTAGTTGCTGAGGAAGGAAAAAAAGGACCCTCATTTTATAATATGAAGATTGATAAATAAACATACGTAAAGCACAATGGAATTAAATTCAATAAACACCTTCTATCCATTTTCTTCAAGAGGAAAGGATTTTGTGATTATAATAGGACAGATGTTTTTACATACAACACAACAAAAGCTTTTCAGATTCTCAAAGAATTTCATGAATAAGTAAATAGATTTAGTTAGTTTTCATATGTTGGCCCACCTCTTTCGTTAGCCGACATGATTTATTTTCCTGGCTTTGTTTGTGTGGTGTTTATTGAAAATATTCCTTGTAATTTTGGTTTTCATTTGTTTTGCCTGAGACGTGTTCGTTTTTTAGAAAACGGTAACATGAACTAGTTTGGACTTAAAACGTTGAGAAGCATTAACATTATGTATGTTTACTTATATCATAGTCATCAAAAAATTCTCTGAAGCTGTTTGTGAAGTTCTATTGTCGATTCTATTGTTTTGCATTTGCTTTGATCGAGTGAGAATGTTTGCCTATTGAAAAGATCAAAAGAATAATTTGCAATACGATGTTATAATATGTTTCCAGACCAGGGAATTTTCTAATGACTATGCTGACATCGATGCATTCCGTTATGATGTATATATTATTATTATTATTATTATTAATGTTTACCCAGGATAGCCTCTTCAGTTCTGATAGAACTGTTATCAACAAGGGTCCTGCAAAGGAGTTCCCAGAGCATTTAAAGCCCCCATTTACGCTACGGAAGCCGCAAGTATGCTTCAACCGCTCAAGCAGACAACCCCCTTAGATATCAATCCCGCTCTCAAGCTGAGTGCTAAGCTGAGTGGATCGATTCACACTATTATAGTCGCTGGCATGACTCGGCCAGGATTTGAACCCTGACCTCCCGTACTGAAGGCGAGCACTCTACCACAAGGCCACCAGTCGGTATCAATTATCAAGTTTTGTTTTGATATGTCTTGGTAATCAATTACACGCGTTTTTATGAGCGATGCTTTATAAAGCAACTTGAGGCAAAAAAGGAAGGAACTGCTAATCAACAAAATGTATCAGAAAAAAGTTGAAAAGATTGAAAACATTTTTTGAACAATGTTTCCATTTTTTTCGGTCGTTTATGTTGCGAATGACCAAACATGACAAAACAATTATTACAAAATACTCCTATAAACACTAAACTTATGATCTAACGTTATCAAGAACCTAGCAGTCATAAAACAACAGCAAAGGCGTTCAAAAACAACAAACAAAGTTCTTCGGAATAGCAGAGTACGACGTAAAACTGTCCTAAAGTTACGTAATAGTGCTTGATAAGTTTGCCAAAAACGGCACCAAACTCAGGTCAAACAATATATTAGAGGTTAGGTAATCGAAGCAAAAGAATCACAGTCCATCAAAAAATGCTCCTTATATATACTTGATCTTGCCAAATGACCTCCAGCTGCAAAGCATCTTGTCACATAGATAATCAACAAGAAACAGGTAAACAACGGTTTGCGTAACCAAGAGCTAGTTGCTGAGTTGGCAAGCCAAATATTCAAAGCCTCTAGAGAAGCAGGAAAAACAATGAGCTGTATATCCACTCGTACTTATACTCACAAAAATTAAAATTACAGAATGACGAAATGAAAGTAGTGCAAAACTGAACAGTGTTTACATTTTAATTTTCTCACTACAATTTGAACCGTTAAACAAGACAAATTTGTTTTGAACAGTACAAACTTGTATTATGACTATGATCAATTTCATGAACATAGTTGAATATTGTTGTTGAAAAAAAAGTTGAAATATTTTTTAACAGTGTTTGCATTTTTAATTTCCGTCGTATATTTTCTTCATTATAATATGAAACACTAAACTCATGATCTAACATTATAAACCTAGCACTCATAAAACTGCAGCAAATGCGTTCAAAAACAACGAAGCAAAGTATTAGGAATAACAGCGTACAACGAAGTTCTAGTAAAACTGTCTTCCTAAAGTTACGTAATAGTGCTCGAGTAGTTTGTCAAAAACGGCACCAAAATTAGGTCAAACAATATATCGGAGATTGGGTAATCGAAGCAAAAGAATCACAGTCCATCGGACTATTTAAAAAAAAACTAGCTGCCCGGGTAAAACATTTGTACCGATGCAATTGCCGTTAAGTTGTAAGCTACAGTACAACCGGAAAGAAACTTTCCGTGTCCGCATAAGATAATTAGCTTTCACGAAGGGTCGGTAACCTTTTCATGTCTAGTTTCTTTTTTCTTCGTCAACAAAATGTTTTAGACCCAAATTTTCGTCACGCTATCGCCAATATCGCAGACCCCACCGAAACGTCAGTTATTTCCATTGGTTGGTAAGATAATTGCCCTCAAATATAGCGTTCTATTTATGGTGCAATGCAATGTGCCCACTGACGTCGCGCAACTCGTATAATACTGATCGCTATTATACTCGCAACTTAGTTAGGCACGACTTAAAATTTTACCATTCTATTTTCCATACAAACATTTAGTTCCCAGTCCTTCTATTCAAACTGACCAAACTAAAAATTTTAAGCACTACGCGTATTAGTAATAAGACTAGTATAGCGTGTAAAAGATTTTTACAGGTTCATTTTCTCCATGAGTTACTACACCCAACACCCGTGCTTTTCCTCTTTCAAAATATGGGGGTGAGAGAAAAAAAAATCACTGAATTGCGAAGAATAGGTGTCACTAAGTTTTAAAGCTCAAAATGCTGATCAAGAAAATGTATGAGATCCCGTGTCGACGTCGAGCCGTTACGGAGATATAGTTGATCAAAGATCGCGTTCACGTCGCGTTCCATTAGGGATGCAATGCAATGTCCCCCGTGTTAAAAAAACTAAAGACGCGTCATTTGCTACTAGTAATATACTAATACTGAAAAACGCTTCCCGCAGTATCGTGGTTTTACGTGCCCCTGATGGGAAAATGACCGTGAAATTTCTGAAAATGTATCACTCTCTAAAATAAAAGTGGGATGTACACCTCGCTATTTATAACAAAGACTAGTATCGCGTGTAAAAACATTTTACAGGTTCATTTTCTCCATGTGTTACTTCACACCACTCTTTCAAAATATAGGGATGACAAAAAATAAAATCACAAAATCCAAAAAGATAAGTATCACTAAGTTGTAGAGCTCGAAAAGCTGATCAAGAAAATGTATGGGATCGCGTGTCGACATAAAAATCATGACATAAAAATCATGACCGGCTATCACCGGTCCCCAAAAATGTAAGACCCAAATTGTTTCGTCACCGCATCGCCAATATCGCGCGCCCAAAGTGACGTCAGTTCTTCCCATTGGTTCCCGAGATATTTGCCATGAAATATCGCGTTCTATTAAGGGTTCAATGCAATGTGCCCACTGGCATCGCGCTACTCCTATAATACTAATATTGCCTATGTCTGAACAAATCAGTTACGCACGATCTAAAATGTCATTCTAATACAGTCCATACAAACATTTAGTTCCCAGTTCTTTTATTCACACTGACTAAACTAAAAAGTGGATGCACACCTCGCTATTAATAAAGAAGATTAATAAGTTACCGCCATCCAGTGGTCCTCCTTTTAATATGACGGTGACGAAAAATAAAATCATGCAATCCAAAAGGATACCACGTACCACGTTATAGAGCTCGAAAAGCTGATCAAAAAAATGTATGGGATCGTCTGTGTACATCAAACCGTGACTAAAAGTCACGTTCTATTTAGGATGCAATGCATGTCCATCATGCCAAAAAATTCACGTCGCGTCATTTGCTACTACAAATATACTAATACGGAAAAACGCTTCTCGCAGTATCGTGGTTTTACGTGAAATTATTTAAAATGTATCACTGTTCAAAATAAAAATGGTATGCACACCTCGCTATTAGTATAAGAAGACTAGTATCCAGGGTAAAAACATTTTACAGGTTCACTCTCAAGAATCATGATAAGAAAGAATGCAACCTAAAAATGTTGTAAATATATTTTCCAACTATTGTGTGAAACTGTAAAATTATGTTTTTGTCCGAGATACCTTAATCAAATGTGAATAGTAAAAAGATTATACCATCTCAGCATACAACCAAAGTGTCATTTTTTTATGAATTCATCAAATAATTTACTCAATTGCATGTACTATATGATGTAAAACCATGATTGCCAAATTCATTCTTCTCTTCATAATTTTTATTTATACTAAATTTTCTTTTCTAAAAAGAAAGAAATCATATAGGACAGAAGCAACCACCTGATCATCAGAAACAGAAAAAATATTACAGAACATAGCAGTAAATAAATAAACATGATGTGCACTGACATTTCTACTATAGAACCAAGATAAGCACCATGGCATAAAAATTGAGAATTCCTTAACGACATACGCAAAGCCAGTAACAATAATCAGTAGGCTCCCCTAAAATGCACACCATACAGCAAAACAGCGACTTAAATCACACATTGTGCACACTCTCCCTTCCCTCCCATTGACAGAATATATAAAACAAACAACAATGAAAAACAACAAACAGTTCTCAATTAATAAATATATGATATAGATACATGAATGACTTAGAACCATCATAGAATAGGTAGATGTGATCATTGTGAAGATTCAAATGTAAAGACATTCAGTGGTCTCCCTCCTACTACATCCTTCCCTACTAACAAAACAAACAACATTATATATAATAGCAATAAAAACAAAGCTTAAATAAAAGGAAAGATGAAAAAACCTTGGGATGTGTTTGGTACAGTATGGAAACCTATAATTACAGCTGGCGGTGTGGGGTGTAGGGGGAGAGGGGGTGTTGAATAATCAAATCGTCATAATGGGGGTAGAGCTTTAACTTTCTTGAAAGCAGCCATAAAAAATTCGCTTGAAATATAACAACAACAATAGCACATCAGCAATAATATCTCAGCGTAACACAAAACCATTTACTGCTTCACATGCAAAGAAACCCCTCAGAAATAATAGTTTAGCTCTTCCAAAACATGTTGATAATGTTGATAATCCCACATGGTCGACATGAAACCAATCGCAACGGCGAAACCATTTTTAATTAAAAAAATAATGTCACTTCGTTAACAATCCTCCAATTCAATCCAGTTTTTTCGCTTTCCTGCACCGCTTACTAACAAAAACAACAATATCTTTTTTCTTTTTCATTCGCTTTTTATGTATATGCACTTCCACTCGTTAATTCCATCTTTACAAAACGATCAATTCCACCAAAGAGAAATAAATTTGCTAACATTTGACAACATCTTCTGTGCAACCATTTAATATAACTGTAACATAAATAAGTAAGATGTTCTTCACCTTCCTGTACAGTACACGTTTCTGCTATTATAAACCATACATTTTTTCTTCCACCCGTTAATTCGTTTAATAATAATACAATATCCTTCGTTTCATTTCTTTGTTCGTCTCACGAATCAATCAATCAAATATTTTACCAAACTAAAAAGTGGATGCATATCTCGCTATTAGTATATAGATGCTCCTTGTATATAGAAATTTCTATGACGTAATATCTTATTTTATTAATCGCGAACTTTTAGTTTGGTAAAATACGCTTTCAAAAGCGTTTGCCACTCTGCAAGACTTCCCCTTGTTAGGTAACATTGATAATGTTTCCTCTTTTTAAAAACTTTCTACAGTTGGTAATCAGTTGAGAAAAAGTTCCGTTTTACAATGTTTTCACTTGATTTCTGGTTATGTAACTTTTTTGAGAGGAGAAATCACCCTTCTCCTTTAAGAAAAATCAGCAGAGTAAACTAATCCTTTAGAATAAACAAAAGAGCTTCACTATAATACTTTTGCTGACATTAATCATCCCTAAAAATTTGACGGTTCTCAATTGGTGTTAAGAGAGTAAGATGTTTTTATTAAAAATTGAAAAAAATAATAATAAAGAAACCACTTCCTAAATAGAATCATTGAATATTAAATTGATGGTGGTATCCTCCTGAGTAGTTTTCGTGGGAAGGTATGGAAGTATGGACAAAATAGTGTATGAAGGCAATTACCTAAAAATATTACCAGAGGAATGAAAACTCTGTATGGGAAAGCATTTCCAATGTAAAAACGAAAAGTTTAAAATTTCTTCCTGCAGAAAATACGATTTACTTGATGTTTAAGCATTAGAATGGCGTTTAAAAAATTCGCGAAAGGTTAATTGAATTTGGCGGACTTTGCCCATGGGCTCGTGTAAAAATTTATTTTTTACAAACAGAATTCCAGCGACGTCTGCCGGACTGTCGAAGGTAGAAGTCTTCCAACTTCATTTGAGCAGACATGAGTGGAGACAAATGATAATCCTTGAAACTTTGCTAAAACTGTCGAAACTTTTTTAAAGCCACGCGTAAACTAAAGGAGGCTTCTTAATGTCGTACAACACCACATCTATTTAAAACCCGCAGATTCTTAAGGTGGTACCCCCTCCAAAATGTCAAAAAAATGAGATGTGAGCTTTTACGTTTAAAAGAAACTGCAAAGTCTTGAGAAAATTTTCCAGGTGATTTTTATGTCTTGCTAGCCCTCTGTTTACCACAAGCATTCCAAAGGCATACAAGCATAAATATAAGCAGGCTTTTAATACGCTTTGATAGGCGCCCACCTTTTTTTTAAACGTGAATTTCGTTGTATTTCTGAATCTCTGGGAAATATATCTCAAGAAATATTGATGGAATTAAGTTGCTACTTTGCAGAATTGTTCTTAGGAGTTGCTGGTATGCAATGAGCGGAACGATTTTGTTAGGCTCGATTATCAGGCCCCATAGTGGGTCGTCAAATCTGCCCAATATTAACCAATCCAATTAAATTCTAAATTTAATAGTCTTAATTTTCTTAAAATAAACTTTTGAGCAAATTTTCGTCGCTCATCCCACGCTCCGGCCTCTTTTGCTTCATTTAAGTGCGACACAACACCCTTCAAACAACGCCTCTTTTCCAGAAATTTCCCAGCGCGAGAGCGACTTTTTGGTAAGTAAGGCATAGTTTGGAGTACATTAATTATTCATGAGATGTCGAAACAATTTATCTACGAATTTATCTACGAAAGCGGGGGGCAACTGTCTGGAGGGCTATTATCCCGGGGCAATTTATCAGGGGGTCATCTGGGGGCAATTATTTCCAGGGGGAATTGTCCTGACACCTTCGGTTCTATTATAAGTTAAGTTATTAAAGAGAAGGCAATTATTAACAAAATAATTCTCCTAACGCTTTCAATGAAAGAAAGAAATTTCAGTAGTATTTGAATCGGTGCAAAAACTTTCTTATCGCACTGTTTCATGAATAAATGGGTCCATGACCACATGTATTCTGTGTTTCGATTTACATCAGTAAGTATTTTGAAATATCTAAATCTCACTACTTTGGCTGTCATGATGGTTCCAAATATCCTGTTAACCTCAAGGTGATTGTGCTTCACAATGCACACAATAAATAAAACAAAGCTTGTATGCTTTAAAGCTATTGATTATCCTCTAGATGGTTCTAGTCATAAAAGTTGTGACGAACCACCGGAACACAGAAATACTGAATATTGCTGAAACACATAGAAAAATGCAGGAAATACAAAAAATACTTTTTACCTGAACTGATATCTCAAATCGATTTTAGTTAAGCGAAAAGTTTAGTGGAAACAACCAATCGCCATTTCTTTATTTGCATGTATTTACTATAATGAAAATTGTCAAAACATTTCTCTGAGAAACCATAGGAAGGGTTCTGATACTGAATTGGCATCATTATGGAGACGACGAACGATATATTAATCTACTAAACTAAATTGACAGAAACAAAACATTATTCTTTTGACAATAAAACTGTGTCGGAATGAGTTGTCCAGCATTGTTATTGAGACGTCAAAATTAAATAATTATCCCAATAGTGAAAATTAACGCGCAAAAATAAATCCCGCAAAATATTTCGTAAACGTCGATTTGCTAAAATAAGTATCGTAAAAATTTTCTGAAGTACCATTTACGCTGAACGTGTATTCAGCCACATGAAAAAAATAAGAACAAAAATTTCATTTCTTTCTTGGTGATTATTTCTTTATTTCTATACAGTTTTTATTTTACCAAAAATATAGAACAAAGAAAAAAACCAAACTCTATGAAATTCAAGTTTAAAAACACACATAATGAATAAACCAAAAATTTCTTTCAAATAGAGCTCCTTTGTTCTCCATAAAACAGTTTTTAACATATCAAGCAGTTAGTAATTTATTTAAAAGTTTTCAGAATCTATCTTCTATATTTAAAGTTCTGTAAAATTAGTTCCATATGTAAGGCCTCTTCAAACGCTGTGCAGGAATTTACGAAGTTTGAGCGTAACTTGTGCGCCATTTTTAAAGACGTTTTTGCATAGATGAGAAAACAAATTGAACTTCAGTCTGCCTTCATTGCTTAAGTTAGGTATGCTGAATGGACCTAACAGCCGATCAGATATCAGAAATATCTAAACCAATGAACTTTCAGAATGAAAAACTGTTGGGGGGTAACAGACGGACTATATGTATCTTAACTATCATTATTTAGAAAAAAGGGACATTTCTCTCATGATTCTCGTTCCCGTAGTTGCGACTCATTCATAGGCGAATTAATAGACCTTTCCGTAAATTACGTCAAGTTTCGCCTCGTTTCCAAGTTGATTAATAATCACGATTGCTTCATTTACAAAAGGAAACGAAACCTCAGGAAAAAATTATCTTACGAATTTCTTTAATCATGCTTAAGTACGTAATAATTAATGAGATTAGCGCAGAGGATTTGTTATTAAAAATAGAACAAATGCAATGCAATGAGTTCCTTTAACTGTTTCACTTATTATTTTGTCCAAACAATGTTTTTTCTATCTATCTATCTATGTTTTTTCTGTGTTTGTTTACATCCATGCCTCTTATTTTATAACAATGTTGTTGCCATGACACTTCAGCGGGTTGTACCGGTGAGTAAAGACCGGAGTGACGTCACATTTAAGCTTAATTGACCAATCGGATCGCGACAATTTTTTGTATCGAATACAGCCCTGCTACGCGGGTAATAATGTCTAATACTTTTATAAGAGGTTCATGAAAGTAAGTACGTCTAGAAATATATGAAAGGCTTATATTACAGTTTTAATATCATCTTACAATATTTATAAGTAACAGTATATACAATGAAGAAGGTAGTTCATGATGATGCCAAAAAAAAATAAATACACATGAACTTGTTGTATAATATAAAATATAAGTTATATTTGAAACAAAAAAATCTTTTACTATACAAACCAAAGTTGAAATATTTCTCTAATTGACAAACAGATGATGGTTACTAATTCATTCAGTTCAAAATTTACACTTCGATTGGAAAAGACGAAGCAGCTTCTACTGCCGACTCAGTTAACCTTTTCCTTTCTACTTCTAAACGCTTCTTCTGTTCTGCTAAATCAGCTCTCCAAACTAACACATACCCAAAGTTATCTAGTTCATTCGTCATGTTCCATGGTTGACGAAAACCTGTTCCACCAGTGATCACTTGAGACGATTTTTTGCTTTTGAAGGTTCTAGTGATTGTGCTGACAGCTGATAAGTGTCTCCAGAAGGCTGATATTAACTGATGGGTACATAAATCTATCAAGAGAATATATCCTCCACTAGAGCCTACCCATAATACATTGTTCTCAACCGTTGTAATGCATAGCACATTGCATTGGTCTTCAGGAATCCTCGTTTTGTATTGACCAGTAAGTAGCACGTGACAATTGATATTGGCAATCGATTGGTCGTCTTTTAATGTGTCCCAAACTGAAACTATACTAGAATCTTTATATGCAGTGAATATGTTATTTCCAGATATTTCTATCTGTGATATCATCAAATCTTCTGATAGACAATGCTTATTCGAAAGATTGAATGTGTCCAATGAAATTTCAGCTGCGTATGTACCAAGTCCACAAATAAGGCTGTTACCATCTATTGCCATGCAACTGATGGCATTGAGCTCATCTGTGATTGTAGTGCGTAAGCTTAAGCTAATGATTTTAAACGGTAGAACTAAAAATTGGAAAGGAAATTACCGTTTTTAGATTTTATAATTGGGCCTGATAGAAAAGCCCCCACCAGAGCATATTCAAAATCATCATCACCTGATTTTACATATATAGTTCCGGAAAAATTTAATCACACCTACCACTTTCAGCTAGATCTTTGCAGCGGTAAAAAGCAACATTACCATTTCGTAGACCTGCCACTAGATAATTCTCTTCAAGAGTTACCTGTATGCAACTTATGGAATCGGGCAATGGTGACGTACCGAAGCAGCGTTTCTTTGTTCTACATTCATAACAAACGATAGTTGAATCTTCTGTTCCAATAACGATATGATCATCATAGGTTGCCATGCAAACGATGCGACCATCTGTAACGATTGTACCCTGGACATTCTATAAAGAAATTGAAATATGTTAATATGTCTTTTTATTAGTAACTCGTTGTTTCAATGCATTAGCTATCTTAGATTGAAATAACGCAAAGGCATAGCATTGCAAGACATATAATGTTGTAAAATTCAGCAAAAAGAAATTGGGTATGTTTATCTAAGAACACTCATCGGTACCTGCTTTTTAATATTACTCAAGGAGAACCAAGAGAGTTGACTGAATGAATCAGATTCACTACTTCCGACCCAAACCTCCATTTCTTCTTGGTTATCATCACTAGTAATGTTTACAACAGTGAGGCAATCAACAGTTTGTCCTTTGCAGATGCTCACTTCGCGTTCAAGGCAAAGCAGATCCGATTTTTGCAATTCCTGGCATATTTCTTCCGATGATGGTCTTTTATCTAGAGTGAAAAAGCATAGAAGATTTAGAAAAAACGTAAGAAATAATTTCACAATCATCTCTTTACACGTTATATATATTCTTACATTTGAAAATTAACATTTTATTAAAAAGGCATTACTGCAAAATACCTGGATTTGGAGATAAACAATGGGCAATCAAGTTTTCCATGTCAGGCCAAGACTTGGTACCATATGAAGTAATGTCCTTTATTGGTTTGTGATTCAAAACAGCAGTGTCTAACTCATTTTGAAAAGACATATCACCATACGGCATTTTACCACCAGTAATAATTTGATATAGTGTGATTCCCAATGAGAAAATATCAACCTAAGGTGCAAAACAAAAACTTTAAGAAAGTTTCGTTAAGAAAGCTTAACGCAATGAGTTTCACTTCAGAAAATAGGGTACAAGGTACACGTTCAGTTTTTTTCAGTAATAGTTCAGTAAAATGATTAAACGCTTAATTGTATGATGAATGAGGTGTAGTAACGACTAAAAATTGTAATAATAGTTATTTAGATATAAGGAAGCAAAATAACATTGTCCATACCTCAAGATAATAATCATTATCCTCGCTAAGAGTTATTTCTGGCGCTTGAAATAGCGGTGTACCTTTTGGAGCATGGAGACCGGCTAATGATACCTCTTGAGATATTCCGTAATCAGATAACTTTACGTTTACTAGCACACGCATGGATAAAGAAAATACTAGTATATTGCTTGGCTTCAAATCACGGTACACAATCTTGTTTTGGTGGAGGTACGCTAGACCTTCGCATACCTAGAAAAACGAAATATTGTGACATTGGCCTTCACATACAACAAACCTTATAATATAGCGTTATAAAAAGTGCCAGCGTAAAAAGGATCCAAAAGGTACGAAAATCCAAACAAGAACAAAATGGTAAGAGCTTTGTGGTTACTAGATAATTTCTATCTTTTTGGTCTCAGATGTTTTAGTAACTAATTTTATAGTTTTTGGTAGTTTATGTCTCATCAGGATTGCTTTAATATTGTTTTTATTAAAATCATTTGACCATACCTGTATTGATATTCTGTGCTGCATTCTGCGACTTAAAGTTCTTTCAGATGTTAACGTTCCTGAGAGATTGCCAAGTGGTGCATACTCAAGCAATAGCATGCGTGGACGGAGAACTACGCCAATTAGAGAAATCAAACATGGGTGACATATTCTACGCAGTATATCAACTTCTTGGCGCAATAAACGATTTGCAGAGTACCCTTGTGTCTCATCAAAAACCTTAAATAATAAATTGATGGATTTATTAGTGATACGTTACATTGATTTCAAAATAGCCAATTAAATTACCAGTACTAATTCCATTAGCCAATTAAATTACCAGTACTAATTCCATTAGTGGATCAAAATATTAAAATAAAAATTCTTACTTTGATGGCTATGTAAGATCCATCAATGTTAGCCTTATAAACTGAAGCAAATGCACCGCTGCCAACTAATGCAAATCCTTTTTCCGTGTTTGAAGTCGGACAATCTTGGTATACCAGTTCCTGATGAAGATCATTAAACATGACATCAGGAGCAATGCTTGAAATGAATATTGGTCCACAATGCGGACATTCAATGATATCTGATTCATATGAAGCAGACACACATTCGGACAAGTTGAAATAGTGGGGTTTATGCCAAATTGCGCAACGTACACACGGGCACAAACGCTGTACACTATACAAGGATCCTTCCACTATCATTTCGGACAATGACGGATACCATTCTTCGATGAGCAAGTCAATTAAATCAACCATTACGCCAAGTAGTTTGTAGCCTGTCTTGGTGGTTGGTGTAAACAAATCAAATGCATTGTAATCATCCGTAACATGGTGGATTAGTAAGAATGTTTCTGTCGACCATCGAACAAAGATTCCTTTATTCCAGTAGTTTTGTTTCACCGGCTACAAGATGAAAATTAATTAAATTTTGATATGTTGCTTTTTAATCAGCATCATCTTCAAGTAAAACGTCATTCAATCTAATTGATCGAGTTCGTTCTCAAGGTCAATAACAATTATAATACTAAGTTGGCATGTAGTTCATTTTTATATTGTTATAGACTTAATGAGATGAATCAACATACCTTTTCACCTCTAAATAACATTTCCCTGGACTCCTGGATAGCTGATAATACCCGTGCTATTAAACGTGACCAAAATCTATTTGGTATATATGGAAAGATGTAACGCCTAATGACCACTCCACTACTATTTGTGTATTGTTGATGTGAGAACGAATAATTGGGTAGCGTTTCCATTTTGCATGGAACCAGATATTCGTCATCAGTTATCGGCAAAATGAGTTCAAATTTACAAAGTAACCTAAATGCAATTGAAGGATATATATATTTAAAGCAGTGTTTGTGGTCAGGACAGGAAACTTTCAATTTGTTGTCAAAATGAAGCGAAGTTCAGACGAAGCGTTAGAGTCGTTCAGAAAATTTTCGTTCCCAGACACGAAAATTTCTGTGAAATTTGTACAAAGCGCCCAAAATAAGTTTTCATTGTCATTATCAACATTATAGGTGAACTAAAAGTGCATTAGTTTTTAATATATATAATTTATGGTCTTTAATATAAATTCGGATGGATTTTTAAATGTATGTCTAATACCAACCTTAAAAATATATCCACCAAATTCCGAGAAGAAACTTTTCTCGGGAACAAACGGTTGGCATGGACCTTTGGTAGAATACCTTTGCTGGATATGAAAGGGTATTTTGTCTTTACAATTTTCGCTAATATGTCGTACACCCATTGTGGATTGATGAAATAATAATTTGTCAAATCGTGAAGTAAATCTTGAAAATTCAGCAATGATCCTAAAACAGATGGTTGAAACGGAAAGGTTACATTTTTAAACTAGAAATACGCTCTTATTAGCTAGTTTTTAGCCCGTGTTCTAGCTGCTATGCGTTCCTATGATTTGATGATAAAAACGCACCTGTTTCTTTCAAGAATTTAAGCGCTCCTTCAAATTCATTGTCGACAAACTTTATGTTATGCTTTTGCGATAATTTCCATAAATTCTTTTTCAAAAGAATGGGCGGTATACGCTTTCTGGCGCATCTTTTGCTTTCATCTTGAAGAAGTTGTTCGAATTTGACGTAACTGATTGGCACACGCTGATTCACAATGTTTTGGCCCTTGTACGAGAAATTAACAATGATTTTATACAGCTCTTCACGAAGAGTTTCGATACCGTTATTGTCTTTATTCCCGTTTACAATAGCCGTTGCACATATTGTTGGAAACCCAGGTCCAGTTAAGAATTCTCCAATGTTCCTTTCCAAACTGTCCTTGTAGTTTTTCCTTTCATCTTTTGGTATTTTATCTGCGTGAGTTCCAACTAAAACAACCAAAGAGCCAGGTGCAGCAGCTTGTATACTTAACAACCAGGAAGTAATTCCTTCCAACCCTTTTAATTTCTCGCTTGCGTCATATACTACTAAGTATATGGCTGTCGAAAAAAGGAAATATTTTTGCGTACAGTACAAGTCATCTTCACCACAAAAATCCCATATTTTCAATGTTACACTTGGCAGATTCTTCAGGAAATTCGTTTTAGGGGAGTGCAATACCCATTCGTTAATCTGGACTCCTGCAGTTGCGAGATCCAATTCTGGTTTCGGAATTTGTGTAAGTTGATTAAGCAGAGTTGTCTTTCCACTTCCAGCTGATCCTACCACCAACAGGTTGAATTTTCTGTATGGAACATCATTCTCGTACTTTGTGCCAAAAAATGAGACCAAATGGAGGGGTGATTCCATTGTCGACAATTCGTGTTTTAACTTCAAGCCATCTACTTTCAATTCATAAAGATTCTTTAAGCGGCATAACACGTCAGGGAGACTGGTGATTAAATTATAGCTGATATCCAGTGATGCTAGGGATGTCAAAAGAGCGATTTCAGGTGGCAGATGCTGAAGGTTGTTATGTGATAAGTTCAATCTTGATAAATGAGACCAGATTGAAGGGATATTGGTCGTTAAATTTAATTTTCTTATGCGGTTATTACTCAACGTAAGTTCGCATAATAATTTTGATGACCAATATTGAGGTTCTGGAAGCTGTACTATTCTGTTATCTGATAGGTCTAGCACTTGTAAATTTGGCAGATTTAGAAGAAGTTGAGGTATATAAAATGGTCTACGGTCTTCAAGTTTATTGTGTGACAACTTGACAACGGATAATCTAGGCAGCACATCTTGTGTATAGCTTGGAAGCGTCATGAGTTGATTGTGTGAAACATCAAGTTTTTCAAGTGCCGGAAATTCCAGAAAAAATTGTTGTGGAACAGATGTTAAGTTATTATGGCTCATGTTGAGGTCAGTTAAGCAAACAAAAGCATCAGTTAAGAAGGGAATCACTTTAATGTTATTATGTGATATGTGGAGCTTGGTCAAATGCGGAAGTACGTTTGATACATATACTGGAAATTGACTTAACTTGTTATTATTTATAAACAATGATGTTGTAGAAGCAGAAAATTCGAGGTAGAGTGGATTGATTTCGCATATACTATTATTGGAAACATCAACGCTTTCAATGTGTTTGTTGTGGAAAATTTCGTAAGGAAATCTTGTGAGCTTATTCGAGGAGAGATCCAACGTTTTCAGGTTATGAAATTTGGTGCAAATAGACTGAGAGATTTCGTTTAAGCTGTTATTGGACAGATTCAAATGTTCAAGACCATTTAAAAATTGCGTTATGATGTCACCTTCTGTAAAATCACCTAATGTATTCAATTCTGCTATATAATTATGAGATAAATCCAGCGTCTTGATGTTGGTCTGGTCACTATCCTGCAGGACTGTAAGACTGTTCCTTGGCGAGTTATTTACATTCCGTGAATAGACAGGATGACTTATCTTGGGTGTTTGAGGAGGGCTTTGCATCAAGTTTTTTCGAAGAGTATCCCTGGGTTTTTCAATCATGTCAGGTGTGACACATCTGCTGCAATGGCTTAAATCACCCATGCCAAACCGTTTGTCACCCATTTCAGAAGTAAGCAGTGAATTGGGATGATTTGGATAATGGGCTTTGCGCTTTAACGACGTCACTACAACGTAATTTTCTTCGGACATTTTTCTTCCCAACCGAGGGTCTAGAGTGTGATATGGCAAAATGGCTCCACTTCGACTATTTATATTCCTTCCAAAGCTTTTCTCGTCGATCGTTGTATTTGCAGATATTGTCCTTTTCAGATTAAACGAGCTGTTCTTAATTTGTTCACCGGAATCTATAAAGGAAATCGATCTGAGCCTTATCCGCCTAAAATTCGACTTGTGTGTCAATCTTCGTGTTGGGCACTGTTTCCAAGAAAGTGTACATCTTATTTTTTCCTTTTTCTTATTTATCAAAGTTGGATAAAGCATATCTGGTTTCACAACTGTCATACTCAACGCACTCCATGTTATACTGTGACTTTCCTGTTCGTAACCAATATACCGCAGCAGCAACCCAACAATCTTCCACTTTCCTTCTTTAATGCTCAAAGCTAAGGCAGATTCGGCTTTAGACACATTATTTGATAGCAACAGTTCAATTAATTCTGTATTCCCCTTTAGTACGGCTACATGTAAGACTGATTCTCCTGTCTTGCTAGAATCTACATCTGCTCCAAGTTGCAACATGAAACCAGCGCATTTGACATACTCCAGGAAGCATGCCCGTTGAAATGCCAGGTCTTTTAACTGTGTATCTACGGTTAACTCCATTAAGCAGTTTTGCGCAAGCAATGTTGCGTCATCGTCGTGATGAAAATGTTCAATGACATCAAAAAGAAGATCGTGGATGAAGATTTCAAATGCTTTACTTTTCAGTGTTCTGGAGATTTCTCTCTTTTTTTCAAACATCAAGTAAAAGGAGATGCATCCTTCTATTTTCAAAATGGATTTATCACCAAATCTGAAATCCAAAAGAAAATAACAACTAAACGACGCTTAATACACCGTTGAGCTAAAGCCATCATTTACATCTAACTTTGATACAGTTTTTATAGCATAAAATCATAATAGGTGTCCCATTGGAGAGTAGGTTCATATTATCATACATCTGGGATTACATAAGGGGGTCTTCCATAATGCCTATTCCTGGCCGCAATAAATCTAATTACCTCTTCATAGCGTCAGATATCACATTGATAACTTCATAAGATAACTCCAAATCGCTAAATAGCCATTCACATGCTGACATCAATTGCATGATTATGCATCCAGTTTGTTGAATCCGCATGTTCGATTTGTTTTGACGCATCAGATGACGTATATCTCGTATGCAATCCAGACGTAGTAACGGCTGCTCATCGCATGTTGATAAGACAGCTGAATAAAAAAAACAATCATTGCTTTAGAATGGCAAAAGGAATTCCATTCGAAGAATTATATCATATCAGACTCTATTATTAAAATTATATTATTAAAATTATATTATTAAAATTATATTATATTATATTATATTTTATTTCTTATATTTCTAATTTCCAAAATTCAGGTTTAGAGGTACTTTATAATATTGTCAGATTGAATCAGTTTTTTAAAAAAACATTGTTGAATAATGAATATAATCAATAACAAATGAAAGAACAGTAATGTAAACAAAATATAAACAACAACAACATCAACAAAAACAAATGCTTCATGGCCTAACATTAACTGTTGTAGTAATTTAGAAAGCCATGAACAATTCCATACGGTTGGAAAACAGATTCTCATATTCTCTTATTGTGCACACTTTGCCAATGCTCCCTCTCAGCGAATCCTGTTTATGCTTATAACAACAAATTCTGAAACTAAAAAAATCTATGAAAAAAATAGGATACCTATTCCTTCCATGGATAACTCCACTAGTTCCTCACAATCTTTATTTTGGAGAGCAATTTGTAGAATAAGTTTTGGTATATTTATGTTCATGCACTGTCTTTTCGTTATTTCCAAATCTGTTGTAAGTATTACCAACAATCCAATGCATTCTTTCAGAACGTATGCATCTTGAAAATCCTGCAAGATTCCTTCCAGATTTGTAAGAATATCACATTTAAACATCAGTTCCTTTTCATATGGATTCTGATATGCGAGAGCCCTCAACGCACGACACCCCCATGCCTGAATCTCCATCTCATCATTACATTCTGTCATCTCTCTCAGTATAGGCACATGAGCATGTCTTGCGACCAGGTACTGTTGTAAATTTTTTGCATGAATAGCCATTTCGTAGATGGCACTACAAGCTGCCTGGAATACATGAACATTGTTTGAATGTATGTTTAAAGCAGTGAACACGGTCACATGAATTGGTAACAAATAATTGTGCTCTTCACCAATCAAATTGCACATGCTTGGATTTGACGAAATGCGATCAACGAGGGCTTGGCAACACGCTTCCTGTATTTGTTCATTGTCCGGATTTGATGTCATTACGGTAAACAGGTCTGTTAGCCATTCCGAATCCTCAGAACCTAGTGAGTATAAAATATAGACAAAGTTATTAAAGCAAAAACGTTTCAGAGGCGCAGCTTTCTAAAAACAAAACAATTAAAGTATCATGTTATGACTTTCAGAAACTTTCGATTTTGTAGTCGAGCAGTGATAGTAATATTTGTAATAATAGTAATAATAGTAATAATAGTAATAATAGTAATAATCATTTATTTGGCTCCATTATGTGCATGATTCTTCTGCCTATTATAAAAATGCTAAATCTTAACCATATTCATACCTCGTTTTTTATATATATTCGTTTTTTTCCATAACTTTGTAAGTATTTATAGTTAGCCCTTCAAACTGTGTGACTATTCCTAACTTTTATTTGACTTCACTTTGACAAAAAAATGTTTTGAAAATTATGCCGAAGTGTTTCCATGGCAACCAATTTTTCTTGTTGGGTGAAAAATATCCTCCTCCACAAAGTTGGACTGAGCTCTAGCTACGCCTCTGAGAAAGTTTAAACCGGGATTAATCGGTCCTATGATCACGACATTTCAACACTGCTCTGTAATTAACCATACGATTAACAATCAAACAGAGTTATAATTAGCATTAATTTTTATGATACCAGCTCCATCAAGTTACGTCTCTCAATGTAATTTACAGACGTCATCAGCTTTGCAGACTGAGCGATGATGAGTGATTCGTTGAAAGATATTTTATTTAATGGACACTTGATGGCTTTTTTTTAAGTTTAATGTGTTTGAAAGTGAATTGAAATTTCCTGATAATAAATCATCTATTTTTAGCTATTAACTAATTTTCCTCATTCGGAAGGAAAATTTAGTAAGTACAAACTAAAATGGCGCGCATGTACACGGTTGTTTTTTTATAAGAAACCTAGCCAAAGGCGTAGTTCTTTTAGTTTCTTATTTTAGACCTATGTTTTAGTTCCAAACGTTTCTTATGGTCTTTCTTAATATAAACGCAGATAAAAATAAAATCAATGGACGATGTTTTCCATTTATTTGCTTTGCTTAAAATGATGTCTGTACTGTTAAAATCATCCTACTGGCAAAAATATTTCTTAATCAAAACCATACTTGTTTTCTAGTTCTAAAAATTTCTTAATTTTCAAGGTTACTGGTACTTACTGGTGGGTTTCTTATAAACCAGTTTCTTATAAAAAAACCTGTGTAATACCTTGTTAGCTTCGTATTACCAAAGTCATTAGAAACTCCCTAAGTTGGACACTTCTGTTGATTTTGCACTCACTTTGATCACGTGATAGTAAGTATTTACTTTGCATTGGCTGCAATAAGCCACGTGATCAAAGTGAGTACAATACAAACTATCCAGCTCATATTTTTAAAATGGCAATAGCTGTCCTTCAATGAATATCAAAATTATATTATTCACAATTGTCCTTACTGTACAAAGTGGAAGAAGTGGATTTCAATCTTAGATCTAAATCTTATAAGCCAGTGGTGTCATCCTTATATGTTTGTATCTATCATTTATTATTTCAAATAACTTTTGTTACTCTGGACGAGCTCGTGTCTTGATGAGAATAAAAAGCCTTGCACAAATAATGCAAAGGAACTTCACTTATACATCAGAAACGCCATGTAAGGAACTCTGAAGGAGAAGAAGAATCACTTCGTTTTATCAATAACGCGTTAAATCGAGAGATTATGAGAGGGTTTGTTAAAGAAAGGGTAAAGAGAATCTGTTTGTCATAACGAGATTCCCTTATATCGCCGATGTTAATGTCGAGATTTCACTGTATTTGCGAATGATAAACATTTGTATGGTATGTTAAAAAATCAAGAGCCGGCTGTGTCCATTGTATGTACCGTGAAAATAAAACAACCTACAAAATACAAAAGATATACTCACTCCAAAAATTTAACACGCTGGCAATGCGTTCTTGCATTCTACACGTTTGGTGTTCCTTTTTCATTTTCACGTTCGTTTAATTGACCTGTCCTTACTGAATCACCAATTTTATCCAAGTTAATTTATACCCATCGAACAAATTCCGTAACTTATTTCGTAACGTGATTATAAATGCTTCCTACGCAAATACCTTACATTGAATGTATGTTGCATTGTAATCGATTTTTTGGAAAGGCAAATTTACGTGATAAGATCAGAGACAATTGAACTGCCCACACTTTTTTCTTCTATGTCACTAAAATTGGTGTTCAAGTAATTCCTAATGACTAATCCACAACATGACCGACGAGATAAAAGAAACGTGATGAAATTTTAATGTTTATATCAATTTGATTCTGTTGGTTTTCAATTTTTTTTCAGACTTTTGTTCTGAAAATATTTTAACATTAATCGATGATAGTCACACCAGAAAACATAATATCTTAAATAACCCCCGGTAGCCCTACTTTCAAATATGCATTCAATACTGGACGTTGGCAACTAATGTAAGAAAGACGATGATGATGTCAGGGTTGTTGAAGTGAAATGCAATCTTGGACTTTTTTATCGTGCTCAAATTTGTGTTGGTATTTCCATTCTATATTTATATGTGGTGTTTTAACTTTGTGGTCAGTACGGTCCTCGTTTCTATCTTGAAAATTACTTAAACTTATCTTATATCCGGTACTTCATTTATTTTTCGACAAAGACAAATCCTCAAATTACAGAACAAAAATGACATGTTCTTAGCTAACTATCAATTTATGTTGCCCACACATTTCTAAGGAAACCAATCACATCTATAGCGCTTGTCAGATGATGTAAGTCTTGTAATTTATTGACCAAAGTTTTTCCTCTTCAATTAAAGACAGTACTTATCAACTTTCTTCTTTTTACCGCATGCCTCCTCCTGTAATCTTTTGAAAATTTCAAAACGTTTGATAAATGCGTGGGTGCTTAAATTTTTTTTTAACTTTTTTTCTTATTTTTAATTACGACTAAATTTCAATTTCCTGACAATTTTCACAAAGTGCCAACCATCTGATGACCAGAGGGTGTATTCTACCAGAGCATGCAGCTGAAAATGCACATTAACGAAGCAAATATATATATATATACCTGTCGTCACATAGTTGATTTCAAAAAAACAACTGTGGATTTGTATAGTGACGTCAGGTGTAATTTCACATGAACATGTGTGATTAGCGAGCCAAGTAACAAATTCAAAGGATACACGTAATAAGCGCGTGAGCTCATCACTTCTTTAAAATAAGAGCTTCATTTAAAACTGTCAGCAGCGTGGCCATTGACGCCAACCCTTGTTTTTCGTTTTTATTGAAATGAAATTGTTCAGATAAAAATAGCAATGTAAGATCCTGTTATTATATTTATTCACCAAATAAATCCGCTCCATTTAATATAAAAAGTCGCAATCTTTGAGACCGGCGTTATTTCTTTCCGATTTGTTACGTCACTCACAGTCAGCAAATCCTTACGTCCAATTTCCACCGTATCAGAAAACTATTCACGAGACATGAGAAAAGGACAAACCACTTCCAAATAGATTTGTGTTTTTTCCATTGTCGATTTTTTCTTCGTTATCATTCCAGAATAATGTTATATTCCTATATTCTATCAAGACTTTCCTTGCAGTTCTCTCTCAAGAAAGTTTTTGATTGTAACCGTTTGATTAAGGAATTTTTCAGTTCCGTTGATTTCAGGCTCCAGTTGATTTCAAAAGAACAACCTTAATTTGTATAGTGACGTCATGTGTAATTTCAAGTAAACGTGATATGTTAAAAGCATATATCATTAGGTTATGTCACACGATGCGGATTTCGGTTTTAGTGGTTAATACTTTTCATAACGGATAGCTGAAATGTTCACACATAAAAAACGTTATTCCGATATGAAAATCGAAATGATTTCGCTCGGATGTCAAAAGTGATGACATCGTTCCAACAAACCTATCTGTAAAGTGTGACCAAATGAATCGTTTAAGTTCACAAAGTGATGGCGTTTTAGAAAGATCACGATAACCCAAACATAAATTACACGATATGATAGAAATGTTTTGGCTTGGCAAGGTTAAGGTCAAAATGAAATTCAGATATACGTGTGAACACATATAAATATTTGCAAGTCATCTATTTCCGTTGTAGATAACTTTTACCATAAACAGCTCGTCACATACAACTCGATAGGCGAGTAAGCATTTTACTAATCATATTTGCCGGGTAAGTTTTAGGGACAATTTCTTCTCCCTATAATTTATGATGAAAAGTCTTATAAAAACATTTGAAACAATAAGGCATAACCTGACTGTAGCCTCACTTACTCGAACAAAATTTATAAGTTTTACACCATTAACTTAGGTGAAGAGAAATTGTCAGTTGAACTATATGATAGACCTTTCCGTAAATTACGTCTTTAAGCACGTTTCCTTTTGTAAACAAAGCAATTATGATTATGACCCAACTTGAAAACGAGGCAAAACCTGCTTTGACGTAGTTTACGGAAAGGTTGTATAGATGGTAGTTTTTGAATTTCACTCAGCAAACAAATTTTGAGGTTCTTTATTTGGCGTTTCTCCATCAGGTTGCAGAAATCTGGGTAATACACAAACATAATGGTTGTTTGCAGATATGATATCTTAATAAAAAGTTTAACAAATATTACAATTCAATGTTGAAGATGAATAGTTATTTTCTCAAATAGAAAGTGAGGCATGTATTTAAGGGCGGCTTCAATTTATTTTTTCTCACACAATAATAGGTTTTGAAATTATCGAGCGATATAGAAATATATATTTGGTGTCCTTTTAATATGTTGTGTTGCATTGTGAAGTGTAATGTGGCTTCTATTTTAAAGCACCTTGTATTAACGTTTTTCTAGACACTATGCGGCTATGCGGCGGAGAAATAATAATAATAATTTGAGAAATAATAATAGCATAAATAAAATATATATAAAAGGTAAGAAGAGTATAAATAATGCTGTTTCTTTTTCTGCACACTTTTTTTTTCGTAACTGCTACATAACACCGTTGCAATTTGTACGTAAATCGCGTCAAATCCATCTCAGTATGTTTTTATTATCAATGCTGAATATGCTTGAAAGATCAGTTGTCACGAAAATTGATATAAAAAAATTTGTAAAAGCTAAGTCTAGCATTTTTATAAATAGTTAACATAATTTATTTCTGGAAACTTCGCGAAAGATGATCATAAAATTGAAAAAAAGCTCTACAATGCATAACTATTAGAATTTTGAAAAGTAATTATGCATAGAAAAGAAGATGGAAATTATTACTGGCATGCTTGGAAAATTTCTTTTATATGAGAATACTTGGAAGAGTTGGGAGAATTGAAACTGATCCTGATGGCTTGAAACAGATAGAATCGATTCTAAACCTTCCAAACATTTCAATAGTTAGAATAATAATTGCAACGTGCATGAAAAAATGGGCCCTTAGAAGACCTTCAGGCTCATGTTAAGGTTCCTTACATAAAAAAGATGTACTTGTATTGTTTTCATATGGTTGGTTTTCAACGTTTAAGACACAACTATCTTATGCTATGCTGGAAAGTAGTGTTCACTCTTTTCTGGAAATAACATGAATAAAATAAATAAAACAGTACTTACACCAAAAAGCCACTAAATTTCTGTTAAGAGCTTCCATTCCTTCCACTTTCCAAGCACCTATTACATGATACGATACAAACGTCACTATTTCAATGAAAGCAAAATGAACAGTTAAGAAGTCACCAAATACAATACTGCTACCCACTACTTATATATAAATCACATGTTACGTCAGGAGAGGGATTTCCAGATCAATAAAATTATAGATGTGTCATTATGCTATTTATAGAATAAAGTAGGGACCATAGCAACGAAACAAAAACAGCGAGAAATGCATCACTGCTACCCACTGTGCATACGTAAACCACCAAATTATGTCAATGGACCGAATAATTCACTAGCAGTGAGGAATTCCAGATCATTGAAAATATAGATATTTAATCATGCTATTTATAGAAAAAAGGGATAATGGAAAACACGTTCTTCATGAAGACTGAAAGAACGATCCAGTTTAGCCAGACTGTTGTGGACAATAAAAAGTGTAACTAACTATAGACGGATATGATCTATGGTAATAAGAACTATAGAGTGATGAATTTCATAGATTTCTGAATACGATAAGATTTTGTCTTTTACAAGATATGACTCCCACATCCTTCCTGAAGTTTTTAAGTTAAATTCGTGAATGTGCATGACTATGCGAAATTAATCTGCGGGATTTTAATATTTAAGTTGTTTTTGGTGAAATTATCGACGTTTTCTCAATATGTTACGGCGTGAAATTTTAACTCGAATTTGTCGAACTAAAAACAAGCGTGTACCATTAAGGTCAAAATTATAAACCCTTTCGACGGGACTAATTGATGATGTATGGAATCGGTGTCAAGTAAAAGAAAAAACTACTAGTTTTTGCATTACAGTGAAGCTACACTCAGGGATTAGTTGACATTAAGTTTGTAAATTGTAACAGAATCCACCTAAACAATAAGAGAGAGTTTATTCTTAATGCTTCCACAGCATAACATTATGGTTCTTCTATAGAGGGTTAGAGATTGGGTTTTATGATAGGAAGATAGAGAAATTCAACACAATTTATCAGGTAGGCTTAACCAGCGGTCACCAACCTATCTTTATGTGTATATTGTCCTTATTATAAGACGTTTTATTCAGGTTAAGAACATTTCTATACCAAAGAAAATAAGCAAAAACTAGAATGAAAAGAGCAAAAAGAAGGGGCATATTATTTATGCTTTTAAGTGAAACGTGTTTTAAACACGCCCCGCACTACCTGAGTAAACAAACACTCAAATGTGGTCTTCCCACGTAGTCAATAAGCAACCATGTCAGCAATAAATGCGCCTGTAGAACAACTTCAACATCTTTGAGCCTCAACCAAAATTTTGTATTTTTATAAAAATGTACATTTTTATAGTCTAATGAGCTGACAGTGACGTTTTGGAACACGAAAGAAAATAAACCAGTTGAACCAGGTTGAATAGTTTTTGTAGAAATATACTTGTAATATAATTGTAATATAATTGTACAAATATAGAATATACCCATTACCGCCATTCTACGACGCTTCACATTATAAAATCTGAAACAAAAAAAATCACATGTGCTCCATTTAATTGAAGCATAGAATATAACCAAATTTTCAAATAAATTTATTTTATTTGAAGCATTGGAAAAACCTAGTGCTGCATTTTAACATTTGATGAAACGTCATGATCTTCTTACGCTCGATATTTTTATGGGTTTACCTGATGTGTATGGAAACAATTTGATGTGTCTATAACTGGATGTGGGTCCATCATAACAATTAAAAAATAATAAACATATCAGTTAGTCTATCTTGACCAGTCCTGTGGATGTATGAAAGTATGTTTGATTATGTTAATGCATTGTGTTTTTGGAAAGCCTTTAAAAAAGCAGTACAAAAGTTGGCCATGGGGTTAGCAAAGCTAGATGCTATGGAGACCTTATTGTATTTGTAAAACACTACAAAAGTATGTGAATGCTGACTAAACGATGAGAGACTGTATTCATCAAATTTGTAAAACAAAATTATTGACTGAAGGGGCTCTTAGTTTATTAAAACGATTTTATTCATTTAGAAATAGTAAATGTTATGATAGAAGGAAGTAAATGATATAGTTTTTGGTGGGAAAATGACTTTCCTTCATCCACAGAGCTGAATGATTATTTTACTGTTTTGACCAATGATAAGAAAGATTTCATCAAAACTCGCATTTAGAGTAAATAAGTAGCTGCTGCCATAGCAACCTTGTGTAAAAATGAGGTCTCAAACTACAACATTGTAGGAAGGAACAGCTGACTAGATGAATTATTCAGCCAACTGATGAAAATAGTAGAACTAAAAGGTTTGACTAAAGGAGACAACAATAAGGACAATAAAGATTTGTATAAGGAAACAAGTTTTTCTTTATTGAAATTCAGACCAGCTTTACAAAAGTTCCAAATGATCCAACATCATAAATCCAATTAAGGAACTTTTAAGAAAACCTTATTGACTTCTATTTAAGTAACCACCTGTAAAAGTAGGATGAAATTTCCTTTGCATATCTCCCACAATAACTTACCACCAGTCAGCGTTTTTTTAGCGTTAAATTATTGATAGGTAGAAAATACACTTAAGTTTATCGAATAAGCATAACTGCAACTTGGTTAGAAAGTCCTTAAACTTGCATTAAAGCACTTTATTTTCCCACCACTTCATCGAACAATTTCGTTCGTCTCATCAGAATTCCGAATCAAAGTCTGCTATGACTTCTATAAGTCATAAGTCAAAGTCTCTTATGACTTCTATAACTCAAACTCACATAATTCGAAAACTCATTTAAATCGAACGTTTTGTTCGGTCCCTTGCGCTATTTTTACTCGAAGTTCGGCGAAAAATATTTCCATCGCGTCCTTTGTTTTTGAAATAATCTTCTTGGCTTTTTCCTGAATAAAACCCATCTCAGTGAAAAAAAGAAACCAGGTTTAAATTAAACACAATATCGGACGTTCGATTTTGCTTTTGTTGATACCGGGTATGAATTATACTGTAATATTAAATTTTTTGGTTGTCAGTATACCATTAAACCAACATATTACCAACACCATGGCAGTTAGTTAATCAAAAAACTTATATAGTGCCTTTTGTGTCTGAATTTTACCTGAAGCATGCTTTTTTGAAAACAGCTATGAGATAGTACTGAATAATATCCTTTCATGTTACAAAGATCGTTATAGTTGTACATTACGCAAATTAGCATCAGAGTTTTACCAACATGAGTTGCAGGAACACGTGTAAAAACTATTTTTATTTTAGGTGAAATGAAAACCAATTTATTTATTTTCTGTATACATGAGGAAGATTACTGAGAGTGAGCTTGTGAAAAGTTAAAATAGTACTTAACGTTCAACTAAAATGTTCGTATGTTGTTAAATTACACACACTCTTGCTTACCCGGTTTTCAATTTTTGGTTTTATTTCAGAAACATGCTTGATTTAGCACTACCTCTCGAATAACCACCCCGCTTGATTAAGCGCCCATTCTTTGAGGCAAACTTTTTAATATGTGCGTTTTCAAATTAGGATTCTCAGGCGCTAAATTGAATAATTTTTCTGAACCAAAAGCGAAACATATTTGAATTAACTGGGAAAAGAATAATCCTTTCTTTAATATTAAATTTTCAATTTTTCGATTAAGCGCCCTCTTTGGAAGTTAATATTTAAAATGAGTACCCCTGGCGCTAAATCGAGCATTTCGGTATACTTTTCTACTGACTACAGAAATTATTTATTTATAACAGTGTGTTCAGACCGGGAAGGTTGTAGTATATATGGTAATTGAGTTGTGACCGCTTGGAACTAATTCCCTCTGTCGTTTTTTTATTCGCAAAATCACGAGATTGGTTAACAATGCAAAAAAATTCTTAATATTGCATTAATTTTTATGGATTACGTAATTTGTCCTGTGAGTGGAGTTAATGAATATCTATAAGAGTACTTTTTATTGTTTTGACGATCGTAGGTAGTGGTAAGCACCACTTTACACGTGTCGTTAATGAGATATCATGGTGTATTGCTGATCTAGTCAGTATCGATTGTTCAGAAATGAGAAATGAGGATAATGTGTAATCCTATGAAATGTGCAAGGAAACCAATGAATACGTTAATTAAATCCAGTGAATGTGTACAGTATATCCAATGAAGTGTGCGCAAGTACATCCAATCTGCTGTGTACTGAATCCAAGGAATACGCCTTTGTTATTTCTTTTCAAAGATATTTCAGAGTGGATTCTTCAGTTTTAGGACAAAATGTACAAAAGGAGAAGAAAACATGAGCTTTTTTTCTACGTAACCTACCGAGCTCATTTTTGGTATACTTCCATATTTCCTGATTAAGAGTATATAAAAATATTTACAATTGTTTCCGGAGTTTTAAAGTTGTAAGGGTTCAAAAGGACCTATGTGTAAAATACTATATGTAAAATCCACTAAAACAGAGATGTATCTAAGTAAAATGATAGGGAACAATTTTAGGAGAAAGAAGTCGAGTCTACTGAATAGCCCAAAACACATTTTCAAAGCAACTTTCTAGTTCTTAGGAACACAACGAAAAACAAAGTTTCTGAGCATGCGTACATGTAAAGTTCACGTTATCCAAACAATTTCACTTCCGTTCTAAAGAAGTTTGAATGGAATTGAACTATTTCCGTGCTGTTTGTTTGAAAAGCACCCAGGACAATTTAAAAAATATTTTGAAAAAAATGGGAAAAGAAGACAATTGACATCAAAGGTGCATAAATTAAAAGCCACCGTATTTTGATAGATTATAGTACATATACATTGAATATGAGGCAGTGTAGAGTCTTCTCGCAATATATCAATATTATTGGTTAATTGATGTCACGTGACCGGTTGCTATTTCTCTGTAGTGACTGGCTTCATAAAAAATGTAAACAAAATAACAAAATTATGAGGAAGACTCTACATTGCAACCATAGAAAATATAAGTAGACAAAAGGAAAATAATGTTATTCTTTTAAATATTAGAACAAAAAAGTTTTAGCAGGGCTATAATTCTTCCCTTAATTATGTTGTTAGGTACTAATTGGCTAATTAACCTTGGTCGCTCGTATGGACCTCACTGTGCTCAGTCCATGATGTCACAACCGTGTTTCAATATTTTCCCGTATCGACTGGCTAAACGGTTAATAAGCCATTAAAGGTAACTTTATGTATAAGAAGTGGAGCCTTTTTTTTGTATGAACATGTTAGTGAAATTTCAACGGCGCTTTTAAGCGGAATATTATCGATGTAGCAAAGTATAGAATTGGTTGCGCATGTGTTGAGGTGGAAAAAAATCACCCAACGCGACATTTTCCGCCTTTAGCTAAGATTAATAGAATAAATAACTGAAGTTAACAGTTACAAAAAAAGAAATAAGTTTAGATGTTGAAGCAACGTTTTTCTCAGTTTGGTGCACTGGTAGCTATGGTGACATGACCGTCATTAACTATTGTGAAACATTTACACTTTGATTCTTTTTGGAGTGCTTAAAAAGTATGTTGGTGTGCATCGCAATGTAAACAAAAAGATTCACCGCTGATTTTGAATAACTACGCAACCAGTATTTTAATTTATTCTATGCTTTAACACTTCAAATGATGACCAAGAAGATTTGGTTTAAATATGGAATTGTTCACATATTCTTGTTTTGTTGCTAAATGCAGCAAACATAATGGAATGAATACGAACAAGAATTCAATGCAACAGGAGAAGTGTACAACAAGAACTTGTTTAGGGTGGGGTAGGAGAGGTTTCTTTAAAATGAAAAGCATAAGATACAATCTACAATCAAATGCAATTAGAGTTAATGGTTAGATTATTGAAAATAACACTTTCGAAAATAAAGCATGCATAATTTATGATATATAATCAACAGCCTCAAGATTTTAATCTTGCGTATATTGCTGACTTTAAAACAGAGGAAACTCATTGTCTGGAGTCGTTCACTCCATCTTGAGGTAAAACCTACGTTCCAGTTTTGCTGAGGTATGATTTATGTTACCGAAAAGCCTCATAAATTCTGCTTGGAACTTAATGGAAGTAGTTAAGATATTTGATGTTCCCCTTCTACCTTCTACATTTGCACAAAGAGAAGAGCCATCTATGAGAATTTGATAAAATCCGCTTATGCGACACACAAAGTCTAACAAAAATAAATAGAATATAAAATATTACTTTTTGATTCTTTTCTTTGAAAGTCCAAAACTTCTTGAAGGATTTGAATGAATGAAGAAATACTTAAATACTGAAGAAATACTTGAAGGATTTGAATGAATGAAGCAATGCTGTTGCAACATTGCTTATAAGTCGCAAATTAAAAAAATTGCTTGCGTACTCCGAAAATCGTGCTAGTGATTAATGACTAACTTTCTTTTTCAACCATATTGAAATATCAGTTGTTAAACGATCATAGATCCCACGAATTATTGAGAGGTAGAAGAAATATCGGAAGTACGTGGGTTTCCGTAGGTTGATAAGAAATGATAGTTACTTCTATTGTTAACAAAATCAATGAATGAAACCGTTTTACAAATGGGACAAAGCAATTATGAACAAAGGGTTGAAAGGATAAGATTTGATGGTAAAAACGATGGGTCGGATAGAAGTAGCTTGCAATAAGAACCAAAGGAGGGATCTACAAAAACTAAGGACAAAAATTGTGAAAGGTGCATAGATGGATCTGTTTTTTACGAGTGCTATTGTAGCACTTTTATACCATCAAATCTTTACTAAAAACCCTGTTTGATTTCAAACTAATAGCCACATTGCTTCTAATGGCACTAACTTGTGTGTAGTGTATTTAAGGTTAACGCTGGAAGGCAGCGTAAAGAAAAAATCGGGCCTTCATAATAGAATTCCATCACAGTGGAAGTGAGCAGATGTAATTAGAACATAAAAGAAAATCACCACACGCCCTTAATTGGAAAATGCAGTCCCATGTCTCACATGAGATCAATTCTTTTCGGGAAATTCATGGAAAAAAACTATTCAAGGGTTTTTGTTGATGAAGCACTTCCTTGTACTAAATAACATCATTTTGAAAACTAATTAATCATGCATACAGATGTTAATGTCGTCAAACATAGTTCAAAAACACAAAGGAATGCAAATGCAACTAGTTTTCTCAAAACACACATCAACGAGTACAAAACCACTGCAAAGTTGTAAAACGAATTAATTGGAAAATTACTCATCGTTTTGATAAGAAAGCAGAAATGATTACCTTAATTTGAGATAGCAATTTTAAATGGTTTTCCTCATTTGAATTCTTTTCTGTTTGATTATCTTGAAATTTTTATTTCAATTTGGTTGCGAAATATGCTTATGAGTTTACTTAACAATTATAGAAAAGTAAGTCGTTAGTAATTCATTGAAGAGGTGCTCAAAGCGAACTTTTGTTCAGTGAAAGAAATTATTCAATTTATAAACATCATTATAAACATCGTTTGTTCAAACTACTGAAAATCCTGAAAAATTTCAGGCAATATTTCTTGACACTAAAGATAGTAACATTGATATTGAAATAAGTATTAACTTAATAACCAGCTCCAAAGAGGTAAAACTCCTTGAAGTTACCATTGACCGTCAGTTAAGTTTCTTTCCTCACATATCTCAAATCTGCAGAAATACATCGACAAAAACTAAAGCCCTTATGAGAATTAGAAACTACCTGACTCAAAAACAGGCAGACCTTTTGTTTTCTTCTTTTATCATGTCTCCTTTTAACTATTGTCCTTTAGTGTGAATGTTTTGTAGCAAACAGGCGGGTAATCGTATAAATGCAACTCATCACAAAACCTTATGTGTTCAATATAATAACTTTTCGAATACATTTGATGAGTTGCTCCTAAAATCTAATTCGATGACTATCCACTCTTAAATCTTAAATTGTTAGTTGGAGAAGTGTTCAAAACATTAAATCGCTTAAGTCCTGAAATTACTTGGGATACATTTACACCAAAATGGTCTAGATACGATCTTAGACAAGGTTCTTCTCTTGTAGTCCCGAGAGCACGTACAACTCGTGGAATTAATTCTTTTGATTTTCGAGCAGCCCTTGCTTGGAATTATCTTCCAAAAGACGTAAAAGCAGAGAAGAATCTTTTAAAATTTTATCATGACACACAAGACAGCAATATGTATTGTAAATGCTTGAATTGCCAATGATTATTGATTCTAGTATTATTATCTTTATATATTTTTAACCATTTTATATTATATTATTTTATATTATACTTAGTTGGATTTGATTAGTCACTGTACTATTTGTAGGTTCCAACGATAAATAAAGAATAAATAAATAAAAATAAAGTTAATTTTGAATAATGTAAATCTATGCTTCACCTCTACAACTCAGCTTTACTGCATTGAATCTTTTTTACTGCAAAGAAACATATTTAATTGTAGCTATTTTGAAGTTTATGCATTATTATATTTATTTATGCGTTATTATATTTATTTTCAACTGACGATTGCGTGAGTAGGAAACTATGAGTTTTGAAATCATAGGTCAATACTTTCAGGGTAATACGCTATATTTCAAGTATCGAGCACGTTAATGAAAAAGAGAACAATTATGTTATATCTTTATAGTTTACGGTGGCCCATATGTGACACACAAAACTACATTATTCACGATTGTAACGATTGTATCGTGTTTAGAATACCCGCGGCTACTCCGAGAATCTGGAAGGTCGCGCATGCGTGTTAAATAGCTCTACTGCATATTCTGTAAAAAAGTTATAATGAACAAGAAATAAAAAGTAAAAGCCGGTTTCCACTTAGTGTGGATGGTTTCCACCTAATAAAATGACACATGATCGGTACGTAATAACGTTTCACCAGAGCGTGCACATAAATGTTTTTGCATAAAAGTATACAAACGAAAATTGCCTGCTTTGAACTCTTTTAGGAAAAGGTCTATATGTAGTGGAAACCGGGTTTAAAAGTATATACACAATGTAAACAAACCTTTTTACACAATATTTTTATAGGGACGAGCATATATGTATCAGTGAAAATCCGTATTCAACTCTTTTTCTTTATAAGAACCAGTAAATTTGGAGTTGAGCCTGGCTGTTCTTATTTTTTTTTCAGGCTTTTTAAGGTTAAATTGTTCTTATTTTGTTTTTACCAATCTTTCAAATAAGAACAATCTGGATAAGAAATTAACTAATCCCGCCAAATCCAGATCCAGTCTGAGATGTTGTTAATTTGCAACAAGTTTTGGTTGGTGTTCTTACACGTTGTTTATAAGCAGCTCGGTTGGTTAATGTTTGAGAGGATCATACTGTAAATATGAAATATGTTACGTACAAAATATCCTTGATCTTTATAAGATATACTTAAATTGTTAGTTAATTCCAGAAATTTATACTCGAGCCTCAGGTTGTTATTTATAAAAAAAGAGTGCAATGTAGCTTTTAACCTAAGAGAACGATTCAAAACAACAGAGCACTATTAGCAAGCTGAAGGTAATCAATTTGAGGGATCAAAATAAAATAAACGTTTCTTAAGTGCGATAATAAACACTTGATGCTGTATTTAGACGGTTCGTCTATATCGCGCTATAGTCAGTAGTTTCCTAGCCCATAAATATATACCGATGCGAACGTGCAATGGTGTATACACTTTGGTCGATTTTTTATACAGCCTTCTTACAGGATCTGAAGACACAAAACGTTGGGCGTTCGTAGTATTACCGACTTTTTGTAGTCTCTTTCGGTAGACCGGTCATACGAAGAATTCAGGTCAGGGTTATGACTTGTTCCTCCAAGCTTTTCTTCGGAGAAGTTGATTGTCTGTAAATGATACATTAAAGAGGCCACGACACCTATCTCGTGATTCGTGTGTTTGTTTACTATTACCGCATCCCTCGCTTCTAATCGACTTTTGACTCTGCAATTTAGTTCGTAAGATCACATGATCTGCGTCGTAGCCCTGTTAACGACCTCGCGATATATTTGCAGGTAAGTACGTCTAACTAGATGCTAGCTTGCGATGAAAATTTGGGCAAGTAAGGTCATGGTATGTTACGCATCCTTCTTTCAAATAAATATGATAAGCTTTTTGGTGAAAACCTTTTACTTAAAAAGTTACAACCCTGTTGTAACAAGAGCTCTTAGCGTCGTTAGATAATAGATGTTGTGAACATGATTCAGGAGGGTTGCAACCGTTTTTGTTCTACCAGGCTCTTCCTTTCCATTACATAACTACGAATTTTGCATCTTAGGTTTGCTATCTTGAGAATATTGCCAGATGGTTTGCTATTTGCGTATTTCACAACTTTAATTCGTTTAAGGTAATTTTAAAATATTGTAAGATGCGATATTTGTTTTTATAAATCGTCCAATGCAGTTTTAAGGATTTTATAGCATGATTTTAGAAAGCCTCGGACAATTTGTTTTCTTGTGCTTGTCAGTGGGGGTTAGCTATATTTCTGTACAGTAACTATAGTATCATGGTAACTCTGCCAACCCATGGTCTAACCTCATGTGCTGCTTTTTGGTTTCCAAAACACTAGCATGTATTTAAAAATGCATTTAACTCCATAGTAATTCATTAAAAGATAATCTTCTTATACTAGTACTTGTTTGTTTTTGTAATTTTCGGTTCACGGGATACTAGTGTGTATTACAAAAATGGCAGCAATTAAGCTTCAAAATTGTGTTATTGTAATGTTTAGATCAGTGCTCCAGAACCACAGTTGCAAGTGTTTCCTATTTGTCATCTGTAAACTAATGAAATATTTTTTGATTGCGAGTTAATATATGAAGGATTCAGAACTACTTACTTGCGAGCTATGCATGGTGGTAAACCTAACTTGTAAAATCCGCAACACAGCGCATCGAAAAACTTGCTATTATGAAACTTTTATAAGATTGCCTTTCTATTAGTATTCTAGTTTTCTTTGGTTGGGAATTACAGGCAAAAACGTTTTTAATTTTGTTGACAAATTTTCTTTCTTAACTGTGTAAGAACATCATCAGATCATATAAATTGTTAACAAAACCCAGCTTATAAAGTACAGTAAAAAATTTTCTTTATTCCCTAATTACATATTCACATAAAATCATCGTTAAAATCAAATAAATAAACTAAATTAAATTTTCCCATATCTGTGATATAATTTTTATTTCATCCTTTTTATTTATAATAATGTTTTTGTTTCTATTTATAAATACAGCCTCCTTGAATTTACGTTTTTTATAATCATTTTCTTTATTTAAAATTGTCACACCATCAAAGTCTATTTCGTGTCCAGTCTCCATTATATGTTGGGACAGTCCTGAACTGTTTTCTTTTTTTCTGATGGTATCGTTTTTTTTCCTAACAATCATGATGATGTTCTTACACAGTTAAGAAAGAAAATTTGTCAACAAAATTAAAAAAATTTTTGCCTGTAATTTCCAACCAAAGATAACTAGAATTACCATTTGGTTGTTAACTATCAAATATGTTAATTAGCTAGTTGTGTATAATAATAATGTTGCAATACCGCACAAATTTGGTTCAGAACCATGAGATTATACATGATCAAGGTCCAAAATGCAAAACAGAAAAGTTAAAGAAATTATTTCTTTCACAAATTTACACAAGTTACATATTCTGTGAACTTTTGGTAAAGCCGAGATATTAATCTAGTATTACTGTATGGTTTCGCAATACATCTTCATAACTCCTCGTGTTTGTTACCTACAACAGAAAAGTTGATAGCGTAAGACGAAATGTATCGCCAACAATATTTAAAATTTCTATCTTTTCAGCGGTTATTTTGATCTGAGAATCGATTGAATAAGATATTGCAGTTGACTCAACAGTTGTAATACCTTTGATGATATTTCATGACAAATCACTCCTTCTCTAACCCTAGATTAAACACTGAACGATATTCACAAAATTTCTCAAATGATCTTACATTTGCATTGTTGACAGGTCTTCGGGCAATTCTTCTTCCATCTTTCTTCCTTACATTCTTCTGAAGTGCTTCTCAATGAATCACACGAGAAAAATTTGTCTTTACACTCTAGAAAAACCAATAGTTATTCCATAAACTTTCAAAACATATTGGAACTTAATAAATGTTGTAAGAGGTATGATGTGAGGTGCACGTTTAGTAGAAGCAGAAGCAGACACTATGTGAACGCATGTGAAGCAAGCGAAGCATAAGTGAAGCATGAAGCATGCGTTGATGCAAGAATAACAAAACATTTGATATGTTACTTCCCCTGCTGCTTCATTTATTCAATTGCTTCATACTTGCGTCATGAGTTTTGTAGTGTGAACTTGAGACGCCAAGTTTTTATTTCATGGAAGCAAATGTGACACATTTTAAAATTGCAGCAACATTAAAAGTTGAAAAACTTTCCGAGGCTATTAGAGGTATCCTGTTGTGTATGACAAGAGTTATTTATTAAAAGGTTATGGGATGATATTGGTGAATCTTGTTTCAGGTCTTAGAAAAAAAAATTATGTTGAAATTGTTTTTAGTTTTTCAAAATATTACTTTGGGTCTGCTTTGGGAACAGGTGTTTTTAAGGGAAAGCAGGTGAAAACGCCTTTCGCAACCTTCGCAACCATCTTAAATAACATCATTCACCTGCGTAGATGTGACCGGCTTGCTTCATGCTGTGCTTCACGTCTCGTTTCTGATCTAATGCACATGCTTACTCCACTTGCTTTTGCGTCTGCTTCATAAGTGTGAATCAGGCTTAACATTCACTAATTGAGAATTTCTGCAACAGGAAGAACATTTTGTTTAAAGTCATTCAGCAGAAATTCCCATTTATGCATGTACTGTGGCTGTAAACTTTGTTCTGTGCATGCTTCGTCGCGAAAATCCTTGAAAGAATCGTCTAGTGAAAGTCAATGTTAAGGTCAATGAAGTCGATGATGGTGCATCTTCAAAGTTGTCCAGGCGATAAAGTTAAAGTCGACAACTTCAAACAAGCAATCATCACTAACTTACTTGGACACACATTTGGATATTTTCTACATTCTTTACACAAAGCTTCCCATCGTAAGATATTCTCGCATTTTTCTTCATCAGCTTCATCGCAGTTCACTAAAAACAAGAACTGCTGTTTCACTCAGTCCACACCCCACTTTCACCATCTAAGTGAGATGGAACGTCTATACTTTCAACATTAAATGTGCTTTGCCAACTTTACTGAAGAGTTCGTTCAACATTTCTTAAAAGTTAACATAGCACAATTTTCCCGAATTTCAATTTTATACACCAATTCTGTGTTCCGACTTACGTCACTAATTATTTGGAAATAATTAAATCTCGCTACTTTGGCTGCCATTATGGTTTCAAATATTATGTTTCTATGACTCTTCAATTCCTCTTTCGCACACTATTAGCTTTGTTAGCCTCAAGTGATTGTGAAAATAAAATTTTTAATTGAATTAATTTTGTGTTCCGGTGTTTCGTCACAACTGTTATGACTGGAACCATCTAGAGGATATTCAATAGCTGTAAAGTATACAGGCTTTGTTTTATTTATTGTGTGCATTGTAATGCATTGTGTGCATTGTGTGCAATGCATTGTGTGCACCGGAACACAAAATTAATTCAATTAAAAATTTTATTTTCAATATTAAAACGAGTACATGACTCCGAGTTTCATGCCTATACATTCGTCAAATGTACAAAAAAGATAAACACCGATTTTGATGGCCTAGTGAATGTTTTACCTCGTTTTCAATAACAAAATGCCTTTTTATTTCTATAATGATGTTATATTAAGTACTGAAATTATGACATCATTAAAACAATGAATTACATAAAAACGAAAGGTAGGCATTATGATTACACCATAATACGGTGCTGAAACAGCAATTCGAGAAAGGTCTATTAACAGCCAAAAAAACACTAAAGGAGGAGTGCAATTCTAATCATCATTGGGAGCTTTTATATTTGTATTTCATGACATTTTGCATTTCTACGTAGTGCTTGATGTACTTGTACATGTGCTGGCCGTAATATCGTCTTTCTTACTTACATTCATGCCAAGCACACTGCGTGAAATCGGTTACCGCCATCATTAAAATCAGCAAAGCGAGATAATTCCACATAACTTCGACCTAAAATGTCAATGGCATGGATTGTCTTGCAAGAAAATATGTTCCTTTATCAAATCCTTTATCCAAGTCCCAAGATTTTCTGAAATACAACTTATAATTTCAAACAGAGCTTACAAAATAGAAAAAGAAAAAAGAAAATACTGTTCTGATGTTATTCTTCTTCAGAGTTAAAATACTTCCTCGTTTGAGAATTTCAAAAAAATCTGAATGGTGAATGGTAACTTATGTTGTAATCGATTTCAATTTTCAATCGAATTATTTTATAGAAATTGATTTGTTACACTCATCCATGTAACTATCAGTTGAAATAATCAATAATGAAGCAGGTTATTTTCTTGTTGCCATGAGACACAATGCATGCAGAACATATATCAGATTTTGAATTTATCATTTACTAAATTGTTCAGTGTATCAACCCTTTTGAGTTGAAACTGGTATTGCCTAATATTGCTTTCAGTATCAAAATTTTCACTCGTTAATAGTTTAATCCGTAGATTAGTCCTTTATGACTAGATATGCAACGCATCTGCTGTGATAACTATTCTTGGAGCGGATAAAGAAATTTCTAACGGCCGCCAAAAGTCACAGGCTGGTTCTCTGCAGATGACAAAGTCTTTTGAAATACCCACCTACCCACTAGAAAATTAGGAAACTTACTAGCTAACGTACTGTAATGCAAAATGTAATGTCGTAAAAAAGGCCCCAATACGCACAGACAAGAATTAGTAACATCACGAAGCTAAATGAATATTCCACTTTTGCCAGGAGTCTCACAGATAAATCGATTGTGTTTTTTTTTTTTCATTATTATTATTTTCGCTTTTTAAAAAGACTTACATTTAATGTTATAATTAAATAAAACTAAAGAGAACTAGTTCCTAACTTCGAGGAAACGACCTTCGGATGACACTTCCTTCGCAGCGCTACTTGAATGTTTTGGACCCGGCGATTTCAAATTCCTAGCGTAGGAGCCTTACAGAAAACGATAAATGGTAGCAAAAAAACGTTAGCGTGCTCGGTTACCATCGTTACTTTTGTTGAAGCCGTACTTACTATAATAGACTTTTTTATAAATTACATCACAACATCCATCGCCTCGTTTCTAATCTTTATAATTACTCCGTACTTAAGCGTAATATAAGAATAACTTGAAACATTTCCCCTGAGGTATCGTTTCTCACCCAAGGTTAGTTAATGTTCAGGGCAAAAATGAGGCGATGGATTTAACGACGTCATTTATGAAAAGCTCTATTAATGCGATTTTGATATTTTCCGACAAATTAAAGAGGGTTAAATTTCAGGATCAAAAGAATTAAGAATTCGATCGATCGTGGAAATCAAAATCGGTTCAATAATCCAATACCGTATTGATAACACTCGATATTATACCAACCTCGATATAAGGAAAACTCGTTATAACGAACTAGGCTTTCTGTCATACAAACCTTACTAAAATCATTCGATTTGAGGAACTTTCGATATTACAAATTGATCTCCGCATCCCTTCACGGCTCGTTTTCTCAAGATTCTAGAGTAGTGTAAACGTTGCTTTACCGAGGTGCCATTCAATCTTAGGGAAGTGAGAATCTTGAGGTCCTCTATTCTCAAAAAGGGCGCTCATTCAAAAAATGGTGCTCGGACGAGGCGCTCTTTTAGGAATAATACTGTATGATATTCCAACCAATTAACCTTGTATGGCTATTTTAATTTTGGAAATAGGGGCGTATATTTTTAACTTGCGTAATCTCCTTAATAATGGGAATAACAAAAAATATTTTGTTCGTATCCCATTCCTTTATATCTACTTTTCAATTGAAGTTTACTTAAAAAACAAGTAAAAATGTATTTTTGAATATACTGGGTTTCCCCAAAAAAAACTATACATTTTTTGAAATGCTGCTAAAAAATGTTATTCAAATAATATAACAAAAAATCTTCGTTAGAATGTTTCGTGGATATTTTGAAGTCAACCTGCCAAGTTTTATTGATTTCCAATCAAAATAGGGAATTATATAAACTGAAAAGTAGGTTACGGTCATTTGGTAAACCAGCAAAAATAAATATGACGTCACGTTTTCATCAGTGCTCAATTTTGAATTCTTCTTCGATTACAAATATTACAAAGAGTTCTCATAAAAGATGATAGGTCAATTAGCCAAATAACGTTTTAATGGAACCGCCATCCTTTTATTTTACTGTATTCAAACGGGGAAGAAATAGTCTCAATGCTTTCCGAATCGGTAGCAAACGTTAGCGCATTCATCCCAAACTTTGACAATCTTGTTTTCAACTCGCGTATGTTTGCGTCTACAATGCCAACAACTTTAATAAGTGCCCCATTAAAACAGCGCCTCTCTCGAATGAGCGCCCCGAGAGCTCATTTAAAGTAAGTGCGGTATTGATTTATTGTTTTCAACAATTATTTCAACTGACTATTTCATGTTAGTCAAAATTTGTCAATTACTGACAGTGAAAACCACCAATTAAGTGTTCCGTTAATAAATGATTCGAATTCCTTTTATCACAATCAGCAAGGAAACATTAACTTTTTTAATTTATTGTACCAGCTTTGCTATTATACAAAACAATAACAAACGATAAATATTTTGTGTGTGTGTGTGTGTGTGTGTAAAAAAGTTTGTGAACAGTACAACATGATTTTGTTTGTTTATATATTTCTATTTATCAATGTAAACAAGATCATTTGTTTTGATGTCATCATTAATCGCGACGGTTATGGAGATGTTTTGTATGGATTTAATGAAGAAATTGGGTGTCCCGTTGGTGCAGATCGTATTCTGAATTCTTGTAAATGTAAAAACAGTTCCCCAACGTTTCATCGATTTAGTGATCAGATTTATGGCTGCTATCCTAGTCATTCTATCAAAAAAGGTACGGTTTTATTTCTCGATATGGGTATTTTATTCGGACAATGGTCGACAGGAATCTTTATGAACAGTTAGAAAAACAAATTCTTTATAATGTCATTTAAAATTTTCAACCACCTTTCTTTATGAGTCATTATAAGTATTTCGTCTTAATTTCTTGATTTACATTCATACATCTTTACTTTATTTTGCTATGTTCATTGTATTTCTCACGTACTACATAAACGATCCTTTCTCGATTTTCTCATTAATAGGTTGTTTGAAGACCGGAAGTGTAGACATCAATCTGTCGATAATCGAATTTCATTTGACAAATGACCATATTATTGCAGCTTTAAAGTTGAAAGCAAATCCATTTTCGAATTGTCCTCTACTTGACCAAAATGGAAAAGCCTATTTTTGGCGGGAAAATGAATATCACAATCTTAACGCAGATATTGGATACATCGGATCAGAACTGAAGGTATGTCGAGTTTGATGAAAGTCAGTTAAAAATATCAGCTTATCATAAAACATACTGTCAAGCTTTCTTATCAAGCATCAGTAAAATTTAATTGGACTACGTGATATTAATTAACTTATTTATAATAGTTTCCTCAAACTATTCAACGATGTTTCAGCGATGCTTCAGATATTTCTCACTATATCTGCTATTTTACGGAATTGTGTTCCAAACATGCTGACAATGTCTCTTTCAGATCACTAAAGTTCATGTAAACCTTGTAAAATTTGTTTGGGTAAGCGAGGGTAAGGGTCAGGTTATGCCTCATTAGTTGGTTAGCTGCTCTGGAAATGATACAAAAACGGCCTCCAGAACTTAGCATTCGTTTCTTTTTGTCCTTGTCATTTCTTTGTCAAATTTGTCAGAACTCAAGCATTTCTCGCTAGTTCAAAACCTGAACTTCAGTCTGGTAACATCTTGTTTGCCACGAGCCTATATTAATTATTTATTTATATATAGTTATATTATATTATATTAATTACTTATACGTTTTAATACAAATGTGTTTAAACTTTACTTTGTAGTTGAGTTTTAATAAAACGGAGATGGAGAAGATAAACGGAAGAATCGTATCGATAAATCTTTTATGCAAGGAAGAATACAAAAGTTGCCTTTTATTTAAAGTTTCCGGTCAAAGTAAGGGTTCCTTGATAGTCTCATACGTGTTTGATTTCAGGATTACTTTTTCACTATTTACCAGCCAATGGCAGTATTGTTTGTTACAGTAAGATTCCATGCATTATAAATATAATACGTACAGATCTAAATTTCTTATAACTATTCTTTCTCAGTGAATGCCACGCTTGCTGATAACATCATTGCAAAGAATACCACCTTTCCAACAAAAATTTTGATTCTGCCAAGCACTTCACTAAGCAGTACTTTTGCACCAACGGCTACTGCGTCTCTTCACACAAGAATTACCTTATATAACAGCACTGTAACAATTCCCACACACACCCTATTACTACCAAGCTCAACAGTTGTATCAACAAGATCTGTTCAAACTACCGCCATGGTACAGGTGCCTAAAATAACAGATAACGTTATAACGTACAGTAAAACTATTGCAGGAAGGAATACTTCATTTATCCAAACAAGTACTACAGGAAATTACGTAACAACAACCAGCACCAGCAAGACCACTGTTATACCGTCGGTCACTAATGTTGCAAGTACTAAAAGCACCATTTTAGATTCGATTGAAAAATTGATAACTACAAGAAATTTGCAAAGCACCTCTACTACTTTTCCCAGTAGTGCTCCAAAGACTTTACCCACAACAGTTGAGGAAGAGTCAACTACTGAAGGGGCTTTCACTCCTGTGTTTACAACAACAGCCAAAACAACAAACTCCACCACCAGCACATCCAGCGAATCAAGTTCAAATAAGAAAACGTTGATGATTGCGATAGGTGTGTCAGCTGTTGTATTATTGATATTACTAGTAATCTCTTTCATCATGTGTAAAAGGTAAGTGAAATGATATTTTCAGAATTTTTTTTTCTGGTCTGAATTAAATCTTTCGAAAAGAAATGAGAGTAAAATCCTATGAATGATCGACGAGTACTAATTCGGTAATTTTCTCATTTTTTTTTTTACTCTGTTCTCTAACAATACCTTTATTTCGATAATGACAACATCTACCGATGTAACCGGTGAGATAAAATGAGGGGTAAGACTTTTTAACAGAAAATGATCGGAATTTCGTTTAACAAATTTTGTGCAAAAACAAAAACAGAAAAACTAAAATATGGTAAACTTGAACTTTCCTTTTCGGAAACTTCCTGTAAAATTTAGCAACTCATTTAAAAATTCTTTTATAAAAGAGATAAAATTTCGGCCTAAACAAAAGGTGATTGATTCCCCCCCCAAAAAATTATAAGGAATTACATTAAAATTAGAAATTCGTCCAAAAATTACTTATTAAACGTTTCTGGGAATTTTTTTTTTAAGTTTTCTTAACGGGAAAGGTTTTTGCAATATTTGATTCTGTTTTGGGCACATTCGGTATGGCAGGTAATGACGTCTTTCACCCAAAACGCTAGCATTTTCATCAGTAACAACGTACTCTGGAATGCGATTGTGACATTACCATGTTGTTTTATTCTTGGCCCTGTTTATATTTAATCATTTATATCCTGTAAAGTGATACGTGTTTCCATACTATAAAAATAACTTCGTTTTATCTAGACATTTTCAAAATAAGTTTTCGAGTAATAAAATGGTATCTTCGTCTGCCTCTGTGGCCGCTACGGAAATGGTATACGAATACACATCCGCAGGTTTTGCGAGAGCAGGTAACTTGTTTATTCATATGACGAGATTTACAAAGAGAGACACTGGATATAAACTTAGTTTTCTTCGTTTCAGGTAATGATGGAGGCAATAAAAACGTAAACATTGAAAGCCAGGTAATTGTTACTACTTAACAGGCACCTGACGTAATTTTAACGTCCGAACGACGTTCTTATGTGACGTTGTAAAAACAACTATATTTTAACGTCCGCACAACGTTCATATGTGACGTTGTAAAAACAGCTATATAAAGTTTAAATGACATTGTGTGTCTGCTGGGTAAAGCAGAAGCTTAACTTTGTCAATCCAGCGGCAGATCTAGATAGTATGTCAACATACGTGGAGGAGAATGTTACCTATTAAGGCATAAAAGAAAAACGATTCTCCTCCCTACTGTATAACTTTTCATCAACCAGTTTGTTCTAAATATCACCAGTTCAGAGGCGTAGCCAGAGTTCAGTCAAAATTTGTGGAGGAGAGTTTAGTCTTTTAAAGTAGAAAAGAAAAACGTGCAAATAACCTAATCGACACTAAAGACTGAAAAGAATTATCATATCGTTGGATTCCTCCACTTTTTTTTGACTAACCTTGAATACGCCTATGCAGTTAATATGCATAACACCCGAAGTCCTATGGAAACCGCCTCATTTCCCACCTAACACCAGTTGTCAAATTTTTCACAACCTAAAGTACAGCCTGAAGGAAACTTAGCTTGTCCGCTTAAAAAAATTAATTAACATAAAGAGACAGTGTCTGTAAATGTTAATGGTCTATTATCTAACGTGAGAATTCATAAAAAATGTATTAAAAACATAACGAGTTCATGTAACAGATAAGAATGTACACGAAAATCATTTTCATATAAAACTTGATTCTTCATGAATGCATAGAGTTTCTGATGGGTTACACTGTAAGTGAAGCTGTGTTTAGATCGAAGATTCGATCGAAAGCAAGCAAGTGTTAAAAATGTATTTTTTCTCGTCAATAATCTTTGAGGCATTTTTTTAGGATTGGCTGTCTTCAAATAAAATGTAAACAAAGAACTAAATTGATGAGGAAGACTCTACATTGCAGGCACAGAAAATATAAGAAAACAGAAGGAGAAAATGAAGTTCGATGGTTATGTTCAAAAAGCCTAAATTACAGTGTCAACACAATTATATAAAATATAAATAATATATAAATAAATAATGTATATAAAAGATTCTTAAGTGTGAATACATTAACACCCAAAAATTTCGTCTGGACAAAATTTTGTATTTTTTTGTGTCTGAATATTAAGGAAGGCATAGTTTGGAGCATATTAATTATCTATGAGATGCCGAAAACAATTTTTTTTCATCAGTTGTGGTCACAATTTGTTACGTCATACCAATGAAATGAAAAAAAAAATGCATTTGTGGCCCTTTTGACATTTTGAGGGGGTTTACCCCTTAAAAACATGTCTTGAGTTGAATATTTTTTTTAAACCGAAAATTTTTCCTACATTATAAAATCTGTCCGAAAATTATTCTGCCGAAATTGGCCAAAAGTTTCCGAAAATTTTTCCCGTCGAAATTTATTCATTGAAATTTTCGGCTGTTAATGTTTTAATTAAGAAACACCAGAGACTTTTTGTTTAAAACAAAACAAATATACATGCGTGTGATGTAACCATATACACGTAATTGAAAATATCTTTCAATCGAAAAAAAAAAATATATATATATATATATATATAAGAAGAAAAACACGCGTCTTCTTCAAAAAAAAAAGATTTCACGAAATAAATATTCATCCGAAATACTGCTTTTTAAAAACTAGACTTTTGTACAAATATAAGTAAACGAAACGAGTAAATAACAAACTAGAACGGTAATGAAAAGGTTTAAAAGAGTTAAGTTGATAACTGATGAAATTTGTACTAACTGTGTTGATGGGTTTCAAAGCACGAGGCTATACTAACAGCAAAATTATAGCTTAAAATGTTCAAATGTTCAAGTGAATTTTTTATATATTCATATGAATGTTTCTTTTGATTTTGATGCAAAGCCTTTAAAAATTCCTAGGTTGGGTTTGTTCATTATAATTTATATAGCTATAAAGCGCAGGGTAATTATTAGTTCAGCCGGAGAAGGAGGAGTCCAAGGGTGTTTTAATCGGTATTCGCTTTCGCTGCAACCGTAATTAACTTTCTCATCACTATTTCTTATAGATATCTTGCGATCCATATTATCAATATACTAGCTTGACATTTGAAAACCGTCCAATTGAAAGTTACGGCACTTTACAACGAAGAAACATGCCCAAAGTTGTTGAAACGAGCATTTCCGAACCAACGTATTTTGAAACTGAGCCCATCTATTCGGAAGCAGAACCAAACAATGAACGTAGCCCACATCACGGAGACAATGGGAACCCGATGCATACTAGAGTGTCAAGGATTAAGAGCATCGATGACATAGCTACACCACCTAAGGAAACGTTGTTTGAAGATCCAGTATATTTCGAAACAATTGGAGATGTTTATGCAGAAGTCAATAAAATATGTTAAGAGTAAACCTGTCTTCCTAGAGGTGACTTGTTTATAGAACTAATTTATGAGAAATATTGTATAAAGAAAACAAAAGTTTCTGCCGGTTTAGTACTGATGTTCGTCCGATTCATAGAACTGATTCGATTCCCTCAATACTCTTGAGATATCTTCGTCAGGAATTAAGAAATTCAACTTTTGAGAAAATTAAGTTAAATCACTATATTAAGGTTTGCATCAGGAACAGCTAGTTGCTTACTTGGGAAGCCAAATATCAAAAACCTAGAGGAAGCAGGAGAAAGAATGAGGATGAAACGGGACTACATTTCACTGCTGAGGAGTGAATCACCTGTGTTTTATACCCGCAATTAGAATTAAAAAATTAATGAGTTCAAAACTGAAACAAGAGCCTTACGGCTTGAAGGTCAGCGCTTACTTAGATACATGATTTGAAATTGGATTAACCTTCACATTGAGGACATTTTTTATTGTAACATAAATTCACAATGCTTTCATAGACTCGTGGCACAACAGTTCTAAACAAGTAGATTTTTGGGCACAATTTTTTTCTTAATGCACTTTACAGAGAACAATACAGGGAACGATGGATGTTTTCAGTAATATTAGTATTGCTATTTACTTTTTGAATTAAATCTAAAATTATCTACATAATGTTTTATCATCATCTCCATACTCGCTTAAGCATCTCTTTCTATTGTTTCTTGGTCATGTCAATACCCACAGCTGTGCCTATTGTTTCCATCTTTTTATATGCACGTTAGCTGATTTTTTTTTTAAAGAATGATAAAATGCACGAAAAACTGCTTGGCATGGGTTGTCCTAATTTCAAATCAACCTGAATATTAGAGGCCTTTTACATGAGACCTGAAGTGAACTCAAAAAACAGTATATATTTGTCCGACAAAAGAACCTAATCAACAGACATATTTGTCTGGTAGATATCAAGTGTTGTGCAACGTAAATGAAATACCAAAGGCAATCAGTATCCTTATGTTTGGGGTTCACAGGTTAAATCGTCCCCCAACATTACCGTTCGTTCCGCTTCACGTCTTCGTTTATATATAGAGAAAACACTGTGATGATGTTAATGTCTGGACCGGGTTTACAGTTCTACCGGTGGACATCTTGTCCGACATGGAAAAAATAATCTTCAGGCCTGCACAATATCATCCCACAAAGTTAAATCCACACAAAAATTAATTCACATATAGTTTTAAAGTATAAAGTATGCAAATTCCTAAGATTGAGAGTTATGATGCATGAATCAATTATATATAGTATAATAGCAGAGCTGCTATTATACACATGCATAGCTGAATTTAATCCATAACATAAAAGCCAGTGGCGGATGTAGAGGGTAATCGAAATTTGTGGAGGAGAGTGTTAGCTATTAAAGTATAAAAGAAAAGCGTCGTGCAAAGTCCATTGGTGAAACAGACTGAAAACAGAAATTATGTTAATGTGCTCCTCCTCCACAAATTGCGACTATCCTCTAGATCTGCCGCTGAAGGCAGCATATATGAGACGCCTGTCTGCGTGACCGGCTGTGTCTTTTGTATTCTTAGCCTTAAATGACTGACAGTTAACTTGCTCTTTTTTTATTTTTATTGCAAAGAATAATAAAAATGATTGCATATCTATATATACATTGCGTACACTGGAATGTCGTGTGGCTGTGCTGTCAGCTACAAAAACCTGCCAGTCATGCAGAAGCCTGAAAACAAACAGAAACTGCAGCAAGAAAATTGTTGAGCTATTTGGAATAAAAGTTTTAAAAATTGGAGCTGGTGGTGAAGAAGCTGTGCTACACTTTCACTCTCAAACATCTATACCCATCATAATTACAAAGTATATACACAAAACTTAGTTCTGTAATGTATTAAAAACTGTATTGATACACTAAGAATACTTACCTTTTTTAAGTTTCTGTCTTCTTCACCCACGTTCGAGAATCGTTATCAACACACCCGGAACTTTATGCCATTTTTATAACTCGTTTTCTTAGCAAACCAATTAGAGATCGAATTGATGAGTAGGCGTTGAAGAAACGGGCAATAACGGATTCCGATACTCGGGAGGGTGTTGTGAAAGGGCGAAATTAACTGCGACATTACACACTGACTGACTGACTGACTGACAGACACAGGGAAATGAAAGATCAGCTGCCTCGCGGCGCTGACCAAAAAATGAGCTTCTTTTCTACGTAACCTACCTAGCTCATTTTCGGTATGCTGCAACTTCCATAAATGAATTAGGACCACATGATTCACGTTGATTCTAGCGAGATAGATGAAATGTATCTTAACGTTATTTCAAATGTTTCAGATTATTCAAATGAATTTAAAGAATTTGCTTCAACAATCATGGACGAATCTGGAAGAGTCATGCCTACAAATGCATTGGAAGCTTTAGACTTATATCCATATCTGCTGGAAAAGATTAATGAATACTCTTAAACTTGTACTTGTATTCAACAGCAGGTATTTTAGTAGAAAATAGTGGCAAAAGAACCAGTTTTTGTTTAACACCCTCCACCCTGACCCCACCTCCTAAAATAGCCGTTCATGGATTTCTGACATTCTTTCAAGAATAGACTTCAACACAAACAGTTAACAGAATAACATTTTCAATATTTAGCAGATAAAATAAATACAAATAAATAAAATTTTGTTGTGTGAAAAACAAAGGGAAACAACTGTAAGAAATTTCAAACTGTCCAAATACAGATAACACATCCCAAGCAGAAGGGATATTAAATACCAACAAAATGAATGTAAAGAAATTGAGGTGGTGAACAACCCACAATTTTAAACAAAATTCAAAATAACAGACATAAGTTTCTCACTATTGTTCATCCCATATGGGGAAAAAACAGAAAATGCAAAACAAAATTCAAAACATAATCAAACTCAGCAGCAGATCTAAAGTTATCCTGAAATTTGTGCATCACATAAAAACTTGCAAATTAGCCCATTTAATGATGCAGACTTGATCTGCCACTGAAACTCAGGCACGGATTTAGCGGGCGGCTTAGGCGGCTCGAGCCGCCTCCAAATTTTGCCAAAAATAACCCTATAACACTTTTTTAAAGAGTTCTCCTCCCTTCTTTTTTATCAAAATCGAATAGCGCTCCATCATAGAGCTTTTCGGACAGAGCCGCTCAGAACTCAGAAGTCATATTTTGAAACAACTCTTTGAGCCGCCTTCCTATATTTTTTATCACCGAACTTGGTTATAACTCTCAGTTTTTGAGCCGCTCGCGACACTAATTTACGGAATCGATAGAGTGTTTGGCCACAATTTTATCGATGGATGCAGGGCATTGATCTTTCATTCTGCCGGTTGATGTGCTGGAAGCTGCTCAAGAAGTGGCTCAAATTTCTTAGGCTACGGAATCGATATGTTCTTAGTATGGAAGAAATGCGTGAAAGGCTATCTCATCAAGTTTTGTGCTACCGGTTAGATTGCAGAAGCGGCTCTGAAGTCGATTATCACATATTTTTTGATATTTTTTTAATAAATCGTTTGCGTACTAGGTGTATAAGCTAAGTATTATCTCATCAAATTATCCATCATATACATCCCGAGAGAAGTTGTAGTGGTGATGGATATATGCACATGGCTAGTTTATATGGAAGTGTTGTCACCAGAATATTCAGCATGGAAAAATAAACCAGAGCTCATATTCGTTATTAAACCACAAGCTAAACGTTCTATTATTCCATTCATGGTGTTTGCTGAAGATGAGAAGAGGGAAGAGAGAGCGTGCAGATGGTCATTATTATTATCTCATAGCTAGCTAAACTCACATAAATTTCCCTGGATAATAAGTAAGTATTTTTTTGTTTTTATTTCATAATTTCTTTAAGAAATGAATTAATCCCTGATTTGGATTTTTCACTCCTATGAGGAGAGACTGTTTAATATAATTAACTCCTTCCCCCGAAAGACGGGTAAATAATGTTTACGTTTTTACTGAAAAAAATCGGGTCGCTTTTCAGTACAAACGTAAACAATAATTACCTGTCTATTGGATGGAAAACAGAACATTTACATTGATTCTTTCAGAACAGTTCTGGTGCATAGCAGTGTATCATTCAATTCAAACGTTTCTGTATATAGTTCATTTATAGATGACTTTCCAATGGCCGTATTATTTATGAACATATGTGTTCTTTTTGCTTTAAATGCTCATTTTAGACTTTAAAATTTGCCATTTATTTCCCTCTCCAGCATACTCATATGCATATTCAAGGTCAGTCAAAAAAAGTGGAGTCCAACATTATGATCTTCCTTTTCAGCCTTAAGTGTCGATTAGGTTACTTGCACGTTTTCCTTTTCTACTTAAAATGAATATACTCTCCACTATAAATTTGACTGAGCTCTAGCTACGCCTCTGAGTATGCATGTTTCTGCAGTTTTCCTCTGAAAGCAAAAGAAATTCCTATTTAACTTTGTATGTTCGATTACATGTTTTGTAAACCTTTGTCTGTTTGTTCTTTTTTTGTTTTACTGTTGTTTCAATGATCAATTCATTTTCTTCAGCATAATAGTGCATCTTGATTGGTATTAATTGAATTTTTTTGCTGTTGACTTTCTGAGGGGTATAGTGCTGTACATAAGTATGCTGGACAAAAAAAACAAAGAATGAACAAAACACACTTTTTGTTTTTTTCACTTATTTTGTAATTTGTATTAATATTATAAAAACACTGGAATATCTTTCCTGCCCATCTTCCTAAATTCTTACTGCTTTCTCAAAATCTATTTTATCACTCAATAAAGTTTTCATTTTGAGGCATTCGTCCTCAGTGTCAAAATTTTATTTCATACATAGGTGTTTTTCATACTGTGAGGTAGGGAGAAGGATTATTTGATATAAATTATATATTTTTCAATTTGGAAAGATGATAGATTCTGGTTATTAAAATATTTCTTTCATTTTGTGCTCCATCCACGTATTCCCACACCAGCCACATCAGCCCCTAAACTGTCAATTTAAAGATATTTTTAAATTTGAGCCTTCAGTTTCCTAGTTGTTTCTTATTTTTTATGTCTTTTTTCTCACTATTTTCCAATATTCTGGAGGTGTTTCTTAAGAAAAATACAGGAAAATGTTGTTGTTGTTGTTGTTGTTGTTGTTTCTGAGTTTACATTATAATTTAATCATAATTTCCTGGATGGTAAGTTATTACTGTTGCTGCTGTTTATCTTTTTGAAATACATTTCATATTATTACCATGTTGAGAAATTACAATACAATTGTTTATTTCTTTATTTTATGTACTTCTCTGTTGGTGACCCAATTGACTCCTGTTACTGTTATTGCTGGTTGTTGAAATCAGAATCAAATATCGTTCAAATTATATGTTGGGATTATATTGTATGAATAAATAACTGTCAAATAAATGCTTATTATTTCAAAAATGTGTTTTTCTTGTTTGAATGAACCTGCGACTGAAACTTATTTTTGCTTTCATTATTATTGCTATGGTCCAGCCCTACAACTTTATCCTATTTCATAGATTTTAGCTATATCTTTTATATATATATATATCAATAAGTGACCATCACTATATTTATATAATAGCATTAACAAAAAGATTTGTAGTTGGCAAGGATTTTACATGAGAAAACAATAGATATAGTCATTCTTGGATGTGTAACAAAAATTTGAATTGTTCTCCAATAGATAGTTCCTGAATCTATTTAAACGCTGTGTAATGGCCTAGTCAACAAGTTTCGCCTCGTTTTCTTTATCATAATTGTGTTTAACTAATCCGTCGGGAAATAGGAATAATAAGTGACCATCACTAAGTAATAAACTTTTGAAATCAGTTAAAAATTCATAAAAATGAGGTGTTAAAATTTTGGAAGGTCTATTAATTGAATTATTGAATAATGAGTACATGCCGCTTTATAGTTTCACCTTTCCATCATTATAATTGTTGGGCACCCCAAGTAAATAGCTTTTCATAGCTTTTCTATACTGCAGACAACCTATACGGAATAGGAAGTAAAACCGTGAGCTTTAATGCTCGGAAGTACCTGGCCAGTACAACGTCCCCCGTCTGCATACAATTGGATGATCTATTGGATGTATACGCAGTTAACTAAATATTACGCATAACATATTCCCAACCCGAAATTATCGTTTCTGTAGCACATACGGATCACCCAGATTGGTCACAAGGTTTACTATTCTGAATTTGCTTGGATCCACCCCTGATCGGAATGTTCCGGTAAAAAATCGGGATAATCGGAATTTAACATTAAGACCACAAAATTTTGAGCTGCCTGCCTGGAAACTGATCACCTATTCCATACAAAAAAGAAAACTAAATTATATTCATTTCCCATGTGCTTTCACTTAAAATATTAGTAAATTCCTCTCTTAGTTCACAAAAATTGTTATACATAGCAGGTATTTCCAACATCGGAGCACAAGTGTGTGCAATAGGGCGTCTTTCAAACTCAGATATGTTCAGATATGTTTATATGATATGTTTATATGAGTTAAAGGCCACTTCAATTTTTTTGACAATAATCAAGTCTGACCCAGTTAAAAACTTTAGCAATTTTTTCAACTCCATCATTGAAAGTCCTTTAATGTAGCGCTTAAAATAAGCAAATGATTCTTTCTGTGCCTCTTTAACAGGGTTTGTATCAAGCATACTAATGACTCTTTTGGTGGTTGGTTCCATTTTATCATACAAACATTTAACCACGCTAGAATCACAAAATTCTTTTTTCAACTCCATAAATGTATCTTCCCAACAGGATGCCATGATGTGAAGTTACTGGATTAATTCTTGCCTGGTGATTTCACAAATAACGGTATTGATATTATCTTTGCTTACTACCATACGGCATTTGAAAACATCAAGATAATCTTGTAAGTCCTCATTTTCATCCAGATCTTCTATTAAACCCAAGGATAATATCTTGCTAATCAAAGCACATTCATCAGGTGATAAATATTTTTTAAAGGACTCAATAAGTTCCTCATCATTGACACTACGAAACATACAATAATTTATGAAACAACGGCTAAGAATAGTTGGAAAGTAACCAATATCGAGATATCCCTTTGTTATAATCATTCCAATGGCTGACCATTCTGCTTTATACATATCGTGCCTTACAAATGGTACTCGTTCTAACTCTCCAATTAAATAGCTATTAGAGGCTTCCTGCCAAAAAGCAGAATACACATCTCTTGTTACACCACTGCCAACACCTATTTCTTCTTTTCCCCATGGATCAATGAATATGTAATTAATTTCATCATTTACGTCAATCTGAAGAAAACAAGACAATATTGGTGTTACAATTTCCAATCAGACACTGTATAATATTTATCATTATTAAACGTAGTCTTATTTGTCACATCATCTGCAATAATAAATCATTATGATACTAATAAAGTCAATAAGAAAATATCCATTTACATATGCACGATAAAATATACCTAACCTTATTTTCGATGAAGTATTTGACCAAATCACTAGAAACTTTAATACGATGGATTGGAATTATATGTTGCCTTTTCCTGAAGTGTTCAACTCTCAACTCTCTCAGCTGCTCAGGAGATACAATATGATCTTCCTCTGTCTCTACCTCATTGGTATCTTGAACTGTATTAGATGTATTTGCAGATTCAACCAGATCATTACTTGTCATATCTGATAATACATAAGGTAAATCGTCAAACAAATCGTATGAAACAAAGACAGGTTCATTGTATGACTGCTCCTTTTTCATTTGATCATTTGTTAAAGAGTCATTTAACTCACCATTTTGTATGCAAATGAGGCAATTATTTACATATGTGCAACCACATTTTAGATATATTCGCCTCTTTGTACCAACAGCAGAATAATCACATAATTTTACATAACATAAAGAATCATTATGGTGCTCAGACTTAAGCACAAAAATGTTTTGCTGAGTTGAAAACCTTTCTTCTTCACATATTCAAATATGTTGGATATTTCATCTAATTCATTCAATGTAGCATCACAAATAGATATTGTACAGTCCAAGACGTTTTCTCCATAAGCATTTTTAAAAGAATCATCAAAAAACAAATCAGTAGCTTTGCATTTAATGTCTTTAAAAGTACTGTCCTCATCGACTTCTACAAACCTACAGCCACCACCTTGATTAACTCTAACTAACTGATAAGAATGATCATTATATCGGTACCATTTTTAATTTTAAAGCGTTTGTTAGTTTTTGCTTTGGCGCTGATGTATTGCTTTTGCTCTGTATTTTACTTAAAAGTCCACTAAGACTATTCTCCTGTCGCTGTTGTTGTTTGATTTCTGGGGCATATCTTCGTTTTTGGCTTCTCTTTGAGCCATATACTCCTCTACTGCCCTTTTTACAACGTTCTCTATTTTTTGAGATATTACCACATGTGCAGGTAGACAGTCATTATTGCTTTTGTAGTTTATTTGACAGAACGAAAAAAATTTTGGAAAAAAATTCTTGGAAAAAAAATCTTGGAAAAAAATTCTTGGAAAAAATATAGAAACATAGTGTGTAGAAAAAAAACTTTTTTCGCACTCTCATAGAAAAAAATGCATAAAACTTAAGCACGACGATGAAAAATAAGAAAATTCGCACGAAAATAAGAAAAAGTGAAAATTTTTTTAAAGCAACTGTGACCCTTCAGGTCCATCGTAGATCTTACTTTATAAAGAACCTAGCAGTAATAAAACAACTGCAAAGGCGTTCAAAAACAATGAACAAAGTTCTTAGGAATAGCAGAGTACGACTAAGTTCTAGTAAAACTGGCTTTCTAAAGTTACGTAATAGTGCTCGATAAATTTGTCAAAAACCGCACCAAAATCAGGTCAAACAATATATCGGAGGTTGGGTAATCGAAGCAAAAAGTGCCGCAAGACATCGGACCATTTCAAAAAAATGCTCCTTGTATAGAAATTTCTATGACGTAATATATATATTTAATTTTTCCAAATCACTATATTAAGGTTTGCGTAAGCAAGAGCTAGTTGCTAAGTTACCAAGCCAAATATTCAAAGCCTCGAGAAGCAAGAAAAAGAATGAGGCTGAAACGGAACTGTATCACTGAATGAATCACCAGTGGGTTATACTGAAAGTGATACTATGATCAAGAAAAGCTGATCAAAAAAATGTATGGGTGGGACGGCATTTTACTGACGTCATGATAATGTGATTTCACAGATCCCGAAGTCCCAAATATTTTGCCAAATGCTTCTAGGCCAGTTTAGACCTCAAATGACGTCAGTTATTGCCTTTTCTTATCGAGATATCCAGGAAAAATTCCTTCTGGGCAACTTTTTTATAATTGCAATAATAATAACAACAACAGCAATAATTTGCAGAACAAGAAACGTTATTTAACAGAACAATTTATTTCACATTAGAAGAAACAAAATATATACATCCAAATCATAATTTGCATAATGTTTCCTTGTCTAAGTGATGAACCCATCAAATTTCACTGTAATGCATTTGCTTCATGATTCATTCAAATGGACCTACAACCAAGTCCGTTGTGTTTCACCAGTCTAAAAATGACTTTCTAATCCAAACTATTTTGAATGAGTGGCAAATTCAGTTGCTGAACAAGCCATATTACTAAAATTTTAAAGGATATTACCACATGAAGACATCACACAGCATCTGAAAATGAAAAGAAGACATTTCAATTAAAGATTGCGTTCCAAAAGATTAAAAAAATATGGGTATTTATAAGCTTATTACTCAAAACAGCAAGTATAATGGATAACCATATGAATGTCCAAAGTTTATAATTCCACTTGTTTATATCCAATGTTAACTAGAACTTCTTTTTCCTAGCAGAGCCATTTACTAAGCACTGCGAATATAATAACCAGCACACACACTAGTAGATTTTATTCACACAATCCGAATCAACAATGGATTTTAAGCTCTTTCTGTTTCAGTTAGGTGCAAGTATATGTGTAAATTTATTTGGTAAGTTTTTCCTTAATTATCATTGTACTTTCCCAAAAGCCTCCAATAACTTATAATCAAACTAATCAAAACAGAACACTCTAAGCAATTTATTACCCAAACCACTCAGCCTGATCACAACAAAGGTTATTCAATAGGAAACAAGAGCCACATGGGACAAAACGGTAGCAGCAGATGTACTTGAAGTCACTTTAAATTGAAATATACTATGCACACCAGTCATTCTGCAACACCACTGTTCTAGAAAATTTACCCAACCTCAGCGAGCACAACAAAAATTTCATCAAAAGCGGCAATAAGTTTTAAAGCCAAATCAAACCATCTTCCAAAGCCTAATATACACGGACAACACAATTATATAAAGGAGAAAAACACGTCTTCTTTGAAAAAAATTTCATAAACGAAAAACCCATCAGAAATTAACTAGATCTTTACAAGTACAAATACAAGTAAATGAAACGTGTAAATAAAAAACAAGAAGGTAATAAGAGGTTTAAAAGAGTAAAGTTGAGTTGTTGAGTAAAAGACACAAATGTAAATTTTGGAACAGTGCGTAATACCTGACATGGCTACTATTTTGTAACAGTGCGTAACGATTACCTTAAATACATGATTTTCCAATCTTTTATAAGGTTAATTACAAGCTTATAATTCCCTGTAACAAAATAAATAGTAACAAAAAGCCTCGTTCTGGAGTTACAATACTACATATCTTCATAGCATAAGCTCAAACTGAACAAATATATATGGATGAGACTCATAAAAGATAAACATTTCATAAACAATTCACACAAGTTTATTATTCTGAAATTTTCCACCAACAACATATCCAAAAGGCCAAGGGATTTGTAGAAGATCGACATCTAAAAAATGGTTTAAGTTTTTCACAAAAAAAACTGTGCTATGATAAGAAATATATAAATTGTTAATGTTTTATTAGGTTAATTTCAAGAGAAGCACCCTTTTGCGTGATGATTGCCAAGAAAAGAAAAAATGATATGACTGATATGAATGATGCGAATGATATGACCAAACAAGACAAGAAAAATTTTCGTGACTCGTTTAAAACAGCTTAAAAATAGTACAATAGTTATATATACCCACACGAAAATCTTGGATGATCGAAGCAATAGAGCAATAAAAAAATCACAGATTTGGGACATTGAAGCGGCACAAAAATGTTTTTTCGTTCGAAAGTTCATCAAATTTTCTCCGTATAAAGACGTGTAATTTTATTTCAACACCTCAGTTCAGTAATAAAGAATAACAATATTAATAATAGGTACAGTAAGTATTCTATCTGAGGTAGTCGTGTAGACCTGTTATATTTTCGTGTTATCGGTTCATCATTTTCTATCGATGTCTATTTTTTAGTGTGTTTGAACGTAGCTTTATCAGTTGGATCTAACTAATCCTATGGCAAAATGTGTAACCGTTTATTTGGTAGTGTGTGGATTGTTGTCATTAAGGTTCGCCTTTAGGGAAACGAAGGTATGAAGATCATTATTATTGTTTTGATAGTGTTGCTTTTTGTATTAGATTAGAAAATTGAATAGTATAGATGGATGTAATGCAAGAAGAGAATGTGAGAATCATGGTTATATAGATGTTTACATGGTTTTTGTATCATTTATTTATTTATTTATCAATGTTTACCCAGGATAGCCTCTTTAGTTCTGATAGAACTGTTATCAATGAGGGTCCTGCGTAGGAGGTTCTAGAGCATTTTAAGCACCCATTTGGGCTACAAAGGCCGCATATCTGCATGAACCGCTCAACTAGATAACTCCCTTAGACATCAACCCAGCTCTCAAGCTGAGTGGATGGATTCACACTGTTATAGTCGCTGGCATGACTCGGCCAATTAATAGATGTTGAAACAACGTCTTAATTTGGTTGAAAATGAAACAATCGACGACGTGGTAACCACGACTGAATTTCGACGTTGATAAAACTACCTACTTAGTAAGTTGTTTCGACGTCACATCTACGTCATTTCAACGCTAGACGGACGTCATCAGAGACGTTGAACCAACGTTCAAATTTGGTTTTAAATGAAACAATCAACGACGTCATAGATACGACTGAATTTCGACGTCGACAAACAACCTCAAAACAAGGTTCTTCTGACGTCACATCTACGTCGTTTCAACGTTGGGAGATGAACTACTACTAGCTGAACTACTACTAGCTGAACTACTACTAGTTGAAGTACTACTAGCTGAACTACCACTAGCTGAACTACTACTAGTTGAAGTACTACTAGCTGAACTACCACTAGCTGAACTACTACTAGCTGAACTACTACTAGTTGAAGTACTACTAGCTGAACTACCACTAGCTGAACTACTACTAGCTGAACTACTACTAGTTGAAGTACTACTAGCTGAACTACCACTAGCTGAACTACTACTAGCTGAACTACTACTAGCTGAACTACTACTAGCTGCACTACTACTAGTTGAACTACTACTAGCTGAACTACTACTAGTTGAAGTACTACTAGCTGAACTACCACTAGCTGAACTACTACTAGCTGAACTACTACTAGTTGAACTACTACTAGTTGAACTACTACTAGCTGAACTACTACTAGCTGAACTACTACTAGCTGAACTACTACTAGTTGAACTACTACTAGCTGAACTACTACTAGTTGAAGTACTACTAGCTGAACTACCACTAGCTGAACTACTACTAGCTGAACTACTACTAGTTGAACTACTACTAGCTGAACTACTACTAGCTGAACTACTACTAGTTGAACTACTACTAGCTGAACTACTACTAGTTGAACTACTACTAGCTGAACTACTACTATTCGCTGAACTACTACTAGTTGAACTACTACTAGCTGAACTACTACTAGTTGAAGTACTACTAGCTGAACTACCACTAGCTGAACTACTACTAGCTGAACTACTACTAGTTGAACTACTACTAGTTGAACTACTACTAGCTGAACTACTACTAGCTGAACTACTACTAGTTGAACTACTACTAGCTGAACTACTACTAGCTGAACTACTACTAGTTGAAGTACTACTAGCTGAACTACCACTAGCTGAACTACTACTAGCTGAACTACTACTAGTTGAACTACTACTAGTTGAACTACTACTAGCTGAACTACTACTAGCTGAACTACTACTATTCGCTGAACTACTACTAGTTGAACTACTACTAGCTGAACTACTACTAGTTGAAGTACTACTAGCTGAACTACCACTAGCTGAACTACTACTAGCTGAACTACTACTAGTTGAACTACTACTAGTTGAACTACTACTAGCTGAACTACTACTAGCTGAACTACTACTAGTTGAACTACTACTAGCTGAACTACTACTAGCTGAACTACTACTAGTTGAAGTACTACTAGCTGAACTACTACTAGTTGAACTACTACTAGTTGAACTACTACTAGCTGAACTACTACTAGCTGAACTACTACTAGTTGAACTACTACTAGTTGAACTACTACTAGTTGAACTACTACTAGCTGAACTACTACTAGCTGAACTACTACTAGTTGAACTACTACTAGTTGAACTACTACTAGCTGAACTACTACTAGCTGAACTACTACTAGTTGAACTACTACTAGCTGAACTACTACTAGCTGAACTACTACTAGTTGAAGTACTACTAGCTGAACTACCACTAGCTGAACTAATACTAGCTGCACTACTACTAGCTGAACTACTACTAGTTGAACTACTACTAGTTGAACTACCGCTAGCTGAACTACTACTAGCTGAACTACTACTAGTTGAACTACTACTAGTTGAACTACTACTAGTTGAACTACCGCTAGCTGAACTACTACTAGTTGAACTACTACTAGCTGAACTACTACTAGTTGAACTACTGCTAGCTAAACTACCACTAGCTGAACTACTACTAGCTGAACTACTACTAGCTGAACTACTGCTAGCTGAACTACTACTAGCTGAACTACCACTAGCTGAACTACTACTAGCTGAACTACTACTAGTTGAACTACTACTAGTTGAACTACTACTAGCTGAACTACTACTAGCTGAACTACTACTAGTTGAACTACTACTAGTTGAACTACTACTAGTTGAAGTACTACTAGCTGAACTACTACTAGCTGAACTACTACTAGTTGAAGTACTACTAGCTGAACTACTACTAGCTGAACTACTACTAGTTGAACTACTACTAGTTGAACTACTACTAGTTGAACTACTACTAGCTGAACTACCACTAGTTGAACTACTACTAGCTGAACTACTACTAGCTGAACTACTACTAGTTGAACTACTACTAGTTGAACTACTACTAGTTGAACTACTACTAGCTGAACTACTACTAGCTGAACTACTACTAGCTGAACTACTACTAGTTGAAGTACTACTAGCTGAACTACTACTAGTTGAACTACTACTAGTTGAACTACTACTAGCTGAACTACTACTAGCTGAACTACTACTAGTTGAACTACTACTAGTTGAACTACTACTAGTTGAACTACTACTAGCTGAACTACTACTAGCTGAACTACTACTAGTTGAACTACTACTAGTTGAACTACTACTAGCTGAACTACTACTAGCTGAACTACTACTAGTTGAACTACTACTAGCTGAACTACTACTAGCTGAACTACTACTAGTTGAAGTACTACTAGCTGAACTACCACTAGCTGAACTAATACTAGCTGCACTACTACTAGCTGAACTACTACTAGTTGAACTACTACTAGTTGAACTACCGCTAGCTGAACTACTACTAGCTGAACTACTACTAGTTGAACTACTACTAGTTGAACTACTACTAGTTGAACTACCGCTAGCTGAACTACTACTAGTTGAACTACTACTAGCTGAACTACTACTAGTTGAACTACTGCTAGCTAAACTACCACTAGCTGAACTACTACTAGCTGAACTACTACTAGCTGAACTACTACTAGCTGAACTACTACTAGCTGAACTACCACTAGCTGAACTACTACTAGCTGAACTACTACTAGTTGAACTACTACTAGTTGAACTACTACTAGCTGAACTACTACTAGCTGAACTACTACTAGTTGAACTACTACTAGTTGAACTACTACTAGTTGAAGTACTACTAGCTGAACTACTACTAGCTGAACTACTACTAGTTGAAGTACTACTAGCTGAACTACTACTAGCTGAACTACTACTAGTTGAACTACTACTAGTTGAACTACTACTAGTTGAACTACTACTAGCTGAACTACTACTAGTTGAACTACTACTAGCTGAACTACTACTAGCTGAACTACTACTAGTTGAACTACTACTAGTTGAACTACTACTAGTTGAACTACTACTAGCTGAACTACTACTAGCTGAACTACTACTAGTTGAACTACTACTAGTTGAACTACTACTAGTTGAACTACTACTAGCTGAACTACTACTAGCTGAACTACTACTAGCTGAACTACTACTAGCTGAACTACTACTAGTTGAAGTACTACTAGCTGAACTACTACTAGTTGAACTACTACTAGTTGAACTACTACTAGCTGAACTACTACTAGCTGAACTGAACTACTACTAGTTGAACTGCGCAACCCTAAAAGACATCACAACCGGCCGTGTTTTTCTTTTTTCTTTTTTTCATACTGTCCAAACCTAGCGTGATTACTATATGTCCGCATTCATTGCCGTGAGAGAAAATGGCGGACATGTTAGTGGAGTGAAGAATTAGGTAAAACTTGGACCCAATTTTGAAAGTGCATCAAATTTCATGAAAGTCTGCAACGAACAAATCAATGGCGAGGTTTTCCCTTATTTTTGCACTTTGGATTCAATAAGGTCACTTGCAGAAAGCATTATGCCCGTCCGCGCTCTATTTATAAAACAAAAACCATTAGAAGCGTTATGATTCTTCTGATGCGTAATCGGTTGATAAAGTGTGAAAAACTGCACAAATAAGTATGTGGTGTTTTAACTACTATTATAACAGAAAATCTAAAATCATTCGTTAAAAACGACCACCCCCCCCCCCCCCCCCCTCCTATTTTGAGAAATATAAAAAAATATCCCACCCACACCGTTAATTACTCTCCCCCCTCCCTCATTTTAGCTAAAAAATTGAAATGAAAACTAAACAATGTCTTTCCTTTGTAAATAAGTATAAAATTACAAGTTACAGTAGTACTGTTTAGGTATTTATTACTTAGTAAGTATTGATAATGTCAAAAATGTTAGCGGTACCTGTTATAAGTCACCCATTCGAATGTTCATATAAATATAAACGCCGGTCCTAAGTTGTTTTTCAAATCCAAGATTTCCTTTTCACCCCCCGCCCCCCACCACCCCCTCCCCCATTTAATTACCACCATCACCCCCACCCGAAACATTTTGTGCCCTTTTTCTAAAATGTCCTGTGGGTCATCGTTTTTTCCTCACCTCAGCAATATTTTGTAACTTTTTCACTCGAATGATATATTTTTGCTCGAAATTTCCTGCGGTCGTTGTAATATATTCAGCCAATAGAATTTCTTATTTCAGGCAACAGACCCTGGGTTCTAGTCAGGATTTTCCTGCTAATTAATGAGAAATATATTTGGTTTGTTCAAATGATTTTCAATAAAGCAGCCAATTATATCAAGCATCATAATAAAGTTGACAACAATTCATGTTTATATGTCGATGTTTGACTTAGTTATTCAGATGTCAAGTTTAAATGCGACACATAAATATGAACTCGGGAAGGTTCTATTGAAAAAATTACAAAAAGTTAAATTATTTAATTATTTATTTGTATTTAGAACTTCTTTATTCTATTTAATGTTGTTTTTTCTGTACAGTAAAGTAATTAATTGTTTTAATTAGTGAAATTGGCTGAACAAATAAGTTAATAAGTGCATTTAATTGAATGAAATTACCAGCATTTTGCAAGAGATGACGAGTTATGAATCAGCATTTGTCTTCTAGAAACTTTCTATTCGTTCGTGACAACGTTGCATATGACAACAATTATAAAAAGGTGGCGAGCATTAGATTCTGATGCAATAGCACATCGTGGACGCATTTAATGTTAGTAATTCTAAGCAATTTGTACAGTTACGTTAATTGACCGTCTTTTACGAACGCGTAGATAAATTACTTTCAAACATAGAGGGGCGTAAATAGGCGGTATTATTACACCACACATATTGTGTTATTGGATATCTTATAATAAAAAGAAAAAACAAAACAAAACAAATAAACAAATAAACAGAAACGTTAAAAAATGAAAATAAAAATATGTATATAATAAAGAATAATTTGCATTTTTTGTTTCTAAATCAAGGGATTATCACAGATTAAAAAGCTTCGTTTCATCTGACAAACATTTCGTTTTCAAGCACGTTCCTATATTTCCGCTCCATCTCTTTATCTGTCATTTAACCACTGTCTGTCGGTGCATTTCAAACGGTACCGAAACTTTTACCGACAGTTTTTTTATACTGTGTTTGTCCATCTAGTATCATCCGGACGACATTGTAGTTTGCATTACAAGTTAAATATGTGATATATACCAAAAGCATTACAAACCATCATGCAAATGTGTTAGGTAGAGGCAAAATGCCTTCACAACAGAAAAATATGATTTGTTTGTTGGGGAAAAAAAGAAATTTCCCTCACAAAATGGCTGCCTTATTGAACATCATGTGAACATAAGTGGCTGCTTTATTGAAATCATGTGAACAAACCAAATCTATTTCTCATTAGTTAATCTCGACATCCTGAAATATTATACGGAAAGGGAAGCAGAGGGAAATTATTCAAAGACAACTAACAAATGTTGCCAGGGGAACAAGAATTAAATGTTATGATCGTCATTGGCTGATCGTTTTTAAAATTTTATTTTATTTATGGTTTATATATTATTAATGGTATTTATGGTATTTATGGTATAGATACCAAAAGCATTATAAACCATCATGCAAATGTGTATGCAACAAAAAATGTCTTTGCAACAAAAAAATATGATTTATTTGTTGGAAAAAAGAAATTTCCCTAACAAAATGGTGTTTACTAGAAGAGCAAATATTTATTCCTGACATAAATATTTCACCATATTTTGGATGATTTATGTATGTTTATTATTGCAAAGAGAACTGGTAATATATATCTTGTATAAATGAGAGATTAGAAAAGAATTTCAAAAATTTCTTATCAGAAAATTGACTAATTTTCGTTGTTGAAAAGTCATGGATGATTAGTGCAAACCTAGTCGATTGTGAAGTCGTTAGCATAATGATGTTTTCTCATATACGGACATATATGGAATTTGCACAACACATTAAAAAATCAACATTACTTCAGATTCCGAAACTTCTACAGTAAAAATAATCAGTCAAAATAGTCAGTTATTTGCGTCTCGTATTGCCTCGTTTTTTTCAAACAAAAATAAGGGATTTCAACCAAAAGTAGAAGTTTCGGAATCAAATTGGAAAATAACGGATAATATCTGGGCTTTCTTTCACCGTCCTCAGTTGATCAAAAAGGCACGAAGAAGTCTTTCGCAAGAAGTAGCTCTACAGTATTCTATAGGAATTTCTTTTAATGGATAAAATTAATGTTTCTAGCTGCAAAGTACCCGGAAGCTGGAAATTAAATGAGTTTCTAACGACCGTCTTTCCTGTGTTTAGACCTTGTCCCACCTCCTAATTGGTGCCTAGCTTTTTTTGCTGTCATAGATTCAATAATCTCTTCAGCAAACGTTTGAATAAAGGTGCTTGCAGTGAATAATCTTTACAAATTAAGATCTGCATGATAACCCTCATAAATGATCATTGCGATGTTATGATAACTAGATATAAATAAGGTGAAGCTGCTAAATTATAATGGCAGATCATTATGCAAATTGTCGTATACTTTTGATAATCAGTCAAAATAGCAATCTAGTTTGCAGTTCACATTGGTTGCAACGCCATCTTTGCTCCAAAAATAGTGGTTTTACGTTCGCGGCTTTTTACCAAACCACAAAACGTGATAAAAGATTAAAAGAAATAAACTGTTTTGTTTTCACTAAATAATCACCGAAAATTCTTTAGGGCCTGGAAATAAAAATGTTTGTAAGATAATTTTGTATACCTCAATTCTTCAATGTCAGTTGTGTAAAATATTTACAAACGCAAACACTATGTACATATTTAAAATTTTCCACAATGCCGAAAAAGTAAAAAACACATATTTGTATACAAAATTACGTCAACGAATCGAAAAAAAAAGGGTGACCCAATGTTTCAAGCAAACTAACGTCAAATAAGATTACTTAGTTCACTGAAATTTCACCTGAAACCAGAAATTCTGTAAAATTCTCTCACCTTGAAAAATAAGTATTATGCAACAAAAAGCTAAAAAATTTTAAAAAAATCCCCAATAATTATGTTACGTAAAATCGCAGTTTTTTCGGACGGATTTGAATTTCTTAAGCTTTCTGAAAGCTTTGACATCGTTGTCATTTGATATGGTAATTCTTCTTAAAGTTGAATTACTCTTTTGAAAATCGGAAATGACCGAAGCATCGCACGTTTCGTCTGTTTCACTTTCATCACAAGATTCACTTATACTGGGCAGCTCGCTACTAACAGATAAACCACTTTTACGTAGTCGCTGTGGCGAGTTCATCGACATATCTCCCGCGGACCAAGATAGAGGACGGTTTATTCTCAAATAAATGTTTGGTATCGATAATTTGTCCTTTGAGCCTGACAAATGGCGACATCTATAACAACTGGTCATTCCCTGTTTAATGAAAGGGTCCGAAACGGTGCTGTCGAGTGACGAAGTAGATTTCGATAAGGCACAATTAATGCAGTTCATATAATCAACGGATATTTCTTCTGAGCTTTCTTCGTCGCTGGAACATTCTTCTATAACTTCGGGAATACTCGCCGTACTGCTGCGAAGCGATTCATGACTTCGAAACAAGTTTTTCCGTTTGTTTTCTGTAAGGCGGTCAGCAGGAACTACCTTTTTTCTTTCCAATCTTTCACCAGGTGAAAATGCAGGGTTATCCATACTTGTCGGTAAACTGTCCGGTATACATTTAAACTGCTTTCTTTCATGATTCTTGACTTGCGTTAGAAACTTTTCGTTAAAACTTTTCATGTCTCTTCCCTTTGCAATGTACTTCCAAGCTTTCGTCATGTTGATTAAGTTCTTCTCTTTAAGCAGCAACCGCCTTTGGAAATTTGAATTTGACTCTGACATGTTTGTCCCTCGTATTTATTTCTACAGAAAAAACCCCCACACTGTGAAATTGTTTCACAGAACTACTTCAAAATCTTGTTTTTATAAATCAACAGCACAACTTTTTTTCTCAAGCCTCCGTAAAAATATTGTGAACTTTTTCAAGCTGTTTATTCACATATGGTTTTAGATTATTTACGTCAGCGTTAAGCGTATGTGAATAAACTCATGTGAATCATAAAGAAACAAAAACAAAGCGCGTGTTTTTATATCGAAACTACTTACATTATCCATTGTCAAAAACAACCAATTAGATTTCCATATTATATTTATCATCCAATTAGATTTCAACATATTTTCGAAATGTTTAATATACCTAAGCGATAACAAGATTTTGGTTAATTACGAACACTGTGTTTTTTTCTTTCGTGGGATAGATTTCCTTACCTATGGTATTACGCAAGAGTGCTTGTGGCCATGTGCAAGCAGACAATGTACTCAACGATTATGTGGGATATTGGATAAGTGTTGTGGGAATAGGTTGTTAGATGTAGTTGAATCTAAGCAAGGTCTGTCTCATAAATTTCTCAAGAATTTCAGAAGTATGGATTTCAAAGAAGAAATAGTTATGGACATTTTATTAACTGAACGAGGAAACCAAAACAGCAACTACAACAGCAACCAAGTCAATTTGCGAAATATCTCTGCTTTTTGAATAATTGGATGTTAAAACACTAAAAACATAGCCTACGTAATGTTTTTCTACTTCTATTATTTTTAGTCGTTGTTGTAGCAATATTTTACGTAAAAGGACATTTCAGAGAGTGAAAGAGAAAAAACATCCCTCACGTGGGTTATCAAACTAAACAGCTTTGCAAGAAAAAGCTATGTCGTAGGAGGAATAACATGTGTTTAATTTAAATCACACGTTCAAATTCACAATAACTTTTGTATTGAATTAAAAAAGAAACCATCAGAATTTCACATTAAGTTTTCTATTTCTTCTTTTTTTTTTTTTTTCAAAAATTCTTTCAAGAAAAAAAGAGGACAATCGCTACCACAGATTTTTTCGCAAGTTATCACTACATTATCGGTTTCATAAATCTTTATCCTGATATGGTCAAGTAAAATGTTTCCAATACTTATATGCACTATGACAAAATTTATTTAACTAAACCTACAAATATCCTTTAAATGCATCATTTCCGGATTCTTGGAATATGTTTATCAGACATTTTCTCATCTCCGGGGAAAAGTCTTTTGAAAGTGTTTGAAATGGCGAGGTATAATCCTACCCTTACCTCACTATCCCAAACAAAATGTATTAGGTTTGGGGGATAAACTTGAGGTAACTAAGGAGAAGTTGTCAGTTGAAATGTAGGTTATGCTGTATGATGTAGACAAAATGTGTTGACAAAAGAAAAGATCAATTCCTTCGCTTACATAGATTGTTTAACAACACAATTCATTAAATGAGACATGAACTGGGATAATTTGATATAAGTGGTGTGAACAGCTTAACATAATTTATTATTACATGTTATTTTTAGAATCCCTATAATCTGCTATATGAAAGTGTTTTATAAAGTTCAGCCATATTCTATAGAAGGTTCTCTGGCCTGGACACTTGTCCACTCACTTTGATAATACAATAGTAAAAAATTACTTTGCATTGGTTTTCTTATGAAAGGTTCAACATATATACAACTTTCCAATGTTTTTGTTAGGTTCATTACAAGCTAATTCCTTGTATAAACTAAAAACCAATTAATCACGAATAAAAAAACACTAATGCGCTAATGTCTATTGAAAGAAAGCCCTCAGGGGACCAAAGAAAAAGTAAAATGTTTTTAAGTGTATAAAGAACATTAAATTAAATTCGCAGAAAATGACTTGATCATCAATATTTCATATTGAGGAACATCCGGCAATTATCAAGCAAAGAATAACATTTTTAAACAATACGTCACTATTATAAATTCTAACTCTGAGCGTCTTCACAGTTTAATCCTTACAAGCATCTTCCAATTTGAGACCGTAAAGACTTCACGATGTATAAGATGGTGTTAAAATTGTTTGTGTATATGAGCATCAGGTCACGTGATTCCTCGATCTTTCAAACGCTTTTCTTAGGCTTTTCACAGAAAGGTTTGATGGCCTCAAATTGGCAAAACCAAACACACCCTTTAATACACCGTTTTGTATGCTTAAATTGTTATGAGGGGTACTTTGTACTGGGGTACTTCTTTACCAGCTTTCAAAGTTATGACAAAATCATTACCAGACCGCTGAGTTTGTTTGAACAGTTTACCCTAAAAATTGGTCCAATATTTAGGTGAAGACAGTGATCGAAAGAGTTGTTACGCGGCACTAAATTTTGAATCTGATAATAAACAATGCAGTTGATGTCACAAAAGACAAGTTTCGGTTGTCATGATTTATCCTGTTGATATTTCTTGTCATTACAAAAGATATTGACCTCACTAGTTGTTGTTCAATTTCCGCCATCTTGATCAGTCATCAAGTATCTCCATAGTGACCTTGCCTAACTATGAAGTCAAGTAAAGATAACATTTTTCACGCAAGTAAAAGTTGTCAGATATGACAACAAGGGTCTTTATCCTGTTCATCAGGGGTGGGTTTTAAGGTGGGGGAGAAAAATGTTAGTTGACCGTTATTCATTTATCTCTGAGTAATCTCTTATTCAGTTATTTTATTCCTGTCCATGGCGTTAATCTGACCAATGGTTAACGATAAAAGATTCATAGAAAGTCCCACAATATTCTGTGAAAGCCTTCAGGGCGGTTATCATCCAGTTACGCCCTTAAAGCTTTAGCAAGCATACCGTTAAGTTGAGAGTTTTCTTTAAGTATAGTATCAAAAAATTAAATTACTAATTACAGTGGTTGATAGTAATAATTATTTACAACATTAATTGGTGCTATTTACAGGTAACACAGTCTTTTTTTATCAGCTGACAAACCATGAGATAACGATAAAGTTTGGGACACCATTAATGATCAATTAATTGGTTTTATTTTCGTCTGTTGTTTACTTTTCATTTTCCTTTGAAATATTATCTTCCACTACAAAACTGTTTTGTTCGATTTGGGACCATTCATTCACGTCTCTTTCATTTTCAATTCATTAAGCGGAACGTTTCATCTGCCAAGGCGTTGTGACAACAGTCGACAGAACAAATCATCATTACTTAGTGTTAAAGTAAATGGTTGATATTTTTCAATATAAACTTTTAAGGAAAACCTTATAATTGTGTACGTTGCTGTGTGTTGTCTGAAAACCCTTCAATTAATATAGAAACTTGTTTGATTGATGTGATTGATTAACAAACGAAATCAATGGATAAATTTAGCTTTCCTACTTATGTTTAAGATTATTGTAGATTTTAGATTATGTTATAGAATTTTATTATTGTTTAACTTGTGTTTGAGATTATTGTCTCGAAAAGTAATTAAAAGCGGTGTTACTTTTTCACGCGACCGTTACGCACTACACAGTATCTTAAATTTTTTGTTTGAAAGAACAAGGCAAGAGGTTATCATAACCTCTTTCTCCCTGGTCAAAATATCAAAGTGCTACCACAAACTTTTATGATTTAGACTTTTTGTTTGTTTGCAGAGTGAATTTACATTCTTAGTTTTATTTTATGCGGACCTTATATACAGTATATACGTTAATAACAATTTTTCCAGTGTATAAATTCGTTATAAATCAATCAATCAATAACTGTTACCAAGTACACAAGCAGAAAGTTTAGTGCCCAAATAAAAGAATGGGGTACAAAGTAATTGCTCATTCTTTTACTTCAAGCTCTCAACATCTACAGGTCAGGTTCGAACAAAAACAATAAAAAAAAACAACATGATACAAACATGGTGCAAACCTAAAAGAGCAATGGCATCCCGCTGTTAAGAATAAAATTGTACTTTTGAATTTTCGGAACACAGTTTAAACAAAAATACCTTTTCGTATTTTTTTGTTAGTTTCAACATATTCAATCCTATGATGTTATCTATAACTCGTGTTCATATTTTGAGGGTGGGCCAACTGTCATTTTAAGTAAAATGACACAGGACTTAATTTGTACATCCCTCTCAAAAATGCAGAATATGTTACAACGACGTCATCCAGATTTACACGAGTTTGTATTGTACTTATCGTAGAAATCTTGTGATGAATCAATATTGTTCTTTACAAGAACACTTAAGATATGAAAGTTGTTTATCAATTTTCTTAAAGAAAACTGCCCATGAAATGTTAGATGTAATATCTGAAACATTGAGTGTGTATTTAGATATATCGAGAGGTGTTTTTTAGATGGTTTTAGTGGGAGCACATTTAGTCAAATACTAAAAAAAGAAAAAAACAACAACGCGTTATTTTGATTAACAATGTGGTTACCATTCAATCCATAGTAAATTTACTTATTTAAATTCAAATTTAGAACTAACGTCATAAAAATCTCTATTTATTTTCACAAGCAAAACATATAACGCGTTGTATCAAAACCTTTCGTGTTTATATGAAATATTGCACCCACTTCAAATTTATCCTGTTACGTAAACGATCGCTTGTACCTGAGTATTAATTAACAAAATTCAACTTGTTTTACTTGCGTGGATGCGCAACGTAAGTGCACACAAAAAATGCTATACTACTCTACTAAACTGGAAATTTCGCTGACGGACACATCCCCAAATTAAAATTCCCCGATTGACATTTCTCCGACAAGGCATTTTCCCGGCCATCACGTTTTTCTTTTTAGGTGGATTTATTGCTTGAATGATCGATTGGATTCATCTGAAATTTTTCCCCACTCACTTTAAAGGCTCCAGTGAAAGGTCTAAGTAAAGTGTTTAAAGGAACAAGTCATAACCAGGCCATAAATTGTTTGCACCAGAAACTTAGGTGAATAGAAATTTTCAGAACGTGATCGTAACTTTTTTACAACTCTTGTACAAATTCATGTTGGGTCTACTTGATGAAAGCTTTGGAAAGACCCAAATATAAAAAAGTTATTAGTTATCATTCTTCTGTGTAATCCAGTGGAGAATGTTTGAAAGAATAAAGAAAGAGTTCTTCTTTATCTGATCGGTGGTCAAATTGGCCCCTGGCATTTTTGAATCTAAATAACTTTTTAACGCTTTAATCGAATTCGCTGACCTTTTGTGACTTTTCCTAACTTTTCTTACAATGATAAAAATTTGGGCATATTGTTGTATTTATATACAGAATAATGTAAAACTTTGCAAAAAAAATTAATCTATAATTTATGCTTTTGAAAAACTTAATTAAATTTCAAAATTATTCACAAAGTAGACAAATTGATGACGTCGTAACAAAAAGTGACATCATTTTCAATTATTCTTGTAGCAAGTAGGTAACTTACTTATAATGTCATAGGCATCAACGGTTTAGCAGATATAAGACATTATCTAGGTGCAGGCCAAATCCGCTTTCGCTGCTACCGTAATAACTGGCGTTCATTCGGAATCTAAATTGGAATCGTGAGGCATGTGGCAAAATTTGAAGTGTATATAAGTATCAAAAAATAACAAAAACATTTTCAAAACAGTCCGACCGATATTCAGTCACAAATACAGAAAAGACAAATTACTGTCATTAGTTGATTTTAGTTAAATAGTTCTATCATAAATGACAGAACAAGACATAGCTGAAACATTCAACAAGAATTTCATGAAAATTACCGATACCTATTGGACATATATAATATTACTATGGAAAACAGCCGGTAGTGGTATTGATGCCAGGGCACACATCGGCGCGGCAGCTGGATCGCCTTGAGTAGTTCCTTCAGCTGAAGTAATTTCAATCCTGCCAGACACATTAACCGAGTTTTATGGTATGAATTTATTTGATTGCATCTGTTTCCTCGTCTTCAAAAACTGTACGAAGCGCATGTACAGATTTCTGACCATCATATACTTGAATGTCACCAGCCAGGAAACGTCAAACGTCAACAAAGAAGCTTTGATAAGTCTTGCAAAATTTCGATTGAAATTTCACGACATTAAAAATAAGAAAAACGTTTTACAACCAAGCTGGTCATTATATTAATTTTGCATCTAACCAACCAATGCATGGAAAGCTGTGAACTGTCAAAACACTTGCTAGGAGAGCGAAAATGATTTGAAAGTTGAATTGAACGAACGACTAAGGTATATCGAAAAGACAATGCAATGAAACGAGTTTCCGAAAAATGTTGTAAACAAATGAATAAGAGTCTCAGTAATTGTTAACGAGTAAAAAAAGAATAAAGTTGACGAAGGAAATCTGATAAGGATGTACCTTTACGAAAAAGGTATATAAAAAACATTCCAAGAATAAACAAAAATTTCAACGTCAAACTTGTACATACAAAAGGTAAACCATTAAAAAATTGATAATGATAAACAGTTTTAAAAAAGGAGACAAAGAGAACGAGTCTGGGGTTGTATGTTCTGCAATGATTTGTTATAACTGCCCCAATTTGTAATACAATTGCCCCAACTTGTCATGACGTCACAGCGTACATTTGAAACAGCTTTCTGATACTTTCTTTGCTCCAGTAAGTAACAGGAAGGGGGAGGGCATACAATTCTTCTGTGTGATGATTGTCAAGATAGTTACCCATGGAAAAATAATGAAATAGCTATTAATTAACACCTTTTAATGCTTCAAATCACCTTATTGGATGATTAATACTATCGTCGCTATATATTAAAACCCTTTCCCGACTAATCTTCCCTCTTGCTTACACACATTACATGAAATAGAAAACAACAACATTTCACGGTATGATTTGGTATTTGGATTCGCAACATGTAATCCGAGAGAGAGAAAAAGATTGTAGAGATGCAGCCTATGTATTACAGTTTACTCAAAGTACATTACAACCCTAAAGACTTTGAGATGCTTAACCTTTCTTTAATGGAATCTTTTATGTATCCATTTTTGCTTTTCTCTGTACTCCACCTTCCGTGCTTCGATATCAATCTGTCACCAATGTAGTTGGCTGAGGCAGCTGTTGCGCCACCAGATCTCAAACTGTGTAAACCAAAGTCTTTGTAATCTAGATCAAACACTTTTAATTTCTCGATAAAGATCTCGCGTGCTCTAGAGTAACTTATACCTTGGCTTTTAGATGCAACATGTCCATTTCTGGAACTAAATAATCTAGGAATCAAGTAAAAATTTTTGTCAGAAAATTTATCAACATTGCACAAGAAAAGAAATTTTTCGAGCAACTTGACCGGGCAATAATCGGATTCCAATCTTGAAATAAAAACAGTATTGCCTTCTCTATGTTGATCACATTTCGACTTTTCTAATGTTACCTCGATGTGAGTATCGGTAAAAACTGCATGTTTTAATTGAACAGAAAGGAGTTCTTGAATCCTAAAAAATCCAGCAAAACCAAGAAAACACATTACCAGGAATCTGAGATCGTAAAGGTTCACTGGAAAACAATTAAATTTATGAAAAAATGTTTTAAGTAGTTCGGGTGAAATCGGTTCCTTTGGGTGCTTTAATGCAGAAGATGCGAGTCTTAAAGCACCTTCAAAAGCAAGTTTAACAAATGGATTATCGGTAGGCGAAATCAGGCCTGAGATGTTGTGGCCCCAACGAATTCCGTAGAAACTCGAGGTTAAAGCACCTTTGGTCTTATAAGTTGTTAAAACGTAATTTAAGAATAAAGCAACATGGAATGGATTTGCTGGAAGTTGGGCGACTTCTTGTTTGTTTTTGCACCAATTACACCATCGGTTCCAACCGTTGAAGTATTTGGAATTCGTAGAAGATGCTAAGCCAGATTCAATTAATCTAGGCAATGAAGTTGACAAAGAAATCAAATCTTGATTATGAAGATTCTGTGTTTCCGTCCATATCCCTATGTTCCGACGCCCTGAAAAAGGAATACTTCCAGAATCGATTTTACAAAACTGTAATTAATTAAAATTAATGAATTAATTAACTTTAATGCACTGCAACTCCATGCTGTAAAGCCTCCCGTCTAGGGAATACAAATCTTGGCTGTAAAGCCTCCCGTCTAGGGAATACCAATCTTGGCTGTAAAGCCTCCCGTCTAGGGAATACAAATCTGGTGGCTGTGAAGCCTCCCGGCTAGGGAATACAAATCTTGTGGCTGTGAAGCCTCCCGTCTAGGAAACACAAACCTACACTGTAAATCCTGGAATCCAGGAATGGAATATCTGGTTCCAAAAGTCTGTCCTATTTAAGTAATTGATAGTAAACATGGTTAATTGACAAAGGAGATAGATTAGTCAGAATTCTTATCTATTAAGAAAAAGATACAAATAATGCTATGGCGTTAAAATTGGTGTACCCAGAGAATACAGTGTTCTCAGAAAATGCAATGTAAAAAGGACTAACAACAGTGAAATGCTTCACAAATGAAGCCAGATGTACGCCGTCTGGATAAATCAGTGGCCAAAAATAAGCGGATTTCCACAAAGGGACTAAAACTGTACCACTGCATCTACAAAGGCGCATGTGCCTAAAGACAGAACCGATTAGGTTAACTGGAGGACAAATCCAATTGTTTTCATTACGCCAATCTAAAGTAAAAGCGTCAACTCCTGAAGTGCCAGAACAATAAAATTTCGAATTGAATACTTCTACTTTTCTATTCTTGTCGTCAGCAAATCTATCGACCTTGAAAGGGCCATATAATCTATCAAGCGTGTTAAAAGTCGTGTAATCAATTCCCCAATTGTCAGAATCAGTGCATTTACTTAAATTATCAGCAATTACGTTTTCTTCTCTGGGAATCCACTTTGGGATTAATTTGATATCATGCTGTAAGCAAAATTTGAATATATCGACAGCCACATCATGTAAATACTTTTTACAGCTACCAACGGAAAGAATACGTGTCGCGTTAAGACTATCCAAATGAATATTAACAGACTCGGAGGTAAGTTGGTGACGAAAACTAGATAAGACATATTTAACTGCTAGAAGCTCCCTGAGTGTAGAACTTGTTGTTTGCTCGGTTAAAGAAAATTTTTTTTTTGCACAAAGTTTTTGACTTAACCTTTCAAAAATAAAACCACCGTAGCCGGTACTACTAGCATCAGTAAAAACAATTTTTCCTGTCACAGGCCTGGGTTTGTATGTGTAGCCATTGTACGAATCAACGTTAATGTACCAAAAATTTAGCTCATCTTTGGAAGCAACGTCTAATATTAAAGGATGAAACCAACTCCTTCTTGATTCTATTGCTCGATACAAATTTCTTGTGAAAAGCCTCACTAATGGTCCTATAGCACGATGCATAGACGCAAGTTGACCGGCGATCTTTGAAAGTTGTTTTGCAGTTGTAAAAGACTGACCCAAAATTGTGGAAATGTTCTCTTTTAATTTGGTGATTTTTCTTTTAGGAACGGTGAAGGTCATAACAGATGTATCGACGATAACCCCTAACCACTCTCCAACTTGCTTTGGTGTAAAATCGCTTTTAACAACGTTGATGACAAAGCCTGAACTACACAAATCTTTAAAAACGATTTTCGATGAATTGAGACATTCCGTAAAAGTGCTATTAGCGTTTATGCCGTCGTCAATATAAACGATACTACGGATGCCCAACGACCTCCATCGTCTGACGAGTGGACGTACTATTTTGGTAAATACGTAACAGGCAGATGCAAGGCCAAACGGAAGTACGATAAAAATGAAATAACGAATTTTACCATTTGGAAACTCCCAACAAAATCCTAAGTATTTCCAATGCTCTGGGTGGATATCAACATGATGATAACCGGAAGAAAGATCAAACTTGGTAAAATAGTCGCCTTGATCAAACATTTCGGCTAATACTGATAAATCCTCGTAGCGAAACTTATTAATCTTTATATACTTGTTCACGTGTCTTAAATCGATGACGAGCCTTAATTTAGGATGCTCTGCAACGGTCAAAGGATTACAGCAATAAGGTCTGGAATTTACTTCTTTGATACAACCTTTTGTGAGCAATGTGTGGATAGCTTCTTCAACAAATTTAGTGTGCTTCAAACTAGATCGATTATTTTTAGCGTAAAACGGCGGAGGGGTTTTCAAAAAAGGTAAAAAATATCCAAACTTGATCACGTTCAAAACAAAGGACGAAGCAGCAAGGGTGTTTTCCCAAAAAGATACGTGTTTTCTCAACCTTCCCACAACAGAATATACATTTTCTGAGGTTTCGTATTCATAATCTCTATTGTCCAGAATTCCGTGGTTTGTTTCTTGGGCAGGAGGCAACAAAATGTCCTCTCTCTCCACATAAGAAACAAGAGGATCTAAAATTAAAAATTCACTTCTTGCTTTAAACCTTTGGACCGGAGTAACATCAAAAGATTCTCGTCTGGTAAACAAATTTTCATTAGAACGAATGTCCTTATTTAGACGTTTTCTTCTATTTTCAGAATTTTTCTTCTTGTTAGCTGCTGCTTGACGCCTAGACCTATTAATGCGTTTCTCGTCTTCAGAGTTATCAGCAAGGGTATCAGAAGTATAGCATCTCACAACTTCCCAACCATCATCTTCCCTATCCGCTATCTTAATCAATTTTTGCCTGTTCGCAATTAAGGTCTTACCTTCCTCCAACTTTTCCTTCACTTTTTCTTCATCCCCATTCTCTAACGCAAGTTCAGCATCAAATAAAACCTGTTCAACCTTATTGTTGTGTTCGTATTGCTGTTTATTGTACGCACGTTTAAAGGTAGGGATTTCAGCAGCTTTCACCTTTTTTGCGATACTTTGCGATTCTTCAGTCAATGATCTCTTCCCAGCGGAGGTTACTTCTCTTACGATATCTTCTTTAATAACGGAAATAGAATCTCTCACAATCTGGTTAATTCTTACTGTTAACTCTTCTAATAATGCAGATGAATCAGTCATGTTAAAGAAAGAAAATTATTAACACATTTAAAAAACTTATGACACTGTGTATGTTGAGAGATCCGAGAGAATAAAAAATATCCACAACGCCCATTTTATGGGCATGCATCCGCGCATGCTCAGCCTCGTTCCCAGAAACGTCGGGAAAATATTTACCAGCTATCGGGTTTGCTGGAAAAAACATTAACCTTGGTTCTGAGGTAAAATGGGATAGAAATGCTATAGAAATGAGATTTAATAATTTCTGCATTTTTAGAATATTTTGAGCGCATAATAAATGCAATAGAACCTTTTCAAAAGTACCGACAGCACTTAAAATTCCTCGCGTTGTAAAATGTTTAAAATCTTTGCTAATTTCCATTTGTGTATCTCATTTCCATCATATTTTACATCTAGTGGGAACTTAGGTAAACAACAAGATATGAACTTAATATGGACTTTGAACATAATTGTGTTTTCTTAAAAGGGTATACCGAACCGTAGTCCAGAAATATAAGAGAATGCACAGCCGAAAGTGATATTCAAATAGTGTCCACCGTTATGGCTGTTATGGCTAATCAATCAGCTGAAAAATATGAATCTAAACAGAATCAGAATGAAGTGTTGAGACACTTCATTCTGATTCTGTTTAGATTCATAGGAAGGAAAGGGGAAAAACGTAATTCACGCTGAGTTTCACTTAAATTGTTGTATTATTCTTTTTAATTCTAGAACGATTCCACCGCGCGCTAGACCCGAAAGTTCGTATAATACGTTGAAGGTTTACGTGTATTTCATTGATATTGTTCGTCTTCCGGTAAACTTGCAGCGTTAACAACATAAATTCCGGGTAGATCTTTCATCGTTTTCTTCAGGTGAGTTGCAGATTGCCTCTAAAGCATGTTTAAATGTCCAGCATACATAATTTGGGAACGAAAGTCCGACAACTTTATGACTTCTACAAAAGGTTTCTCTTGTATGTCAAAATGAAGTACGGCAAGTGCGTACATACATCATAGATAACAGATTTGAGTTTAAAATTGATCAAAACGTCCAAAAGACATGTATCCGTGTGAATATATCCGTGTATCTAAAGGCTCCTTCACAGAAACTACGGTAAGCGCAAAATCGGCGCCTTAATACGTTTTTTTCTGTGGGTGGGTCCTTCTAGCGAGCTTCAAAAATTTAATATACGTAGCAATAGGCTGTGTGATCCAGTTGTTTTTGAGATCAGTGGACCAACCACACTTACGTATTGCAGGTTCATACTCTCCCAACAAAAAGGTTTATATATTGGGTTTTTATTTAAGGCTGGTGTTATTCATTTTATATCCTATAAATAAAAATAACTTAACCTTGCCATCTTTCCATATTACATTAATGTATTTCCTTCACACGCAAATTTTCCTTTTGCTCTCCAATATTTAACTACAACAGCTTCTTTTTTTCTTTATCGAACGTTGTTTATTTCACAAAACACGCAGTTTAGACGGCAGTCATTATTCTTTAAGCAAATTGTATATTTATGTATAAATCTTCAAACATACTGTTTTAAAAATGCATAAAATTTGCCCACCCTGTTTGCACAATCCACATTAAGTGTACGTCCCTTCCAATCACATTAAAGCAATAACGGTTCTTGGTGGGCGCACTAAGCATGTCTGAGAAAATATTGTTTTGTATTCCATTTTTTCGAAGCTGGCCCAGTGATCAATTGGAAGCGTGAGTGATGGGGGCATTAGATAGGAGGAATGATGCACATTTTAAGGCACGTATAAGACTCGCATGTTCTAATTATATTCTAATTGTAGTTATGCATAGTGCGTATACATGCATTTCACCATTCGGTTATAAACATTACATGCCAGACAGGTGTTTATCCAGCGACCGGTATATAATGCTAAAATATATACATACATAAACCCATCAAGAATCAGTCACACATTAACAATAAGGAATCAATAATTCCATCTATGATGTCATCATGACGTCACCATTACCTAATTTAGTCCAAGGTTTAGAATTCCTATACAGGTTCAAGTATACTAAGTTTCAAGATATATCTGCAACAAGAAATAGGTGTTATAAATACATGCTGTGACGTCATGATGACGTCACCAGTACCAAATTTGTTCTAAGTTAAACAATATCTGTGAAAGTATTTTACATCACAGCAAAAATTCCAATTCTTATTAAGAATAAATCTAGTAAATATTTCTCATTTTAAGTAAACTTTTACTTGAAATAAGAAAATCAGATCTTGGTTAGAAACAATTTCTTATTTCAGGTACTTTTTCACTAGCTTACTAATCTTCTTGTTTTAAGCAAAAAAAACTTACTTCAAGAAAAAAATTCTTGCTATTCGGACAAGCAAAAAATTATTATTTCAAGAATTTTTACCTTAAATTACTATATTTTTTGCTAAAAATAAAGAGTACTGATCGTAGTATTAAGAGCTATTTCTATGGATAGTGGGATGGGACATAATCATCTCGTTTTTCATCCCATCCCGGCAATCGTTTTGTCTCGCCTCTGATATAAACAGCCCCTTAGTGGACTTCTTAATTGATTATTTGATTATAACTACTACTGTATTTCTTCGTTTTAGCGCCCCCTCTTTTAAGCGCCCCTTAATTCAAAAAATAATTTTATAAGTGCTCCCTTTAATAAGCGCCCGGGGCGGTTATTAGAGGTACGGTTTTCTTGAAATTTGAAAATAAGCGCCCGAGTGGTTATTAGAAATATCATGTTTTAAGCCAGGAAAACCCTTGAGCTCTGGTTTCGAACGATTGAAAGCTGCGATGAAAGATGCTAACAAGGAGCTTGTTGATCGTTTTAATGAATCTGACATTGAAGATGATACTCACCCTAAGAACACTAAATGTATACATTTGAGATATCTTCTGTTTTTTGTTCGAGTGTATATTGTTTTTAAGTAGAAGTTGCAGCATAAACGTTTAAAACAAGTAATGTTTTTAATATCACCTTTCGCAGTTTGAAATGATTTGTAAAATAATTTTATAATCGCCCCCCTCTTTTAAGCGCCTCCTCGAATTCAAAGAAAATTAATAAGCGCCCTGGCGGTTAATAGAGGAAATACGGTACTTCAAACTTCCTAGATCTAACAAATATTTGATCTACAGCCATTTCAGAATAGAAACAACACCTGCCAAAACAACAAAATAAAGTATGTGTTGTCATAAATGAATGTTACTTCAGTTTTTGAAAAGGATAGCCTTCATCACAAAACATTCGACAGTATCAAGTGAAAATGTTTGCACATACTATCAAGAAGTATTTTCTCAAGGCAATGGCGTTTGTATGAAGTATATGCATAACTTAAAGATTGCACAAACAAAACATGACGCTGAGAGACTAGATCAAGGGTTTAAGCAATATAAATTGGTTCTGAATTTACTTGCGAAATATAAACATCCTTTAGAGAGTGAACAAAATTTACAATATGCAGCTACAATTTTTAATGACCCTTGTCCAGACGAAACAAAACTACAAACGTTAAAGTTGTTCAAATCTTCCTTACCTATGCTAAACAATGTTGATGACTGCTTTTATGAAAATAAATGGTACATTTGTCAGATGTCCCATCCTTTGTGTATGGATAATCGGAAATGACAGTTTCACCTCGTTACGATGAATGTAATAAGATTTTACACAGTCAAAGTTGTTCTCCTACAATCCACTTTTGTAAATAACAACATTTGTAATTTTAGCACAACGCTGAGAGATTCAACTCATCTCCCTTACGAATGCCATCATCTATATATTAATATCCGATTGTCTGTCTGTTTGTCTGTCGGTCTCTATGGTAGACACGTTAGTACGGTGGCCTAATATCCTTAATACAGCGACTATATATAAAAACATGTCTATGTCCCTGTAGCTATGTTTCTTTGCCTTTATACCTTGAGTGTTTGTTGTATGTTGTTTGTTTTGTTTGGGGAGGGACCACAACACATTTCACTGTTTTGAATTCATTGTGTGTAGCTATTTAATGATAATGTTTATCAGATATTCAGTAAGCCATATCCATGGTGCTGCTTGACATTCAAATTATATTGGTTAACGTTCAATGGAAAAGTCAGGGCAAAACACATGATAGCATTCTGGGAACATTTTTGCTGTTGTCAATGACTATGCTCTAAGATTCATTTCTTTTTTTAGATTTTAGAAAATTGCATTTAGTATAAATAACAGGAGCCGAGAAGCGCGAACATGGTTGCAATAGCCAGTCTGCGCCATTGCATAATTTATTTAATTTAAGTTTTTCTGCCAAAAATACCAAAAATTGCCACGTGTTTGAAACAAAAGAAACTAACAAACCAATAGAAACTAAGAAAAAAGAAAGAAAATTAAATGTTTTGTTTATCTATACATTGTTCTCCACATGGACATGCACAAGGTTAACTTGAAAAAATCAAAAAATCAAAAACTTTCACTAGAGAGAAACCATAATATAATCAATGTTATATGTTGTTTATTTCATCCAAAAATGGGTGTGGCAGTTTGCTTTGTTTTTTCTGTTTTTTTTATCAATAAAATATCAAAGCACTACAAATTGTTTGATACAGTACAATGTATTATATTCAACTATCAATTATAAAAATTATAACCATTTCTCTCTAGTGTAGATGGGCGAAATTTCGGTTTCGCGCAGGAGTAGTCGGAGAACGCCTATTTTAAACATGGACTTCCACTGCGTTGCAACCGTGAAAAGGAATGATGAAAAGGAATGTGTGATATGAAAAAGTATGTGTGAATCCTGGTTTTATATCATGGTACACACAATTATTGAGAAAACATTTTACTAATTCATAGAAGAATCACACTTAGGTTGTAATCTGTTAGTAGATATAACTTTTTTTCGATCAACATTTCAACGTACTTTTCATTCAGGTATCCTCAGTAAGGACATAATTTTACAGTTTCATTCAATAGTTGAAATACGTAACAAAAAGTTTCGTGGTCACATTCTTATATTTCTTAATTTCTTAACCGATGGGCAGCAAGTGACGCCGCCTTGGCTGCTAGTTTCAATAGAAACAGTAACGTCGAATGCTTATCAAAACAACCTACAATTATAAACAAGCCACCTAACGCTGATTGTTATGGTGAAAATCTATTTGAAGGATTGATCAAAATGATATGAAGGCAGTGTTTTAGGTTCTCATCACATAGAATACAGGTCAGATTTTAAACGCCAACCAAATCACTTGGTCATTTGCTCTGGAAGCGGCTATGTTGTCTGCTCGCACCAGTTGACGTGTTGTGTGTACTGTGAAGAATTTCCATTTGCTGCGTTCATATTGCAAGTCACTTATATACTCATATTAGATATTTTGCTGTTGTGAAGATTGCATTCTATTTGAAAGTAAAGAAGTATGTTCTGATATTTTTATAATTTGTTTTTGTAAATATAAGCAATAGAAGGTTGAGCTCCGATCATCTTATTGATACTCCCTTTCGAGGGAGGGCTGTAACAGTGGTTTTTAGTGCACAGCATTGTAATTTCGCCGTACAGTTGAATACTAAAAACATTGTAGTTGCTGTAATCTGTAATAAAATTGTAGATTGGAACAAACGGAACAAATTTCAATATTCAACAGGTCAGTCGTTGCTCTGAAAAGAGCTGTTGAGTACGGCATCCTCAGACAGTAGAAACAAACAAATTTCCTTACCTATCATAATGCTACTTACTACGCATTTGCATTCGCCATTTTTAAAGTATCCAATACATATTTAAATTTTGACTCGCGTGCACATAATGAAGATGTTTTTTTATTAAACGGAGGAGTATCAGTCTTGCTTGGGTTTTCTCTGATGTACGTCTGTATATACACGAGAAGTACTTAGGAAGCCAAAAACAATTGCAATACGACATTGACCTTTTTCATATTGAAATTAGTGCACATGAAGTTGAAATTCTATACCGTGAAATGAATAAATTAAGGAATAGAGAACAAAAACATGCTGAATATCAAAGAATCAAAGGAACTGAAAAACACGAGGTTTTTAAAAAAAAAGAAATGCGACAACAATTATTATTTTTTTATTATTAAAATCATATTTTTACAGGTTAACTTTGTTCAGAAAAATATACTATACATGCAATCAATGAAAAAACTGTTAAATAAATAATAAATAATAAATAAATAAATAAATAAATAAATAAATAAATAAAAAGGACAAGAAATGAATTAAGGTTAAGTATAGAATTAAAGGTAAGATATTCAAAATTAGAATAAAGTTAAAAAAATAAATTAAAAAAAATTAAAAATCAAGATTAGATAAAGACCTTTTAAATTGACATTCGTATTTATGATTCCATCTGGTAATAAGTTATAGGCAAGAGCACCTTGCAAAAAAAAAAAAGATTTTCTACCCGCTTCACTCTTAGAGATTGGGAATACAAGTCGATTACCATTCCTCTAGTGACGATTGAATGCACTGAGAAAGTTAACTGAGTCATTTTGATTACCTTAGGATAGTCATTGATGAATGAGTACTTATAGTAGTCAAAAGGTAGTCATAAGTAGTCATTACATTTTTTTTCAGAAAAAAAATGACTCACTTATGGTAGTCAGTTTGACTATGCTAGAAATGTTTCTTCGAGTTCCGGCGCTAGTAATTGACAGCTTTGATTCGATTTTTGTCGGATAAAGGCCAAGGAAAACGAGCCCAACATGTTGGTCCAACTTTTTTTAAATGTTGGATCAACCGTACTGACTAAACAACAGAACCACCTGAGACGAGCTGAACCGAGCTGAGATGATCTGATACGATCTGAGAATTTGGCCACGTGACAAGATCTTCATCACATGATTTTCGAACGTTATTTTATGGTCACGTGACAATAAAGTTTCCGGTGGTTTTACAACCGCACGGAAGTCCAAGCCGGGCTGCTCACTCTCGAGAAGATGGCATCCAGCAGCCGAAAGGACGGGGTTGATTTTTTTATCTGTGGTGGATTCAACTCGTCTCAACTCGTCTCAGCTCATCTCTTGGTGGTTTCAGTTCGTCTCAGATCGTCTCAGATCGTCTCAGCTTGGTTCAGATCGTCTTAGGTGGTTCCGTTGTTTAGTCAGTATGTGGACCAACATGTTGGGCTCGTTTTCGTTAGTGTATCCAACATGCTGAACCAACATTTAGAAAATGTAATGACTTGCGATTGTGTTGCTTTTGAAAGCTTTATTCACTTCACTTCACTCGCGATCATGATGGACAAACAAATATTTAAAGTTTTGCTTATGGTAGAATTGCTCGATTCAGAGGAAGAAGAAGAAACTAAAGGACGGAGAATAACGAAAAATTGGTTAAAGAAAAGCGAGGAACTGGGTTACTTTGTACGAGAATTGCAATAGGAAGGTACTGAAGGGTTTAAAGAGATGACTTAAAACATTTCAAAGAAATTGAAATTTACATCATTCTTTCTAAGATGTTGATCCAACATGTTGGATGCGCGCGAAAACGCATCCAACATCATCCAACATGACAAAAAGCTAAAAAAATGTCTAACATCATTCAACATGTCATTCAGCCTGTAAACGCATCCAATATTTTTCATCCAACATGTTGGATGATAATGGACCAACATGTTGGACTCGTTTTCACTGGCCTTAATATATTGAAAGAATACCCATGGGACGAATGTGTCGTCTTTTCGAATGTTCATTGAATTTTCTTCTATCAACGTACGCTTTTTTAGTAAAAGTTGATGAAGAAAGAAGCAGTGATTTTTTAATTTTTTTTAAAAGAAGAAGAATAGAATAGAAACGACACGCTATGTATGATGAATGTATAATTTACATAAAGTTGATGATTGGAAGTTGATATCTGGTGCCAGTTCTTTTTTTAGTGAGACTTTTTTATATGATAAGACTTCCATTTCTTTTAGATTAGAAAATTTATTTTCAATGAAAACATAAATGATTTTGTATCATGGTAATACACAAATTGATTTTCAGATTGCGAGTATAATAAAACAGTATAAAACAGTACAGTACAGTACAGGCGTGTGAGAAAATATGAAAAATTAGCTCGTGCAACGAATTCAGATGATGAAATGAAAGCAGATCGCCTCATATTATAAAGATTATAAAGATCTATTATGCTGTTGTCCACCATGAAAGAAAAAATGACTAAACATAAACGACTGCAGAAATATTATCGTTATATTGCTTATATTACCGTTATATTGCTTATATTACCGTTATATTGCTTATATTACCGTTATATTGCTTATATTACCGTTATATTGCTTATATTACCGTTATATTGCTTATATTACCGTTATATTGCTTATATTACCGTTATATTGCTTATATTACCGTTATATTGCTTATATTATCGTTATATTGCTTATATTACCGTTATATTGCTTATATTACCGTTATATTGCTTATATTATCGTTATATTGCTTATATTACCGTTATATTGCTTATATTACCGTTATATTGCTTATATTATCGTTATATTGCTTATATTATCGTTATATTACCGTCTGGTTCTGTCTGATATTAAGCCAAGTGTAAAAGCAAATTCTAAAATTTAGATAATCTAAGGTTGGAAACAAAAGCTATCTGTAAGTAGATAAGAAAACACAATGATAGCTTTTTTTCTTATGATCTTGTGATTCTATATAGATTTCTTCGAAAGAGAATTTTTCTACGTGAGAAATAAGATTATTGGCTATGTGGAAATTTAGGATCCAAAAATTTGAACTACAACATCAAATCTCATCATTTGTATCTTCCATATCATAAAAATAAGGTTGAAATTATATTTAATTTTTATTACAACCTTAAAGGATAATAACGTCTTCCACTAACTTAACTCCATTTGCTGAATATTAATTAAGTTATTTCGTCTTTTTATAAAAAAAATTAGGAAAGTTAAGTTCAATAATAGTCCAACCATACACCACCATTGCAAGTGATGCAAAATTAATGGCGCTGTAACACCAGCTAAAACAGCGCCGGAACTCGAAAAAACATTTCTGGATGCTTCTGTAAAACTCTGTATTGTGGATGGGACCATTCGTAAAAGCATTTTCCTTAACAACACCTCGTCCAGGAACCATGCAAAAACATTAGAAAACACAAAAATCGTTATCAAGATGGCATCTTGGATAAAGTTCCTTTTTAAAACTTGCAAGAGAGTCATTATTAAAAGCAACATCGTTAAGAAAAATTGACAGTATAGGCTGGCAGTAAAAACCTCTCTGTCAGTTCTTACGTATTTTGAGATTATCAGTAATGCAATAAAATATGTGATCCCATAAGCAATCATGATGGTCCCGAGAGCGAATAAATCCCATTTTAGAAGCTCAAGGATAATTAGTGGTAAAAGTATATCAGCTCCGAATATTGCGTACACGAAGAAAAATGAAGAAAGAAAGATTAGAGCAGCATCTGGATTTCTAAAGAAGGCTTTAATAATGCATTTAATAGGCATATTAATAGTTGGGGGAATGTTAGTAGATACAATAACATTATCTTTATTTTCAAATTTCATATCCTTAATGTCATCTCCATATGAGGTTGTAAACAACAAATTCTGGGTATCTCCATGTAAATCATCTATTTCTAAATCATCATCAATGACATCGCTGATGTTATTTGCACTGAATTCATAATACTTTTCAGGGTTCTGTCCACTAGTTGAACATGACATATAGTCAAACTCCAATGAACAGTCGTACATAAGTATATTAGAAATTGTAAATGCAATTATTAATAAAGCAGCCATAAAAATTCCAACAAAGTTTAAATAATTAACAGTGAATGAACCAATATGAAAATCAACTACATGTTTGAACAGTAACCCAAAAACTGGACCAGCAATAAAACCCAGCGAATATACCGCAGCTAAAAACCAAAGTTTACCTGTTGCCTCTTCACCATCATATATCCTGACAATTTCTCCTGTGCATACATTGGAAAACGCATCACCAGCACCTGCTATCATTCTACCAACAAGTAGATATATAGGTGAATAATGGAATACGTAAATAATGTTCCCAATGAACTGTGCTAACATCGTTACATTGGTAAAGTGTCTCATCTTTTTAGTTCTATCTACCCATCTTGCTGAGATCAGTCCAAACACGGTTGATGTTAAGCTAAATACACCAACTGTTAACCCATAAAACAAGTCAGGGTGGTCTGTCTTTACTAAATCTGTCAAATACAGATGGAGTGTGCTATAGGGAACAGAGTAATCAATTCCAGCTAATGTGGCAACAATCATATAAGCAATCAATGTTCTCCTTCTTTTCTCTTTCCATTTCAATGTTTTTCCCATGTTGTTCATACTTCCACTAAAAATAAAAATGATTGTAACAATACACAGTTTTAAGACACTTGAAAGTGGGAAATATTTTTTTTGACGAACATCATCCGCCATTTTTTTCTTCGAAGAACGCCAAATAACGGTCAAAGTAGAGCGCCTGTATTGCGCCTAAGTTTCTACCATGAAACAGACGTGACAGAGAAACGAAATATTGGAAAATATCGCAAATATTGAAATTATTGGGAAAACCGATATTTAGGAGATTGTGACGTCACACATTCTACTAATGACATCATAGTTATAGATAATATTGCTTGACTATGTCTATTAATCTAAAATATTACAATAATTTTGCTAAAATTCTAATCCCTACATGAAATATACTTTTAGCATTTCCAGAGATATCAAACTTGATAGATTGCCGAAGGCGATCAGCTGGTAGAAAAACCTTTTGTTATTTGTATTCTGTACAATCGATAATCCACAACCTATCTATTAAGTCTTTATAATTTTAATCATAAGTTTTGCAAAAATGCTAAAATAAATATATTGATTTCCCTTGATTCTTCACTACTGTCGACTTCATCTACATATCGACGCCTTTATTATATGACAAAAACAAACAAACAAACAAACAAAGAAAAAAAGATCAAGAAGTGAAATATTATCACATCTTCCTAAATTGCGGCCATCTGATGTACTTGTAAGATTCATTTCAACATCTAGGTGACAACATCTAGCAGTAGTAGCTGTAAATCTTTGAAGTTCTTAGGCGGATATTTTTGAACGCTGGCCGTTCCATATTTTATGTGGCATCCACAGAAATCAAACACAGCATTATTGAAATGTTTTTCACTCACACTATGTGAGGGTGTTTAAAACTCTCTTTCTTCAACTAAAAAAAGGAAATTTTAGAACAGGGCACAGTTTGAACGTAATAAATACATAAAATTTCCCAGAATTCCCAAGTAAACAAGCATTGTGACAAAACCAAAGCAAAAGAACATCCATGCATTGTAGGTGTTTACTATTAATGTTATTACACATGTTATTCGAAGATAGATTTCAGGCTGGACAATAAGTGGCCGATAAATGAAAAAGAAATATCTTTAAGACTGCATATAAATATACGTAACAAAGCATATTAAATCAGTTAATCTGTACGTAATTTAGTTTATTTCTATCATCCTCTAATTCATTCCATCTAAGACATACCATGTTCAGGAAAAAACGAAGAATTTTATGTCAAGAAATTAAATTTGGATTGAAAACACTACAGTCCTTCACAAACATTATGAGAAGCATCTTCCTTCCTCCCCGCGTGTACGCGTGTACACGTGCTGTTTCTCGTAAGATATTATATTTTTTTTTCACCATCATATTTTACACCATAAGGACAAAAAAGTTTTTTTGGGGATTTTAAAGGCCACCGTTTTTTACGTAAACTTAAAATCAAATGCAAATACATGAAAGAGCTGTTTTCATGAAAGCATTATAACACATTGTTGTTTCTACTTATATGTTTAGTATCCCTATATAACAAATACATGAAGAAAGATTTCAAACTGTATTACGTTTTGTTTCCTACCTTTTTGAAGAATTGTTTTATGAAAAAAACTCATTATATGTTATGGCAACGCTAATTAATAAAGACTAGAAGCCGGGGGCTTGAAGGTCAGCGCGTTTGGACGTGGCAAATTTAAAGAAGATAATTTTCGTATAACTATTGCACGCCATGTACCGATGAGTTTTTAGCAACCTAGTACCCGGTGTCTCATACGGTAAGCAAGAGAGCCTGGATTTGAGTCCGGTTTCTTAGTGCAAGCTTCAGATGAACTTGAATGTTATTACGGGTACTTTTATTTACCTTCAAATAACAAGAAAGTGCTTCAAATAAAAATGCTTTTCTAATTATTATTTCTTGGTGAAAGTCGGAACTTAAGTCAGCTTTAATCTTAAAGACACCCAAAGTATGTAATGCATAATAACGGATTCATAAAATAGTACTATTAATTGTTGATGCACGTAATTGTTTAAATAAAATATTACTTTTTCCATGTGTTGTTATCAGTTTAGCTGTAAAAAAATAAACTAGAAAGCCCTGGGTTTGACAATTCACTCATGAAAGTGTTTTGAGGATGTAAAGCCCTCGACTGTACATCAAGGTATCAAAAACAGATGGTTATAAAGAATGAGGGGACGGAATGAAATAATTATTTAAATTTGCATATTACAGGACCCATGGAAGAACAGAAATTTTGTAAATATGTATATAATATATATATTTCTAAATTTTGAATGGTTATCCTGTACACAAATATTTGTTAATAATAATAATCGTGGCCTAAACCAGTTTAGCGGAACTACAGATATTTGATGTCATTTAATTTTTTTAGTTATTTCGTTCATACGCCCGTGCTAATATGCGGCCTAAATGCCATTGCGACCAAAAAAGCAAATTCTTTATAACGGAATAGTAAATGGACCATAATGGATTGAATGTGCACTGTTTCTCAGCAGGGATCGGGGATTCGATTCAATATCGTCAGCCATAATCAAAATCATACTGTCACAATGAAGTAAAAAGTATAAAACATTGGAATATACTTAGAAAAGAACAAGGCATCCTTGATCTCCCAGAATAATTACTAAAAAACTTTGTGTTAGAAACCTGGGAGATTTTAGTAGCATATAATAATTACCAATTAGGAGACAATAAAAACAACTGACCGTTTATCGTTTAATTAATATCTTTGATCTCACCATTTATCTAAGTTACGAGATTTGAGCTACGCGTAACTAGTTTGAGCTAAGCTTTGTTGTTCACCTCCGTGAACTTTAGTTTCCACCAAATTAGGTGGCCTTCCCTCAAAAGAGGTGGCGGTTCTCTGCCAAGGTATTTTTCCAACACATTGATACCATAATTCTTACTAAAAACAATAAAAAAGTTGAAAGCTGGTGAAGTATAATCAGAGCAGAATTTAATACAAAAGGTAATCTTGCGAAATTTATTTTTGCAACCAGTGTTTTTGAGAGTTTAAGTCTTTTTCTGATATTTATAATATATTATTTAATAAAAAAAAGGAATTATTCTCTTCCTTTTCAGAAGTAAAATTGATATTGGGATGCTTGGTATTTATATAATTTTGAAAGAATTCTAACTGATTAGCTGATGAAAAAAGAAGAAAAATATCATCTACGTATCGTCTATATAAGGAAGGTTTGTAAGTTTTCTCAAAAAATAAGCTTTGCATTTTCCTAATGTAAATATCCTTGTTGATAATGACGACAGAGTTACCTTTGTCAGATTTTTGTATCACGATGTTAGTTCTAGCTTGTAATATTTTTAAAGCGTTTAGTTCGTCCATTGACAGATTGGTTTCACTTTTATGATCATAGTTGTTATATGTACAGTATGCTATGTCTCTCATTCGAGCTTTAACTGTTTCACGCCGTTCCGTCTCAATGTCAAGGATTTCCGTATAACAATTCAAATGGTGAAAGCGTGTCAGCATAATTTAACTTCTTCGGTGAAATAGAATAGTTTAGACCTTTACATAGTAGAGTTTCCTCAGCAGTTGTTAATTTTTGCGAAGTATAGTTAAATATCACTTTATCTGGATCGTGTTTGCCAGGAGATCCATTTAGACAAATGTCTTGAAACTTTTTTGTTATGAATAAGACGTTGTCGGTGGATACGTTTGTCATTACCAATAAGCAAAATGGTGCACAGATGTGTGAAATCCAAAAAACTAACTGACTTACTCAAAACACTTTTAAGTTGTAAAAATTCCATTTTCAACCGTCTGATATTACTTTTCTTAGATGAAATTTCTTCCTTGAGAAGTCCAACCTGACATTGTTTAGAAGCATTTGAATTGCGTAAGTTACGGTTTGCAACACGAAATTTAAGAAAGTTCGGTACCAAATCAAAGTTTAAACAGGTAGTTAAGTATTCCAAATCAATTTCTGCTTTCCGAAGCTTGAAGTCAACATTCTCAAACTTTCGAACATTCTTCAAAATTTCGTTACCATAACGATCTCGAATGATTGTGGCAATAGACTTTTGAAACGGAAACCTAAGTTTCACGATGAATAAGAACACCAAGGAAATAACCCGCAACAACATAATAAGAACAGCTATAAAAACGACTTACAACTCGTTAAATAAGTAGGCGTTGGAGAGAATCAATATTCAAATGTGTAACGTATAATTTGTAACAATATCCAAAAATCATGTCATGCAAAATCATTTAATAAAAAACAAAAATTGTTCGAAATTTCCAATTTATTATTGAGCTTCGGCTCGTACGTGAGCCATGATCACAATGATGTAGAAATTACCGTAAGAAAAAATATTGTACAAAATATCGATTCTCCCATCATAATAGTAATGATAATAGTTGTAACAGTTAGTTAAATAAATACAGAGGAGCTGACGTAACAGTTGGCATGACATGATTTTTGGATATTTATAATATATCTCAAATATTTCAAGTGTTGCAACTGAAAACCTTATTTTTCATGTTTTCAATATTTTTACAACCATCATGTAAAAATATTTGAAACATTTATGATTGCAATTTCAGTAAATTTAAGCGTTTTTAGGACATTTATGCCTGGCCGTAAAAACTTATCTCCTTATGTCCTTAAGTAATTATTGGTTCCCAGTAATAAATATGTTGTACTTTAAAGTATTTTTAAAGGAGTGAAATGTTTGCAACAACAGAAAACATCTGACTGTCTTGGAAAATAAATCCATGCATCTTAAAAAAACTTTACACAAAAATATCATTTTTACGGCAGGGAGTGTTATGAAATGTTATGAAACCTTTACCAATTTTTCGAGCCAGGTGATGGCTAGTTAGCTAACAAACAAAACATTTGCTTAACGAAATGATATGTTAAGTTAATTTTACAGATGATCTACACTTTAAAAAATGGCAATAGAATGGTGAAGATAAGATCTACAAAAACATTGGGGCGAAAAGACAAATGACATCAATTCTGCATAAATAGAAACCACCACTATTTTAGGTGTTTTTACCGGCTTGCACCAAGGCTTTTTTTCCTGCCTTCCAGTATATCGAAATGGCAAGAAACCCTTGGGATTAGGTTGGATACAGTGAGCAAATATGGAAAGCTCTTGCAATGGTTGAAATAACGGATGTTGTAGATAAAGTTAAGTGCAAGCAGGAGTTTGGAGTTACCCTGACAAAAGAATGGGCTTTAATGAGCTAAAACTAGTTTGAAGAATATTTACAAATTAAAAGAAACAAGAAACAATGGGACCTGAGGCTCAGCACACTCAATAAAGTCGAGTTGCAAATGATCAAAATACCGAAATTGTACCCATTAGGGAATGTAAATAAGTTTTGACTGTTATGGTATAATTCCGTCTTAAACTGTTCAGATTTTCTATGTATATCACACAGTTGTCTACGCTGACTTGCATTGACAGATCATCAAACGGATAGATATTCATTTCGAAACCCCATGCTTGTATATGTGTCACTGCCGAACCGAAATGTCCTGTCCATATCCCACTTTCCCCAGTAGCAAGTAGTTTTAGCATAACTTATGGCTAACAAAACATTACACATTGACTTCCTGCATCATCGCCGTACATTGCATCATCATCGTGGTAAAATGACCCGCAAACAGTTTTCTTTGGTGCAGTGGGTACAGGATTAATTTTAATATCACCGCAACTTAACAGTATAATGGCGAAAGACAAAGTCGAAGTTTTATCAAACGGGACACACCTTTACTACGCAATCGCGAACGTATCACTACGTTTCGATGAATCGATCGGAATCACAGCTGGGATATGCGAATTTGGGCCATGGATATCATTTGGGCGGGGTAACTTTGAAAACGAAACCAACAAAGAAGAATGAAAAGTTCAAGTTCTGTTAAGTTTCAATAAACCTTGTAAACCTTGTAACACTAGCTCTGATGTATCGGACAGCAGGTATAAGTAATTTGGTGGTACCCCCAACGGCGCCTCCAACAACTGACTTAAAATAAATAAAAAGCCGAACACAGCTCTAAATCAGCGACAAAAACAAAGAGAATTTGGTTTATGATGCACTTTTTTGGTATTTCATGCACTTTCAGATAAATAATCGTATCTGACGTTAATCTTATTATCAGATAGTAAATAGTGCTAGACGCCAAGGCGCCGCCGCTTTCGCCCCCATATTCAACCTGCGTCCTCAGCCACTAAGAATTCACCAAAAATAAAATCAACGAGTTAGTAACGAAAAGTATTACCATCTTGTACAGCTCGAATCACGGACTTTGAACAAAAACAAAAGACGTGATTTGGTTTTAAAATCAAGCAAGACATTCCTGATTATTAACATTTCCCCGTAAAGGGAGAAATCTCATTTATTAAGGGTTTTTGTCTATCGACTAACAGCTGCCCTGCAACCGTTTTTCTGCCCATTCCGAATCGGTTATCAGTTTTTAAATGGCGGAAGTCCGTGTCGAGAAGCGTATTTTTTTCAATAAGGTTTTTTTATATCCTGGTTTCGATGTGTAAAATTACGTTTAATTTTAAAAAGGCTTTCAGAAAATTTTAAGAAGCATTTTCTTGTATTATTTAAGTATTTGATATGGAGCAGTTGGTCGTCTTCCAACAGCTTTTGAATTGTTTATCTTTTGTATATTTTTAAAAATACACTGCAATATGAGTGTAGATGGCCGAGTGGCCTAAAGGTTTGTATTTCCTTTCGAGAACATAGTTAGTGGTTCAAAATTTTTTAGAATAAGTTATAGTAAGTAAATGTAGGTTACAGCTATCCTCCTAGGTTACAGTAAACATGATAAGAGACAGATTTAGTGCTAAAACGATAAATATATTTCAAATAATCCGCCATCGGATTTGAACCACTAATGATACCACTATATTCACAATACCTTATATTGTCCGTTTTGGCCAGCCCTTATTAGGCCAAGGCAAAAATCGTGATTTGGCCATTTAGGACCGTATTTGAAAAAGACATTGATGAGACACCCAGGTTATATAAAGCTTCTATTTCCTCTGGAGTTAATATTATCATAAACATTGATAAAACGAGTATTCTGGGACACACTGTCTACGGAAATCTTTTTAGTCAACAAAGTTGATCTTGTTTGCCTTATCAGCCTTATTGCCTTATTTAGTTTCAGAATGTACATGATATTGTTATTGTTGACAAGTTTATAGAACAGGTTGTTCTTGCTACTTTCTCCAGTTTCGCCAAATCGAATTATCAGGATATCATGTACGAAAACTCAGGCATGTGACAACTACTCTCGGGTGTTTAATAGAAGGGGTAGGACGATTATTAATAAAACTATACAATAATTTGAGAATAGGAAACTAACCATTGCAAGAAAACAATAAAAAAAACCCATAAAAATGTGTCACAAATGTGAACTCTTAGATAACCCATAGAATATAACCATAATAACAAAATACGAAGCAATAACTTGTTGAAATAACTTTTTGGAATGAAATACAACAAAATAATGTTAAATAAACGATAACATTCACTCAATGTCTTAGATTTTTTTGAAACTGTTTTTGCTTCTTTTCATCTTTTGTTCAGTTTTGATAAGTGTCTCATTTTTCATTGCTCCTGCATCATATATTGATATGTAGGTCTTCAAACAAAGTTTGATTATCAATGTCGTTTTCTACATCTGTTGGGTTGTGTACATTTTCCTCATTTGGTTTCCAAGTTCTCTTTTGCAGCACAATTATAAACTTTGAATTAAAAGCGTCCTTCACAAAAGTAACCCAGTAATTCTTGGTTTGATGATTGTAAATGTAAGTCATGATCTTTCAGTCATTACCGATACCGTCGCCTATGGAGGAGAGAAACTGCATAAACCAATGATATAACTAATGCTGACTGAGCACTCTAGGACGTTTTTACTTATGTGTTGATGTCTTAAAAACGTTTATTTTGTTATGTTTATTTAGTTATGCCCGACCGACTCACTTTTAATGGCCAAAAGGACGCTAACAAAACATATTTTGGTGACTGGCTTTACTTTAAAGAACGACAAAAATGTTTGATGCATTGGTACACTGTCGGCCACAAAAAACTGCCGGCCATGCAAATTTAATGTCATCAGATGTTGTCTGATCTATGGTCCAGTTTCGGAGGAAACAAAATGTCGGACTAACTTTTGAACTGAACTAAAACTTGTCATGTCCAATTTGTATAAAAAGGTGAACTAAATAACTTTGACCAAAATATTTTTATCCAAATTTTATCCGGTCCAAATTTTTCGGAATTAATTAATGTATAACAACTGAAATCACCAAAATTAGTCTGCCAAAGCAGAACGTAAAATTATTTACACTTCACAGCCAAAGGCGAAAAATGAAAAATCAAAGTCTGGTTTACCTTAATGATGTGAGTGTTCGATGATGTTGATAAAACTACATTCAGTAGTTTCATTGTTTTTTACTCATGTTAATGTTTTATAAACCCTTCTTGCAATCAAAATGGTTTTTCCTCTTATGCTATTAACCTACCAAATCGGGATCATTTGTTTGGAAATTTTAAACAGTTTTATGATTCGAAACAATTACTCTGGGTTACTTTAACAATTTTAATATTGCTTGTATTTATAAAATATTTTCATCAAACTTTGAATGACAGTTTATTTATTTATTTATTTATTTATTTATTTATTTATTTATTTATTTATTTATTTATTTATTTATTTATTTATTTATTTATTTATTTATTTATTTATTTATTTATTTATTTATTTATTTATTTATTTATTTATTTATTTATTTATTTATTTATTTATTTATTTATTTATTTATTTATTTATTTATTTTAAAACAGAGTAGTACTGACATTTCAAGATTTTTATGAAGTTAACATTTCTGTAAATGTTTGGTTCGTGAATGAAAAAGGTTTTTACCTTTCATCCAACAAATTGGTACCTCAAATATTTGTGGTAAAAAATTTGTTATTTTATTCTGGGATAACCAGGTAATGGTTACGCCATGCCTCATTTTTTCAAACAAAGAGACTTTTAGCTGAAAAGTTTTCAGATACCAATCCATTCGCTAGACGTTTTAGTGCTAATAAAAGTTTTCAATATTCCGATTGTATTCAGAAATTATTTTTATAGAATTTTAAAGTAAAGTTTATTTATTCATATATTTATTACTAAGTAATTGTATGAAGCCTTCATGGGGCATTGGAAATAGAAGATAAAACAACATAAATTGTCATGAACATATTGTCGTAATTTATCTCCACTTTCGAAGTTTCTTGCTCAAAATAAAAAGTGTGTAACGCCTGTTTAGAAGGCATCTAAAGATAGGTCTAAAAGACATCTATGAGACGTCTTTTAAGACGCCTAAAAGATGTCTAAATATAGTCTGATTTGCCCGGTTAAAAGACGTCTAATGAAGATGTCTAAAAGACGTCTATGTAAAGATGTCTTTTAACCGGACAAATCAGACTATATTTAGACGTCATTAAGACGTCTAGAAAGACGTCTTTAAGACATCTGTCAGACGTCTTTTTGCCGGCCGGGTATTTCTTACCACGTGGCTACTAAAATTCCAATGTTCGGAAATTTGTGGATTTAGAAATGCAAACAACTTTACTGAGAAAATTCAAACCAATCAAAACCGCTGGTTCAATCTCGGATCAAAAAAATTAATGTGTGCATGATAACTATTTTATAAATCTTAATGGTTTCATATCTTTAGTTTCATTAAAACACTTAAGCAAAATTTAACAGCGCTTAATTTACGTTATAGCCCATACTTCCAGTCCTGATTAAGCCTTTATAAATAAGCCTCTGTCCAAAATTTGGAAATAAACCTACGTTTGAATGAACTCCTGCTCAAATAGAATCTCAGTGAATTTAGCTTGGGATATTTTTAAAGTATTCTGCTTGATTCCGGGGGATTATTTAAGTTTCGAGTTAAGAGATTTAAAAATTTCCACTCAGTTTGAAACGCCGATGCTATTACTAATATTGGCCAAGAAGAAACTTTGAGAAAGTGTTTTTGTATTGAGAGAGATGATAGACTTTGCTTGAACTTTGTCTCATTCCGTTCAAACAAGTTCCTAGCCCACCTTCTTTAAAAACAAACACAACCCAAAATACCTCTTTTGCTATGTAAACCCCTGAGAGAGTTTACGGCAATTATTTTCAAGCAGATAATAACTATAAAAATACTATTGGACAGAGGAACAGCCTTGTGAGTGCAATGATCTTCAATTCTGGCTTTAATATGATGAAAATTTTCAGATATCAATCCATTCGCTAGACGTTTTAGTGCTAAGTTTTCAATATTCCGATAGTAATCAGGGTTGCTGGTTTCAGTTTGTTTTGTTCTCTTGGTTACAATATTGACTTTCATAATTTATGGGCAGGATTGTAATACATATATTTAAATGTTTTTCAAATCAAAAACATGCAACGGCTATTCATGACGAATATCTAGCATTTCATCTATCATTTAAAGATAGAAACGATTTATTCAAAAGGAAATTTGAATTAAAACATCTTATTACAAACTGAGTTAATTAGTGAATGGAATGCCAAGGAGACTTCGTATCTCATTGTAATTTGTCATATTTACAAGTTATTTTCATAATACACTCAATGTATCTATATTCTCTGAGTGAAATAAATTTATGAGAGAGAAAACATTTTCGTTGAACAGAAAGAGAGGAAACACCAGAAAATGCAGCAATTGTTGATTCTTTGTTTGGTAACTATCTTTACCCATATGACTGACGCAAGCACGCCAAATATTCATTTTTTGAAAGACGATTTGAATTTGAACTTTCCGGGACAAATTGGATGGATGAATGTGAAATATTATGAAAATTCCACATTGGATGTCACACCTGCTGAGATAAAACATGTAAGCACAACAGATGAGTGCGCGGCTGCTTGTGTAACCACCCAGTATAATTGTCAGAGCGCGAATTTCAAAAAAACTGAAAATGGTTATCAATGTGAAGTGCTGGAGAAAGATAAATTTCGATACCCAAACAAATTTATACCGCAGAACTTTACAACACATCTTGCAATACAGGTAAATCAAATTAATTTGTTTGTAAAGAGCAGTTATAAACAATTATGAGTTTAATATCTTAAAATCTTCTGCATTATGTTCTTATGCCATAGAATCCATGCACAGACGAGATGAATTGTCCTCGAGATCGATATAAATGCATACCAAATTACAGCGATAACACTTTTACATGTGAATGTAAAAATCAAACGTTATCACTTGAACATGATTGTGTAAGTATTTCTATAATGTAATTACAGTAATTTTCCAAATCCTTAGAGGAACTGATAAAGATTAAAAATTGCAGGCTATTGATGCCGTAGAGAATTATGATTTCCATTTTATTACTAGAAATGCCCACATGAAGGTTACGATTTTGTATCTAACCCTGATAATGGCGCTGATATCCCGTATTGTGTCTGTAAACATGGTTTATCACCATCAAGTGATTGTACAACGTCATCTATCTGCCCTTCTGGAGCTACCATGGAAGTGACGAATATCAAAATTGGAAACGAACCTATGTTTCAAGCAATGTGTGATGAAGGTAATAACAAGCATGAAACAAAAGATATATTTGACTGCGGAAATGTGAATCTGTTAATACTTCTGTGCCCTGACACCATGAATAATAGTTTCGCATGGGTATTTTCTATTAGAGACTTTGAGTGATATTGTTTTACTGGATAGGTAAAAATGAAAATTATGAAAGATATAATATTTGTCTAATTCTACTCTACCTGAAAACATTCTATATTAATATCACAATTCCGATCTTATTACTAGGTTGGTTAACAATAATGGAACGAAAAGATGGTTCAGTCCCGTTTGATTTGCTATGGAATGATTATAAAGTTGGTTTTGGTAATATTAAGGGTGAACATTGGTTGGGAAATGATAACATTCACTTGTTATCAACTACATTTGATGTTCAACTGAAAGTAATAATGGAAACAACTGATGGCGCTCAATATGTGTTTACATATTCAAACTTTAACGTGGCAAATGAAACAGAAGGTTATAAGCTGGCACTGTCAGGAAATGCCTGTAAGACCTTTACAAAGTGGCTTTTTATGAATCTATAGCAGCGGATCTAGAGGATAGTCGCAATTTGTGAAAGAGCACATTAAAATAATTTCTATTTTCAGTCTGTCACGAATCACGAATGAACATATTTGCGCGCTCTTCTTTTATACTTTAATAGCTAACATTCTCCTCCAAAATTTCGACTACCCTCCAGATTCGCCACTGATCTATTATCTGTTCCATAGCTGTCATCGTGAAGATATCTTACATTGTGCTCCCTTCCTCCAATAATTTTTCGAAAATCTCAGGAACCGCTGCAGCTTGTTCGTTGAAATTTTTGGGATTTCGCCAAAATTTATGGAGATGTTTTTGAACATGTTTTTTTTCCGTAAATTATGCTGAACTTGCCGCGTTTTCTAGAAAATAGAACAAATCACGTGATTAGTTAGGTAAAACTGTTTATACCTGGTTGTTGTCTTATGATGATAGTGATGATGACAACCCAAAATTATTTTCCCCAATTTTGGAACGAAAGTTGTTTTTTTTCCCCTATTCGATCTTTAATTACTATGCCGCATATAAACAGCTCATTTTCCGAACATATACAATTGAAAAAGTCACCATGGCAACAACGCAAACGTATATATGAACGATGATATCTTTTTTAAAAACTTTTTTTCTCGCTGTTCATTCTTTAGCTAACACAGAGGCGTAGCTAGAGCTCAGTCATAACTTGTGGAGGAGAGTTAAGTTATTTGTAATTTAAAGTAGAAAAGGAAAGCGTGCAAGTAACCTAATCGACACTTAAGACTGAAAAGAAAGATCATAACGTTGGACTCCTCCACTTGTTTTGACTGACCCTGAATACGCCTATGTAAGTCCCCTTTAAACGACAGGAACTGACAGTGAGTTAATACTGAAGTTAAAGGGTAGATCAAAATATAGGGGAAGAAAAGTAACAAATATGGAAACTTCGAAATATCTTCATAACTAAGTAAATAAAAAATAAAAATAAGAAACAGATTTTATATAAGCATGTCCTGATTACGGCAGTACAAAAATCATATTACAAAGTTTTTTAGTTTTGTAAATGGAGCTCGAATTTAAATTGAAATCTGAATTTCTATTTTTTTTCTTAAAGTTTTTTCTATCAGCCGATAGAGAGTATTAAGATCTTCAAGTGGATAAATAATTAAAGAATTTCGTCAAATGTAGGAAAGTTACAGGGATTTTAAAAATCCTTGCTCAAAGACTTTACAGTCGCCTTAAGCAATTCTAAAATCTGACTCTGAATATGATTATAAATGCAATACAAAAAACATGAAACGGCAGTACTTTCTGAGATATTTAAAAAGTCTACGCAAAAATAATGTGTTAAGAGATTAGAAAATGATTCTTGATCCAGTAAAATAAACCTTTCCTACATATGACTTTGCACTTCTTCAATGCAGGTTCTTTTCCTGTTGTTAAAGAAGACAAATTCCACTACAGCTCTGACTTGTATTTGCTCCTGTATACTATAAAGTTTATTTACTTTAGGTACAGGACCACTATCCAAGTATTTCTGTGCACACAACTCTATGAAATTTACGACTTTTGATGCTGATAACGATAAGAATGATGACATAAATTGCAGTCACATGTATGGAAATGATGGGGGATGGTGGTATGGAAACTGTATTAGGGTAAGGCTGACAGGACTCTATGAAGGTGGACATGCGCAACAAAGAATTCGTTGGAAAGACATATCAGAAGACAATAGAATAACCTTCGTACGTATGGCAATATCAGAAAAGTCTTGAAGCAGATAATGAGCAAAGAAAATCTGTTTAATGGGACATGGTGTGCACTCTCGTCATAATAACAAATAATAACAAACATATTAGACAGGCCAGTTAGCAGGACAATTTGGCTAACGGCCTAATGTTAACTTTCTTCACATATTCTTAAAGCATAGTCATTAGAAAAGTTCCTGGTCTGGACGTCTATTGTTAAAGTTCTAATGTCGGTATTTTTAACTTAAATGTCACTGTAGTTTGTTTTGCATTTACTTTGATCACATGATAGAAAATAATTACGGTGCATCGGTTGTAATATGCCACGTGATCAAAGTGAGTGCATGATAAATTTTGTCTATTGAAAAGATCAAAGAAACAATGAACCATAAGTTGTTACAATAGGCTTCCAGACCATAAAATTATCTAATGACTAAAAAAAGTCATACCTTGATACCCCCAAAATTTCCTGTACCTTTTCTCTAGATTACCAGGGGTCATGTGGTAGTACTCACTGCATAAACTACATCACAAATGTTTTATACATATACAGTATACTTTCGATAAGTGGGACTTCCACGGGACATCTGTCCCATTTATCAAAAGACCCACTTATCCAGGATCCCACTTATCGCAAAAAATCGTACATATGCAAAAAAATTATCTTATAATACACCAAAAAAATTTTATATACACCAAAAACATATAAATATATACACAAAAAATGGTACGGCCGGAGAATGTTTTCGGTGCAACTATTATGGAGGGAACAACACATGCAACGGGCTTTTTACCCAACTGTGACAAAAAACAAGGAGGCAATACTTATTTATCAACCCCGTCCCCAGGACTTCTTGCCGGCTTAATAAATCTCATGTTTAGATTTGCTTTAAAGCCGATTTAACAACATCAAACCCTTTGCAGAAACATAGGTTCATGGATGAATGTGCATGCAGCCTCTGTTGGTCGATTTTTTTATTTTTTTACATACCGGGGTAGCAAGGTATCACTCAAAAATTATGAAAACTGGTTTCGCACAATTAGTTGAATGAATAATTTATGCACAATTTCACTGTGGCTAATTTGGAAAAAGGGGTTTGTATCTTAAATATAAACGTTTATACGCGGCCGAACAAAATTTCGTGCGGCCTCAAATTTTGGAAACTGTATTGAAGTAAAAAGTGCGGCCGCACATTTTCATATATCTGGTGTTTTTTCTGTTGAACAAAATTAGTTTCTAGTGTTTGTGTTATGATGTTTGACTTAGTTACCGCGCCGTGGATTGAATTCTAACAGCATCTTTTCTTCATATAGCAAAACAAATTCACGCACCACAAAAAGGTAAAAATGTACACCCGGGCGCACGTTTGTATTTGTGAGTGCATTTTGAAAATTGTTTGTAATAATTTTGTGCGGTCGAACGAAGTTCATTAATTTCAGTATGTGCGGGCTTAAATTTCAGTACTCCCAGTATACGCGATAATCATTTATCAAGAAACAAATATCTTTGTATTTCAGGTTTGGTCTAACGGTTGGTAATAATTAAGTTCTATCAAAGCTACATTTACGTTCTTTGGCAAAAGAACCTCCATAATGATAAAAGCAAGTTTTTCTCTGAAATGAGATCAATCGAACCTTAAAATATTCTTTATTACTAAATCGTGCGGCTGAACATAATTTTATCCGTTCGAACATTTAAATGTGCTCCCGAATAAAAATAATGTGCAGCCGCACGTTTATATTTAAAATAAAAATCACTTTGTCCAAATCAACCACGGTACAGTTTTATTGTCAGAACTTTATTAAAAATTACATATCGAAACTAAGACCTGTTTTGAGAATGGGAAGAATCTGCAAAGCATTTTCAACAAATCATCATGAGACTGATTATATAATAAATTGGCATCATAGAACATCTTGTAAACCCTTTTTGAAACATGCTATAGGTCATAGTGTTCAAATCATTTGAAACTTGCCTGTATAATGAAGTATTCCGGAAAGATACATATATGCAGAAAGTGGAAATAATATCTAAAGTCGGTTAATTTTCTAAGGGATTTAAGTTCGCGTATAACTATTTTGAGATTTTTTGCCCGGATAGCCAAAGCTTGCCTTATTATGAATGGGTGTTATTTCACAAAAAAACTACACAAAAACTTTAGGGCCAAAACTACACATCTTAACAAACAAGCATCTATTTTCCTGGATTTTTTTTGCGTGGATTTGTAATCAATTGTTTCAAACATTTTTTGCGTACCGTAATTATTCTAATTTACTGCTGATTCTAATTAACGCGCATTGACAAAAATGGCTAAAAGTTTGTAATTAATTGACTCTAATTATTAACGCGGGTCGCAAATTTCGAGTATTTCATTTGCTTCTAATTTAACGCGAGTCTGAAAATTTCTAAGGAAGTAGACAACGGTTTCTATTTATGCATTTGAAAATTATATATTTCCTCGTAAAAATCTAAAGGAATGGGTTATCATCTTCTTCATCAAGGTCGTTGCCAATGTGTTCCTGTGCTTTCTGCATACAAAGTTCGTAGAATTTTCCACTGCGGACTCTTTCAGGGTTTGAAGAAGTTATTCCACAAACTTCAAATGACCTTTTGACCATTTCCTTGTTCTGGGCAAGATAGTTGTATCCTTCTTTGACCCAGTTAATCATATGTTGGCGAGTTGGCACTGGAATTTTGCTCTTACCAACTCTTCCCTCAGAAAAGCTTTCAACGACACTTGAAACGTACTGGACCCAACATTTTCTTAAAACGGCTTTGAATGGCTTATTAAGGCATACATCCATCGGCTGGCACTTCGAAGTACATCCGGCAGGTACCTGCAGAATATCAGAGTTGCTTTCCAATAACTGAGCTTTGACTCCATCAGTTAAGTGAGCGGAGAAAGCATCAAATGATAACAAGGAATTTTGAAAACCAAGCTTTTTACACTCAGCGCGTACATGTTTCAACCAAATCTCTTCGACCCAGACCTTCATCAGGCCATCATCCATCCAAGCTTTGCTCTGCGTCTTAACAACAAAACCGGGAGGAATTTCTAAATCGCGAATTGTTTTGTCAGTCTTCCCTTTGAAGATTACCATCGGTGGAAGCATTTCCCCATCTCCTGTAGCTGACAGAACGACCGTCAGATGTTTCTTCTCACTTCCTGAAGAACGAACTACGCACTCTTTCTTGCCCTTTAGTGTAATGCACTTTGTTGGGACCATGTCAAAGAACGCTGGTGTCTCGTCCATGTTACCAACCAGAGACAAAGGATACTTTCCAATACGCATGAAACGTGCTGCATCCTCATAGAATTTGCTAAGAACACTTTCCAACTGCTTTGGGAGTTTCTGGCTGATCGAAGTACGAGCACGAAGGGACAATTTATGTCGAGAAAAAAACTTTTGAGCCCATCCCCTGCTGGCAATGAATGATGGGTTGTGAGGTTGAATCAAATGCTTAGCTTTTTCTTGGAAGCTCATTACTGAAACTGGAAAATGCTTATCCCTTAAAACGAAAATCCACTTTAGCAGTTCATCTTCTAACTCAGAAGGATAAGACAGTGGTATACCAGCTCCTGGAAAATTACATTTACTAGATAACTTGATAGTTTCAGGTAAAAGGCGGGTATCGTTAACCATTCCTCGGACTGTTGACTCATTCATACTAAATGCACGTGCAGTTTCTGCAAAGTTTCCGCTAACAGAATAATGCAAACGAACCTCTGCTTTCTTCTTATGAGTAAAATGTTTCCGTGTTTTGGAGGGTGAGTCTGGAAGCAGTGTATTAGCTGACGTGAAGTGAGTTTGTAATAATTGCTCATAACGTCTTGAGAAATCCACCATTTCATTAAAGTCGTGATATTTGTTCATGATTTGTTCAAGTTGTTGTGATGTGTAATGCTTTAATGGTCTGCCAACCGCACGTTTCTTTGGAGGGGGTGGGAGTGTAGACGTTCCTAAATAGAAAAAAAATTAGTTAAAAAAAAAGCTCATTTAAAAGTCTATACGAAGTGACAAAGCGTCAATAAGGTGCAATTAGTTTTCACCGATGGGGTACAAATTAAATTTATAAAGAACTGTAAGAGTTTCTTTTCCTTACCTCCCACGCAAATAACATCATCTTTCTCACTTTCATCTACAGGCTTCAGAAAGGTGGAAATACTTGTTTGTTTGAGTGATACTGTTGAAACTGGTCGCTTCTTAAAAAAGTTGTGTAACTTGGTTTGTGAGGCCATTATTTTCAAAGTCAACGTTTGTCTTTGTATCACGAAAATAAATGTCGTGTCGTTACTCCTTTCTCTTTGAATGAAAGAAGAAAAAATAGAAACAGAACAAAACGTTCGAAAATCGCGAAAAAATTCGAAAAAGAAAAAAGCATTCGAAATTCAAAATTTCTCTAAGAGGTGTAAAGACAAGACATTATAAACAAGAAGGAAAAGACTTGGCATTGCCCTCATTAGCATGGAAAGCTTGTCGAAACTTTGTCTCAGGAATCTTTTACTAAATGCAAATGAAATACCTGTAAAATAAATGGAATTTTCCACTGAGTGTTGTGTTAGAGGTCATCATGTATACCAGAGTAAATGGGAAGCAAATGTTGGTAGTGAGCTGACCGTATGCAAGGAAACACGACCTGGGGCACTTGTCGAGGATAAGTACGCAATGGCACTTAAATATGGAGACGTGACTGTTGGACATGTGCCTAAGTTCTTGTCAAAAATAACATATTTTTACATGAAGAGTGGCGGTGAAGTTTCTGTCAGAATAACTGGTAAAAGACAACACACTAAAGATCTACCACAAGGGGGAATGGAGCTTCCCGCTATGTACACTTTCAAATCTACAAATGTAGAAGTTCATACCAAGCTTCCAGATGTTGTTTCCGTTGCTATTAAGGACTACAATGAGTGTAAAAAAGTAGCTTTGTCGACTTCAAAACAAGCGAAGAAAAAAAATTGAAAAGCTTGTAAATTTAATTTCATTTGAAAAATAAAAAATGTCTCTAATTTTGTGCTGATATTTTTTTTGACTCTAATTATTAACGCGGGTTCGTGGCGTTCAAAAGTTTGTAATTAAATGACTCTAATTATTTACGCGGGTCGGTCAAAATAATTATTTTTGGGGCCGCAGTAAATTAGAATAATTACGGTACTTAAAATGCTCGATTAAATGTCCATTCCATTCATTTATTATAATTTTCGTATAATTTACGTTGTATTTTTTTTCTAAAAAAGTGAACTTTTAATAAATGCCCAGTATTTATTAAACGCTACTCCCTAAAAGGTGCCCCCAGTGGAGGATCTAAAGGTGTGCCGAATTTGTGAAAAAGAAGGTTGGCGCTATTGAAGCATAAAAGAAAAACGTGCAAATAATCCCATTGATGATAGAGACTGAAAACAGTAGTTTGGTTAATGTGCTGCTCCACAATTTTCAACGTACCTCTGGATCCACCACCTGGCAACCAAAAATGTCAAGAATAAAATAATTTATTTGAACATTACGGTAGAGTTTTTTAAGTTTTTTTTTTCTATTAAAACATTTTTTGCGTATCATAACATTTTGTTGTGTATATAAGTTTTGTGCATGTTAAGAATTCTGCGTATTTTTAAAATTTATTTTTTGTGTACTTCTCGCCCACCAAAGAATAGTGGCGTTAACTTCTCGCCCACCAAAGAATAGTGGCGTTAATAGATATAAGCAGCTTAAATTTTAGTAATAAACTGAATTCAATGGTCAAGTGTAATCATCAAACTGTTTCAAACTATCTAACTTTTCGGTTTACCATTCATGTAAAAGCGTTTAAAAAAACGAACCGACATTAAGCCAAATTAATGGAGATGGCGTAATCATCAATGTGTCACTACATCACTATTGGTCCTATTTGTGCCATGTGTATTTTTCGATTATCTCATAAGCTTGGCTTCAATCAGTGAGAATAGGTTTCAATACATTATGATACTAAAATTCACTCCAAAAAATGTCTATTATCTTACCTATTATCTAAAATGCCTAATACCTCATTCCCATGTTTTAATTTTTAACTCGATTAACCAAGTATATTGGGACATTCGGGTGACCGTTATGGATACAAGTATCATGTTGAAAATCTGACGTGAGTTGGTGCCACAAAGTGAAGACATTGCGTACCCAAAAGAACGCATGGTGTACTGCAAGGTTCTATTTTGGGACCATTACTATTTGTTCTAATAATCAACGATATTCGGTTCCAGTTGAAACTCTGTCATATAATAATGTATGCTGATGATGTATACTTATTTTTCCAACAAATCTCTGACTGAAATTGTATAAATGTATAAATCTGGATGCAAATATTGTTCACAACTCACAATAACACCAATCCAAGCTGAAGCTTCTTAAACTTCATACTGAAAGATGATCGAATGCTTTTCTACTACCAACAGTCTGGACACTAATATTCATAAAGAAAAAAAATAATTTTCGTTTTAAATATCTTTTGAAAAATTATGATTTTGGTATTTAATTTTGCTTAGACGAGTGTCTCTTACGAATTTCTTTCCCTATAGAATGAGAATGCCATGTCTAGATTTCCTTTTGCCTACATTATTTTCATTTATCCAACCATTTTACAATACTCAGTTTTTCTCATTTATTCTTTTCGACAAATTTTGCCTTGTAACATATTCCTATTCTTATTTGAATTTTCGTTATTTTTCATTTTCCACAGGTCTCTCGTTGATATCAGTTAATTTATATATGTAAGGCATATATTTTACCACACATCCCTCATTTTCTGATGAGACAATAAATAAAGATTTCCGGACCATGGAAATTTAAAATAAGAAAATAGAAGCGTGATGTCATCGTAGGTAGTAGACTCCTTTGCGGGGTTTTCAGTTGATGGCGATTAAAAATTGATTAAAAAGTCAAGAACACCGCTGAAATTACATAAAAATTCAATATCTTTTGGAATCTTTTACGTTTTGGGGAATTTGTTGAATTTATCAATATACCTTAGTTTACAATATCTGTGATGATTGATTAAAAATTTAATGTCCAGAAATTGATCGTTAATTGCACGTTAATTGGGAACAGGTGATGACATATAAAAATAGCTGTGAAAAGATTTGCGATAATAAAGATGAATAATAATAATAATAATAATAATAATAATAATAATAATAATAATAATAATAATAATAATAATAATAATAATAATAATAATAATAATAATAATAATAATAATAATAATAATAATAATAATAATAATAATAATAATAATAATAATAATAATAATAATAATAAAAACGACAAGGACCAAAACGTCAATCCTTTTTTTAACTGTGTTAACATATAGTTCAACTGATAATTTCTCATCATCTAAGTTTATATAGTTCAAACCTTACAAATTTTGTCCGGGTTAGTGAGACAAGTGTCAAGTTATGCATCGTTCTTTCAAACATATTTATAAGACTGCAAGCTTGTAGCGAAGAGAAATTGTCAGTAAAATAGAAGATTTAATTTAAATGTTAAAGACAATATTTTGTTATAAGTATAGCAAAATCTGAACACAAAGGCGTAACATTTGTTATTTCATGTTCTGTGAAATATCACGACAAGAAGGGAATTTTTCATAACAACGTGAGACGTTCGGTCATGTTGAAATTTAATTTTATTGATACATTTATGACCTGTGGGGTATATGGCTCCTATCAATTGCAGGTTTTATGGTAGAAAATATTGGAATAAATATCTAGTGTTTTTGCTTTAACTGCTGTGGCTGCAAACAACTCATCCAAGCGAGTGGGAAAAATGCAAAGCAATCTCCTCATCATCCATCATCCATTTTTTTATTTTCACGTTTCTTAATTAGGTTGTCTCGATTAGAATTTTGAAAGATTGTGTGTTTAATTCAATTGTGAATCATTTTCTTCTGTATTTTATTGTTTGTATGTTTTATGTCAATGTGCCGGTCAAATAAAAGTGATTTTACAAGAGGATTCAAGAAGATTTTGCTTCTTACAAAAATTTTATGCTCTGACATGGAATCATATTTTTTCCGTAATAACATTTTGAAACCATTTCAATGATTTTTCATCTGCTACTGAATAATGATTTAGTCTTTGAATAAAGTTAGTTATAATAAATGTTATGTTGAACATAATTTCCACCTCCTTCCTTTTCATGACATTAAAAAGCTTGATACTCATTACTGGAAACGAAACTGGAAACGAAACATAACTAAATAAGCGTTCGGAAAAGTAGACAGCTAATAATATTTTCAATGTTTTGTTATTGAATCAAACAAAAGAATTCATATGGCTACAATGCCTTGCAATGTCTGAAAAGTGTCAGCACAAACGTAGGCGTCATTTTAACTTTAGCGTTAAAAAACGCGTTAATCTATAGGTTAATCTATTGAAATGACAAGTAATCTCAGGTTTCGAAAGGTATAGAGTTGTTGGTATAAAGACCAAAGATTTTTCTGTTAAAAACACTTGCTAATTAAAACTTGAAATAAGAGAAGAGTGTGTAAAGCGTAGTTATAAGTAAAAAAAACTCAGTTGAAAAAGACATAAGTAAAATATTTTGTGTGAATACGAAAACATTAGAGAATATGGATAAGTTTAACTGTAAAATAGCATGCTTTATTAGATCCACGTTTTCCTCTAAACTTCAGCGAGTGCATTGCTAACTAAAAAAGTGATAGACGTGAATGTGTCGATGTCCGGAAACATGATCCATCTAGAGTATAAAGTTTCAGAAAATATCCAACTTATAAGAACAGTTAACATTTATTGGTATTTTTTGAAACAGATATATTATGAACATCAGATCATAAACTACGTGAAAGTGAGTCGGTTCTTTACTATTCATTATTAGTTCTCTATTATGTAACTTAAAGTTATTGATATGTACTGTAAAGGACTTAGAAGGTGCTCATATTTATTTGCATTGAGTTATCTTGCTAATAAAAGCTTTCGTTTATTGAAATTAATTCCTCGCCAAAGTTCTTTTTAAGAATATTAAATCAATCCTTCCGTTCCTCCAAAACCTTACGTGATTACAACTACATTATAACGTCAGTATAACGTCATTTAATGACGTCTTGGAATATTACAAATATGACAATTCGATGAAATATTAATATGATGTGATTATTCGTCACGTCATTACCTTATCATAATGTTGTCGTAAGGCCATGCCATTTAATTCAATTAAATACTAAATGCAATATTATTATAATGTTATTGTTAGTCTGCGGATTTAGCAGCAGACTCAACCTTGAACCCAGAGTCTTTTGACTAACGGATGGTGGCGAAGAAGACCCTGGTAGGGACCAGGTTGATTCTGTTGCTTCATTCTGCAATTTTATTGGCTTGCAATTTCTTGAACAATTAAACGAAATGAAAATAGCTTTACACTTCGCTGTGAAGGTAATCAGATAGATTTTTCTCATGTTAATAAACTTTTGTCAAATTGCCAGTTCGGTTTCCTTGGTGGAAGATCAACCATTCTGCAACTGCTCCAAATAATGGATAAATGGATGGAAATTCTCGAAAATGGAGATGTGATTGATATCATATATTGTGATTTTAAAAAAGCGTTTGACACTGTTCCCCACCGTCGCTTAATTGAAGTTTTGCGCCACTTCGGTCTACAAGGTACAGCTCTCTCCTGGATCAGAGAGTTTCTGTCTGATCGATATAAACAAGTTTGTGTAAATCGAAACAAATCCGATGTATTTCCCGTGACGTCAGGAGTGCCCCAAGGATCAGTCTTAGGTCCACTGCTTTTTGTCATCTTCATAAACACACTAGTTGAAATTGTTGATGAGTCAGAACTTTTCCTGGATGCCGATGATTAGAAAATATTCAGAGAAATTGAAACCACGATTGACGCTGCTAACCTACAAAGCGATCTAAACAAATTATTGCAATGGACAGATACCTTCTTATTGAAATTCCATCCGGACAAATGTGAGCACTTGAAAATAAAGTCAAGGTTGAAGTCTCCCGATGCAACACAGTATGTAATCAATGGCACTGTCCTCAAGCAAAAATCAGATGTGGATGACCTAGGCATAAATTTCGACGAGCACCTTTCATTCGAAAAACACATTAACGAAAAAGTGAACAAAGCTAATGCTCTTGTTGGTATGTTACGGTGAACATTTGTCTACCTAGGTAAGGATTGTTTCAAGCTGCTGTTCACAAGCATTGTACGCCCCCATCTCGAATATGGTGGTCCTGTGTGGAACCCTCACCTGCAACGACAGATCTCCCTTCTCGAAGATGTACAACGACGCGCAACAAAATTGATACCTGGAATGAAAAACTTAAGCTACAAGGAAAGATTGGAAATCATGAACCTTCCGTCCCTGCAATATCGTCGATATAAGGGCGACATGATCGAGATGTATAAGATCACCCATGAACTTTATGATAAAGAAGCTATTGGAAATTTTCTTCGCTTTCGATTGCAGGATGGTCAAGAACACAACTTAGGTCGTCAGGAATTTACGGTCACCCGACAAAAGTGTCTTAAAGACGTAAAAAAAGTATTCGTTTAAAAATCGAGTTGCGGAACAATGGAACAACCTGCCACCGGACCTTGTGCAAGCACCATCTCTTAATTCCTTCAAAAGTCGACTCGATAAGTTATGGAAAAGTGCTGGTATTATGTTCGATATCGATCTGAATCTCGTCGAAACAACAGCCTGTCGACAAACACGATATCGACAAGTCGTTAAAGATTGAACCTGGTGTTAAAGGCACCAGGTGCCTACTTCCAGAAGCTTGTATAATAATAATAATAATAATAATAATAATAATAATAATAATAATAATAATAATAATAGTGTTAACATTTCCTGTTTAAAAGTTTTTTCTTATTTATTTATTTATTTATTTATTTATTTATTTATTTATTTATTTATTTATTTATTTATTTATTTATTTATTTATTTATTTATTTATTTATTTATTCTTTCTTTAAAGTTGATTTTACAAATGGTTGACACAGAAATGTATGAAACAGACGTGATCTAAACTGCGCTCTTTCTTGAGATTAACATTTAATTTTTAAAATTTTGTTAATGTTTTACTTCTTAACTTTAAAGTTGTATCAAAATAACCAAAAAAAGAAGTATAGATTTAAATGTCGGACGTCGTTACCTATGACAGATTGTGAAAAATTGCCCTCACCGTATATGATTCAAACAGCATTTTCATTTTCTGATTGTCTATTTCAAGTTTTTAATTGCGATAGTTATCATAAGAAATAAAATTTATTTTTGGAGTGATCGAGGCAAAATACCACATGCGCCTGATAAAGCGTATGGTTGAGTAGAGCAGTCCACCCATTTTGCTTCAAAAGTCAATTCCTTTCGTACGGTTCAAATAAATAATTTATATATGATTTAGTTGCACAAGTTGGTTACAAAGTGTCTCCGTGTAAAATAGATTATTATACCTATCTATATGGTTTCTTCTTGAAAAATAGACAGTAGTCAATCCTATTTGGCTCGGGATAACCAGAAGTTTTTATCCTGGGGTCCGTATAATACTCATAAGTGTTACACAAAATTATATTGACGTTAATCTAAAAAGTGGATAACAACTACAATGCTTCAATAAATGAAAAGTAACTTCAAAGGAGATTTAAGTAAACTTGATAAGCTTATCTCTTCGGTTAAAAGATGTAAAAATGATATTTTGTTCTAAATTATACAGTTGACTCTCTCTAATTCGAATCTCTACTATCCGAATATTTCTATTATCCGAAAGAATTTAAAGTCACCGTCAATTTTCCTTAAGAAACTCTCTTAATTAACTTTCTACTATCCGAATCTCTGTAATCCGAAAACCTCTATAATTCGAACGAATTATAAGATCCCCTCAGCAAAATTATCTCTATAATTCGAATATTCAGAGTGTAAACCATGCATTAAAACTTTCGAACGTTTTTTTTTCGAACTTTTTATGTTTGTTCGTTTTTGTAAACAGAAGTGCAGCAATTTAATGTGCTTTGATGTCCTGCGTTTTATTTCTCATAATGTCTAAGCGAAACCGTGTAGATCAAAAACTTGAGACCAAGTATAAAGCTTTGGTGGAATTAGAGAAAGGAAAATCCAATAAAGAAGTCGCTCAATCATTTGGTATTCCGCCTAATACGCTTTCTAATTGGAAAAAAAATAAGGAAAAGGTTTTTGACGCTTATAAAAAAGGGAATGCAAAAACCAAACGGATGAAGTCTGATACCTATGAGCAAGTCAATAACGCTATACTGAAATGGTTTACACGTATACGAGCAGAAAATATTCCTGTTAGTGGCATCCTTCTAAAGGAAAAGGCTCTTTATTTTGCCAAAGAATTGAACATTGAAAAATTTCAAGCATCGGATGGCTGGTTAGACAAGTGGAAAAAAAGGTTTGATTTGATATCTTATTTATGGAAATATACATTATAAAGTACATATTTATAACATTTTAGGAAGTCTTTTTTCGAGAATGTTAATATACTTTTCTTCTGCTGTGAAAATTAAACGTGACGGTACCTTCATTCCCAAACCATCGTTAACTGGTATTAATTCAAGACTTAATATATCTTGGACAGATGGTATTACAGCAGCCATCATGTTTTAGAATTCGTCATTAAAAAATCAAGAACAAAAATACCGGATGAATCTTTATATAGATCTTGAATAGCTGATAAGGCCTAGGTTCCACTTACATTTATTTTTCTTTTTTTCTACAGGTATGGCGTATCTTTTAAAACCATTGCAGGAGAATCTAAATCAGTTACGGAAGAGATGACAGCGCCCTGGTTGGAAACAACACTACCGACAATTCTTTCCAGATACCCAATTGAAAATGTCTTTAATGCTGATGAATTTGGCCTATTCTATCAGTGCCTTCCCAATAAAACCTTTCACTTTAAGAAAGAAAAGTGTAGTGGGGGCAAGCACAGCAAAGTTAGATTGACCGGGATGGCAGCAGGAAATGCAATAGGTGAAAGACTTCCTATGTTTGTCATTGGAAAGTCAAAGAATCCGCGGTGTTTCAAAGGTGTTAAAAGCATTCCATGCCGTTACCGAGCCCAGCCAAAAAGTTGGATGTCGTCCGAGTTGTTTGAAGAATGGATGAGGGAACTCAATCGTAGCTTTGGCGTCAAAAAAAGGAAAATTGCTTTGATCGTGGATAACTGTCCTGCTCACCCAACCGTTACAGGGCTCGAATGGATTGAACTCATCTTCCTTCCGCCTAACACAACATCGGTCACCCAGCCTATGGACCAAGGAGTTATCAGAGCACTCAAGGTCAAGTATCGTTCTCTTGCCGTTAGAAAGCAACTTGCTAACTTAGAGAAAGGAAAGCAGCTACCAAAAATTTCCATCTTGACAGCAATGACAATGCTCAACAAGGCTTGGGGTTCAATACCTGATCGCACTTTCTTGAACTGTTTCAAAAAGTCCGGTATTTCTGAAGAATCTGCGGAGAAGGCGTTAAATGATGATGATGACCCTTTTGCAAATTTGGATGTCGAAGAAGACGTCATTGAAAATTTGCGAGGTGATCTCCAAGTCATGAAAGGCAAGTTCAATGTAAACTTTGAATTAACTGCAGACGAGCTTGTCGATATTGACTTTGAGATCAGTGTTTCTGGTCTCATATCCGATAAAGACATCATTGCCGAAGTGAGTGGATGTGTTGACTGCAACGATAGTGAGGATGATGATTCCGACAACGAAGAACCAACCGAACTGTTGACAAAACCCGATTTTAAAGATGCCATGAATGCCATTTCCATCCTTGAGGAATACAGCATATTTACGAAATTTGGAGTAGATTTGAGGAAAGCACTCAGCGACGCAAGTCGTGTGCTTGACTTGGACTACCTCGTCAACAAAAAACAATCCAAAATTGAACATTTTTTTGAGAAATCCTGAGTGTAGTAAATATAAATAAAGATTTTCAAAAAGAACTCAATTTTTTGTTGTTGTGTTTTCATCTTGGTGGTTTTTGTTATTTTTTCAAAATTTCCGATTTTTCTCTCTCTAATTCGAATTTTCACTCTTCAAGTCTGAAAATTCGAATAAGAGAGACTTTCTATTATTCGAATCTCTCTATAATCCGAATAAAAATTTGTCCCCCTTGAGATTCGAATTAGAGAGAGTGAACTGTATGTATGAATTTATGTATGAACGTACAAAACCCAAGAAGACTCTGCTATGCACCAAACGATGTGTTTTCGTTGGAATTCTCCGAAATGTTTAGGAGCGAGATTATGTAGAAAATAAGGCTCTTATTTTCGTTTGAACTTTGTGAATAAGTTAAAAAATAGCACCATAATATGATATTGGAAAACATTTCTGTGTACATGTATTAACATTTTTAATATACGTACGTAAGATATTTGGTTTCAAAAAGATAATAATTGAATTTTAATTAAATTCTGTCGTTGTGGGTGAAGGAAACTGAGAAAGTTATTCATCAGATATGATAAACACGACTCAAGCTGGACTTCTGGCAATAACGTCAATGTTGGCGGCGACCAACAATAGTAATGGAAATTAAGAAGAAGAAGAGAAAGAAGATAACCTATCTCTGACTACGGTGTTAACACCACAACTGATCATCGGTCTAATTGCTCTCATCTTGAATGTTGGAGTCATAATTAAATATTGGAATATGAAGAAACAGCGAATATGTGCATATGTTTTATTCAGCCTTGCTTTTGCTGATGCCTTGTACTGTTTCTTTACATTGATTGGTGTTTTGTTTTTATACTTGGAAGATAAGCACGGACTGGAGGGAGAACCAATTGCAAGCTTCAATAGCCAATTAATATGGTTATCCATATATGTATCACTATTTCATGTGCTAACAATCTCTTTTGATCGATTTATTGCCGTCATGTTTCCGTTTAAGTACAGAGTACTATCGCATGAACCTCCTATTAAAAAGTGTCTTTTACTTTTATGGATGTTGACTGCTGTTCTACAAGCTTCTGTTGCCATTTATCAGTATAAAGATGGAATTAAAAATGCACACGAGCAGGATTTGAAGGTTCAAAAAATTGCTGGTGGGATAATCTTTACAACTAATATTGTGCTGTGTATCGCGTACGGTGTTATCATATGCAGACTCATACAAAGGTCAAGAGGATCGAAAAATTTACAATCGACAAAAGATTGGAAAACTGAAGTATGTCCATGCGTGGTGGCTGTTGTAAACGCCCTGGGTTTCGTGGCGTTTACGTTTCCAATTGCGTTATTTCCGTACCTAACTGAAAATGGTGAGAAAGGTTATCTAGTGGTGCTATGTCTACTGTTATGTAATTCAGTGTTTAACCCGATTGTGTATTTTTGGAGAGCATATTATATTACACATCATCTGAAGCCTGATGTTGACACAGATGGTAAGAAATCACTTACAACTAATGTGTAATTCACCTACCAAGAACGCCACTTTACCTGCAAATCATGGAACAAGTTAGGTGGTATTAATGATAAAAAGACCTGATTCATTAGATTGCCATTTTTTGAAGTAATCGTGCACTCTTGTAACGGATTGTTCGATTGTTCTGCTAATTGATTTTGAACCTTTTGAAGGAAATGGCGGAGGAATTAATAATAATAGTAATAATAATTTCTAATTCATATTTGCGGATAGAAAATACCATTTAATAGAGAAATGCAAAAATGTGAGCAACAGTACCCCCGGGTTGGTAAAAATCTTTCAGTCCCCCCAGCCGGCACAAAACCGCTTTATGAAGAAGTGTTGAAGAGGTTTTAAAACTGCTTATTAAACAGTGTTTATGTAAACGTGTTAAATCGTTTTTTCTCATGTCTCAATTAACACCACAATATCTTCCCGGTTTTTCTCGGGGTTTTAAAGAGGTGTTTTAGAGGTTTTGATAAAAACGCATTTTGAAAACCTCTTTAAAACTAAAACAAAACTATCGCGTTCGCTTTTAATTCCGGGGGTTTGTAAAATATATTAGTGATTGCTTAAATCAATTTAGTAAAAGATTACTTTGTGAAAATAATTTTTTAGAAATAAAATGTAAAATGACATTTTACAAATTGTGTAATTCTTAATTTCTACAAAATTATTAACATTAGTTTTTTTATTATTCATTTTTCTGCCCCCGTCTGTATGCTTTTTTCTTTTGAATCGCGAGCAGGAAAAATTAATGTGTTGCAGTCTGCCGAAGAAACGAAGACGAAGCCAAAAAAATGTAAATGCCTTGTTCATCACAAAACCAATTGTTTTAATACAATATTATAAAACTCAACACACAGTTTAGTTATAATCTCATAATTTTTATGCTTAATCTTAAGAATATGCAATTGAAGATCTATTTAATTATCGTCGCATCCAATGGCCCACAGAGAAAAGTACCCCAAAAATGGTGCAAAATAAACAACAATTGACGTCCTAGGAATGGTAATAGGTTAACTATGGTGCTAATCGTATCTCGTACACGCCATTCTTATCTTTGCATTCAAAGCTAAATGGTGTTTCTTTCACTTTTAGATGATCGGATGACCATGAAGATGCAACAGCTCTTTGCTTGCCAATGAAGGCTTCTTTACATCCTTTCACACATTCTACTTTTAAGCATTTTTGCATGCCATCTATTATTTCAGCATGCACTATCTTGTTGATTTGCCACATGTTGGACAGATGCTTTGACCTTTGACCTTACCTTCAATTATTGGTAGGGTGCATTTCAAACAGAACGAATGCTGACAATCAGAAATGGTAATGGCCAGCTCAAATAGGTTTTTGCAAAGGTTGCAGAAGCATAGTTTCATATGGTTTATATCTGCTGGGAAGCTCAGGTGTGGTGGAATTGCTCTGTCTGGAATGTTTGCCTTTATTTCCTCAATTTGAGATCTTGTCCAAACTAAAACGTTAGATTTGGGTCTGCCACCATGACTTTTGCCTGTTTTGCTTGGCGTTCCACCTTTTTTTTTGATTTTCCGCCCTGCCACATACCATGCATTTTTTTCTGAGTGTTCAGACCATTCATTTGTGACATATTTGGCATTAAATGTCGTCTTTTTGTTCTCAATATTTTTTATAGTGGCACAGCATTTGTAGCATATTTTTTGGGGGTGGATGTTGATAGTGTCGTTAGATGTGTCTACGTACAATGCATTTCTAATGTTTTGTGTTAATAAATTAACGTTTTTAGAATCTTTCCCAAGGGTCTTTCCACATAATCGACATAGTAACAATAAGTTTTGTTGATGTTTGTTCGTGTCTGCCATCTTAATAACGATGAAACAAAATAAATATTCAGAAGTTGCTTTAAACAATTGATCAGGCTGGAATATTTCATACTATAATTCAGGAAGGATAGTATTCTCGGAAACAACACTTCGTGTAGGCTGGAAAAGGTTTCGAGTGAGTTTTTTTTTATTATTTTCGTGGTTCGCTTTCCTTTTTCTTTTTCTCCTTTACGCAATCGAATGTGTAACAATTTTTACAACATTCGATTTAAGTAAATCCTTGGTCCAACTGAAATTGGACAAAACTAATCAACATGAGTGAATTCATTTAAATTGACCAGAAATAATTGATTATTTGCAGGTGTATGTGACCAAGATGGCCGATTTTCACCACTCGTCATAATAAAAGTCGTGATCTTGCGCACGCGCGCAAGAAATTTTGTCAAAATATGCTCAAAGAATGTTATCACCACCTATAACTTCATGACGTATCATAATATTATCAAAATTTGGATGTTGTTTTGCAGAACAATAAATGTGCAGTAATAATTTGGTGAAAAAGTTTCTATTTTATTTTCCATTTTCAGAATTTTAAGCTTATTTGTAAAAAATATAATTTTTACAACACAATAATAGTAGAGTAGCAGAAAAAGAATCTAGATATGTCATTTTCATTTGTTTATCAATTTTGTCTCAGATTTCGCAAGAATTTTGCTGTGTATTGCTCAGTCATTGGACAAAAAGAAATCACAGCTGTCAATAAAGCATTTTTCTGACATTCTACCAGTTTCTCAAACTATAATACTAAAAAAGGCATTATATATGTACTTTAAGTGAGGGTCCTTTAAGTGAGTGAGTGTTGTTTAACCATTCACCCCAATTTATGGTCTACATAATTACAGTAACATTGTAATTATGATGGAATTTGTTGCAAGCAAGAAGAAGGAGGCTTTTATCTAAACGGGGCCTTTACAAATTGGCCGGCGGCATTTTTGAATCTAAATAACTTTTGAACGCTTTATTCAAATTCGCTGACGTTTTGTGACTTTTCCTAACTATTATAAAGGTTCCTGAAAAGTGAAAAAAAAGAAGTTCGTCAAGCCCTTTTTTCCGGGGGTTGTCAACCATGGGTATTTTTTTTTAAATTACCCTTTCGTTTTCCTGATTGTACTCAATCAACTTCATTCTGTAATGAATTGAACTTTTGTGATTACCAGTTGAACTTTGGTGTAATTTACGGAACAGTTATAATAATTTACAGACCAGATTTGACAATTTACAGACTAGATTTTTTATTTTATGGAGCAGATATTTCAATTACCTTGGGAAGCTGTTTTTGAAGGTTGTTCTATTCAATAGCATTATCTGCTACTTATTTTTGTGTGAGAGAAGCCTTTTTTAATCTTATTTCGATCAGTTGAAGTAGCCAGATGTAGCCAGATGTCCGAAGCTATATTTCTCAAAAATGTTTCAAAATTTTCTAATTTTTAATCAATCACCAAATTCTCCTAACATTAAAAAAATACTTACAATGACCAAAATTTGGGCAAAACTTTTTGTTGGATAGGACTGTCCACACTGCATGCAAAGTCTGAACATAGTCTGAGTCTCATATGTGTGTGTGTCTTTGGAGTTTTTGTTTTAAAGAATAGAAAGTGAATATGATCCTGATGATATTTATAAAATTCCCATGATTATTATTATTGCTCTGGGCTACGCCTAATTAAAATGAGGTACCCAGGCCTGTATCAGTTCACGTTGGTGCTACAGAATTAAAGAATAAGCTTATTCTGCTTCATGTCTAGGTCTAAAAATGAGTTACAAGAAAAAAAGTGAATACTTCCCTGTTGTTCAATCCAATTGCTCCATCTTCTTTTCTACAAAAAGGAGATCATCTCCAAAAGAAAGTCAACAAATAAGTATAGATCTAGAACCAGGTCAAGATCGTTGTCAAGGTCAAAGTCGACAATTTTGTTTTCACAAATCAAAATCAAAAAATTACCGTGCTGCTGTTAATAATAGTTATTGCCCTTCTTCATTAAATTCAAGATCTAAATCAAGATCAAGTTCAAGATCTTCAAAGTCCAGGAGGGCTAGATCAAGATCTTTGTCAAAGGACAGGCAAGACCTACGAAGCAGTGCAGGAGCTTAAACAAGAAGTTTCTATTAGAGGAAGGACGTAAGTAACTTGTCTTATGTCAAATATATATATTAATATGAGGCTTCTATTTAGGTTAAGTAAAATTCAATATTGGCCATGATTTGCTAGTTCCAGATCCCTGAAATACTACAGAACAGACCACAAAAACTGCCAGTTTTCCTATTGTTGTGCTCTGATTTACATGCGTGAACGTCCCCTTAAGGAAAAACTTGCAAAATTAGTTTCATTTCTACATTCTCTTATAGGTTTCCAGAAACAAATGATCCACAAATGGAATGGCACAAATTTTAGAAATTTTAGAAGTATCTCTTCTAAAAATCCGGATCGGGGAAGACCTATAAGTGGACTCAATCAGACAGGTTTCAAAAATGGAAGAACTGACAGATTTAGAAAAATATTTAAAGCATGATGACAAAAGATTGGTAAGCATTGGAAGATGTATTATATGGTTGAAATTATACTGTTGCTATAGCTGTATTACTGTATTATGTATATTTCTCTCATAACTTGGCAGGAGGATCCATACAAGAGAATATTATAAAGTTCCATAAATCTATTCTCCTGAGACATTATCAGGCTTATTTAATCAATAATGACCTGGTTACAAACAGGATAAATTCCAATCAGATTATTAGTTATAAGATCAGAAGCATGAAAAATTTGGAGGCCTGAAGCGAATCATGACACTTCAAGGCTTGGCTTTGTGTTGGGAGACATTTATTTTGTTCTTTGCTTAAAGCGGGATTTCCACTTCAAAAAACAAACAAAACCCGCGTATCAGCACGTACCGCATCATTGAGCATGAGCGTTGATTGTAATTTGGAAATACGGGTATCAATTATTCTCTTCGCGTACCAAAAAATAAAGTTGAATTGAATTTTTTGCAATACGCGTATCACTGAAAAAGGTAACCAATCAAACTACTTACATTTTGCAACGTCTACAGTTTTGCATGAATATTCTGTAAAAAAATAAGAACACATTTTTTGAATGGATATTAATACGCGTATTGCATCGAACGTACCGTACTGTATTTTGTGCTGATACGAGTATCAAAAAGGTGAAGTGGAAATCCCGCTTCATATTTGCTAGGTGGCTCAACTTAAGAGGATTGGTGGGCCAGATATCAAGACAGCCACAAAAGTTGTGATGGAGAGGTAATGAATATATAGAATTTTATAATTATTTTTATGGAGCTGATATGGCTGTAGAACGTTTCTCTCAAAGATAATAATGGAGTATTTATTGACTACTTCTAGATTAAGTTACAAAGGCATTAAATACACTCCAAGAACCAATATTTAGTGACATCGTGCTTAAAAAATTAACAGGGAGAAGTGTAACGTTAGTACAACGTTGTCACAACGTTGGTGTGTCTGCTGGCCCCCTTTCTTCCTTCCTCCCACAACGGTTGGTTCTTCTACCCATTTTTCTCTTCTTACACGAAGGCCATTATGCGGTCAGTTGATGGTTCCAAAAGGGTCCATGGAAAGCTAGCGTAACTAGATCATGTAAAATTTATTTGTAAACATAATACTTACAACGAAGATAGTTTTTACCACCAATTTTGTTTATAACTTGTGTTTGATCACGCGATAATAATATTTACGATTTAATGGCTGTTTATATGGAAGGCCTAGCCTGGTAATCAAGATGTACACCATCATCAAAGAAATCCTATATACAACAAAGTTTGTGTAGTTTAAACAAGTCCGACATGTTCACTAAATTTCCGATTTTGCTTTTGAGTTTAACTTAATGTTAACTTGGTGTTTTGATTAAGCAATCAATTAACTTGCATCATTGTTTGATGCATACAAAAACCTTTTTTCAAAACATCAAACGTTCCACTCTTGCTTCCACCTGTTGCATTGTTTTAGCCACAATATATTCAATGTACTGATGCGCCATCGAATTTCAAAACTTAATGAAAACCGAAATCACCTATCAAAAATTGGTCTAAATTTTGCTCGAATTGCTATTTTCGTCAAAATATGAAAATCACTCATAAATTTCAAAATCAGCACCATCAGATTGTTTAAAGTGCAAAAGATAACAGAAATTAAAGCAATTTGGCAAAATTATGGAAAGGCATATAAAAATTGTCCGGTAAAATACTAATAAAATGTCTAAAGCTTGCTGCGGATTTCAAGCTAAAATTACATAGAATTGCATAGAAAATGCAAATCTTTTTAATTTATCTTATATTATTTGAACAGGACAGCAGGATGGAAAGCAGCATTTTTATGTTGATATGTTATAACCTGTATAAATATGTCAAACGTAAACAACCATTTTTCATTAACAAATCATGTTAATATTGTTACACAAATAATACATATTAAACCTTTACCTCTAATCATTCTACTGATTATGTTAGTAAATAGAGATCAAAACTAAAGAAATGTTTGGAATACGTATGCAGTTCTTCATTTCTTCCTTCCTTTAACTTTTTCATTAAATTATTTTATGTAAAGCATTACCTTGATGATTTAGCAGTTATTGCCTCTACTGATAAAACTTTTGAAGATTTTTGCCTAGGTAAGCATATATTTGCAGTTAGCTGCAAAATGGTAAAAAAAATGCGTTACCATTATACATAAATGTATTTGAATGCCCACCAGTCGCAATATCTATGTCAAGGATGTTTTCCGTAATCTCTTTATCTGTTTTGAATGCATGTCCCAGAGCGAGAAGAATTTTGATGCCTTCTTGTTTCAACCGGAGTATTTCATTTTTCACACTTGACACAACACCAGTTAAAACAATGTTTGAGCCTGAAAATAAATTAAAACTCGTTAACTCAAGCGAAAATAACAAAGTTTTGATCACAAACTTATTGCATCTTGTTAGACAAAGCTATAACCATGCAGAAACCACTTTCTCTATCTTCCAGTTCTGTTTCTCTAAACCTTTTCTAAACCTTTTGTTCCCTCCGTCTTCACAGTTAACGAAGTAACCTTTCTTCTCCAAATTCGGTTTTTGATCACTTAATAGTTGAAAAAGGGAAATTACTCGTTGGTATATTTTTGCTGTAACCATAGCAATGTACCTAGTGACTTTAGGTCGTTAACTTTATTGGTGGATCAAATCAATGGGATAATCACACAATGAAATAAAGATTAATGATTGTTATTAGTCCTTTTACAGTAGAACAGTTCGATTTCATTAAGGAAGTGTAAAACTCTTGATAAGTATAGACATGCATTATGCATTTTATTAGGCAAACCTATAGACATGCAGAAACCACTCTCTCTATCTTGCATTTCTGTTTCTCAAAACCTTTTTGAAACTAACAAAGCAATAATCATTAGTTATGGACATACTTACATTTTGATTTCCGGTGTAATGTAACCAATAATACCAATTTTAGTCCCATTTTTCTCTATGATTGTAGGGTTAGTAACAATATTCGGAATGAGCCATTTCGGTTCAGCACTTGTGTCGATGTTACATAAAGCAACACGGAAAGAAACACCCTTGACGAATGGAATAACCTCCTCTATACCGTCATCAAATTCATGATTTCCAAATGTCTTAAAATGGAAATCGATTTATCATATGTTTCATCCGATCAGATGAATCAAATTTGAGAAGGCAAGAAAAATTTGTGAGAATTGAATATAAAGAACAATTTAAGAAATTTCGAAGACTGGTCCAAAACATTGTGGAAAGTTTATAGGAATTGATCTCCGTCCAGAAACAAAAGAAAACAATAACTCCAAAGACCTTAACTGGTGCTCCCTTTTTATTACAACCGTTTTCAGATGTTTTTGCAAGTATGTTTCAATTTTCTATTTTTCAACAATAACACAATAATCCAAATGAATGAGGTATGAAACCTATGTGAAACGGAAAATCCATTTTTCATTCTTTCAGTGCAAACGCCTGATTTGTTGGCCAACAAAATGATGAAATGTTCCTTAATATGGAAGGAATATATTGTCCATTACTTGTCAAATGAAGAAGTTAATTAAAAACTACTAGGATTTTAGTAAGACAACCAATGATGGAAAATATCATTTATTATTTAAATATATCATTTATTAAATCAAATCGAAATTGTTATACCAGCTATACCTATACCTAGATCCATGTCGACATGGATGGACATAATAGTGTTCTATGAATCTCTGGATGCTATAAAGAATCATATACAATTGGTAATTTTTACCAAACATACCAATATACCAATATATATTTTTATATTATTCAATATATTTTTACCAATATATTATAGAATATATTGCAAAATCTTTCCAACCTTACTATTTTGTTACTGATTATGACATACAGTTGATTTCTGGAAACTGAAACAATGGATTACTAGAACTTTAATTATATATAATCTCTTGAACTGTTTTCTTGTGAACCTTGTGAACCCTTTTTAAAAATCACTTGCTAACTCAAACCTCCAATAAATCAAACAATCGTTTTCTCAAACCGTTCCTTCTCCTACTTTGTTTGGATAACGTTTTACTTTGGAAAATGAATAAAAGAACTTGATTTATAAAAAAATTTAAATTTCTTACAGGTTATATTTAGTGATATTTGAAAGTATATACATTTGTCAAATATTAGCATTGATGACACTATGGGGCTGAGCAGACTTGGTTATGTGGGCTGGTTCGCTTTACCGAGACTCACGTTCATATGAAGAAAGCTGGTCCGCTTTTCCATTTTTTACACATGTGGCCTTTTAAAACTTAAGATTGTTAATACTAAAACAGTAACTTGACTCATTGTTTAAAATTGCATAATTATATAAAAATCCGTCCCCGGGTATTGGCGTGTCAACGTAGAATCAAAGTGAGGTCTCCCTTAGGTCAGTTCGCCCAACACAATTTCTTTTTATGAGGATTTCTTGATGATAGTAAGATCTCGGCTAAGTGAGCCAGTCCGGATAATCATATAGCAATTGTAAACTGAAGAAGAAATTGCCCTGAATAAAATTTCTCATTTTTGCCAAAATTTGACTTAAAGGGAGCTTTGCTTATTTCCCATCTGAGCCTGTCGAGCCTCCCTCACGCGATTTGTATATATGCAAAGCATATTTGTTTTAGGTTTGTTGTGCTATACATTAAAATGAAATGTAACGCCCATCTGGCGTTACACCGAGGATCTTAATTTTAACTTTCATTAATATTGTTATCATTAAAATGTGGTTGAAGATGACCGGGAAAAATGAATTTAAAATATACAACTCCAAGGAGGAGTTTCAGCAAACTGCGCATTCATTTTGCTTATGAGGAAAAAACGTGAAAACAACTTTATGCAACTAAGACTTGGCGCCCTCTTTTAAACGCTGCCCTTGAATAAATGCTTCCTATAAAAAGTTTATAGACACTGCACCTTTTAATTGAGGAAATACATCTTTTCATTGAGGAAATTGCCGTCCATTGTGAAGCCTTCAATTGACAGTTCGTAACACTAAAGGAGTCACTTTATGGATAGAATCCAAATAGCTTGGATGCCCATCTGACATATACGCAATTCCCTCTTTTTTGTCCCTCGGTCCCACAAATGACGTCATAAGGGACCCGAAAAATTAAAACAAATAAAAATCAACCTCGAACCCAGGGCCATTTGTCTCTTTTTAATATGAAGAAGTCATAAAACTAATTTCTAAACGTTTTGAAGAAGTTATGAGGAAGTAACAGTTTTTAAATCTTGATGAACAACCGCTCTGTATCGAGTTTGCAGTGACAATATAACCTTGTATAAAGAATTTCCGGTGTTATAAATTACGGCCCACCAGTATCGATGGAATTGCGTTTTGTTTTTTGTTGTTGTTGTTTTTTGTTGTTTTGTTTTCAGGAATTGAGAGTAAAGAATGAGACTTTTAAATGTAGAAATTGAATCACGAATATTTGGGTTTTTCTTCAAATTCTTCAAATGTATCTTATTGTTAATTATTCTGAATCACATCACAATAGACCTTAGTGAAATATCAATTCACTGTTAACAGATCTTTCCAAAGAATTCGACAGCATTAATTATGAACTCTTAACAGCAAACTTAAATGCTTATGGCTCTGATTTCGATGCCTTAATAATAATCTCCAGTTATCTAAATTACCGTTGGCAATGAACTAAGCTCAATATAGCTTTTAGTACTTGGTTAGAACTTCTGGTGATACACAAACTTTTACAAGGTCTTTATTAGGCCCCATTCTATTTAACAGATTTCTATTTATTTTATCTTAAATGCTTGTGATGTTTGCAATTGTGCATACGACACAACTCCCTATACTAGTGATCCAGACTTTCAATTTCAACTTTAAAATTTTGCCTCGGACTTGAACACGATTGTGCCTTCCTCATTAATTGGTTTGACTGCAACTACGTGAAATTGAATACAGATAAGTGTCACCTTCTAATATGCGGCAATAAAGTAAAGCAAACATTTATAACACTTAATAATGATGTAATACGATAAAAAACCCTAAGTGAAACCCTAGGTATTACATTAGATAATAAACTTGAATATGATAATCACGTGAGTAACATTTGCTCTAAATCAGGACCAGAGTTAAATGTATTAACCCGCATTATAAAAGGGTTAAGTGTAATAATCCATAAAAGAAGGTCCTGAAATCTTTCTTTGATTTACAATTTACATAACGTCCTCTGGCTTGGATGTTCCACAGTAGGAAGTCCAATAAAAAATAAACCGACTTCGTAAGAGGGCTTTTAAGAATTTACAATGATTATATATCAACTTTGGACAATTTACTAGAAAAGGACAACTCGTTTACAATCCACCACAGAAACGTTCAGAAACTCGCCGTAAAAATGTTTAAAATTATCCGAGAACTATCTCATAAAACTTTTATTGGTCAGCAGCGTAAGCACGCTGAGTATTAAAATCACCCTTATTTGTTGATTTTTTTTGTTTGTGGACAGTTTGAACCTCTCTCCTTAATAACGATTATCTCCCTAATCTCTAGCCGCTTCATTCCCGGTGTATGTTTCATTTAAGTTTGTGCGTATATATTTTTGCGTCGCTCTCCTTAAGTTTAAGCTACTTGTGTATAAACACTTGTAAAAATGGCGTAGAAATTTCGTTCGTTCACATGGGGTGGCAAGAAGATTGGAAAAAAAACCAAAAAAGGGAGAGAAAAAGAAAAATTCTTTCTTACTTATTGAACTTAAATCAAAAAAATGTTGTTTGGAAGTTTTACGTATTATGAAATTAACATTTGAGTTTTGTTAAAGATGTGCAGCTAAGGGTTAGGGTTAGACATATGCCCTGGCATCTTCTTTGTGTGTCATCCCCTAACCCCTAGTGTTGGTGTTATTTCTCACTCATCGCAGCCTCTTCCTCCAGCCAGTTGCTATTTAATTCGACATTTCTTCCACACTTTCAGTTCAAGAAAAAGGAGATTTCCTTATTTTCTGTCGCTTTCAGATATTTGTTGACAGTGTGTTTGGATTTCATTTTGAAATATCATCCAGTCATTATATATGGAAGGATGGACGACACCGGCTTTCGTAAAAAAGTATACGCCATTTCGAAGGGTATCTTTTTAATATGGAATGTACTCGCAAAAATTATCATAATCTTTTCATCATAAGCAGTTCTGGGCAATGGTTTCGTAATGAAGAAGAAAATGAGTATTTTAGTTCCTAATTTCTTAATTTTATGTATAGAAAGAAGAATATAAGTATATAAATACAGAACATCCCGAAAGAAACTTTATATACATGTTTGCGAAGGAAAAAAGATTTAGATGTTACACATTTATCTGAAGTCTTTATAAAATTTCCTTATATAACGCAATTTCCTTATATATACATGCGATTGAAGGGTCTTAACTTCTAAAGGCACTGTCTCTTCGTAAAAGCTAATCTTACGCTTGACTCGCAAAGTTTCTTTCGGGCTGTAATGTACATGTTTATTTTTAATTTTCCAACATTCGAATAGGCGTTCGTACCACCGGATAACTCGGACATTCACTAAGTCGGACAGATTTCTTGCCCACTTGGATTTGACGATCCCAATCAAGCCAAAATACTCCGCTTAAGTCGTACCCCAGATAACTCGGACATTCGCTAAGTCATTTTTCTCGGCCCCTTTAGCAAATAAAACCTCATGTTACTCGGACTTTCTGAAAATCGTTTGTCAAATGATTCGAATTTGAAATCGAATTCTTGCAAATTTCATGAAAACCAAATAAATAATTCGAATTCGAATTCTTGCAAATTTTATGAAAATCACACGATTTTCTGAGAGCGTTTATTCTCTAATTTTAACATGGCATCACGCAGTGGAGAAAAACTGAAATTACAATTTTTAAATTTTTTAAAATCAATAAAATCTCGATAAGTCGTACTTTTCAAGAAAGTCAGAGTTATTGATGTATCGAGACTTCGACTGTCTAACTTGAGAGGGTAAGGGTTAACGGGATTCTACTGTATGTATATATTGTGGTCTAATTTTATCAATTATTACAGTATCATCAATGTTCAAGGTTTGCCAAAAGAATAGTTATTTGAAAATTGGCATTACAGTTCCAAAAGTTTCTTAAATCTTGATGGTCTTTATAATGCGAAATGAAAATGTAAACAGAACACCATTCCATATATATTGCCTTAATTTCATCCAACCTATCATGTAAGCCCAATTTCCACTAGGTGGAAAATATTGCGGTGGGTGATGTAGATTGAATGTAAAGTAGAAACCATCACTTTTCGCTACAACGGTAAAAATCGCTAGCTGCTACATTTTCCGCTTATTGGAGATTCCCCTTAGCCAAATGTTTTTGGTTAGTATTGAGTAATCTCAAATCTTAGCACAGCGATATTTGACGGTTCGTCGTAAGCATGTGATCCCATACGTTTTTTGATCAGCTTTTCCAGCTCTATCACATAGTACTACTTTCATTTCGTTATTCTGTCACTTTAATTTTCTTGAGTATGAGTACCAGTGATCTACACGCTTTTTTATAAGAGTAGTGTTTTTTTTCGTTAGTCTCAGTCTTAACTTTTTGCCAAATATCAGCTTCTAACTTTCATATCTAGAATAAAAAGCTGAGCATGGACATATTCTTAATTTTTGACCCATTGTCAGCCTTGCTCTTCTTATAAAGTAGGCGATAATAACAATCTATGATTCCTTTGTATTGCACAATCTTGAAGCGTCAAGTTTATTCATAATACTTCTGCAAGGACTTGCAAGCCTCGGGTCTTTTACATCAAATATAGGATTTATAAGGCTAAAAGGCTAAAAGTAAGAAGAACACAAAATGCTGTCATGCCCCCAAAAAACATTTAGCATTTACAATACTATTGGTATTATTGCTACCATGTGCATTTTTTGATTATTTCATTAGCTTAGTTTCCACCAGTGAAAATGCTTAGGGCCAAAGATTACCATAACTAATGGCAATTTAGGGGACTTTCGGAACTGTAACGTTACATCATGCGGTCCGCAAAATCATTGAATAACGATATCTCGGTAACGATTCATTGTGAACATGTGATCCTGTACATTTATTTGTATTTATATTTTTTGGATCAGCTTTAAGAGCTTTATAGCACGGTATACCACTCTCATTTAGGTATTCTATATTTTTAATTTTCATCAGTAATAAGCATTGCTATAGTTTTTAAACTTTCGCTTGAGATCATTAAGGCCTAATCACGGATGCGCAACTTTATTGGTTCTTATTTAACTAAAATGCTTGATGCTCTTGCACACTAACGTCAACAAAAGAAAAACGTTCATTAAAATTTATTCATTATAGCTAATTACAGTCAATCTTCATATTATATTTTCTGGGAAAATTATTTAGCTAACTCACATCAGGTTACATCAGCTATCCGTATTATTATTTTAGATCTAAAACGTCCATCCTTTTTTTAACTATGTTAACATATACTTCAACTGACAATTCCTTACAAATTTTGTCTGGTTAAGTGAGACTAGTTATGCCTCGTTATGTCAAACATATTTATAAGACTCTTCACCGCAAGCTTGTATTGAGGAGAAATTGTCATTAAAATATATTTTCGGTGGGAGAGACTTTTAGAGGGAGAGACTTTTAGAGGGAGATATGTAATTGCGACAGAAAACGCTAAATATTATCACAGAGCGATCCCAGCCGGCACATTTACGTTGTTTCAAGTTTGAAAATAAGTCAATGGCGATGTTAAAACGACGGTTAAATTTGGTTGAAAATTAAACAATCGACGACCTCGTAAAGACAACTGAATTTCGTCGTCGATAAAACAACCTCAATCGAAAGTTGCTCCGACGTTACATCTACGTCATTTCAACAATAGACCGACGTCGTCAGTGACATTGAAACAGCGTTATAATTTGGTTGAAAATAAAACAATATAAGTACGGCTGAATTTCGACGTCGATAAAGTAATTTGGAAACAAAGTTCTTCCGACGTCACACCTACGTTCTCTCAACGTAGAACGACGACATCAGTGATAATGAATTAGTGTTAAAATTTAGTTGAAAGTTAAACAATGGACGACGATATTAAACCAGACTGAATTACGAAGTCGATAAAACAACTTCAAGACAACGTTTTTACGTCCTTGTAATGATGAAACCATGGCCAAAAAAAACATACACGTGTTTATAGGTAAAGTAATAAAAAAAGACATACCATTCTGTCACTAAGAATAAACATCAAACCAAAGTCTGAAATAAATGGGCCGATAATGAGTTGTTGGCAAAAACGTCGTTAGGTCAAGAGAGAAAAAAGCACGAGAAAAAAGCACGTTGAAACACACGTTGAAAATGTATTCACAAAAACAACGTTGTTATTGTGACGTTGAAATTGCGTAGAAATTGAATTGATGGAAACAACGTCACTTTTACAACGTAGAAAAAGTGATAAAAGTCTGACGATGAATCGACGATGATATTGAGACGTCGAAGAAAGGTTGAAAACAGATAGACAAGAAGAACGTTATTAATGTAACGTTGAAAATATGTCTTGATGGAGGAGACTGCAACTTGGAAAAGGCGTCTTAATTCAGTCGATAGAACCAACGTTATGGATTTGACGTCGAAAAAGGGTAGAAAATTGGTATTTCGACTTCGTGATCTATTTTCAACTACATATCGACGTCAATTCTACGCTGTGTGCCGGATAGGTTGTCTTTAATTCCATTAGCACGAATAATTTTAAAATATCAGTAGATTAATTATTTTTTAACAGATTTTCTCAATTCAACATAAAATATCATTGGTACATGGTGAAAGCAGAATTGATATATCGAGCGAGCAAGCAGAATTGCTAAATGGAAATACCCCGGCAGATAGTTGAAAAATATAATCTGAAAATAGGAAATGAAAGTAAGTTATCAAAAAGAGGGAAAACCATGGGGAAAATAGATCAATTCGTTCCATTATACTATTAAAAACATTAGATAATAAAACAGACAGCAATCAATTGTTCATCGTCTGACATATTTCGTGATTAAAATGGTTATGAGCACTGTGCGTGTAAACGGAATTGTGCTGAAACACACAGAAAAAAATGTAAAATGAGATGTAAGATAATTTTTCACGAACTGAAACCTTAAATCGGTTTCATTTCTGTACAGTTCTGAAGTAAAAAGCCAAGCGTCATTTATTTATTTATGCATATTTATTATAAAACAAAAACCATTAGAAGTGTTCTGATTTTTCTGATGCGTAATCGGTTGATAAAGTGTGAAAAACTGCCCAGAAAATGTGTAATTAATGATAACCACGTCGTTTTAACTAATTTTATAACAGAAAATGTAAAAACAGTCATTAAAATGGACCCCTATTGAGACGTCGCAACAGAAACAGCGACATTAGTTTGAAACTGTCTAAGAAAAATTGGTGGAAAAAATGAAGTTACTTCAACGTTAAAAAAGCGTCGAAATTCGGTCGATAAAACGAGCGTTGTTATTGAGACGTCAAACTAACATCAAAACTTTCTAAACAACGTTAAATTTGCGTCCATAATAAGTTGTTTACAAAAGTGTCCCTACTTCAACGCAGAAAAAGCGCCGAAATTCTGTCGATGGAATCAACGTCGTAATTGAGACGTCAAACAAAGGTTGAAAAGTGATGGACAACAACAACGTTGTCACAGTGACGCTGAAACTGCGTTGAAAATGAATTGATGGAGAAGACGTCGTTACTGAAACGTGGAAACGGCGTCGATAGAATTAAAGTCGTATATTAGACGTCGAACAATGGTCGATATTTGGTATTTCGTCGTCGTGACCTATTTTCAACTATATATCGACGTTGTATCTACGTTGTGTGCCGGCTGGGATTATAAAGTGATTTTATTGAGAGAGTGGGAGCATAATTCAATAATGGAAATGTTTAAGAATATTTTGGGAAGAAAGAAATAATCATCCTCTGTTGAAGCATTTCTCTTTGGACCGCACGCTTGTGTTTGAACGATTGTTTTCAACACAGACAAACTTTCTTGATTTTACATTTAAAAAAATTTAATGAAAAGAATTATGAAAGAGATTTTTCCGTAATCTTGCTTTAAAAGCAACGATTTTTGTCCACTGTAATGAAAATATTTTCAATATCATATCATACAAAGATAAAATTAATAAACATGGTGACATTCCCCGCATCCATTATTCTGAGTCATTATTCATTATTCATTATTCTGACTCACAACATCAATTTTTTTGATTTTTAGGAATTATGATGATTTTTAGGAATTGATCAAATTATTAAGGATTAATGTTAAAAGAATATTCAAATATTATCTTCCCATGGACGTTCATTTAGGACGTCCCGGGGACGTCGAAAGTGAAGACTAATTCGTCCGCTTGAATAGGATGTCCAACAGGGACTTGGATATGACTTCTAAAGGACGGCCACAATGGTACGTCCTCTCGTCCACGGGACGTCTGAAGGACGGCCACTAGGGCCTTTAGTTGAACATAATCCTTCTTTTCATGACTTCAAAAAGCTTGACACACATTACTGAAACGAAACTGGAACGAAACTGAAACGAAATATAACTAACTAAGCGTTGGGAAAAATAGACAGCTTAATGAATAATCAATGTTTTGTTATTGAATCAAACAAAAGATCTCAGATTACTATAATGTCGCGCAATGTCTAATTAAAGTGTCAGTATAAAAATAGGATGTCGTTTAAGCTTTAGTGTTGAAACATCAGTGAGTAAGTGATCAGTAAGAAAAGGTAAGAACACAAACGTACATCAGCTATCCATTTCGTATCTAGATTCTGTTTAGGGTGATAAAATATTTGTATCTGTATCACTTGTATTTTTGCGGGTGTTTTTTGTGGTTTCCTAATCCACGAGCTGCCCGTTAAGAGTGGCCCGTTGCTGCAGTAAAATCACGAGTTTCGAGTTACTTTTTTGCTTTTAAATCACGACTTACGAGTTGCTATTTACGAGTTGGTGCCTTAGTTTTACGAGTTGCTGTAATAATTTTACGAGTTGGTATCACAAATCCACGAGTTGATGTACAAATTTCACGAGTTGCTTTTAAAGTGCGAGTTGCAAATTTATGGTCAAACGACGTTTCAGTAACATTGAAATATTCACTTTTTGATTCTCGTAAACTTTAAGTGAAGAAATTTCGCGATTTGGCATGATTTATTATTTCGAACAAATTTCGAAAAATACTGTTCTTTCACAAAATCGATTCTGAAAAATTATTTTTTCAGTTTTGAAGTGAGTTGCAATTCTTTAAGCGAGTTCATAACCCTTGATATATCTTAATAAATCCGACATATTTCCAGACGGAGAAGCAGCAGACATTAAATGTCATGTCCATAAAGAAAACTCTCGTCTGCTATTCCCGCTGTATGTTTCATTTTCATGCGGCGACTATGAATCATAGTCCTTTTTACACAAGCCGAATAAATTAGCTGAATGAATCACTTTCAGAACTTTTTTATCCACCTGTTATTTACACTGGCCGAATAATTCAAATGTAAAAACATTATGTCTATTGATTTAGTTTTCGAACATTAACTCGCGTGATCGACTGAATAAAAGCGGAGTACGTTTTTTTGTTATTTTTGTTATTTTTCAGAAATAAAAACCAGACAGATGTCTAGATAGTAGTTCTGTAGAGGAGAAACCGTTCTCAAACACGTGTGTTTGCTCCCCTGTGAAAAAACTTTACTGTTTCTTAATTAAAAGTTTCGATCTCTAGTGTATTTATCAATTAGTCGCATTAATATGGATACTGGGAAAAGGTAAGTAAAATAATTTATAACATTAATGTATTGATAGCCGCCAAGGCGGCGTCGCTCGCCGCCCATATTCAGCCTGCGTTCTCTCCGGAAACTAAATTAAGTATTTTTCCCAACAACTTTCAGCTGAAGAAACAAGTTGGAGAGAGGTCTGTATGAAGCTAATTACCTTCATGAAATCGTGAGAAAATATGCAGGTCTAATCTGATGTTTAAGAATAGCTATTTAGAATGAACAAATAAAAAATCTTGATTGCATAGATTCATAGTAGATGCGCCTAACAGATTAATAATCCGATAAATAAATAAATTACAATCTTGTTTGTGAAGGAATTTTAAGCCTATTTCACCTCTATTGCTATCACATGGAGCAACGACAATCGCCCAGAAGTCGTAAATAAACATGATTTTCAGTTCATGTCAATCACATTTAAGATACAGGAATAGAACATCCCATGAATTACGTCACCAGACAGCCGTGTCTTCGTTCTTAAGATGAATGATTATGACATTTACAAATATAAACGTCGTTTACAAATATAAACGATACTTCAGGAAAAGATTTTTTGCGTCGCTCGCCGCCCATGAAAACTTTCAGTGTGCGTTCTCCCAGATAAGAAAAAAATAAAATTTCGGGAAGCTATTTGAAAGTGCTACCAGCTTATAGAACTCGAAATCCTTATCAAGAAAATGTATAAGATCGTATGTCTATGACAAACCGTTACAGACATATGCTCGATCAAAAATTTTAATGACGTCACAGGGTCCCGTCCCTAAATTTTGCCCAAATATTTTTGTCACCCCATCGCCAATGTCGCGGATCCAAAAAAAACGTCAGTTATTCCTATTGGTTCTCAAGATAATTTTTCCTAAAGCTCGCGTTCGATTTGGGTCGCAATGCATCGGTTTCATATTGACGTAGCAAAAGAAAAAATAATTTATGTGTGATCTTACGTTGCTGACTCCCCGATCTCTCTCACTACTTGCGTCTACCATTTTGCGTGACAGACAAACAAACAGACAGACAAACAAACAAACAAACAAACAAACAAACAGAGAATCGGGTATTAATATATAGGATACACGAAAATGATTGCATGTACACGTTTTTTATTTTATAACAAACCTAGCAAATGATTTTTCCTAATTTGTGTACCGTATTTCCTCTAATAAACGCCGCGGCGTTTATTACAAATTGCAGAGTTTGGATGCGGCGTTTGATAGAGGGCGGCGTTTATCAGAGGGCGGCGTTTATTACAAAATGAAAAATCAAATAAAAACAGACTTTAAACAACAATGTTTTCTCTTCCTAAAAAACTGTCTAAGCTAATAGCATTTTACATTGAAATTGACGGTAATCACGTGCACGCAATCGTAAATGGTAAAAAAGAAGTACGAGAAAAACAATATTCGTTTTTATCTTTAGTTGTGGAAGAATTTGTTGATAGAAAACAAGTCCAACTCGTGTAAACTATTTTTTGTTGCTTGTTTAGTCTGTTTTCTAATAAACGCCGCTTTTCAAGATGCGGCGTTTATTAGAAGGCGGCGTTTATTAGAGGGCGGCGTTTATTACAAATGCTTGGCTATAAGTGCGGCGTTTAATAGAGGGAGGCGTTTATCAGAGGGCGGCGTTTATTAGAGGAAATACGGTAGTTAATTTATAAAAGTTTCTTAACGAATTTCTTACTTCAAGAATCGCAGTTTAGATTTTGAGAGAGAAAAAACTGCCGAAGTTAAGAAGATGTTTCTCATTGTCTCAACTATACTTACGCTTTTTTTATATAAACAACACAAAATTTTGGTTGAGGTTCAATGTTGCTTAAAGTTACTCCCTTTTACATGTGTTGCGTGTTTGCATATTCGTGTTTACCAGCTCACCTTTTTATTAAAGCAATGGAAATTTTATTACATGATTTTAATCAACAAGCGAATAATATGTCCCTTTTTGTTCTTTTATTTTAGTGTTTGGTTTTGTTCTCAGTTTATTTGTTGAGCCTAGGTCATTGCTTCGTTTTTTGAACAAATTGAGCTTCATGCTTATAAAGTATTGCTATGAAACATGCCTGTAGTATCAAAAGGAAGTTTGCAATGAGTTCCTTTGTGTACAACCCAACTTCTTCCCTTTTAAAAATATCATTGGATGAAAATAAACAATCAAATTAGGTATTAGCAAATCGTGGGTTATTACAATTTTCACAGAATTCCAGTAACTTTGTGGGAAAAATGTCCTACCTTAAATAATCTTTCAGTATTGTCAGCGCTGGGTTGATATCCTCTTTACGTGGTCGGGGCTGGTTGCAGGATTACGGTCTACCCGTTTTTATTCATATTACTTTTGAAAAAACTCGAAGTATCTTATAGTTGCTGTAAAAATGTTAGTGATGTATCACATTTCGAGTTCCTTTATACAGAGTCAAAGAACATTTAATAAATGGTTTGGGTCATGTGAAAACACAGGGTACCCAAATTGGGCCCCCAATTGGGCTACCTGTTTGGATACTGGAAAATTTTAAAGACCAAATTGAAAAATCGTTGTAGAGGCGCGGCAACCATTACTTAAAAGGGCGGTAACATTCCACGTATCAGGGTATACGTGTATCTTCATTTAGGAAGAGCGATAGATTTTCTGACGAATAATACTAATTCATTTACAAACGAGAAAAAAAAACTGGAATGCAAGGAGTATCAATAGATTTTGTTAATGGAAAACTTAGCGAGGGCGACTTTCGTGAAAATGGAAAAAAATACGATATTTTCTCATCACCCTAAATATGACCACATTCACGTTTTTGTCTTCTCAGGTATCTATTGCACTATCCTTTTTTGGTTTTGATCATGTTTTTCATATATCAAAATCACGTTACGTTGCAAAGTCTGTACTTTTGTATGTTGTTGCTCGAGTCTGTATTTTGCACGATAATAAAAATGGCAGCAAACTAATTTAAACATTGCATTGCCGCGCTGTGCAGCCGCCGTCATGACATGAACGTGGAGTAAATTTGAATTGTAAACGTGTTGGTCGTATTTTTATGTGAAATAAAAAAATTATATCGTATTATGAACTTTGACAGCAAAAACTTATCTTTCTTCTTTTGTATCTTTGTTTTTTCCAGTACCCAAATAGGTAGCCTAATTTGGGTACCCTGCGTTTTCACATGACCCGAATGATTTTGTCTAGAGATTTGTTTTCTTCTTTTTCTTCACGACTTTATTAAACTAGGATTCTGCCTAAACAAATCATGCTCTCAAAATATTAACAGCACAAAAAAACATTCAGCCATTGATGAATCCACTGGGTCCTCAACTAGGAGTGTTGTCTCTCGAAGAAAGAGCGAATATTCAGTTAGAATGATTATATGTTCAGGGAATGGAACAATTCCCAGTGGGCAAAATCTTCAAAAAGTGTCTGTGGAGATGTGTTTTCTATAGGAATGACAAGCAATATCGCCTGCTGTTTCAATAAAAAAAAACAATCCTCCACAGAGACTCTTTGAAGATTTTGTCCACTGGGTTGTATTTCTATTTATGTTTTCTTAAAACATGTTCTATTTTGTTAGAAGTTTGATTGATTGATATTTGTAGTGGAAAGGTTAATCTTGAATATCAAATAACATTCTTCCACACAGTTTATTCTTTCAAACATACTTACCTTGTCTAGTTCACCATTCCTTTTTTTACGACTTGTGATTATATAAACATTCACGTCAGCAGAAGAATTTCTTTTTGGACTTGTTTGTCGCAACTACAAAATGGTTAGTATTGGGAGGTTCACTCACATCTTTTATATTTAATTGATAATATTTTGCAGTTAGTTTTCATGAAAAAACGGATATTATTTTCGACCAGTTTTAGTCTTGAAATTTTGTACGGTTTTGCTTCATTACTTTGCAGTGCAGTTTTATTTTCTTGTTGCAAAACTTCTGTAAGTTCAGTTGTATTAACTTGCAAATAATCAGTTTTTGTTTTTGTTTCATGCACACTGTCGTTTCGTAGACGATTTCTCATAAATAGAAATGAAACAAGAGCCTTACGGCTTGACGATCAGCACGAACTTAGACTTTGTTCACACTATATCCTTTGGAGTATTAAGATATTAAATCGGATAGGACTTTCGTTCACATTGCATGGAGACACATTGATCAAATCTTTTTGTGAGAACTCTGTGACAAACTTTCATGTTATAAATGGGATTTGCATTTGAATTGAATTTTTGTTGAACAACTATTTATGGTGTAACTTTTGTTTTTCTTTCGATTTTGATATCGCATTGATCAAATTAAAAAAACAAACTATATAAGGTATTAGGGTATTAAAGGTCCTATTTGGAAACTTTAATTCCGCTATCTGCTTTTCCGCTGACTGACTGACTGACCAACGCGCTTTAAATATGCAACTCATACTTTAAAAGCAACTCTTGAATTTTGTACACCAACTCGTGGATTTGTGATACCAACTCGTAAAATTATTATAACAAAAATACAGCAATAATACTAACTCGTAACTCGTGATTGAAAAACAAAAATATAACTCGCAACTCGTAATTTTATTGTAGCAACGGGTAACTCGTTACGGGCAACTCGCAACTCGTGACTTATTCATACTCTGTATTTTGAGCATGTGGTGATGGTTACAAGATCAGGCTATACTGCGTGTAATTAAAAGCTGATATACAGGATCATATCACCTCAACACATTTCCCGAATTTCTGTTAAAGTACCCTGTTTTGGACTAAACAGCCGGTATAATGCCCAAGTAACTTGAAATTGTTCTACGGAGAGTTTTGATAATAAGGATAATAGCTAAATGATACTGCAAAAAAGATGTGAAATAAAATAAATTTCATCAAAGGGAGGTTGGAGGTATTCAATAGGACAAACCATTATGTTTAAACAGAAATTCGGAAGAGGTGTATTCAATTTGCATTATTTAAAGGGATCCTACCATCTAAAATGAAAATTTGTTATTTGTTTATAAACCAGGAAAAAACAAGATTGCCATCGGACTTTTTTGACAGAAATGAATCACTGCTATGCAACACTGCAAAAACGTTCACAAAATACAGCCGCCATTACAGACTTTCGCTTCGATCTAAAATTCAGTTATAGCGTCCAGTCCCCACGCGCCGTGTGACGTATGAGTCCACAAACGAATATAGAAAGAATGTACTCGCCCAGTGTAGATCCACTTGTTTTCAACTTTTTTAAGGCTCATTGAACACATTTATCTTTACCATAATCACCCACAAGTATAAGATAGGTAAAATAACAAAAAAGTGTAATGAAATTCAATTCCATTTCCACAAACAAAACAAAATATTTTATTCAAAATTCCCAAGAATCGACTTTTCAGTCATTTCTCAGAAGAAAAATCAAAACAAACATTCGTCTTTACAACCCAAATTGAAAGATTCGACCCAAATTAGCAATATAAACTCTTTTAAGTTCATCGATTTGTTCGAAGAGATGACGAAGATTACGAATCAGACATCTTGGAAAAGTGCTTACCGTGCTTGTCTATATTTATTTACAACACTTCATCTCTGGTATGATAGACCAACTTGTTGTTTATTACTTGAGCCGTATAAGGACTAGGGGCTACTCTGAAGTTTGTTTTGATGAGGAAGAAGCGAATTCTTGGAAAGACAGTACATTATTACAAAATAATGTTGGCTGATTATCGACCCTAGCGTCTATTTTATACCTTATAAGATATGGGGATGTTTTATTTATGGTCTGAGGAAGTGTTTTACAGAATATTGTTTTAGATAGAAGGATCCCTTTAAATCTATTATTACATTTCAGCTGATAATTACTCGTACGTGTAACAGGAATATCACGCGGAAGTTAATTACTCAGTTACATAAAAACGTAGCTTAAAAACTTTCCAAGGGTCATAACCATAACATCTTTTCCACATTTTAATTACCTCATTTATGAATTAATAGACTTTTCTGTAAATTACACCGGAGTAGATTTCACCTCGTTTTATTACGTATTATTATTACGAGCTTAAGCAAGATAATCTGATTCTTAATTTTTCTCTGAGGTGTCGTTTCCTTTTTCCTTTACGGAAAGGTCTAAATAATGATGAATAGGCGGAAAATGTTTAATAAATAAATTAATATCAGTACAAGTTTTCCTAAACGATTCTTAAGTTCATTGTTTATATGACATACATTTCAAACAACACTTTTTCTAACTCAACCGTAAATAAACTTTGATTAATTTTAGATGGGATTTATAACTTCAACTTCGCTCATTTTTGTTGCAAGTCTCTGTTGTGGTAAGTGTAAACGATTAAGCATAACGATTTGTCTTAACATAAAGACACTGAATGTACATTCATAGTATCAAACAACATAATTAGCAACTAATCTTCTTTTTTAGTTTTGGCATGTGGAGGAGGTAGTGGCCCTGAACCCCCTAAACCCCCTAAAAGTAAGTTTAGAGTAGGTTAAGATGGTCTCTCTTTTGTCGGGTCTGAAATATTTCCACTTTAGAATTAAGTTAGACAAAAGAGTGACCGTCTCAATTGACCGTTAAGTTTAAAGCCTTATTGCATCCGGAAGCTATTCAATCATAGACGTAAAAACACGTTTTGACACTTTCGGTTAAACTAATTTATTTAAATAATACGTGACAAGTGAGAAATTGCTCACTTTCTATAATGAAATTATGGGCACCCCCATTATGGTCCCATGGAGGTTCGAGTTATCGGGAGTTTACTGTATGATCATCTAATAATATTTGGAATAAAAAAACCCTCAAATAACCATGATTATATAAATTCTTTTTGATATTCTTTTTTTTCCAGCTACATCGACAACTACAAGAAGAACAAGTACAAGTACAGAAGCCCTATCAACAGGTAACACTACAACTGGTGACCAGGCTCTTTCCATGAAAATCCCTATCAACAGGTAACAATACAACTGGTCACCAGGCTCTTTTCATGAGAATCCCTATCAACAGGTAACAATACAACTGGTTACTAATACAGGACTCAATAATTTTGTGGGCATAAATGTGGGCATAGCATGGTAATAACCATGATAATAACCAAATGGAAATCCCTGCAAAAACATGTCTTCCTTTCCCTGGCTACAGATTTAAATGAAAGTGAAATCAGCTCGTTTTTTGAACAAACAAATTTTCAGAAATGTTTTTTATAGCAGACAATTGATGTACTGTTTAACTATAATCATGTTTTTAGAGTGCCTGGCTGCCATTTGTAGTGGAAACCCAAGTAACACATTAAGACTATGCGATGCTCAAGGTTGTGGAAATTATGGAGCAAGCCGGTAAGCAAAAGGTTGAGAAGGATGAATAAGGAAATTTGCTGCTATTGAAGACAACAATTTCATTTTTCTTTTACAGGGGTAGCAGAACTCATAGAGGCGTTGATATCAAATGTACACCAGACAGCAGTGTTTACGCCCCTTTCACTTCCACAATCGTACGCCGATCAAATCCATATGCCCATAATAACGTAGCATATAATAATGGTTTACTGATCAGGGGAACCGGAGATTGGACAGGTTAGTCCTCTGAATTATAGAACAATGGTATTGTGTGAAAATTTCTGTAAAACTCAACAAGTAACAAAGAGAACCAGAAATAATATAAGAAAATATAAGAAAAGAATATAAGAATATATATAATAATAATAAGATATAAGAAAAGAAGACCATTATTAGATGAAAATGATGTTATACAACGTGAAACAAAAGCTCCTTAAAGAAAAGAAACTATATTGTAATTACTTTAGAAATCATTATTTTTCATCGTTATTTAAGGTTTTGAAGCTAAAATTTGGTATTTCACCCCATCCAGCACAAGTGGATCAGTGATCAGTGGTGGATATATTGGCCAATCAAAGCGTCTGCCTTATGCAGGCATAACACAGCATCTTCATCTCGAATTACGGAAAAATGGCGTCATTGTGAATCCATCTTCGTACATTTGTTAATCCTATTCTTCGTGGTGGCTGCATTATACCTTTCCTTAATTTCGATCTAAACGCCGAATTGCAGACAATTTTGCTTGTCTAATCTTGTTTTCAATTTGCTTTATATCTCTTATACTGGGAATTAGAATAATGGAAACTATTACTAAGTGATAAAGTAATGAAATCAGTAAAACAATAAATTACATAAAAACGATGTTACGGATATCGAGTAAGCCATAATACGGTGTTTAAACAGATATTCGGGAAAGGTGTATTTATTATGTATTTCGTGTTTCAAGGTTGTTATTCTTATTCTGAATATTTTTACGGTTTGTTTGAATCAATCTTTCAATTTCAATCAAGATAACTTCCCCAGTGAATGGTTAAATTAAAAGTGTTTGAAAGATCGTTGCATGGTTCTGACTCCAATGATACTACTATATTTACTGATAGATGCAATTTCATGTTTTCTTTCAAATTTTGTCTAAATGTATTGCATGTAGTAGGATTAGCGGTTTTAAAGAGGCTCTTTTGATAAAGTCTAGTTCATTTTGTATTCAACATTTAATAAATGTTCAGGAGGTCTGGCTGCGCTTTTATTGGAGAATGGCGTTTATCCAGTTTCTCAGCAACTAATGCTGCTTAATCGTTGAAATTTTGTGATTCTTCCCGAAATTTATAGAGAATGGTACTATTACAACAGCTACTTCCAGAGTAACATAAAGATTGACAGGTGGTCAACCGAAAAAAATTATAAAGTTCCCAATACATTTTTTGAAATGGAAATTTTGTGAAGAACTATTTATCCATAAAATATCCTGAATTTGCCGCGTTTTTAACAAAATAGGAAAAATCAAATGATTCGTCATGCACAACTGTTAACACTGTTGTTGCCTTTATGATCACGTCATCGTGACAGTTGATGGTATTCGATTTAAACGTCGTATCTTGTCCGAGTTTCGCCTGCGTTTAAACAGAAATTTGGGAAGTATTATCATATAAAATCTCAATAAATAAAACAAGATATCAATTTCCAAACATCAACTTTCTATAAATTTCGTTTCTATTCTATTCTTTTTCTTTGAAAAATTAAAAAAAATCACAGCTTCTTTCTTCATCGACTTTTATTGAAAAAGCGTACGTTGATAGAAGAAAATTCGATGAACGTTCGAAAAGACGAATTCGTCCCATAGGTATTTCTTTTCATATATATCCCCGTAGAAATCCAAAGATGTCAATTGTAATTTATAATCCATTTTGGCTACCTTTTGGCGATTTTGGCATATGGAAGCCAATACGAGGTAAAAAAGTTGCCAGTAAAAATTGAATCGACTATTGCCGCAACTGTAATCAAGTTGGCTGCTGTAAACAAGCATGCATCACACGATCAATTGTTTGGTGCAGCAGAAGATTATGTACTTTTGTACCCAAATAATAAAGAAGTTTTATATTTACCTGGATTGCCTTAATAATTTTCCCGAAAAATTTGACATGGACCCTTGGAACAAAAGAAAAGTTTGTTAATGACATTGTGAAACATGTGTGCCTTTCCTAACGTTTGGAAGAAATTGTAGAGGTTAAAAAGGGCAAGGCATATTTGGGGTTTGTGATATTTTAAAATTACATGTGGATGATCCAAGTCGTGAATTAGCTAAAGCATCCTCATCAGTTTCAGATCTATTAAGTTCTTTTTGCAAAACGAATTATTCTTCAGGTGATAATTGAAAATTAAAATTATTATAATTTAAGATGTTTTTTATAACTTAACCAATTTTATTGAATCATTGGAAGCTGGGAAGCTGAACTTTGTAATGTTATTGAGTTTATGATTAAGGAAATGAAGAAACACGCAACAAAACATTATCAATAGAAGATTTCTTAAGATTTTATACCGGTGTAACCGTCAAAAAGTACTCCCCGAAAAAAAGTACTCCCGGAGTCTTTTTTAACTGGGAAATAAGCACTCCCCCAGTCTTTTTTCCCCAGAAAATAAGCACTCCCTCTGGGTAAAAATAACTCCCCTTTGTTTCACTGGGGAGTGTTTTTTTTCCTGGAAAGAAACACTCCCTAAAAGAAGCCCTTCCATTGGGAATATGGCTATCGAATGTTTTGATTATTATCTTCTTATACTAATACGCAATCTTGCTTTTTTCTTACCTAACTTTGAAAGAAAGAACTTTCGGAAAGTTTTCTCGGGAAGTTCGTCCATGGATATTTGTTTATGTTTTTTCCGTATTAGTATAAGGCACTCCGGTTTAGTGCTTATAATTGTTTTATGATACGAAATACGTTAGGGAAGACATGATATATGATCTCAGGCGGAGACTTCGAATTACAATCGAACGTAGCAGCTATTGACAACGAATGATAAATAGTCGTTTGAAGAAAAAAGAAGCGTTTGTTTACATTTTTTAAGACAAAGTAATAATAAGAAACATGCATAAAAAAACAAGTTTTTATTACGAAGAATAGTTTTTACACATTAACGACTTATGTTGTGTAATGTTGAAGGTTGAAGACGTATCAAACGGCATTTTATCCTATCTCGGTTTGTTTTTTTAGATTTCCAAAGAAAAAAAAGAAAATTTAGTAAAAACTGTGTTGAGCATGGTATTTTTTAGTATGTTAGAAAGAAGAAAGTCAAGAAGGAATAAAAGATTAGAGATTTAATTAATCTGTTGGTTTCGGCCGTGAGTAAAATTAGTTTCTCTGTTCCTGGAATTTATAAAGAAAGAACTTTGAAGAAATTTCAGCTTTGAAGAAAGAAACATTATTTGGAGGTATGATTCTTTTTAGGATTTAGTTAATACCTTATATCGTATATATGTAAATCTGTATACACTCCAAAAGTTAATTTTGCGTGGGTAGTTTTGTGTGTGAGTGAGATATTTCACAATTTGTGAATAATTTTTCTGAGATTTAGCATTGATAATTATGAATAGGTTTACCACAAAGACTGAAAGAATTTTTGGTTGATAATAAAGTTAGAAAGTGGAAAGAATTAAGAATTGGTTAGGATTCAGAAGTCGAAAAAATACAGCCTTTTATTTAAATTTTCTTATTTTATTAATTTTTTTTGTAGCAATTTGTTTGAGGGACTTGGAACTATGACGTCATTATCATGACGTTAAAATATATTGCCGACTACATGTCGTTCACAATTGAATTTGTGTGCAATTTTTCGCTGGGCTTAATATATATGAGATTAAACGCATAATTATTGCGTTAACTGTTGCCGTTTGGGGCCCATATTGGCTTTGAGTGATGGCTCAAATTGATTTCTTCAGTAAAACTTTACATTAAATATGATTCGACGTAAACATGTAATAACATTTTTAACAAACAAACTTCTTCCGTGTTCCGTGAATTCTATTTTTGGCGACAAAGAAAGGAGAAATCAATAGTTTTACCTCGGGTAAAAAATTCATGAATCGATGAAAGATTTTAGGGCGGCGTTTTGGACTGCGTTGTTGTATTTCATAGAGTTATTATCAAATGGTTAGTATAGCGTGTAAAAACATCTTATTGGGAAAGATGTAAAAAATTTTTACACGGTATACTAGTAATATAATAAACTTCAATGACAAAACTGTGTCGAAAGTAGTAGAAATGTCGAACCAACAACGACAACACGTGGATCTGAAACGGTTGACGAATTTGTAAGAAGTAAAACCTATCCACCAGAAATAGCGAAAGATAAAGGTAAAAAAGCAAATTTCAGAAGAGCCTGTAAAAACTTCACCCTTTTTAATGGAGAATTGATGTACAAATGTAAACGAAGGGTTGTATTTGAAAAAGAAAGAAGAAAGACAATTATTCATGATGTACATGAAGGTATCGGAGAACATTCAATGGCTAAAGCATTGGCAGCTCATCGTGGCCGTGAATCTACATACCAAAAACTTTCTGAACGATTTTTCTGGAATGGCATGATCGAAGAAGTTAAGGACTATATCAAAGCTTGTAAAAATTGCCAACATCAAGGGAAAATTTTTAAAACAATCAGCCCAGAGCTACAATGTATCCCCGTGCCTAATGATGCAAATTGGCATAGCTTATGCACTCTTCCTGAAGTTGATGGGTTTAAACACTTAATAGTCTGCATAGACTACTTTTCGAAATGGTCCGAATCCAAAGCTGTGAAGGACAAAACTGCACCAACAGTTGCAAATTTTTTATATGAAATCATATGCAGGCATGGCTGTATAAAAATACAAATTAATGACCAAGGCAAAGAGTTTGTCAATGAAGTCTCGGAGAGCCTCCTCGAAATGACAGGCACCGAACAAAGAATAACCTCTGCGTATCACCCCCAATCAAATGGATTATGTGAGCGTCAAAATCGTACCATCAAGGATTCTTTGATAAAAGTCTTGGAGGAAAAACCGAATGAATGGCCAAACATCATTGATGGTATATTGTTCGCCCATAGAGTGAGTGTCCACTATTCAACCAAATATTCACCATTTTTTTTAATGTATCACCGCCATCCCATTTTGCCAATAGATATCAAGTACGACACCATACACCACAATAATACCGAAGATGAATTGGAGAATGGCTACGACACCGCTACAATTGAGGCAGTACTTGAATCAACAGCTCTCCTTAGAGAGACTACAAACGAGAAAGTCACTCAAAATATAAAGAAGGCGCAGACCAAGCAGCAAAGGGATTACAACAATCGCCATACCAATCTTTCCACAACATTGCCTGTAGGATCAAAGGTGCTGTTACAGAACCAAAAAAGGAAAGATAGAAAAGGGGGTAAATTCTCATTCAAATGGATTGGACCTTACACCATAAAATCAGTATCAAAAACTGGACTCTGTGTACTCGTTAATGAAAAAGATGTTACTCTAAAGAAGAAATACAATGTAAGTTTGCTGAAACCATAAACCTCCTCTGATCCAGATCCTTCCAACCTTGAAGAGACTAACGAAACAAATCACGAGAGCGTTGATGAAGATACGCAGAAAGAAACTGGTAAGAATCTTTTTGACAACTTGCCTCAAGAAATACTTGAAATTACCGTGATTTACTGCTATCAAATGCCTGGTTAAATGATCGCATTATGGATACAGCGCAGAAACTAATCTGCAAAGAAATTAGTGCAGACGACGAGTCTTATCAGTCGGTGCTTAACTCCGAAAAGAAAACCATCGATCCCTTCCACCATGTATCTCAAGAGCATGTTCAGCTTCTTCATAACGGAGAAAACCATTGGTTCCTTAGTTTTTGTTCAAATTCGCGTGTACAAATCTGTGATAGCCTTCATTCAAGTTTAACCCGCTTATCAAAGAAATCAATTCGATCTCTTTATAGGCACTACGTAGCCAATTGTGGAGAACAAATTATAACTTTTCTACCTGTACAAAAACAGCCAGATAGTTTCAATTGCGGACCTTTCGCAATTGGCTACGCTGCAGAGATTCTTGACGGACGCTCACCTGTAGAAGCTGTATTTGATGTAAATAAGATGAGGGGACATTTAATCACCTGTTTGCAGATGCAGCAACGGACACCATTTCTGAAAGTTTAGATTTTTTTGTTATTATTTTGTTAATTTTTTGAAGACTACCATTTGGTAAAAATCTTTATTTGTTTCATTTTAAGCAATAATTAGTCTAGCTAACAATCTACGTAGCTCTTTTGTTAATATTCAACATTTTCGTTGGGCAATACTGCCGTCACATCAATCTCTAAAGTATTTATAATCTAATTTGAATCCGATACTTGTGCAAGAATTCCTTTGTACTTAGGAGAAGAGTTTTATTTCGTTACTTTTTTTGTAGTTGTGATTCTTGGTTTTTGAAAAGAAGAGAAAGATCTTCTTTTATTTAGATCTTGAACCCTTTTCAGTGAAAGTGCTTTTTTCAAGGGATTTTCATTTATTTCAAGTTTTTGATTTCATAAATTTTAATTGGTTAGAATTACAGTTTATCTATTTGATATTATTATTTGTAATAGTTACTAATATCAAAAACGTTTTTAATTTTCAATAGATTATGATAATCATGCATTTACTTAATGTTTCTTGATTACGTCCTTATAATGTCAGGTACTCCTGTAAGCGCCGTTTGCACAACTAGTAACCATCAAAATTACCAGAATCATCATTGCATCTCCACAATCGAAATCATCAAAGCCATCATCTTCAACACGACAATTACGCCAGTTACTAGTTTTACAAACAACATCCTATAACTCCTTAAAATCTTAGAAATGAAAAAAAGATCAAAAAGATTTTACTATCCATGCATTTAACATAATGCATTATTTGAATGCTAATTATTAAGCATCGGACATGGTCAATATTGACGATAGAAAATAACAGGTCTTTTATCGAGAATACTCGCATACTAAGTTTCATTAAAAATAAGCAAAGCTGCAAAGAGTTGTTAAGCTTTTTATTCCAGTACCAAAAATCCAAAATTGACGACGTTATAAATGAACATAGACAATATTGACAACAAAATGTAACATTCTTATATCTAGAATACTCAATATCAAGTTTCACCAAAATTTAACTATAGCTATAGCACACAGTAAAACGTTAAGTATACCAAGATTCGGCAAAAATGTATTTCAGTGAAGTTAGCCTTACTGCTAAGAAAAAGTTACCTCATCTATGTTGACTTTGTCTACTTTGTCTAAAAGGGGAGTGGATATTTCCCAAAGGAGTACTTTTTTCCTGGTAAATAAATACTCCCAGGAGTCATCTTTTCCCAGGAAATAATGACTGGGGAGTGCTTATTTCCCAGTAAATATGTACTGGGCACTCCCCTTTTTTACGGGAGTATAAATTTACGGTGACACCGGTTCGAAATATGTCACAGCATTGTTGGTAAAGAAAAAATAAATTTATTCACTACGTCAGAGATGAACGCACAGATAACTGGCATGGAATGCGTGTTATTGTAAATACTTGTAATTTCACATTCCCATTAAATAATTGAGGATTTGGGAAAGCTTAACATTTTTACAATGTGATTTCATCAAATAGCAAAAAGTTTATTAAGTTTCAACTTGATTTTTGTTATATACTTTTGTTTAGTTTTCTCAACATGTTAATACAGTAGTCTTTTAAGTTAATTGTGTGTCAGACTTGCAGTTGGCAATGAAAACACCTTATACTACTAGTGCTGTGTACACTTTATCATTGTTTTTTTTAAAACAAGGACGTCTAGCTTCAAGTGCTATCTAAAACCCATCGATCTTCATTTTTATCTCTTATGACTTCGGACGATTTTTCAACCTGAACTTGAATTTGTATTGTACATATGTGATCAGGTGTTATGTTAATTCATCATTTGATATTGTTCATATTTTGGTTTTCATATTTTGTATGTTGTTTATTTAGGGGATGGGTGTTTTGTTTTTGTTTATTTAGGGATAACGTTAGCTTGTGTCAGCAAATTTACCTTCTCAACATACTTGTTTCACCTCTTTATCACCCAAGATAAATAAAAACATTAGAAAAATCTGTTGTTTTGAAAACTTCATACTTCAGAGTTTACATTTGAACGAAATATTGACAAGTAGCATGAGCAATTTTCTTTTTTTTTCTTCTTCTTCTTCTTTCTTCTCTTTCTAAACTAGACAAATGTTTAGACTTGAAGCCCAGGCTATAACAACACAGGCACAGAAAATATGAAATCTATAGATTAATAAATGAATTTCTTTGAACCGTCAAAGTTTTCATTCCTGAATACTTCAACATGCTGCGTGTGTAATGTCAAGGAACAACTTTTCAGCATTAGTCCAGTCTAGTGGGGGTATTCCTTTCGTAAATTTTGTATGACGTACAAAAAGTAATCCTTCAATTCCTCTCCGTTCCATACATCGATTCCAAGGCTACATCGGTAACATCGTACTGGTACAAATCTTCAACATCGTGGTTTATTACAGATATTACCTGATAGGGTAGGGATGGATAGGGTAGGAAGGAAAAGGGTCGCCCAGGAATAGCATCGTTCCTTGACCTTCGTATATGTAGTAGGTGTTCCATAACAACTTCACTTGATCCAATTCCTTTTGTATTAAAGAGGCAAATACAAACTAAGCGCACTCCATGTGAAAACGATTCCCCAAAATGAGCTAGCCTCTATGAACCATATCTTTAAAAAATCGATTAACCATGTTGTAAAGCCTTTCTTGGCATGCGACCACCAGTTTCTATCCTTTTATTAGATGGCGATGGACCAAACCTGCATATGTGCCTGCATATCATTGAGTAAAGCGCATTGCATTGCTATTAACTCATTCTCCGTTACGCAGTCAGTTTGTACAAGCTTGGGGAAAACCCCTAAACTTTTAAGCGCCTCAACGTACAGATGCGCAGGAACGTGTGGATTATTATTGGACCTGGTAACCTATTATTATAGGTTATTATTATTATTAACCTGGAGTATTATATATATATATATATATATATATATTATATATATATTTGGCTTGAGTTTGTCGTGACCATCAACATACCAACATTCATTTGGACCTAGAGAAGTATATGTACATTTCCTAAGGCATCTTGCTCGTCGAATTTCGGCGCCATTGGATCAATCTCTCTCGATAGTCTCATGACTACATCACGAGCAACAACTATACCATACGACGCTTTGAGTGCATGCCACATACCACGATAGCCACGAAGATAGTCTTCGAATTTTATCAGCAATTATTTGCTTTAACTTAGTTTCAGAATACATCATATTTCTTCGTTTTAAAATATACGAAGCAAGCCTCCGTTTAAAAGTTCGTAAACTCATGGTAATGTGATGGTACTGCTTCAGAAACATTACGATTGCTTCATAACGAAATCCACCGAGAAAATAGTGTGTTATAATATCCCTCTCTGTTCCATGTTTCAACAACGGAATTACATCAGTTAGAATTTTTTTCTTGTTCCACAATTACGGCAAAATGCATCATCGCTATCAAGCCTTTTCCGACCACGCACACAGAACGATAGCTCCGCCGTGTTCATTACTTAAGATCTGTTTGCGCAACACCAATTTCACGTAACCGAGGGCAGACTGCCCCTGTATTTCTTTATCCTTCAAATAGCTTTCATTTTTCGCTTCCACTTTTTCTTTCTATTAATTTTGAATTTTGTTTTCTCGATTCATTTTGTCTTGGCCTTAGAAATTTTATTTCATTTCTCTTTAATTTTGCTGCTATCGCCAAATTAAGAATTTACCTTGAATGCCCAGTGTTAGCTGTGTGATGGTGTATCTGCATCATGACACCGGGACTTGAAGACACTTTTTGTTATGTATATTTTTGATTTGATGGCTCCAGATTTGCACAAGGTGTGAATATTAGACAATTAATTCACAAATTTAAGAATTAAATTTAAGTTATCTTATTTTAGCGAAGATATTTATTCGACGACTCACCTTTTTTGGATATGAAATATTGGCTATTGAAAGATAATTTTCAATTTCCATGCTGGGTAGCGAAGAAAATTGTTCGCTTTACACAATCCCAGTTTTTCCTTGTTTTTGGATATCGGATACAGGATTTCGGGGTTCCAGGATAAGATTTTTTGGTATAACTTGTTTCTTCATTTGACTGAATGCGTCCAAGGAAATAGGGTTTCTTGATAATGATGAAAAAAAAGACCTTAGTCTTATTAGTTAATTTGAACTTCGTCAATTTAGACTTATGCCGAATTGTTAAAGCCTATCAACTTCTAAATTATTGCTATAACGGGGATTTTTAATCAGCATAAAATTAAACAAACATCTAGGAAAACCGATCGAATACATTAGTTAGAATGTTTAATTTCTTATATGATCAAACAGTAAAGACATGAATTATAGATAGTTTTTATTTGATACTGTTTTTATTTAACATTCAATTAAAGCATTTGTTACTCAGCGAGATCTTCCATTTTAATTTAGCTATGTTTTATTTATATCTTTTTTAATTTTTATATTTATTTTTAATTTGTATTTGTTTTGGGATTTGTTTAATATTGCTTTTGACATTGGCTTAACTATTTTTTACGAATTATTTGTCATTTGCGAATTTGTTTTCGAGGTTCTTCTATAAAATGTGGAGATGGTTGCTTATCTCATCGCTTTTCGCAACAGATTCCTTCGGTAATATTTTTGGTTATTATAGTAGTCCAAATAAGTTCACAGCCAGTATCAATCATTTTAATTTGTGCTTACATATTTTCCCTCATCTACAGTGTTTTTAAGTTCTATCAACATAGACTGTAATATGTAATAAAGGCATCTATAATTCGAACATCTAAGGGAACATACGAAATGATTCGGTTAACATTTTCAAATAAGTTCGCATATTCCTCTCTCGTTGTGTAATGCCCCATGCACAAGGCTCTGCCCTATTTGTGAAAATTATACAAAACGTCGTAAATATCGCTTCTGAGCACACTCGGGGTTTTTCTCAACAACAACCTGGAGCCTTAAGAGAAATAACTTAGTTCAGATAACGGAAAGAAAGCACAAACGTTTTTCTTATTGATCAATATTGTGTCAAAGTAGATAACTGTGAATCCAATCAATAGGCATCAAAACCCTGTCAGCTGAAGAGTCTTCTTGACAATATTGTTTATCTCTTTTATAGGTTGTGGCAATTGGAGGTATGCGAATAATGCAGACTACAACGTTAATGCAGAATACACTGACACAGCGGCAACCCAAGCTGACTGCTGCATATTTTGCCGTGGTCATCTTCAAACATCTGAATTAATTATTGCAGCGACATCTGAGGCAAATAAGTGCTGGTGTAACAAACACAAATACAATAACATTAATGTCGGTGGATATCTCTTTACAATGACGATATACCGTAAGATGTTTTTATTTTTTCATACTTGGTTCCCACTGTTCATTCCGCCGTGATGTTTATATGTCGAATCTATTCATACGGACCTCGTTTTAATGAGTGAAATTGTTTCACAGTAATTATTTAGTTATATATTTGACTCATTAGCAAATCGGAGTGGGACAATTTTCTTTAATTTTCAACACAGAAACGATGTCCGTATGGACAACTGACCCAGAATGCGACATATAAACATGAATTCTGGAAAGTTGTATTGCATTAAATATTGTCTAAAACTAGCCTTAAGTGATAGTCATTATCATATAAAAGTAGATCTTGAGGCTGGTGACGAAATTGTTACCTTTTAACTTAATCTGTTTTTTGTTTTTTGTTTTCTTAAACGTCGCCTGATGAATTTTTAGGTTTTTGGTCGAAATGAAAGCGATTGGTATCTCTCGCACTGTGGGAACCAAAGCTTTAGTTTTCACGTCCCAAAAAGAAGCTTATAACTATATAAGTAATTAAACAAGCTAAAACACATATTTTTTTATACAGTTAAACTAATGAAATAACGAGAACACTAATTGGCACTGTCGAGAAATTTATTGCCTGGTATGCCGTTAAGATACAAAGAATAAACGGCATAATTTGATGTTTACTAGATTTAACGGGGTGGGAAGGTTTCTAAAAGTACAAAAGAAATGTGAAGCGCTAAACCACAATGCTAGCTTATAAACGAAGCTCTATGATAATTATGATAATGAATAGAAATAAGTGTGTTCACAAATCTAGCTACATCCCCTGATAGGGTGAGTTATTTCAGCATCTTTCGTATGGAAATAAATGCAGATACTGATCGTTAGCGATGTAAGTACTTTCGAACAAACTAATTAATTTTAGGTCCACCACTAAACAAATTCGATACAAATCTGACAGTCGGTCAAAGTTATGACGTTTATGTAACCGTTCAGGAGTTTCAAAATGCAAGTGATATTCTTAAGATTTACGCAATTACTGATTTGAATAATCCTCTTGATGGAAATGGATGCATATCCATCAACAGTTTTAGCGAACATAATGGTTTAACAGCACCAGCAGCAAGAGTACTTCAAATGAGTGAAACTACAAGACAAAATGTAGCAATCGTTGAGACCTTTGAAAGTAATACCAATTATTTTGTCATGGTACATTATGCATTCAACTTTGCGGTATGAGACCTTCATTCATATTCAAAATTTGTCCAAAATGTCATGATTAAAATCACTAAAGAATTGTTATTAATTCCCTGGCCAATTAGATTTTGAACTTTTACCAAGGTTGCTGATAGATCCATAGAAGATGGAGGAACACTTTGGATGACATCCTTTTTCGCAAATAACCAATACACTGTGGTGGACCTAAAGCAGTTTACGGTGAACCAGCCAGCGTCAAAGTCATGTGAGCTGACAAACATTGATATTGCTTGGAAGGAAAGTAACAGGTTAGTTTTTATCATATATCGGTTACAAAGTTGGAAAGGAGGGATTAATGATGGGTAAACACTCCATGAATGAATAATTAATCATGAGATAATTCGCTATTAACATGCCCTTTCCTGAGATATTTCAAGCATGTCTTTCAGCAGGCACATGACGTTGTTTTAACGTCCGAACAGACGTCGTAAAGACGTTCATATAACGTTCATAAACGTATAGACTTTCAAATAACGTTTAAACGACATCGTTAGCCTGATGGGAGATGTCCGAATGATTCTACCGGTCCCAGAGGCGTAGCTAAAAATTTGTGGAGGAGTGTTTAAAAATTTAAAGTAGAAAAGGAAAACGTGCAAGTAACCTAATCGACACTTAAGACTGAAAAGACAGATCATAACGTTGGACTCCTCCATTTTTTTTGACTGACCCTGAATACGCCTATGGGTCCCTCGGCTGTCTACTTCTTCTTCGGTGCGTATGGACTGAAATAAGACCAAGAAACGGGCCTAGAGACAAACTATTGTTAGCAGTGCTTCAGGTGAAAAAATAACGACCTTGTCTTAAAGAATTTTTTTCTGGCATTTGATCATCGAATAGGCTGATTTCTTGTTTTTGAAAAACTTAGTCATGACATTTGTAGGGAGTTTATTGTTGATGTAAAGATGGAAACCAGCTCTTCATGCAACACTGACTTAACGAATATTCGAGTGGTAGTTCATCATACTCCAGATATTGAAATGAATAATTTGAAATATGATCATCACAGTATCAGAGCAACAACAGTAAACAAAGCGTCTTCAAGTGTTGAATTAACGGTAAGTAACTATGTTCCAGTTACGATCTAGAAAATCCATAAACGTATGATGGGACAGTGAGTTGAAAATGCCATAAACTTTATCTGGAATAAATGGATTCGTATATGTTTAGTTCGATCGATTGTTCATACGGTCAAATATAAACATTACAATGGAATATGGATTCTCTAAACAATTCCGTGGTTTAAAGGAAGTCATGTTTGTCGTGGATGTTCTGTATACAAACATTGCAGCAAACGTTCGATTACCACAGGCATTGGCGGAGAAGTTCCGTAAAATGATTTATGGAGAGGGAGCCAATGGTAAATCAAACATTACTTTTTGTAATGCTTCGTTTGTTCTAAAAATGAATGTGGCAGAACTTCATTGATTTTTTATTTCCAAATATCTCATCATGGTTACAAATTTCCAAATTTATACGCATATTTTATATTATTATTATGTTTTTTAATTTATTATATTTCAATATTTCGAAATTTTTTGATCCAGGACAATGTGGTCTGTATTGATTGACTTTATGAATTACTTATTTTAAAGGATATTCCTTTAAAGGCATCTAAACGAATTTTGAAACGAAATTGCTTAGGCAAACAAACACATAACATACTGATTTGCATGCACCAAAATTAAAGGATTACATACTTCCCAGTGGGCAAAATCTTCAAAATGTCTCTGTGGAGGAGTGTTTTCTTTAGGAATGGCAAGCAATAACACCTGCTGTTTCAATAAAAAACAATTCCTTCACACTCCTTGTGTCAGCAGCTTAAAGTCATGATATCAAATACTAACTATAATATTTCTTTGATGCTATGATTTTTTATCATAGTTGTTCAACCGCTGAACAACCGCTGAACTTTGCCATTTATATGGTAAAAACTGAGATATACTTAGAGTATTTATTTCAACATGATGAGGCGAGAATTACTTCAATAAATTTGTGCAGTGCCTGTCAATAGCCACACAGTGTGGTTTGAACGTTATATGGACGTGTGTAAATGTCTGAACATTAACGTGCTTGCTGAATGTTCCTTCACTAATAGATATGTTCACCGACACTGCGTCACATTGGAAACATTTTTCTTCTTGATTTGCTGCTAAAATAAGGCTTTTGTATACATTGTACATTTCTATATTGTTTTGTTTAAGTATTTTACGTTCGACATGGCGACAGTGCGTTGTGCATGATGAAAAATGGTGATACTGTTGAAGCCAACGATGAATGCATGCTGTTCCAACAAATTCCACACAATTTGCTTGCACTTGATGGCAGCATGATCCCACAATGTTTGAATGTTGATACAATCGCTACCTTCGCTAACTGCACTAAGGAAAAACGATTTTCGATGACACAAAGAGTAATCAAGTCTCTCCTTGGAACATATGTATACACTTCCGGCTCGAAATCATCGGGCTATTCCTTATCAAGTTCTTCGTCGCTGTTGCATAGAGAGTATCAAAACTCAAATTTCAAATACAGTGAAGGTGTGTTTCAGTTTTAATACGATTTCGATTTGATAAGTTGTTGTTTTTCTGTTACTCTCCAATAAATAAGCAAAAAAAATAACATGCATAAAAAACTTTGAATATATTTTGAATATAAAACCCTTCATATTTCTTTGAAATGAGGTAGTTAATTTAAATGAAATCCCTTTAGTTCGTAGGGAGTGGCGAATTCTCGTATCATTCTGTCAATGCGACCACATAAGGCAGAATATGTATTTTTTTTAGCAGTAACACACATTAACGAACACCGGTAAACAAGAAAGCCTAGGCGCTCGTCAAATTTGAATTTATTTTATCTTATTTATTTATTTTTTTTAAATTATTTTATTTTATTTACAGTATGTCTAATTTTTCATTTGCTTCTTCCTTGTATGGGTCAATGGGTACCTACTTCTTTTCTTAGTTCCTTTGTCTCATTGCGTCTTAGATATGGTTCTTAGCAGTGAAATCAGCGAAGTTTCTTTATTTGTTTACCAAGATGCATTCTCCATCTGCACACCAGGACTGAAAAAGTAAGTTTTTAAAAAGAAATATGTATAACAAAAGAAATATGTATAACAAACAAAAATAGTGCTTTATAATTATGAATTTTGCCGTTTGGACGTTGATTTCTTCATAGCGTTTTTGCTTTGAACATGCTGCTACTTCCAATGTTACATCCAATATTTTGCAAACATTCACGACTTTTGAAAAGGAATTGTTGGATTGTTGATTTGTGCAACTCAGGAGCCTGAGATGATAATACCCAGTGGGCAAAATCTTGAAAAAAGTATCTGTGGTAGAGTGTTTTTTATTGAAACAACAGGCAATATTGCTTGCCATTCCTATAGAAAACACTCTGCCGCATAGACTTTTTTCAAGATTTTGCCCACTGGGTATTATCATCTCAGGCTCATTACTGAGTTGCACAAATCAACAATCCAACAATTCCTTTTCAAAAGTCGTGAATGTTTGCAAAATATTGGATGTAACATTGGAAGTAGCAGCATGTTCAAAGCAAAAACGCTATGAAGAAATCAACGTCCAAACGGCAAAATTCATAATTATAAAGCACTAAATTGGAAAAATAGTGGTTTAATAATCAGTAACAAAATTGATCAAATTGATCCGTAAATTGCATCAACGCATCAGAGAGAGGCTAAAATTAAAGGGTAGCAAATTGTGGTGCAATGTATGAAAGAAATTTTGGTTATCTAACTCAGAAGAACATCTCATCGGTTTTCTGATCGTTACCTAGCTATAAATGCATTTCTGTTCGGTTTAGATCTGCAGCATGTATACGTTATGACGTAGTTAAAAAGAAAGTTACCAGTAAATATTTTGGATTTTATTTTTTATGAACCTTTGAAACAATCAAATCAGATTCCAAAATTCGAGCAACAGTCGGTGAAGTTCTTTGATATTTATAGCAGGCTCACAATATCGTTTAAATGTTATACCGACGTCTTTCCCAGTGGGCAAAACCTTCAAAAAGTCAACAAGGAGGAGTGTTTTCTATAGGAATGGCAAGCAATATCGCCTGCTGTTTCAATAAAAAACTCTCCTCCACAGAGACTTTTTGAAGATTTTGCCCACTGGGTTATAGTATCTAAACGTTGTTCGAACGTTAACATGACATCGTGTGTAAGCTGAGAGATGGGATGGGTGCGAAGATCGCAATTAAGATAACAAGTAACTAGCTTCAGACCTGTTCAGATTTCAAAAATATCACATCTACCTTCCGTTACAGAAAACGGTAAACATGGAAAAGAACTATGGTTCGAAATTGTTAATTTTGAAAAGACTGCCAGTAACTGTGCAGCTAACCAGATTTTTATTATTTCCGTTCTAAAAAAAAATTATTAACACAATATTCTTAATCTGTCAATATTAATATCAATTGAACCGAGAGAACTTTAGCATATGCATATGATTTTTTGTAACAAATAACTAATAACCATTCAATATTCCTTTAGAGTATCCACCTCAGATAAAGGAGGTACTTGGGATGGATGATAAGTCAATATTGTATGGACGAAATGAAAAAGGACGGTATCTGACTTACAATGCAAAAAGAGAGATACCTCTTCTTTACATATCAGCTCGCATGTTGGAAAAATTTGAATCAAACAAAAATGTTATAAAATCCAAAATGTATAATCGATCTGACATGATATCATCCAATGATAACTTTACCGCGGATGGAAAAGATTATAAAGGTTGCTTCAAAAGATGACTATTATTTTACCGGTTGTTCCACATGTAAAACGTAATATCGGTGTTTTTCATATGGGAAGAATAGCTTAAACAAAAACTACAAAATAATTGTCTTCGCAAAACAACTAAATGATCAGACTATGATGTCTTCAGTTATCTCTATAATACATGATACAACTACCACAATGCAATACTAAAAAAAATCATTAAAAATGTTTCAATGAAGTAATAAATGTTTTTTATGAACAAAACTGATATTCTCTGTAAGGGAAAAAGAGAATTAAAAACACCCCAAAGCGAGTATCAACAATCCTTAAAAAAATTATGGTAACGCCCTATTTTGAGGCGAAATCAGGTTAACCCGCATGACGAAAGCCCCCTTCCCATTAAGTTCAATGTTTAAGATGTTTACATTTAGTAGACGGAAACAAAAGGCCATCCAAGTGTCAGACAACACACCAACATTGATTCTATGGGGGGAGGGGAGACCGTCTTATAATTTTGTTTAGGATTGTAGGGCATTGCATTGTGGTAGTTGTATCGATTAGAACGGTAGTGAAATCTTAGCCCTATGAATTGGAATTTTCATTTTAGTGACCTACTACGGCTTGTACGATTTAGCAAATTTGGTGCATGTTGTAATCTGGGTATGTAAGTTTTTTTTATACCTCCAAAGAAGTTTAAAAGACATTTTCCTTTACTATCATTTTGAAAGTCAATATTCTTGTTGATTTCGTGATAAAGCAAACTAAACATCAATATGAAATGCCTTTCGAAATTTTCTCCTCTTTCTCGTTAATATTCTGTTATCAAAAGATGTTTTGGTAAAACTAGCAAGCAAAGTTTAGAGAAACGCTAACGCTGTATTGCATTTATTGTATTGTATTCCATTTTGATTTTAGCCTTTGAATACAGCCAACTGTAAAGACACAAGTAAGAAAACAGCTTTATTGGCTTGTTTCCACTTGTATGCTTTTTAGAAAGGAACAAATACTTCTTCCTGATTGGTGGAACGGAACAAATCCTTTTTCCTAATTGGTGGAGGGGAGCAAATACTTCCTGATTGGTTCATATATTAATTATTAAAATTTCAATTATTAAGCTATTCTTTTGTTTCGCTTTTCAGTTCCTATTGAAAACAATAAAAGATACCTTTTTATTCCAGGAAATTAACGAGGTACAAAATAAACGCAAATTTACAAAATTAATTAAATACCCCTTAATTAAATGGAATGCATATATCCAGGACGATAAAAAAGTTACTTGTTAATTTAAAACCCATTATTAAAGTTATGAAGATAGCCATATTAAAATCTACAATACAAGTTCGATGTTATCTTCTTCGTCCGAAGAAACACATACTGTGTTCTCCTTCTCATTGATTTGAGACAAAATCCGGATATGGTTCACCTAAAGAAAATTGTACCGAATTCACTTTATCCGCCAATATTCTTAGATTATTTTGTTGATTTATCCTTCGTGCTAATTTTGTGCCTTGTTAATTTCCTGGAATAAAGTAGTTGAGCTCAGTTCAACTATTTCAGGGCAGATAGATGAGATAAGCCAATCAGATTTGGCAGATAGATGAGATAAGCCAATCAGATTTGGCAGATAGATGAGATAAGCCAATCAGATTTAAGTATAAAAAGTTTTCCACTCCTGCCCCTTGTTGTGTACGGGACAAGTAGAATTTTGCCTTAAGACTATCTTGGTGACAATCTGCAACCACTGCATTCCATTTTCAGTTCTTTTGGATTTTCGTTGTTGTTTTTCTTTTGTAGTTTCCAAGATGGAAATATTAGCTTTGCATTCATGTAAAGAAATTAAGCAAGCCTGTAAAACTGCTGAGTCAGGAGTATATTGGATTGGTGGAAATGATTTGTCAGTTAAAAAGAAAGTTTATTGTGATATGGATACTGATGACGGTCGGTTATATTGTCAGTTATATTGTCGGTTAAATTGTTTTCTGTTGGTTCTTAACATTTTTTTCAGTCGAAAGAAATTCTTCAATAATTTGATCGATTTTAAAATTTCAGTGCACACTTTTTATTATAAGCAACACAAACTTTTGTCTGAGCACCTTAAGCTGCTTTCCTTAACAGGTTCGTGTGTTGCTTACATGTTGCTTCTTGTTTATCTACGTCGGGAAATCAGATTCGTGTATTCTTAGGTTGGCCAGTTTCTACCCAATCCAACTTTTAGAACACGTTTCAAAATTAAAGCAAAAAACTTATGTCCCTTTTTGTCTTTTTTGCTTTAGTTTTTCGATTTTTATCTTTTTTGGGCGAATCCCAAAATCCCAAAATGCTTCGATTTTTGACAAATTTGAGCCTACTATTGCTTGTATAAAACGTGTAAACTTAACCATTCGCTTACTGTAAAGGGGTAATTAGGGCATCTAGAGGGAAAGGGCAATTAGAGTTCCACTATACAAATCTTCCAGCGATTACCGTGAAGACAAATGCACATAAGGAAATTCCTTGGTAGAATGAATCTGTTCTGTGCAAGGCCGTCGGGAAAATCATCAATAATTTTATAATGAAAGACCTTTTCTGCAGTTCTTGTTTAACGTTTGCTCGAGCATAACTCTCTTACAAATCTCGTTTTCAAACAATTATAAGTAAATATGTGTGTTTACAGAATTTTGTCACTCTTCGATATTTATTAATTAATTATATTAATGTTCACCCAGGATAGTTCTGATAGAACTATTATCAATGAAAATCCTGCATTGGAAGTTCTAGGGCATTTTAAGTCCCTTTTTGGGCTATTTTGAACTGAAATTTTTGATTTCTTCGCTTTTAGGAGGATGGATGCTGATTACAAATTACACGATCACTGATGGTGTTTACATTCCGATATCATCTCATGCCACTTCAGATGTCCACGACATCGCGGCATCGAACTACACAAAATACTTGACTCCAAGTGGATTGAGAAATTTACAGTCATTCATCAGCTTCAGCCAGATGAGGTTTTACTGCACAACTGATGTAGGCAACACGATGCATTTAAAGTTTTTGCCACATCCAAGTTTTGGAAGTGTACTTAATTGGCTTCAAGGCTCGACTTCCACTCAGTACCGATATGCAAGAGTGGCGCTTTATGAGGACGATGATGCACATCTTTCTAGAGATGGTGGACGTTGGGGAACTTATCGATATATGGGAAACTGCTTCCTGGGTCAATGTTGGTTGTTTCCAAATTACATAACAGAGTCAGGAAATTATATGATTGGTGATTATCGTTACCGTACTAACAGTCTGTATCGAAAATGTATATTTTCTGTCGCTTCGGGAAGAAGTTGGTGGGTGGGATATGATAATAAACTTTTGTGTGATGCATCATTGCAACCTCACAATTTGAAGTATGGAACATGGAAGATATATGTTCGATAAAAAGCCAGTCCCTTCATATCAATGGAACCAATTTTCTGAAGGTCTTTAGAGCTCTAACAGAGACGAAAAGCTGTCGTATATAACGTTGCACTATTTCGGATTGTTAATATCCTTATCAATATTTTGCATAGGATGTCTAGGCACGCAACTAGATGTTGGGTTGGGATGAGGGAAGGGATGGGGCTACTTCGACTTCCCAAAATTTCCAAAACATAATTGCTTTTTATTGAAAAAACATCCCTGCCCTAAAAAAGATATCTAGCTGCGCACGTGGCATCCCCAGTCTCGATGTAATTTTCATAGTTGACGCGACACAATTTTCCAGAATAAATTTGCATTATAATACAGAAGAAATGATTAAATCAATTTGCATGCTACCCTCGTTTTGAGACTTACTGGTTTTCCGTGTAATCATGAAAGACATTACGACGGGCCGTGTTTTTTTTCTTCCTCTTCTTCTTTTTTCATCGTGTCCAAACCTAGCGTTATTACTGAATCGCCCGCATTTCATTGCCGTGAAAGAAAATGGCGGAGATGTGGAGAGTTTCGAGTTTCGAAAGTGCTTCAATTTTCATGAAAATTAGAATGTAAAACAATTCAATAGTCCTGGTTTCAAATTTGTGGATCATTTGTCAAATATTTGGCCAAAAAAAGGCAATTTGGGTAAAATTTAGACAAATTTGAAAAGTTGCAATAAGAAAAAATCAATGCCGAGGTTTTAACAAGGTTATTTTTGCAGTTTGGTTAAAACAAATGTACCTGCAAAAAGCATTATGCCCGTCCGTGCTCTAGTTTGTATTAATTTCCTCGTGCAGAGCCCCAAAAGGCGTTAAATTTGTACGCATATTACACCAAAAAGCGTATGGGCGACAATAGAGGTATGCCAAAATTGAAAACTTTTAAGAAAATGTTATCAATGTGGTAAAATTGACTATGGCGGTCGAAAAATTAGTTTTTAACGTGGTTACTACAGGTTCTAGGACAATTTCCATGGATTTCCATCTTTTTCCATTCAGTTATTTTGCTATTAAGAATATAACAGCATTGTTTACAAGAACTTTATAGGAATAACCAGGCGAAAATTTGGATGAATCCGGTAGAACAATTCCAGGAATACTTAGAATTCAATAACGGCAAACTTTGCCTTCAATGAACTATCAATATCGTAAAGTTGGTCAAGAAGCACTATCAAGTCTAAAAACGAACACAAATGGTGAGCTTAGACTTAGCTCTTGAATTTAATTAAGAAATTAAGAGGCTTAAATTTTCCAAAAATAACCAGCAATCAGTCTTAACCAAAAATTACTGGTTCTTATATAAAAAGAAGTGTATTTACATCATGTGGCCTCTTAAGTTTTCCTTTGGCAAAAAGTTATGATAAAAACAGTTTTGAAAGCATAAACAGTGCATCGAACATGTATCTATCATGGAGTGACTTTTTAATGCGTTTGAAAATATAATTATAAACGTTTGTGCTGAGTGTATTAAAAATAATTGTCCCCGGATCATTAACAACTTTTTACTTACTTCTGCTGAAATTCGACAAGTTTCCTATTAAGAACATAGCAACTATTCTCAAGAACTTTATTGATATAGCCAGACACAAGTAAAATCTAAACACAGTCTGAGGCTGAATTTTTTCAGAATGTCCTGCAGAACAATTCCAGGAATACTTAGAATTCAATAACGGAAAAGTTTGCCTTCAATGAACTATCAATATCGGAAAGTTTGTCAAGAAGCACTATCAATTCTAAAAATGAACCCAAATGGTGAGTTTGGGTTTAGCTCTTGAATTCAATTATTAAGGGGCTTAAATTTTGGCGTTTTAGAATATGATCATAAGAGTTTGTGCTGACTTTATTAACTGATTGAATTAATTAAAATAGGTAGATATCAAACACCTTCAAACTACATGATGAAGGAGGTCCCTGAAAGCAATGGTAACATCCAGGCCGACATGTTCCATTTTATTGATGCTGAGCAAGGTGGTTGTACAGGATCATCTTGGATCGTAAGTATTCGTCCATCTGATGCTGTTGCAAGTGGCGAATATTTTTTGATATAGCTACTCACTAATGTGATTGCTCGATCACCGGGATGTCTGGTCACGTTTTTCAACATAGTGAATCCGCCATTACCACCCAATATGTATGTTGATGAGATCACCTATAACAGAACAGGATGGTTCTAAGAATTGTAAAAATAGATAGCATGAAAGAGAAGGAGATAAACGAAATTAATAATCAAACCAAATAATATTTGTCATCTTTTAGCAGCTCGTATTTTCTGTGTGGACAGGATACACATAATACCTGGATTTCTTTTACCCGTTTCCCAGATGGTTTGTCCGGGTTGTATTTATATCGGATTCCTAAATAAAAAGAGCAATCTCCAATTATACTCAATGTGTTTTATTGTGCAAATGTCATATAGATGCGTCACTAAACTAAAGAGTAATTTTTACATTTTTGTGCTTTTGGCATGATGATCAAGTAGCCATGCCAATAAAAATACAAAATGATTTAAAATTTAAGTCCTTATTTCTTTAATTTAATTGGTTGGTAATTCTTGTTGGTAAGTCTTCAACTTTATTCCCTTTAATTGATATTTCACAAGTAGAAGACGGTGTAAATGTTATATATTAGCAATACTTCGGGATAGGAAAATATTTTATGGTTTTGTTCTTTAAATATAAATGTGTTTTTTTAGTTAAAATGTAGATAAAGAATAATTGGAAGAAATTGCGTTAGACATGAATTTAATTTTTAATCATTGTAATGTCATGGGTTCAATAGGAATATATAAGGAATACGATTCTTTCCTTTTTAACGTCTATTCAGTACGAACGTAAATATGCAACTAAAGTCCGTGGCCTAACACCACTATACTCGGGTATTGGTTTGGTCGGCTGATGGTATAATTTGATGAATGTGAAATGAAGTTTATAAGTCTGAGATGTTCTGTTGTTCTGGACTTTTACCATAGTACCAATAGCCTCGATGACAGTGAATATGCCGTTAAAATAATTACCCTGAAATTTATTGTCCTTGTTCCCACATTTCAGAAGAACTTGATCTCCGACAGTGAAGTTGGGTCAGTTTTGATCTGACGTATGTCTGTCGGTGTATGATGATATTTGTTCGATGTAATTTTGATGATGACGACCTACAGTTTGATATAAAGGTGTAACTACTGGATGTGGCGTAGGTATACCCATGTTCGTTTGGCGGCTCAGAAATAACTGTGCTGGTGTTTGGTTTGTTGCTGGGTATGGACAGTTACGGTCCTTGAAGTTTCATCTGCCAACGTTCAATGTAAGGGCTTGCACGATTACTGTTTGCGAATATAAACTGAACGAATGGTGGTCAACAATGACATCAAAATAATGATGATAAAAGTAACTATGCAATTTTTCTACACCCCACAGGACTGCGAGCGCTTCTTTTTCTATGATAGAATACTAATAGTTTTGTTTCGGATAATGATCGTGAAATAAAACAAACAGGTTTCTCGTTTCCTTCGCTGTCCGGTTGCAACAGTGCACCACCGATTGCGAAATTACTTGCATCAATCCAGAGTTTACATGGTCTATCTGGATTGAAGAACGATACGAGGGAAGCATTAGAAATGATGACTCCAAAAAAATTGACAGATGACTGTCCAATGACACATTTCGTAGCATTAACTTTAAAACCGTTGTCATGAAGGCGATGAAATAGATTTCTTAGACTTTGGCTGTGTTCTTCATAGTTACGTCCATATACTTTATACTATAATATCATAAATTTAACATTTAATTCCTTTTATGTCACACAATTTTGAATGCACACATTTTAGAAAAATGTCCCCTGCATCGGTTATGCCATAAATTAGTAAATCTATAAATACCATATTTCAGTAACAATTTTTACTTGGTTTGTGGTCTTATTGTTGAAAATCTTGAGATTTGCCAAATTTTCAATGTTGTTTATTGTTTTTGTTGATCGGTTAACAGTTGCAAATTCGTTATCAGCTTGTTGTTTACTACGTTCAGCAATCGGGCAGACTTCCTTACATCTCTTTAGAGTAAGGTTGTCTTCTATAAGCAGCTTCTGTTTGAAAGATTTAGAGTAACACAAAGTAACAAATTGATCTCTACTTTCTTTAGACTGGTTATGGAAATTACAGGTTTCAGCAGCTGTACGTAAACGAGTAATATATTTAACACATGATTCGTCCCTGTTTTGTTTATGATTTTTAAATTTAAATCTCTCATATGTTACACTCCTTTTCGGTTTGTAATGATTGTACAACTTATTGCACATAACAGAGTAATCTTATTTAGTCGCATCTCCAAGAGTTTTCCACACAGTTTTAAGTTCTTTACCACCAAAGTGTAGCATCAAAGCTTTCTTTTGGGGCTCGTTCGAAACACCTGTAGCAGGGATACACATGTCAAAGACTTCCAACCAATCTGCCCATTTTTTGTCTAAATTTTTTGAATCACCATCAATAACAAAAGCTTCTACTGTAGGAATATTCCGATGTTCCTTGCCATTTTCGTCACCAAGTGTAATGTCGTGGGTTCAATAGGAATGTATAAGGAATACGATTCTTTCCTTTTTAACGTCTATTTAGTACCAACGTAAATATACAACTAAAGTCCGTGGTCTAACACCACTGCAATCATTTCATTAAAAAATCAATTGGTTCGTATTAGCATTTGTTACTTTTAGGAGGAACGTTAAATAAATAGTCATTTTAATTCAATTCAATATATATTATGGTTTCAAATTGTTAAAGAATCGCAGGTCAATTTTGGTTTCGATAAACATTTCCAAATGAGTGTAAATATCTACCGATTTCTGAACAGGTAATATCTTCGGTTAAAAGCTTCAACTTGACATTCCCTCACGGACAAATTTAGCAAGATTTACAACACCAACCATAGTTTTGGTTAGAAATCGGTAGATGAACTAATATGACCGATGATGTGCAAATCCTAGCTAATATATCAACACGCATGTGTAAGGAAATAATGCCAATTTTGTGACTGACAGAAAAAACATTTTAAACATTTTTAACATAGGAAATTTGTGTAACAAACCAGAGACTTGAAGGATCCACCCTGCTTTGTGTTTAATATCAGAGACGCCATGCTCAATTGCTTCTCTCAGCGTTCTTCCAGTCATATTGGCTATATCCGCATCGTTTCCGAATGGCATAACCGTTTCTAAATCTTCTAAAGTGATTGGTTCTAAAAATATTGTAAGTGAAATATTTAAAGAACTGTAATGGATTACAGATTGGTACAGTAGGAGGGGTGGAAATGTTAGAAGTTTTTTCATTGTAACCATTCAAAAGCAATTTGAATTTGACGATAAAAACTAAATAAATGAATTTTAAAATACGTAGAACTTTCTTCCATCCTACCTTTGAACTTTTTCATTAAATTATTTCATGTAAAGCATTACACAGTTGATTTAGGAAGTTATTACCTCTAATATATATCAAACTAATTGCCAGGTGTAAGGGGGATAAATATTTGTTACCGTCCTTCTCCTTAGTAATCGACGCTCTGATGCCACCAGTATTCCATATACACAATGAAACTTCTGAAAGTTGCTGGTCATCTGGTTCCTGTTGGCTCATTTTAACCAAAGCATCCGATATAAGGTTTCCCATGCTACAATCTGTACGACAAGCACTTTTCTCTGCGTTTAATAGGACGTGTGTGTAGCCAAGGACGACCTGAAATGCAATATTATAAGTTTTCATTTGTTTTTCTACATATCTTATGACTGCGTTCACACTTAATCTATTAAGATCCTTCGCCTTTTCTCGACAACTAAGCTGAACTGGCTTATGCCTCTTTAAATTTTAGCAGGCTGAAAAACCATGCTTACTAATAGTTCTTAATAAATTGGAAATGGCCTTTTTTGTTTTTTGGGGTTTTTCATTTAGTTATCTTGATAGTAATCCAACAGGGCAGTAGCTTGACAGACACTTCCCCGAAGATTGAATTGGCCAAAATTGAATCTGTTAAACTACCGGCGCAATTCAACAATCCAAATGTCCGTTGGGAAAATGCATGGTCAGGTTACTTTACCATTGATGTCTTGAAACTCAAATGTATTGCTTAAAAACGGTTTTTCTTATTATCTTTGCTGAGCTGTGAGTATGCCAGTCAAAGAAACATGCAAAAATAGATAACGGAAAATGGAAAAGTAGATAAGAAGAAACTAACAGAATCATTCTCGAATGAACTCATTTCTTTAACACGTTTTAGAATATCATGATCTTCTGCATATGAATTATTTAGTAAAATTGGATTTCCACTATACGATTGGACTTTGCCAGCATCGTCAAAAATAACTTTTAAATGACCAAGATACTTTCCAAATGTGAAGGCTTGCACAACAAGCGTTTTTGATGAAGTGTGTCCTTGCACATAGGGGTAAGGTCCTTCAATACTTTCAGTGGATGGTTGTGGCCCTAAAAAACATCATAGAATTGATTGAAATTTTGAATTGTTTTACCAATACTGAATATGGAGTTTAAGCAATGCATGTGGTATGCATACTTTTCAAGAAGCGACATGCAGGGCTTCCAATGAATTAGATTTCATATCTATGGTGTTTACAAAGGTTAAGTAAATTTAACGTCAACGTAAAAGAATGAAAGCACAAAATCTTCTGCAAAAAATGATGAAAATTTTTCCCTGGGAAATGTTTTACGGACTAAAACTTTGGCCGAAGAGATTTTTGCCAGGGTAAGCAAACATTTGCTGTTTTCTGCAAAATGATCTAAAAGTTGCATTACCATTATACAAAAAATTATTCGAATGCCCACCAACCACAATATCTATGTCAGGGATTTTCTCCGCAACCTCTTTATCAGTTTTAAAACCAGCATGCCCCAGAGCAATGAGAATTTTGATGCCTTGTTGTTTCAACCGAAGTGCTTCCTTTTTCACATTTGATATGACATCAGGAAAAACAATGTTTGGTCCTGGATTGGATATTCTATTAGAAAAAAGATGAAAAGACGGTTGGAATAACTGTTTTTTATAAGAAACTTATTTCTTCTTAATGACTTCAACATAAAGAAATAGCCTAAATGCTTCTTTAGGTGTCCCTTGAGTTTCTTTTACAACCATTTTACCTCCCCCACTCCACCCACACCACCACCATATTCTTATTAAAATGTTTTTAATTTCAGTCTTGGCTGCTTCTTTAACCGTTCTTTATTTATCATGTAATTTTCAGTCTCAAGATTAAAGATCATTTTTATATAAGAACAAACGTTTAAAAAAAGGAACATAAATGACGTCAATAGACTATCCGATTTAAATTCTCCTTCCCTATCCTAGACAGCAATAAAAACTTTAAGACCTTTCGCATGACAAATAGATGGCGTTATTACTTGTCTCTATTATTCTATTATTCATACACTCTATTATTAAGATTGGAGCTGATGCATTCGCAAATTGGAAGGGAACTATTGGAAGATTTGGACTTGGAGAAACAAATGACAGAGGGCTGAAGCTGTTGGAATTTGCCAAAAGACATCGTCTGACAGCTGCCAACACGCTGTTCAACCACAAAGCTTCGAGAAAATCGACATGGCACTCACCAGATGGTAGGACACACAACCAGATTGACTGGATTTTCATCTCGAGGAGATTCGTGACTGGAGTCAATAGAGCAAAGACAAGAACGTTCAACAAGCCAGACATCGGCAGTGATCATGATCTAGTGATGATGACACTAAAAGTGAAGCTGAGTACAATCAAGAAGAACAAGTTGAGCAGAACAAGATTCGATATTGAGAAGCTGAAAGACCCGGAAGTTGCAGAATCGTATCAAGAGGAGCTAGCAGGAAAGTTTGCACCACTGTTACTGCTCGACCAAGATCCACAAAACCTGTGTGATGAGATCACTGACACACTGGCAAAAGCTGCGGAGGAGAAATTAGGAAAAGCAAGACCAATCAAGAAACCGTGGATAACACTGGAGGTGCTAGAGTCATGTGATGTGAGGCGTGACAAGAGAAGGAGAAGACATCTAGGAGCGGATGAACTATCAGAGTATAGAGTTGCAAATAGAAAAGTGAGGAATGAAATTAGCGTAGCAAAGAACAGGTGGATCATCAGTCAATCACAAGACATCGAGGAAAATCTAAGAAGGAATAACACCAAGAAGGCGTATGAAACTGTGAAGAAGTTGTGTGGTTCACACATGGATGGGACCAAACGGAGACAAGCTGGCGCAATTGAGGATAAAGATGGAATGTTACTAACGAAGAGTGATGACATCTGTAGGAGATGGAAAAACTACTGTGAAGAACTCTTCAACTACAACATCTCAAAAGACCAGGAAGTGCTGAAAGAACAAGTCACGGAACAACAACAAGAGGAAGAGACCATCTTGATGTCAGAAGTACGTAGTGCGATCAAGGAATTGAAGAAGAACAAGTCGCCAGGAGCAGATAACATCACTGCGGAACTAATCCAGAATGGAGGAGAGACAACATTCGGCATAATGCACAAACTGTGCAATGAGATTTTGAGAACCAAGCAATGGCCGAGCCAATGGACAGAATCGGTACTCATCACCATCCCAAAGAAGACGAACAGCAGGAGATGTACAGATTATCGCACAATCAGCTTGATTAGCCACGCTTCAAAAGTCCTGTTAAAGATAATCTTGAAGAGGTTGACACCAAGAGTCGAAGAAATCCTGAGTGATTCTCAAGCTGGGTTTAGAAGAGGAAGAAGTACTGTGCAGCAAATCACAACTCTGCGACTACTGAACGAGAAAGCAAGAGACATGGGGAAGCTGATATTCCACAACTTCATTGACTTCCGTAAAGCGTTTGATCGTGTGTGGCATGACGCACTTTGGCACACCATGAGGAAGTTCAACATTGGAGAAGGAATAACATCTCTAGTAAAGAGTTTGTATGATAGCGCTAGATCAAAGGTGTTAGTTGGAGATCAGTATAGTGAGTGGTTTAAGACCAACATTGGTGTGAGACAGGGTTGTCTACTATCACCGACCTTGTTTAACCTGTTCTTAGAGAGGATAATGGGCGACACATTGGAAGGTTACAAAGGAGGTGTCAGGTGTGCAGGGAGAAAGCTGATAGATTTAAGGTTTGCAGACGACATTGACCTGCTAGACGAAACTGCGGATGGTATACGCGAGGTTACAAGGAAGCTAGAGGTTGCTGCGAAGAGCTATGGAATGGAGATAAGTACGGAGAAGAGCAAGGTGATGGTTGTGGGAAAAGGAGACAATGTTGATGGTGTAGTGGTGAATGTGACCGTAGATGGAGTAGTTTTGGAGCAAGTGAGGAGTTTCACCTACTTGGGGTCAACGATAGTGCAGAATGGAACATCGGAAAAAGAAATCCGGATTCGAATCGGCAGAGCAACGAGTGCATTGGCAAAACTTGACAACATTTGGAAATCAAAAGATGTGACAATGAAGAACAAGTTGATGCTTCTGAGGTCCATAGTGATGGCAAACCTGTTATATGCTTGTGAGAGCTGGACTATTAATAGAGGAGATGAGCAAAGGATAAGAGCGATGCAGATGAAGTCCTACAGGCGGTTATTGGGAGTATCTTGGAAAGACAGGAAGACAAATGAGTGGGTAATGGATAAGATCAAGGAGATTTGTGGATATGAACCGGAAGATGTGATGGATGTGGTGAAGAGGAGGAAGCTCCAGTACTTCGGACATCTGGTTCGTGGAGGAGGAACTGATAGAGCAGTGATGGAAGGCGGTATGGAGGGAAGAAGAGGCAGAGGGAGACCACGGAGCAACTGGATGGGGAATATAACTGAGTGGACGGGAGAAAAAGGCAACATCTTGACAAGAATCGGGAAGATCGGGAAGATCGGGAAGGTTGGAGAAGGGCTGTCATGAACTGGGTGCACCCACGGCCGCCTCGGCTACGGAGATGATGATGATGATGATGATTATTCCAATTCCCAGGAGAATAGGACAAAATATTGCAATTATTATTTATCCATATTACAAAAACGAGGTTATACATTCTGACACGACCATAATACATTGTGTAAACAGAAATAAGTAAGTATGCAACGGGAGTTTAAACGTTCTTAAAGACATTCCTAGGCTAAAGAACCTCTTCGTTTCCTCCGTCTTCACAGTTAACAAAGTTACCTTCCTTCCCCAAATTCAGTTTTTAATCACTTAATGGTTGAAAAAGTCTGGGAAGTTATTCGTAGGGGTATATTTTCGCTGTAACCATAGCAACGTTCCTAGTGATCTTATTGGTGTATCAAATCAATAGGATAATTACACAATTAAATAAACATTAAAGATTGTTATTAGTCCTTTTACAGTAGAACAGTTCGATTTCATTAAGGAAGTGTAAAACTCTTGATAAGTATAGACATGGTCGAACAAGATGCGATTCGAAAACTTTTTGGTTAAATGTCTCTTATTTTTCTTTGAAAGAACGAACCATTACACAATAATGTTCTCGTTAACACTGGCAAAAAAATAACAAAGTTTTGATCGCAAACTAGTGCTGGTGACATCTTATTAGGCAAACCTAAAGACATGCAGAAACCACTCTCTCTATCTTCCATTTCTGTTTCTCGAATCCTTTCTTAAACTAACAAAGCAATAATCATTATTTATGAAGCTACTTACAATTTGGTTTCCGGTGTAATGTAACCAATAATACCAATTTTGGTCCCATTTCTCTCTATGATTGTAGAGTTAGTAACAATATTCGGAATGGGCCATTCCGGTTCAGCTCTTGCGTCGATGTTACATGAAACAACACGTACGGAAACGCCCTTGACGAATCGGATAACGCCCTCTACACCATCATCGAATTCATGATTTCCAAGTGTCTTAAAATGAAGATCAATTTATCAGATGTTTTATCCGATCAGAGGAATCAAATTAGGGAAGGCAAGGGGAATATGAATATTAGGGAATAGGAAATTGAATATTTAGAAAAATTTAAGAAGATTCGAAGACAGATTCAAAACATTATGGAGAGATTATGAGAATCGATCTCGGCCAAGAAAAAAATCAAATCAGACCTGCAAAGACACGTAGTAACTGCTCCTCACATTTATTTACGAACAAAGACACGTAGTAACTGCTCCTCACATTTATTTACGAACGTTTCCAGACGTATTCGCAATTTTCTATTTTTCTACAATAACACAAGGTATACAGATAAATAAGGCAAAACTTATGTGGCAACACCTATGTGAAACGGAAAATCCATTTATTTATTTTTTCATGGAGGGGAAGGTATGAAAACAAACATACCCGGTCAATTTTATTGGACGGTTTGACTTACCATCACATCATATTTCGTGAGGTTCATAAAAACAGCAGCTTCCACGCCCTTGTAGTGCTCATACCATTTCGTTCCTTGAAATTGATCCCCGGCATCAAGCAAAATGACGTTCTTTTCTGTCGCGCGAATGCTTTTGACGACCTACAGAAAAACAAAGCGAAATTCAACCTCCCAAACAAAGATTGTGGTGACGTCATGTTTGTGCTGAGACATTCTAATATATATTATCATACGTACAGTGTACCGACGTGCAACACCTCCAAAACACTGTCCAACGTTTTTTTTTCTGTCGGTGCAAACTCCTCCTTGCACGTCCGTCTGTTTAACTCTTGCATGAACATCGTTCGTATGTAATATATTCAATTCAAATTCAGTCACAACACAGTTGAAACAAGTTACCAGTGTAACGAGAACACAAATTCCTTTGAATGCGGTCATCTTCCAAAAGACTTGATTCATAAAATGGATACACAAAAAAGCTGGCGATTATCTCATCGAAATGCACAATAATAAGTAGAGCTACATTTCCACTGAGGAAAATTTCTGTCGATGATTGCAAAATTTCCATCATAAAAAGCATCTTTTAGAGAAAAATTATTTTGTTTGTAGACATAACAAGAAAAAATTGAAATGATTCGACTCATTGCATTGAGTGAAATGTTTGACGAAATTTTCTCTACTGACTGACTTTTCTTGAGTGGAAATGTAGCCTTAATAGAGACGAAAGATAGAAAATCGTTAGTTTTTACACTTCGTAAAAAACGTGTAAATAAAAGTAAGCAACTTAACAAAATTAAAAACAAGCAATTGACAATCATCAGATTACACTGCTCTCCATCACGTTGGTTTTTAGGTTTCCCCATTCTATACATTAAAATGAAAATCCACGCGAGAGAGAGTATTGTTATTGCTAAAAATGTGGTTGAAAATTGACCGGAAGGAATGAATAAATTTACAACTCCAAAGAAAAACTTCAGCAAACCTGGGCATACCTTTTACTTATAAGGAAAACCAATCATGAAAGCAACTTATTAACCGCCTTCCAATTAATGCTGCTCATACAAATTTCATAAACATTGCGGAGTTTAATTGAGGAAATACACCTTTCATTAACTATAAGCCGTCCATTGCGAAGCCTTTAATTGAGTGTTCGTATCACTTGAAGGAGGCGTGCGAGTTTTTTGTTTGAATTTTGTCATTTAATGGTTAGAATCCAAATAGCTTGGATGCCCATCTGACTATTGTGCCATAAGGGACCCAAAAATTAAAACAAGAACATATAAAAACAAGAAAAAATACTATAAGATCATAAAGACTTCACCAAAACCCTTGAAATTATAACTGTTTTTTCCAAATAGTGTGACGTCATTAACTAAATCTGTAAAGAAACTAACGTTCATTCCTGTGCGTTTTAGCAAAGAATGACTAAAGAATGATAAAGTATATATTGTTCCGTTGTTTGTCTTATCTAAACATACTGGAGCATAGTGAATTTATCATCAGCAATTCACTTGTCGTTGTCATTTTCTACAAAGGTAAATTTCAAAAACCATTAATTTTTGGTGAATTTATGAAAAGATCTATATAATTTTTCACTCTATGTCGCAAACGCCATTATATGTCGCAAAATCGCTACTATATGTCGCAAAATTCAACACTATATGTCCCAATACAATATGTCGCAAAAAAATGCAAAATTGACTCATGCTAAATGGGAGAAATTGAATTACCGGTTACCGGTTAAAATAAGATCTTCAACTTGACTTAAGAGTAATTCATATCTAATATGACAATATATGACGTCACAATGACATCATAAGCTATTCTGCGAACTCGTAATTTTAGGGTTAGATCAGTTGACAAAACTTGACACAAAGGTAAAACACAACAACAGAATCCATTGGACATGCCTCTGATGACGATAGATGACATCATAATCACGTCATAATCACGCCATCGGGTATTTTTACACGTCTTACTTCCCATTTTTTCCAGATTTTCAAAGTTGGCATAAACGTAGAACACAACAATAAGAATCCATCACGCATGTCTTTGATGAAAATAGGTGACGTCTCTATCTTGAGTTCCTTTTTACTAACGGCATGTTTCATTAATAACGTCTATCACGTCATCATTCGAATAACTTATCTTCTAGATAATATATGAAATAATTTTTTTGCGACAATTTTTAAAAAAATTGCTACATTTTGTGTCAATATTTTAGATTTCCAAAGAAAAATAGATTTTTTAGTATAATGATAGAAAGAAGAATGTCAAGAAGGAATATAAGATTATACATCCGATGGCGTTTTTCTCATTGGTGAATCGGTTCCTAGAATTTATAGAGAAAGAACTCAGCTTTGAAGAAAGAAACATTATTCGGAGGTATAATTCTTTTTAAGATTTAGTTAATACCTTAGGCGTATATCTTAAATATGTATAGTGTAGTGTGAGTGTCAGGGGTTTTATCGGAGGTTTAGTATTGAAAATTATTCACACAAAGTCTGAAAGTATTTTCGGTTGACTATAAAGTTAGAAAGTAGAAAGAATTAAGAATTGGTTAGGATTCAGAAGTCGAAGAAATACAGACTTTTATGATTTCATGATTTTTAGAGAGATTTAATGTATATGAAATTTTTTATGACGTCATTATCATGACGTTTAAATGTGTTGCCGACTACATGTTGGTCACTATTGAATTCGTGTGCACTTTTTCGATGGTCTAAATATATATGACATTAAACGCATAATTATTGCGTTAACTGTTGCTGTTTGGGGCCCATATTGGCTTTTAGTTATGGCTCAAATTGATTTCTTCAGTAAATATTTACACTAAATATGATTCGACGTAAACATGTAATAACATTTTTAACAAAAACTTCTTCCACGTTCTGTGATTTCTATTTTTGGCGACAAAGAAAGGGGAAATCAATAGTTTTTACTTTAACATACCGAAATTGAATCGGTAAAAATGTTTTAGTCTTATTATAATGATCGTCAATCTTGGTTTTTCGACCTAAGTTAAAGGAACCGTTAACAATAGATTTTTTTTTCGGAAAGTGCAGTCTGAATTCCGCGAGGACCTGTGTCAAATGCACTAAACTTCTTTCGGGAAATCGTCAATAACTTTTCAATCACGGCAAAGTATGCTTGGAAGTTCTAAAAGTCATGGTGTCCTACAAGTTTGTAAACGGAGATTTTTTCGGAAAGAATCGCCTTATATCTCAGACATTTGGGGAATATTTCTCTTGAATAAGTGTCGGTTACACTCTTCGTCAGTTTTTGAATACTTACTTCTCTTTATTTTGCTGTTGAAGATGGATTTGTGAAATTATTTTGTCGTTTTATTGTAGGTATGTTTAAATTGTGTTTATCGAAAGCTTCTTTTGATCTGTATATGATTAATGTGACTATTGCGCATTATGACAAGTATGACTCAACTACTGTTTGTTGTTTTTAAGGTAATTAAATGGAGGAGCTGGAATGATCCAACATTTTTTTTTAATTTTGACTTTTACCCTTAACATCGCAGATTTATTCTTTTAAATAAATTAAAAATGAAAGTACTCCTTTTGCCTGTATTTAATGGCACTTTTAAGATGTTTATGTGTTGTATAATATTAACTTTTAACTTCTCCAGACTCTTCACTTGCTTACCATTCTCCAATTTAATGTTCTATTTACTTTAGGCCACCATAAGAAATATATTTTGTAATCCGATTGACTTATTTTGAAGTTGAAAAGTTAGGTGTGTGAGTGTACAAAAAAATAAATAATTAACATAACGTACAGTCTACCGAACATCATCAACGTGTCGACTGTCAAAAATTATGTGAATGTGAATGTGAATGTGAATGTGTCTGGCTTTCATAAGGTTCCGCAGGGAACAGACATTATGTTTCTCATTGTTCGGAGCACAAAATTATACAATTTGCTTCGCGCATGCCAAAGATTGCGCGAAATGACAGAAGAAAACTGACAGTTAATTTTTTTATGCCTGACCGACCGACTCATTTTTATTGGCCAAAAGGATTCAAACACAACATATTTCTTAGGTTGGCATTACAAAAAGTTCTGTTGATTATGATGCAAAATTTTACTAGCTTATTTGATTATATTTTCAGAATATTTACAAACAGAAAATAATAAAGTAGTGTATAGAAGGACCGTTTGTTTGGAATATGGAATTCTGTTGAAATACTGTGGTTTTGAAAATCACAGAATGCATTTTGTTATAGAGTGACTATGAATTGCAAGATTTCTGAATACAATACATCAATGAAATGGTTTGCTGCGAACCCACACAGTCAATCAGAATCATAAGGAAGCAAATTTTTGCATTCAGGTGAAAATTGTGGTATAAAGCGATTTTCATACGCGAGGACGAAGGAAACCTGCCTACGTGTATGCATGAACAGAAACCTTATTAAAATTGTAAATGGTTCACAATGTCCAGATTACATCATTTATGCTTGCCAACGTGCCTTGTCGGTTTGACAGTAGACTTCTGATCTTCTGACGTGTAAATGTAAATGTACCTAACGCATGTCGATCTTGCACAAGTTGGGTATATTAAGAATTGACATTTTAATTCGGGATTTTTGGGAGTTTTATTGTGTTTTATGCTTTTGTTGTTCTTTCTTTCTTTCTTTTTTTATTGTTGTTTGTTTGTTTGTTTGTTTGTTTGTTTGTTTGTTTGTTTGTTTGTTTGTTTGTTTGTTTGTTTGTTTATTTGTTTAAGCTTGATGTACTTAACGCCGTCGCTGCGTGAAGGCGTTTGAAGAGGAATCAAGAGTTGATTAATTGACACGCCAACGCTTCAAACTGACCCAATGACCTGCCATTTTGATATGCTGATGTAAAACCCGACAATTCTGACAATATTACGCTTCATAAAAACACGATTACTTACGTTCACTTATGACCTACTGCTACTTTTTAAAACGTGCTTCCTTGTATTGATTCTAAAACGTTTTCCTTATGAAACCAATGTGGAAACCACGCTGCGTCCGTGTCATTATACAGGCGCTATTGAAAGAAATATATTTTCTTAATTAAATCAACCTAACTCGATATACCAGAAAATCAATCGTGTTTCTACTAAAGGAAATAATTGCCAGAAATTGTGGCAAGTCGTGAGTCATTTTCGTAATAAAAAATTATTGAGGTTCAAAATTACAAAACTATTGAAGTTCCAAATCATGAAATGTTTGCTGTAGCTTTGTGTTTCTTTGGAAAATAACACTTTTGGAAAATAGGTGTGGATCTAGAACTTAAGCAAGATTTATGGAGGAAGAGACAAGTTATTGAGAGTAGCAAAGCATGAGCAAGTAACCTAATCAATATAACAACGAAAAGACCTTTCATGACATTGTATTATCTAACACTAGATGCATCTCTGAACAACTTATTGAACATTTTGATATTTTCAAAATCCAAAACCCGTGCACCTCCTATTAATCACATGCTAAATTACAGCCTAAAATACAGAGCAATTATTTACTGTCCTGTGATCAAAGTAAATGCATAACAAACTACAGTTGGGCAATTTACGTTAAGTTAAAAAATGCCAAGAATAGAACTTGACAATCACCTTTAGGGAATTTTTTACAACAGTGGAAAATATTTAGTAACAATTTGTTTTTTGTTTCCAAAAAAGACTAAAACTCGTAAATAAGTAAATAAATAATACCAAAACACTTAGTTACTATGGTGTTTTATGTAAACATTTACACAACAATTCATGAAAATTTTAAATATTCACCTCAAAAGGTTTTTGGTGATTATACAATGTGATTGATACTCGTTAGCATTCTTCCTCAATGATGATATTGAGCTGAAAAAGATGAAATTACTGTATATGCTGCTCACGTAATTACCACTACGTAATGAACCTTAAATATACATTAGAAACCGCTAATTAAGCATTTAATGAGAAAATTTCTTGTATCGATACAAATGTTGAATTTCATTATTCGTTTAGACCAAACGACTATATATGTTATGATTGAAACCTGGAAAGAGATTTTAAAAGTTTCGTATCTGTTTTGTTGCTGTTGGAATTGATTTGTTTGAAGAAGAAGTTCACATATATATTGTTTTACAATTTCCTTGTCAACCGTTGCAAGTCTTGTACATTGTTTGGTTTAACTTATCAAACTGAATGCTTTCGATTTCAAATTTTTTGCCACCCTATATCATATTGTCAACAGGCCCCATCGAAGTAATTTGTAAAGATGAGTATCGTTAAAGCCATATTGCTGATGTTTGTGTTACTGCTTCACAATCATGGAGTTATGACTCAATTGGTTATAGAGAGACACAGTGAGGGTGATATCATACGAAACATAGACGATAAGTCGTTTTGTAATAGAATTAGTAATTCAATTTGGGAAGATAGAAATAACAAGTGCAGATGCAAGTTAACACACCCAGTCTTCCACGCAGAAAGTAGTGATAAATTTGGATGTTATTTTTGGACGAGTTTCCGTAGAAAACGTAAGTGAGTAAGATTTGAGTGCAATAGAAAATCACGGGTTAAGTGTTACTTATGTAAGCATGACCAGGTTCAAAAATGTTAAGGTACCATCATAAGTTGAGCCTCAAATTAGTATAAAGATAAGGTTCAACTAAGTTTTAAGTTATTATGTGTATTTACAAGTTTGAAAATATGATTCAACAAAACATGCATGTGAAATAAAAGATCCAGGTAAAGTGAATCATTCTTGATCATTCTTGCAGTAAATTTACCAGTGTCAAGGAATGAAGAATCTGATAACTGCAGTGTTTTTATTCAGTTCAATCAACTACAATCTGAATAACCCATGGTTACCGTGTAAATAAGATACTTTTGAAAGAATTTGTGCTTGAACCGCGAGATAGATATAGAAGTCATATGGAAATTGAAAATTGTCTTTATGCAATACCTCTCCATGTAAATAAAAGCTTAATAATAAAGTATCAGGTTGAATTTTAAGGTTTATAAAGGCATCCTATAAAAAACTTGTCAGCAACTGCATTCGGCGTATTGCTTCGATGTATTTGGTCTTGGAAGTAAAAATGAAAGTAGTTCTCAAAATGATAGGATATTCACACAACTTTGAATTTTCTTTACGCAACTAACTTACGCCTTATTTTCTCTTTGCTTTCCGCTGGAATAATTCCATATGGTTATATATTTTGGCGAAATATTTTGGGCAGTATAGCCTATACCACATAATACTATTATTATTATTCTCTTATTCATTCCAACTAACTTGATTGATTACAAACTTTATTTTACTATTATTTTTTGTTATTCATTATACAGCCTGCAGTCTTGGAAATTATCCTGCGATAAATCAAACCTCATCAATCATTTGGCCACCAAATTGTACTACACCAACCATCTTTAAAAGATTATATAATTTTACGACGGCTTTTATATGGAAACAACGTAACGAGATAAAACTCGAAAATCAATCTGGAACTATTACAGTAAGATCTGTTAATATATTCTCCTACTTATTGAGAGCACCATGTATTATAAGCACTTCTCAATACATCTCATTTAGATACGAAAGGTGACAGAACTTTGTTCCGGATGTTTAGTTCATTCTGACTTTACATGTAGTCATCAAAGTCGTGCTTGTTTCTTCGCGACCGTTGAAGGTGTCGGTGAGTTCACTACTAACTCTTTCAGTTATTTTATCGTTTGTAGTAATCATGAATGCTGAAATTTTATATTACAGCAAATTTCGCTGCATTAAATACAACAGCACTTTTTGCAACGACACCAACAACTACTGAAACATCCACAACATCTTCATCAACAAACTCACCAACGATGACGACAACAACAACAGAAGCACAAACAACGACAACAGCAACAATGGAAACAAGCACAACGTCTTTGAAGGCAACCACCATAACGCATTTATCGACAACAACAGCATCCAAACCAACCACAACAACAGAAGCAGCTGCAATAAAATCAACAACGATGACGACGACAACGACAACGGCAGAAGAAACAACAGCGACAACAAGTCCGACAACAACACCATTGACAACAAGAACTTCTACGTCGTCATCAGCAACACCATCATCTCCATTATCATCGCCATCGTCACCATCAACATCGATACTAAAATCTTCATCTTTCTCGTCGTTGTCGTTTTCAACAACACAAATCACCTCAACTAAAAACCAAACTAACGTCACAGCAGGAAAGTCATCTGAATCTGAACTACCAATCATTATTGGAATAGCTTCTGCAGGACTTCTATTGGTTATTCTCGTTTTGATATGTTGCTGGTTCAGGTAATATTTAAAGCTTCTTTAACTAGAGAGCTTACCGAAGTTACTGATTGTCCAGTGATACTACTTGTGTCTGAATAAAGGTCATTTTCGGCATCATCGAGCAAAATCTCCGAAATCTCGTATCGTTCGCGCCCTTTCTTCTCGTTGACAACTTTCAGAACATACAGTACATAGCAGAGGCGTAGCTAGAGCTCAGTCAAAATATTTGGAGGAGAGCTTAGTCATGTAAGATAGAAAAGGAAAACATGCAAGTACCCTAATCGACACTTAAGACTGAAAAGAAGATCATAATTTTGGACTCCTTCACTTTTTTGGACTGACCCTGAATACGCCTATGCATGGTTTCGTAACTCCTAACGTTTCGTCAACTTTTCAAGTTTTCAAATATTTGTTTGTTGTGATGTATATATAACTCGATAACTAGAACCTTTTAAGGATGAATTAACGTGGTTCAAAGAACCAAACGCTTGAGTGATCGAGAATCTTTTGCGAAAGAGTATTAAAAGGGGAATACTAAAACAATTTGAGTTACTGAAAGTTTGAGTTGTTGGGAATTTACATTGATTGTACATATAGCATATAGTTGGATATATTTCTCTAATTTTTTTTATTTTATTTTTTTTCAAGCTTTTAAGCCTCTTTTTCCTTTTTACTTATAGATGTCTTCGAAAAAAGGTACGGTATATGAATTACACTAAATCTTCTGGTTGTGAATAAACTACTGGCAGAAGGGCAATTTTTCTCTATTTTTGAAAAATGAGAACTTATACTTTCTCTGCATCAACAGGAAGTCCATCTCTCCGAAGTGAAAGATTTTGGAAGTTTTCAGGGCATATATTTTTGCACCAAAGTAGGCTCAAAATAACAAAAAATAAGCAACAATGAAACTGGCCGATTTTTAATGGTACTTATAAAAAAAACTGTGTAGTTTATGTGATAGAGTGTTCACTTCATTTGGAGAAGGTTATGAATTAAATCTCCGACCATGTCTAGACAGTGACTCTTACAATTTGAAGCAATCGTCTACGCTATACAACGTAATACAATAAAGTGGCCAAAGGAATTGGTCTAGTTTCTGCATAGGGGTTTGAAAATGCTTTAGGACAGAGACTCATTGATGACAGTAATTGAACTTGAGCCCTGGGAAAATAAATGCTCCTGATTTCCAGTAGCATTTTGAAAACTATTTTTTCGTACAGAATATTCATTCATCTGTGATGCACCTTCAACGTGATAACCATAACGAGTATATGTCAGCAAAAGATATTGAACTCAAAACCCCCAAAGGTAAGACTTTCGGTCTAAATTCTTTCTTCTGAGAAGGTCACAGAATTTCATTCTCATTAATGTGGAATTTATAAACCTTTCGACAAAAAACTGGCAGTAAAGTTTAACAAAACAACAACAAAATACAGCTGCTTCTTGTCGATGATTGTCATCTCTAGTTGGGTCACGTGTCCTACCCACTCTATCAGCGCATGCGTCATGGAGATATAATTTCCACAAACTAGCGGATGTAACACACAATCAGAAAATGCTAAGATTTCGCCTACTTAACAATACTTTTAATACCTGTTTCATATTATAAATGAATCTTATGTTATGTTGTACGGGCAATGTCTGACTCGTATATCACGTTATTCTTCAAACTTCTTGTTGCAAAAAGACGAACAAAGTGAAGAGTAGTTAAACAAACAGACTACTGGGTAATTTATTTATTTATCCTGAGTAATTGTTAATTGCTATCCATATGTTTTTCACCAGGTGCTGATGTGGAAAAGGGAACAAAGGTAATATTTTCTTGAGTATTGTATCTGCATATTGAAAACTCGTCTATTACGTTCGTTTCCTATTTCGTTGGTGTATCTCTTGAATGTTTTCTTTGAATAGTTTTTTGATCAGACACATTTCTTTTAAGTTATTAATGGTATCGTTAAACAATGTGACACAATTTATAAAAAATTGAAAAACGATAGACCTCATAGGTGGATACACGGGGATTGGAGGCGGATGTGGGACGTGGCGGGTGATAAGATTTCTTGTATTCTGACGCCCAGTAGCAACTGATGATTTGTTAACCTACATATTCTGTGAAGGTTTACATTCCGAGAAATACCCCAGCAAAGTCAACACGTCAACACTGGCCTCTCATGAAGCGTATACTCCGTCCTCGGCAGTGTTACTGAAGCAAGACGCAGTATAAATATGCATAACTCAGAAATCTAAGAGATAACGCAAAAATAGCAAAAACTTTTGATATGTTTGCGTCGTCCTTAAAACAATAGGATTATGCATAGTTAATGTTGTGTCTTCATAAGTGTGAATCAGGCTTTACGAATTCTTTACGTATAAACATTGCCTCGTTTCAAAACATTAATGACGTTTTTTGGCATCATAAAAGAAAGTAAACGCATTTCGGTTTTCTTTCTGAAATTTTATGATCACTATTATCATACGAAAGAACGTAAACATTTACACAATTAGAAACATGATAATTCTTTATTGTATAGTTACTTCTATACTTTCCCGTTACTGACGTTTCCATTTCTTTCTTTTGTTTTTAGGCACCTGTTGAGCCTAATTCTGAATATGCAAGTCTGAGCATCAGCCATATTCCTTCAGAAAGTTATGGAACTCTTACAAGAAAGCAGGGCCAGTTAATCAACTCCCAACCGGAAACAACCAGACAGCCTATCTATCAAGAAACAGAATATGCTAAAACTGAACCGAACTATTTCGAAACGGAACCTCATTATTTTGAAACAGAACCAAACGATTATGCAACATACGAGGAAGCATTACCTGGTCTTATGAACACGAATCAACAGAACAACATCAATGAACCACTATATTTTCAAACAATGTCGGATGTTTATGCGGAAATTAGAAAACCGGGAAAATAGTTGATGAACAAAAGGCAGTTCTAACAGATAGAAAACACCTCCTTTGCTACGGTTGATGTCACTTTCCCTAAAATGGGAAACGGCTTCCGTATGAAGTCATTTAGGATATTACTTACTCAATAGTTGGTAAGAAACACAAAATATCATGTAAAAGACATTCAAAAGCTCTCTTTTAAGTGCAAACGTCAAGCTGGAAAAAATGCTTTCACCAAAAACCCTTCAATCACAATATGAGTGATTGCTACGCTACAGATTCTCGTTTATATCTTCTTAAGTACAATCATAGTTTTGGGAAAGAGTAATTACATTAACGTTGACAGCTTTTCAAATTTAAATTTCATAAAGGGATGTGATTATACGAACAGTTTGTGATTTTATATATGACTTCACTGAATTTGAATCATAATGATTCCAATATCTCCATGTTTAATTAAATAGGGATGTATATAAACGTGAGGAAAGAATTCGTTTCTATTCTTCAAAGTGTGTTTATATAATGTATATATATATGGTCAAATTCGTTAAAATAATTCGTATGTCTACTCCAATGACAAGTCATATAAAAGCGTTTGAAAGATTCTTGATCTTATCCATCCTCACGGGCCGAAACAAGTTTTATAAGTTTACGTAATAAATTTGGAGTAGTCTTAAGATAATTTTCCATTAGGTGGGATCACCCAACCACGAAGTTCCGTTAAATTGAGTTGGCAACTTCATTCAATGATTTTGAATACCATGGAATAACAAGCAACCACGGAGTCCCGTAAAATTGATTTGGCAACTTCATTCAATGATTTTAAATACTATTGAATAAAAAGCGACCACGGAGCGGGTTTCCACTCGCGCTTAATAGAAGCGATCTGTATAAAATCATTCTTAGAATATCATTATACCCTAGAATAGCTAAGGTTGATTGATAAATAGAAATCTCATTGGATCTCATCTCATTAATTAAAATGGACTCGTTTTTCGTTTTTCAGGAATTCTGACAACCATATCAGATCCCTTAGCAATATATATTTTATATTTTGGTCGATCTCGTAATTCAATTTTTTAGCATTGGGTAGAAGTAGTTGTATCATGTATACAGGAGAGAACTTAATAATTGGAATAACTTCCTGGCCCTTTTTACACAGGCCTAAATTTAACGCCAGCCCCTAAATTGGTGTTGCTATTTATAACTTTCACAGGCAAACATTTAACACGGGCCCTGTTAATGCCAACTCGTGAAACTTAACGCCATTAAGCGCCAGCGTCAAAAAGGACAATAAGGTAGACAATTTTCATCAAGTAGTGCGTGATTGGTCATTGGTTCTTGATAAGAAAAAACACCATAAAGAACCATACGCAAATCTCCCGAATTTTAGCACCAAGAAATTGGCATATGATCAATTTAAACACTGTGTAATGGCCGTATGATCAAGCTTCTATCAATTTTCTATCGCTATTTGAGTTGAATTTCCCAGCAATCAACTGCAATTGTTGTGTGTGATTCCATAATTGCGAAATTCATGAGACCGTGAACGTTCCTCATTCGAGAAGCAAAGAAAACGCAAAAAGAAACGCAGAAGAAAATCTTCATCGTCGATCAGTTATTCATCTTCAATCTGCAGTCTACCATTTATACGAGCGATAATGGTTATCATGTGATTCTAAAAGATGAAGAATACGACCTTCCTCCTAAAGCATTGCCTGATTATGTGATTATGTGACACAAAGAATTTGCTTGGAGATTCTGAACTTAAGGAAGTTAATGATCTTTGGTACTTATGACTGTATGAGGGAATGAAGATCTTGTTCAAGAGAATTATGCACAACAAGAGACCTGCAGCCTGAAGGTCAGCACGCTGGTCACAGTTTGGGCGAAGTCGTATCAAGTGTGAAGGAACATAAAACCTCAGCCTTCACGAAACCCGTAGCCTGAAAATAGTGACGACCCGCATCACCTATATGACCTGCACAACCTCTTTCATGATCCGCATGGCCTCTTGAACGACCTGTGTGGCCCGCATGACCCGCAACCAACATTCTCTTTAGTAAAACCCATGTGTTTGTTTATTTTTGCAATGAAAAATCCACCTATAAGAAGATAAATTTGAGGCCTGATGGTTGTTAAACAAATTTACTTATTCCAATAAAATGGGTTGCTTTAAACAATTGTGTAGTTAATGATAGTTGCATAATAGTTGTGATTTTCATAGCACTTATATTGGAACTATCATGTCACTATACTTTGCGGCTGAATAAAACTTTCTTAATGGAATTACGATTGAGAATAATTTAGGGGATCAGCCAGTCAATCCAGGGGTTCAGCCACAGCCTTTCAGTAAAACTTCCCCTTTCATAAATTGCATATTATGTATATTTTGATAATTATAAAATCTCAATATATAAGTTTTCATTTTTCATTTTTATTAAGTGTAAAAACACTTTTGTAAGAATTTCGACAAGTATGATGCTGAGTGAAGATTATATTAAGCGTCTCTTCAAAACAAAAGAGACGATAAGCGAAAGGTCCGTTAGATGTATGCACTCTTCAGAAAAATGCTTGCGTATATTATGTCTCCATTATCAAACTGATATCATATTGAAGTATTTAATACTATTTTTATTCATGTTTATTTTGAACTCAATGTATTGTAAAAGTCTAAGTAATAACAAAATCTGCAGAAAAAGTGAAAACTGAACATTTATATTTACTTTTATTCAAATCGCGTCGTCGTGTCACCAAAAAATAGCCTGCAAGCTCATAGATCTGTAAATCACAGTCTAAATCGCTTAGCCTTGGCTTTATGTATGCATGAAGGTAGGCTTGATATGGAGATTGGGAGTCAATTTTCATTAATTTGAGAGGAATATTTTTGGATTTTGGATTTTTTTGGAAATTATGGTGAAGTGGCAAAAATGCAAAAGGAATATCAAATCTTTTTTATACTTTCGCAAAAATACAAATTGGAATTTTTCTGTTTGAACTATGGAAACTATGGAAACGGAAATTTGGTTCCCTTCCTTACGAACCATGAAACCTCAATGTTTCGTTACTGTGAACTTTGGAGGCCTGTTGATCATAATCTGATCATAAGTAATAAGTAATCTGTTCCAAGTAAGGGACCGTCAACCTGAAACTTTCAACAACTTAGCAGCATCTGGTATCGTCATGGTGGGGCGGTGGTATAACTACTTGATGAATCCGTGAAGGAAATTCGAAAATCTCTTTAAAAAAGCTTTATATGAAAAATTAAAATTCTACTTTCTACATTTTGAAATTTTAACTGGCATTTAAATGCCAAAGGGGGGAGGACTTAATCTTAACGGCCTAATGCTGCTTAGTGAATGAAAGGTTTTGTTCGAAAAAGGGATCGAAAAAGGTTACAGTTTCGCACACAAAGTCAATGTGTCACTTATAACAATTTTTTTAAATTGAGTGTTGGAGATTCAGCTGATAACATTTTAGTATACTGAAATAATAGTTTAGTATATGATTGAAAACTTTCAATATCAATAACATCTGTCGGAATAAATGTCTAACTTTTTTTACTGTGTCGCTCTGGGGAAGAGAAAATTTGGGTGCGCGTTTTTCTGCATTAGAGAAACGCAACCACGGTTGAAAATAGCCTCTATTCCAGCGTCATGGGGACAAAACTGAGGACAAAAAATGTCGAACGGACGGACAAACGCTAATAAAAGCTCAGCCGCTCTCGGGCTGATCAACAGAATTTATTAGGTCGTGCCTGCATGTACGATAGTTTCCATTGTTTTTTTTGTGTGTTTAAAAATGCAAGGCAGCTGATATACCAAGAATATCAAAAATATACCTAGTATATCAAATGATAATCTTAGTTTATCAAACGATATACCAAGTATATCAAGTTTTATTCCTTTTTAACTATGAATATCAACTGATATCCAAAGCAAAGTTCTGATATCTTAGGTCTTTCAAGTGATATACCTGGTATATCAAATTTAAGAGCATGAATTGGAAATTGACGGGCAACGAAAAGTCGGCGGTATTCTTGCCTGGCTCAACATAATTGCAGACAGCTGAGGAGCATGGCACCTAAAGATAATGTTAGAGACTATATTGATAGATCGTCTATAGAAGCGAATTTGGTTATTGTAAGTTTATTGTTGACATACCATAATTATTGACTATGCGCGCCTCATTTATTTACTGACAATGGAAAGTTAACTGGTCTGTATATTATTCTGACAATTCTGCATCGTTTTCAAAGCAAAACAACAGGAAAACAACATGTTTCTACTAAATGGTTAGACATAACAGCCTTTATTGTATAGTATAAACATTATTGTGTTGTTTTAGAAGAAAATTTAGACTTAAATACTAAATTTATGGTGTAAACAGCACTTTCTGTTTGTATATTTTCTTGCTTAAATTTTAATTTCCTGGGACCCACTAAATTAAAAATTGACCCTGGGTAGTTCGGTATGCCTTTAATGCAAACGTCAAGGTATAACCAAAAATATACCTCGTCACATATTTAAGGAACGAAACTTTTGATTCGGTTCAGGTTGCCTCAATAAAACACGTGGCCGCGTTTAACACCCATATCCGGATCATATTCAATCAGTTTATTCTCAAAATTTACTGGATAACGCGGCATAAATAAAGATTAAATTCTCATGAAGTTTATAGAAGTAAATAGAAATTCGTTTAGTCGCATCAATAAAAAAACTGGCACAAGCGTAACGATTTCTAAAATTTCAAGCATCAAACAAAGGCATTTTCTCTTCGAGAAATTTCAACACTTATCAAGAAAATCGGAAAACCGAGATGATAAATGAGAAAATTGGATTTATATCTAGGAAAATTGGATCGCGAAGCCATTGAGATAAATGGATATGCGCCAAGGACATTTAAACTTCCCCTTGCTTCCCCTTACTAACTTAGGGTAAGTTTATACGGCCGCTCTTATGTCGTGTCTAACTTAAAACAATTAAGTTCAGCAAAAAAGCGACAAAACGTGACTTCTGTATTTAAACGTAATAAATGTGTTAAACTTAACTATATAAATTTCATAAACAAAACTTGAAGAAAACATGGCTGCTATAGATCGTAGACGCTTACTGGGGCTGTTGTATTTTTATAATCTACGACAGAAACGAAAACACGCCGTTCTTCTAAGAACTTTATCTATGTTACTAATCGAACATCACAAAAGCATACGAATACTACAACTGGTTAGCATCATTCTTAATAATATAGAAATGTTGATAAAAATTCTTCATACATCTGGACCAAGAAAGAGGTCTTGCCGTCGCTTACTTCGTAACCAAGGATGGTGGGAAACAGTCAGAGACACATACAATGATCAGCGTTTTAAGGAAACTTTCAGGTTATCAAGAAGGACATTTAACCTAATACTTGATAAAATACGTCCAAACTTGCAGAAACAAGTCATCACAGAAGTGCCTATCCAGCTGGATATGAGATTAGGAATATGTTTATATAAACTTTCAAGGGGAGATTATCTCTACACATTTGCAGAAATGTGTGGTGTGGCCGTCTGCACAATAGTCAGTGAAGTTTGTACCGCTATTGTCGAAGGTTTATGGGATGATTTAGTCACAAATATCTTTCCGAAAACTCACCAACAATATGTCGATAGCATGACTGAGTTTGGGTGTGAATGGCAGTTTCCATATGCATTTTCAGCTATTGATGGCTCCCATTTACCCATCAGATGCCCTGCTGGGGGTGCAGAATCAATGAAACATTATTTTAACTTTAAAGGTTTCTACTCGATTGTGCTGATGGCGCTTGTTGACGCAAAATATCGCTTCATTTGGGCATCAATTGGAGCTCTAGGAAATACTCACGATTTCACGTATTTCCAATCCACGAATTTATGGGATGGAATATGTAAAGGAACAATAATTCCGAACGTATCTCAAACCATCAGTGACGTTGAAATCCCACCCTTAATCCTTGGAGATGGCGCCTTTCCAATGCGATCGTGGATCGTCACGCCGCACGGGGAAGGAGTCTTGACGGACGAAAGGCGATAGAAAGGTGCGTTTGGTAGGTTAAAAAGCAGGTTTCGAGTGCTTCATAGAAGATGTGAAAGCAACAAAGAAACTGTAAAACTTATGGGGTTAGCTTGTATTGTCTTGCACAACATTTGCATCGCAGAAGGTGATTTAATACCGAGAAAATATGATATATCTTTCGATCACGCTGCTAACAAACGACGTAGTCAACAAGAGGTCCGTGATCTCCTGGATCTCACTGATTCGAAACAGAAACATTTTGATATCACAGGGCAAACAGCAGCTAAAAGTGTTCGTAACATATTAACAAAATTATTTTGGGAAGAAAAAGAAGACCAAAGTGAACAAAAGCAAAGCTTGTAATCAAAACAATTTTACTCTGTGTATGATATTCAAATCTAAAACGAGTGACGCTAAATCAAAAACGACCACATAACAGTAAAGTTGAAATAAGCGTCACTAATTTTGACACTTTTATAGTTGACTGAAGAAGATTAAACAACAACATGTGATAAAATTGAGTTCTACACTTTAAAGATATCTTTGGTCAAAAAGTTGTGCTGTAAAACCAGCCTGTGAATTCATCGAGGGTAGTTGCGGTGAATAACCAGGATAGCTATTTGGAATATCGTTTGCATTAGGATGCGTATTTTGAATGGTTGAAAAACCTGAAGAAGAGCACACATATTAGCCATTAATTTAAAAAACATTTCATCTCGGCTTGCTTGTCGTTGACTTTCTTCTTTGAGAAAAGTTGAAATATCTTTTGAAATGTCATTAGCTACTAAATCCTTTAATTCTTTGATGGAGCTAGACAACTCTCTCATAATTCCTTCAATATTTCCTTTTTTTGATTTACTTGCTGAAGGGAGGGTTGGTACATATTTACGTTTTTTGCTACTGCCATCAGTAGATGATAACAACTCACCAGGCACATCATCATTATCTATGCCATCTGACAATTCGGTGTTTATGCCAGGTTCAAGGGATTGCTCTGGTTGACAGCTTGGCATAGAGGTTATAACAGGAAAGAGCTTATTGAACCATGCACCAAGCTCTTTATCCTCCTGAAATCTTTTTATGCCAGAAGCTGACTTTACTTTCATTGCAGCATCCCGACATATAGCAACACATCTTTTAAATTTTTGTCTTGTCTGCATGATATCAAATGAATATTTATCTCCCCTCTCATTACATCTTTGTGTCACTTCTTCGATCACCTTTTCATAATACTTTCCATTTTTTGCATTCCTTTTGTTTGTCAAAAGCAACTTTTCTTTGTATTTTTCGTTGTTAACTATAATATCTACTAAGTCATTAACAATGGTTTCTGGCCATTGGCATTTCCGACCTTGCTTTTTCTTTGTTTTCTTCTTAAGCTTCTCGAGGAGGATCGGATTAGATTCACCACTTGAATCATCTTCTTCAGACATTTCAAAGCACACATTCTGCAAATAATGTTATTTATAAATAATAAGATACTTTTGCAGATATTCAAAGAACTAAAAAGATAACTTTTATTCACAAAATCTTCAGTTGCAGCTAGCTATATTATATATTTTCTACTTACTTGCTCGCATGCTAAGCCTTCGTCAGCTATTTTGAAAATTAAGCGGGAAAAATTATCCGCTGAGTTTCCATAAAAGATAATAGAAAATGTTTTGACTTCAAATAAAGGATACACCAAATAATATTAAGTACGACACAAGTTTGCCTGTATAAATACACGCTTAACTTCTGCCGCACTTTTGCATTAAGTTCGATAAAATTTGCTGGATTTAATTATATTGTGGAACATTTCGTTTTATACGGCGAGACTTTTGTTGAACTTAATTCAATAAATGCCAATAATTAAGTTAGACACGACATAAGAGCGGCCGTATAAACTTACCCTTATGTAATTTAATAACGTAATTTAAAAAGGATTTATGTATCTTAATCCTCTCATATCCTCTATAGATATTCTTTTTGCTTTTGTTCTTAAGAACTCTCCTATGTTAATAAATTCTTCCGCTCAAAAGCCCAAAAGATTCAACCATTCCTTTTTCATTTAAATTACAGCCTCTAGCCAAATTTTCAGGACCAAGATACTAACAAATATTTCTCCTCATAACGGTCTTGAAAGTGCACAAAAAGATACATTACGATTTTTAAAAAAACCCTTGAATCAATCATTCATAAAGATCCTCTATAATGAAAACAAAGTTTAATTCTCCCAACTAAAATCTGTATTGTCTATACAGAAACCTGTGCAACAGAGTGCTGCTATCAATCCATATCCAGCAATCCAGCATCACCCAGCAATTCTTGCATCTTTTATCTCTCTTCTTGTTTGTCATCCTGTTTATTATTCTCTTGTTTGTCATCCTGTTTATTACCTAAACCCCAAAAGTAGTTTTGAAGAGCAAGATATTAGGCTATATTATTGATGACGAGCAGGCGCTGTATAAAGTATTGAAAGGTGCTTTGAACATTCAAGATAGTGATTATGATGATGATGATGATGATGATGAAATTGATACCGGTAATGCCGTTGACAGTTATCATTCAAAACATGATCCTCTATGGCGCAGGTTTGTCAAGCGGATCGGCTGTGGGGGTGTTAAAGGATGAAGGATGATCACCAATATACTACTTGTGACTGAGCGAAAAATCCTGTCAACATTTCCGAATTTGTAATAATTTTTTTAAATAAACATATCACAGGGTGTTTTGAAAATTTTGAACACGTCATGAAAATGTAAATCATGAAATTCGTGAAATTCTATGCTCTCAATGACATTAATTCACGATAATAATTAACATACATTTTTTCTTTTCAATGTCTTATGTTTTTCTTCTGGATAACAATAGTAGTATAGTATTTGGGAAAATCAAGCCCATAGAAATTCCCACAATACCAGTCGCAAAGGTTTTGCCGTCACTACTCAAAACTCTCTGGCACAAAATGTTGCGAGAAACTTTGACTGGCCATAATATTGTCAATGTTTGACCGTACTCCCTTGTTCAGCAAAACCTTGCTACGGACAGAGCCTTCAAAGAGAATTCGTATGCTAAAAAAAAACATTTACAGTTGATGAAGCAGAGTGTGCTGGTGATGATGGACAGGAAAGCAAGGATGAAGATTCTCCTAAAAGGATATCATCATCAGTAAAATGTAAAGTTTCATTTACTTTTCAAAACGCAAGCGAATTTTCAAACTAAATGACCTGTAACATATTATCTGATTTCCAGTCTGAATGTAATTTTAAAACTAGTGACAATATTTACTCTTTTGATGTACCTTCTAAAAACCTGCTTTTTGAAATATCTCGATCTTATATTCAATTGCTGTTTGAAGAGAAAGAAAGGCGACTATCCTAAAAGAGGTTTGAGAAAGTTTTCGAGAAAGTTTCGAATCCGTAAGCGATATAAGTTTCTCAAATAGAAATTCTGTTTAAGGTTACTTTGAATTAATTCTTTTCTTTAAAGGTAACGGGATATCTATTGGCATACCGGAAAAGGAGGACTGAGGACCCTGAAGGAGAACCTAGGACGGAGGACCGTAAAATAGGACCCAGAACGGAGGACCCTAAAAGAGGACCCAAATTGTATGTGAGTAAATATGTGTGTAAATCATACCGAAGGTGAGTAAGTGTGTGAAACCAAACTACAAATAATTAAGAAATGGTTTTCTAAGTGTAATTATCGTACATATATATCAACACGTCCAACGCGGCTTTGTGCTCAGATAAACATGACCGTAGATCTTCTGGTGCGTGTAAAAGCTGTGGCGTAAATAGAGGATCGTGGGTCGTTACGCATGTGTAATTAGAATGAAAATACACATTAGACTGTTGATCGGACTGCTGATGAGGATAGCTGTTTTCTTGAAATTTCCTTCCACAACCGTAGTAGCATGTGGAACCTTTCTATAGCGGACATCTCGTTATAGCAGACACTTTTTTCAGGAACCGTAGGTGTCCGCTATAGAGAGGCTCGACTGTACATCTACCTTTCTATCAGCGCCTGACAGATCATCTTTAGAAAGTATATATTCTTCCAAATCAACGTCATCAGCTTACGCCATCCGGCCAGTGTGAATGTTGAATATACGTCTTTTAGGAAATTCTATTTTGCGATCAATACGACCTTTAGCAATAATATGGTGTAAAGTTACTCACTCATACCATGGCAGTATTTCAAGATAGACATAACGTAACGATTTGGTGCTGGTCCGGATATTTTGCTTGAGTTTCCGCTGCTTCAGCGCTGCATCACTGGCACTTTTCGCTTCTGAGTAGCTTTGTGGGTTTTTTTACCAGCTCCTGTTTCTTTCTGAGTATTGACAGCATTTGTAACGACTTGTTTCGCCTTTGTTTGGTTTAATTCAGAAATATATTGGTCAAACATTTCGATACGAAACACGAGGGCCATCACATGACTACACACATTGAACGCTCGAAAACTTGTGCAAGATTCAGAACGACATTGAATTTTTGTTTTTTTTCACATCTACCACAACAGTATACGGATCACCAGGTTTTCTTTCGTTGGCTATAAAATTCTGATTTGCAATAGGTTGCCTCGACGCGAATTTCATCACAAATAGATTGAGGTGTTGTATTTATGCTTATTAAAGGTACGCTCCATCCACCAATACTATTCTCTGTAGAAGCTCCACTAGCAGTCGCTTCTTTTATGACGACCTTTAAAATGATAGTACAGCATATAATCAGAGGCGGATCTAGAGGGTAGCCGCAATTTGTGGAGGAGCACATTAACATAATTTCTGTTTTCAGTTTGTATCACCAATGGGCTTATTTGCAAAATTATCTTTTATACTTTAATAGCTAACATTCGCCTCTACAACTTTCGACTATTCTCTAGATCCGCCGCTGATAATTGCATACAAATAAAAAATGGTTGTACAAATTATGTATGTTATTTACAAATTATGTATGTTATTTACAAATTATGTATGTTATTTACAAATTATGTATGTTATTTAAGAATAATGAGGAGTTTATTTGAAAAATAAAACAGTTATAAAAAATAAATTACTTTTCTCTTTACAAGAAATTCATTTTATAAAACGTCTCCTCTGTTATTTCAAATTGTGAACGATATTCTTCGACCACTCGCCATTCTCCTCTACCAATTAAACTCATCTTTATTTTCTCGTCTTGGTTTTTCACTTTTTCTCGAATGAGACGTGTTGTATCTGTTACTGAAAACTCTCCAGCGCATTTAGACTTTTTAATCTGATTATACTCATACGGAGGACTTCCTAATCTGTGGAACTGAAGCTATCATGGATGTTTTCATCATTTGTTTTTTTTGAATTTCACCATATAGTTTAAAAATCTGGCTACCAGTACTCCCTCTTTCCGTCCATTTCGTTTCCAGGCTCTTTCACATATTTTGGAAATCTACTTCAAATAAATTACATACATATTTACTCCTCTTTTAGAGTCCTCCATTTTGGGTCCACCATTTTGGGTCCTCCGTCTTGGGTTCTCCTTTAGGGTCCTCAGTCCCCCTTTTCTGGTATGCCTACTGATAATTTGTAACAAAATTTGAGCATTTAATTGCTTCGAATCATAATTGCTATAGTCTCTACAAACCCAATCATTTCGTGATCTGAGATGCATGTAGGGATGACTCCGGTCTTTCGTGTTGTTGCCTGATGATTTGTAAGAGTCGGTGCAAATCGAGACAACATTTGGAGCAACATTGCTCACCAACATTTGTTGTCCCCAATGTTGGCGTGATTTGTGGTATGCGCCAACAAGTTGGCGAAGGAAAAAATCCCTCAAAATGTTGCGCCAACATTTATTAACTTGTTTATAAATATTGGCCAACATTGGGAAACATTGTTGGCCAGTTTTGTATGTTGCTACGATTTGCTTTACGTACCAACATTTTGAACAACATTTTTTTCAATCTTAGGAATTTTATACGTCATTTCGAATTTTTATTTTATTTTCGAATGTTTTTTCGAATTATTTTGTTTTTAAACATTGCAAGAGAAAGCGTCGACAAATATTATTTTTTTCATACAATATGGCAGAAGTAAGTGTTGCAGCTGGGAAACAAATCAATTTTCAAAATTCTTTTTCAGCCATTTTGAATTTAAAAATGAGAACTGAACTTTCATGAAAATGAATGAGCTATTAAAATGTTGGCCAATATGTTGTCAGGTATACCGCAAATCGCGCTAACATGTTGACGGAAATGTTGTCCGAAATGTTGGCTGAAATGTTGTCTCGATTTGCACCGACCTTAACGATTATGTCCATTGAATATTTTTTTGTCAACATCGATTCTCGTTGGTTCTTTTATAAGCTGAGTTAATCCATTGAGTTTCAAAATTGATTTCATTTAATTGTTATCGCTTTTATTCAGAAAGTTGGCGTTCAGATCTCCTACTAGTATCGTTTCTGTACTGTTTAACAGCGACAGTAATTGAGATACACTTTGGTTGAAGGTTTTGCGTAAATGTCTCGATGTATCTAGGGGACGGTACATGACAACCAAAACGAAGCTCTTTGCGTTTCTTAGAAATATTTCAATACAAAGGCATTCTTGTCCAGTTGATACCATCCTGAATCCTCCAACACCACTACCAAAACCGGATTGTCTGGGTCGAATTACAAGTTCGTATCCTGTAATATCAAATGCATTTCCATATTCAACATCCAAGTGGGCACAGGGACGTCCCATGGACGTTCAGTTAGGACGTCCCGGAGACGACCCGGGGACGTCGAAAGTGAAGTCTAATCCGTCCGCTCGAATAGAATGTCCAATAGGGACTTGAAGAGGACGTTCAAAGGACGTCCTTTTGGCCAGAGGAGGTCTAGAGGACGTCCACAATGGTATGTGGACGAGAGGTGGACGAGAGGACGTTCACAGGACGTCTGAAGGATGATTGCGTGCCCACGGGGTCTTTGTTGACGTGAGTTTCGCTCAGTGTAAGGATTTGAATTTTCCGAAACGAGTTCAAGGTTTCCATAACATGATCCTTGTTATACAAAGGATTTCTAACGTTTTGGTGTAAAATGTGCATTCCTTGCAATTTTAATAGTGATTCCAATTCCAATTCCAATTATTATAAAACGAATAGTAACCAGCATCACTGTTGACGATGACTTCTTCACAGGAAAAAGGTTGAAAACGAGAAAGAGTGATCTTAACCAGAACACTCTTATCGCCACCATTCTTTGATCGAGTTCAAAATCGAAATCAACAAGGGTCCAATTCACTCCTGCCCAGTCTCTCTAATTTATCTGGTTTATTCCAAACATTCAACTTTGAGTTATAACGCAAACTTTGGTGTTAGATATTTAGTTGAAACTGTAGGATTTGAATCTTAAGGGTGTCAGAAAAATATAGGAAGCCATATGAATATGAATGTCAATATGGGAAGTCACAATAGCAGTTGTTTAAGGATGTGAATATGAATGCTTACATAAAAAAGATATTGTCTGTCGGATGTAGTGGGATTTAACATTATCTTGAAGGTAAGAGCAGACAGTTTCGTATGATCGCATTGATATTTTTTGTTACAAAACTATGGGTTACTACTATTTCTAGTGATTTCACACAGTTTTCATGCTACGATGATTCTACTATTTCTAGTGATTTCACACAGTTTTCATGCTACGATGATTCTCATTCTACGAAAAATGTTGATCATCTTGTCAGCACGGAAGAAATGGAATTGTATAAAATAGCTGAAAAGGATGATCAAAATGAAGTAAAAAAAAGGACACTACCAGTTCAAAAGCTTGCACATGATTGCGACGACATAAAAGATGATGTTAAAAGTTTTGTATTGAATAAATCAACATTCGTTCCTTTTAAGCCTTTAGATCTCGATGATGTTAAAAAAACTGATCAACAACTTTTTCAAGCGATCCAAATGACGTCAAGAGAGGTATAGTATCATCGAGAGGCGAAACTTAACGATAATGATGGCAGCACGCACTCCTCCTTGCTGTTCTGCAAAATAAAATTAAGACTGCCATTAAAAGATTAAGAGTTATAAAGAAGAAGAAAGTTACCTCACAAAATATTTTCGCAGAACTTCGGAAAGGTGAAATGGATTTTGAAAGCCACCAGCTGAATGGTATCCTGGAGCAAATGTAGAAAGAAGGTATGATTTATAAAAAAGGATCCGCTAGAAATGGCTCCTATTTCGTCGCGAAATCAAGTAATGAATTGTTGAATTTGACTATTTCGTCTGCATTAAATACAGTGCCAAGTTCCCAGAGTGATGATAGTTTCGGTATTATAGCCACTAAGAAGGATGACACAATGTTTGCATTGATGACGTCGCAAACATTGAACATTTCATCGACGAAGCTTATGAAAATACTGCAAAGAAAACTCGCGCGGAGAATGTTTGTGAATCATTTAGTATGAAATTGGCTCAGTAACGGACAAGTTTTTATTCGAACGGATTTCTTTCTACCAGAAAGAACTGGTAAGAAAATAAGAAACGACAGAAAAATTGAAATCACCGAAAGTGAAAGCACCCAAATCTCTTTATCTGATGTCACCGCTTAGAAATCCAAAAATGAATCTGAAAATGAAACCGAAGATGACGAATCCGAAGTTGATGGGATATCCGAATTGGACAAGGACGAAAATGGCAAACAGCAAGATTCGGTTTACGTAATAGTATGGTCGAGGATGTAAAAAGGATGTAAAGTCGACTAACTGTCAGAGATTTCCCTGGACCTACGACCGAATGCTTGGCGCCAAAAAATGTTTTTTCTCAATCCATCAATGCAGGGGAAGTTGGAATGTTCACAACAAAAGTTCGATTTGTATTTTTTATGGGCAAATGCTGGAGTGGTGTTTCTATCATATTTTCCATGCATATAGATCCTACAACTTTTCCTAGATGTAAGGTAGCTTTTTATATACGCATGTAGTTCATCTGACACTCCACATGCTGAAAATCATTAGAACATTATGTGAGACACTGTGAAACGCTTTTTTAAAGTCAATAAACAGAACTGCGATGACTTTTCCATTATTCATAGCTGTTTTCATGTGAAGTAGGAGATCTTCTGTAGAATAGCGCTTCCTAAATCTTCATTGATGAGCAGAAAGGAGATTGTGAGTATCAAGGTGATCACCAATGCAGGAACAAATGTAGTTTTCCACGACCATACTCGGAATACTGGGCAGTGATGTATTGATATGACACAGTCAACGATGACGGCAAACGAATAACAAAAATACCATTAAAAAACAATTATCATCTGCCATCTGATCCCTCATTTAGCGCAAATCAAAAAGCTGATATTGGAAATGCAAGTATCCAAGAGAAACCATCAAAAAGAGGGGGCGTGAGAAATGAACTGAGGCTCTGGAGAACAAGGACGATACCTTACGTCATCGATGGAGCTTTTTTATGAATACAGGTAACTTTCGCATTTTTCTAATCTTCAGGAAATCTTCCAGTGATTATGCTTTTTCTAAAGACTCTGTAGAAACCGTCTACTGTAGCTGCTTCACATATCTGTAAGTCCTTAGGAGTGATCTTGTCCGGACTAAAGGATTTTCCAAGTTTGACAGCTGATTTGAAAGATTTTATAAATCGGTCTAAGTCAATGTTAATTGGACTTGTTGGGAAGACTATGCAGATGTATCTTGCTGAGTCTCCAGATTCCAGAAAGTTTTTCGCTTGTTATTTTCCAACTTTTGCAAAAAACTTGTTCATGACATTTGCTTTTTTTGCAGTGAATCAGTCACAATTGTGTTGTTGATGTCTAGTGAGCCTATGTTTTATTATTTAGTGTCCCAAGTAAACATACTTTTAACAGTTTACAATTTGGCGATTTCTGGAATTCGCCAATATTCTGATTTTGCTTTACGATTAGGATTGGTGCAGCGGTTTCTCATTTTCATGTATAGCTTCCATTCTTCCGATCCTTGTTGAGTGCTAATAACTTTTTTTTAAATTTTGTATCGGTTGTTCGATGCTTTTTTGATATCACCCACGGTTGATTATTAGTTTTTATTTTGACTTTTTTTTGTTGACTTTTTTTGTTTTATGTTTTTTGCCGATGGCGGTTTAAAATAGTTTCTCCCAACACCACAGTGAGTCGTTGACATCATCAAATATACCGATAAGTTGCCACGGAGTTGCATGGAGATCTTCCTGTAACTGTTCTGTGTTTATGTTGCGATAATTTCGAACAGTAATCATTTTGGGTGGTTCCGATTTATTGAAGAGTTTATAAGTGATGTAAATAAGATTATGGTCCGAAATACAAGCTTCGAAGCTGCCACTTGTTGTTACTTTGGACGGATCAGTAGTAATCGCATGCTCAATCAGTGATTTTGAATGGCTTCTTATTTGTGTAAATGATCTGATGACATTAGTTAAGTTGTAACTTTTGAGAGTCTGTTTCAAAGAAGGATGACACTTTCCCTCTTCAGACAAGTCAATGTTAAGGTCTCCCATCAATAAAACATTTTTTCTGCTTTGAATTGGTGCCAAACGTTTTACGAAATGTTTATCTTTGGGAGGTCGATATATACAAGCAAAAAGTAGTCTCTTCGATTTCAATATGACCTCCAGCCAAATAGACTCCGTTTCTGTGGATTCTAGAAAGTATAATAGCTGTATAAACCAATTATTACTGGCAAGATCTATTGAATCAATCACAGTCATTAGAAGCTTCCCTGTTCTGTCTATTCTAACAACATTGTTAAATTGTTTCTTTGATCTTTTTATTTGGTAAACTTTGTTTTGATCACTTTTTGATCACATGACAGAATTCCAACCAATCATCAATAACATCATGTGACCAAAAAGTGTGCAAAACTAAGAACAGTTAGATAGCTCAAGTTAAAAGCAATAGAACTTCACAAGACTTACAGACCAGGAAATTTTATAACGACTATGTAGCACCTAATTTACACAATCCAAAATGGAAATCAGAATAGTATGATTTATTGTGAGTTTATATTCCATGCCCGTTATGTCGTTATTTCAAGAGATTCTGTAGATTTTTTTTTTTTTATCTTTATGTCTAGCTGGTTTGAATTACCATTTTACTATGATGGCTAACTTGAAATAGACAATACAATTCACCGAAAAGAAACGAATTTGATCTTTCTAATAAGGTCTTTTTCATAGGATCACCCGCCCCTAGCTCTGAAAGCTTTATCGAAAATCCAAAACTTGCCAAAAATAGAGTTTTATTCAACTTTCAGTTAGAACAAAACATTGAACAGTTCGAAAAGATTTTAAACATTACAGTCTAACTAGCCCGAATTATGTTGGCCTTTGCATTATGATAAATACATATCTTGTATTGAAGAAAGACAGATTTTTGTGAATGGGGTGTGTTTAGGCATGATTACGTAGGTTTTGCGTTGAAAAAAAAAGCATGGAAATTCTTGATTCCTTTAAGCTTGGTTTCCACCAGTGAGAATTACAAATTCTTACTGAGAGAAAATTGTTTTTACTGAGAATTAATTTTTTGGGTAATTCTTATGAAAATTTTAGTTTCACCTGTGAGAAATGTAAAGTGAGAATTATTTAAAAAATATTAAATGGGTAGAAAACATGGCGGAGAAGATATGAAAAGGCGTACGAAAATTATCTAACCAATCGTGAGAATTTATGACAATTTCAGTGAGAAAAATATCAAAAAGTTTTGATCAGTGAGAATTGGTGAGAATTATTTTATGTTTCCACCAGTGAGAAATTCTTATGAGAATTTCAGTGAGAATTTGTAATTCTCACTGGTGGAAGCCAAGCTTAACTTCCCGTACATTTCAATGACAAAGTATCAAATTTGAAAAACTCCTTTTTCTAAGGTATATAGCTCATATAAGAGTGTACACGTATATTTTCCAATTATAGCAACAGCTCGTATGCTTTTAATTCGATTACTTTTCAACACAAAGTTTTTTAAGACCGTTCCGATGATGATTTAAAAGGTTTAAGCCAGGATAATTTTGCATTAGTCGAACTGTAAGCTGATTTTCTATTCATACAGGCGTGTGATATATCGTGATACGCAAGCTTTTAAAAAATTCACTATGGCAGGGGGGTCGAATGCAGAAATTGCCCAAAAAATGAACATGTTTTAAATGTCAAAATGTCCCCTTATTGACTTGATTAAAGTTAACACTCTTTCCTTTTATTCTTCTATTTCTTGGTTAATTACTTTCTCAGGAAAGACACAAGGAAATTAACATTCAACTGTTTATAATGGACCCCCTGTTAAGGTGTGATACATTCTTATAGCGTTTTTTCTATACTTGGGTGTAGAGAAAATGTCATGTCATGGTAAAGCTTGTCAACAGTAGTTTCCTTGAACAAAACAGATGAATATGCTTTATTTCAACAGAGAAAATGTTTTCCGGGACTGGCTAGAGAACAGCTGTGTTCGTGTCTTGCTAATATGCTTCTCTATTGATCGCAAGAATTGTTTACACTTTGTTTATATGCTGACAGATTGCGGACAAACTTGACAAACTTGTTTTATTTTAGTCAAAGTAGTTATCTATAGCGGGTATCCTATATAGCGGACACCTCGTTTATAACGGACATTTTCTTTGCAGGCACTGATACCTTTTTTCCAAGTTCTTGCCTGTAGTTGAAGGTCACATCTTTATGGCAGACTTTTTTCATTGGTACTGACGGCGTCCGCTATAAAGAGATTTGCCTGTATATATTTACATATTATTTTTTTTGAGTTATTGAAATGCTTTCACCTCTCTGCGCAATATTTGACGTCAGAGAAAAATGTATAGGATCAGCAATTTTCTTAAAGTTTGTGAAATATAACTTTCCTTGTCATTGGCGTTCCATACTTTTTCGCACCATAGTATAGGAGTATTGGTACTGACATTTTTGTAGTCACTATGACAAGTTTGAATTCAGTCATATAAATACAGCTCTATTTAATCATTATCGACTTTATCTTTACTTTTATTCTGATGAAATAGATTAATATCTACCTACAAAAGATAAGTCAATCGAAAGGATTACGAATCCTATTGGACGATACGAAGAATACTTGAATCTGATTGGTTGATAAGCACACAAGATGGCTCCCCATCCACCGACTAGACAAGAACTTCACTACAGAAATGAAGTAAATACACTTCTTTGCAAATTTTGTCATATTTACTTGAGTTAATATTTTTGTTCTTCTTCAGAAGATTCTTGTGCAAAATGTCTAGGAGGTATATAGTGAGCAACTTACCAAGAACAAAGGTGAAATTCTTTTTATTCTTACATTCGATTGTTCATTTTTGATTCCAGTAAATGTACCACCAAAGTTATCATCTGAACAAGAAGCTATTATGTATTTGAGATTTGAGATCTGAAGTATCTGAGGTATATGGAGGATCAATTATTCATGGAGAGAGCTTCTTAAAATGAAAGAAAGAAAGTTCCACGAACTCTACAGGACTGAAAAAGAAATTGCCTACTCGTTGCAATATAACGTAGTATTAAATTAAAGCATAACATAGTCTTTGACTAAAATGCCTTCTTAAAAATAGCAGACTTAATGAGATCTTGAACAATATGAACGAGATTAAACGTTGTTATCATAAAATACAGGTTTGTGCAAATATAGGAGTACGTATTTACTCGAAACTTTTGATTTTTTATCAGTTCTATCTGTTGAAGTTTCGTCTTCACTAGTCCTACAGATTGTGAACAAGAATTTCAAGAGTTCCATTCAACGAGTATGTTCATTTCACAATTTCTCCTCACTATGGTTTTACGTTCTTATAAGAATGTTTGAAAATTTATAAGGTTTTCACCATAAACTTAGGTGAGGAGAAATTGACAGATGATTCATATGTAACTAAATGTTTTACATAGAAACTCTTTCGTGACACTGATCATGTTCTATTAAAATAAGATTTCATTAAAAGCAGATTAGAACTTAAACTGTTCAGTTTAAGTTGAAAGAAAATGTTATGATTTAATAAAAAAATTAAAAGAAAGATCAATCGTACTCCCATCATTTGTTTTTTGCTTTTGCATTATCTTTTAAAAGAAATATTATCAACTATCAACGCTTTCCACAGTATCCTATTAATTTCAAAAATTTATTCTTTTAAGAACTCAGTAGACCTTCATAAATTACATCATTACATCCATCGCCTCATTACATCATTACATTACATCCAGTCGAACTTTTTTTCCTTAATATTCCCAAATTGACGTGAAACGGTTGCAGTGGCGGAGAGTCAAAAAAAGTGGAGGAGTACAGTGTCATGAAATTTCTGTTAAAACTTAAGTGTTACTTTAAAGGCAGAAACTTTCGCGGGCAGAAACTTTCGCGATTTTCGCGAATTTTGCCCATTTTCGCGAAAGTTTATGCCTTTGAAAAAAGTAAAACGAAAAATCGCGAAAGTTTTGTCTTCCGAAAAAATGCTTTTTCCATAAAAACGCGAAAGTTTTTTTTAACAATAAAAAAACGAAATAAAAGATTTACAGGGCAGATTTAAAGATTTACATTTAGAGAGCACAACTTCTTTTTCACCATGAATTAATTTCTTTCACATATTAATTTCATTCATATATCAATCTAAAACAATTATATCATTATATCAGACGACGCAACTGACTCTGAATGGGAGGAAGTGGACTTGCCTCTTTTGTAATTACTTGGGTTACTTATTTGACTTTGTTAATATTTTTAGTATTTGTCTGCTTGATAAAATAAGATAAAGAAGAAAAATAAGAGGGAATTGTTGCAGTTCGCAAAAGTTTTTTCCTTGCAAACGAATTGATTTTCGCGAAAGTTTTTTTTATGCGAAATTTGTCGCAAATTTAAAATTCGCGAAATTTTTTGTCGCAAAATTTCGCGATTTTTTGACCGCGGGAAAGTTTCTGCCCGCGAAAGTTTCTGCTTTTAAAATAATTAGGTCATTTGCACATTTTTCTTTTATAAACTTAACGCCCTTACTCTCCTCCATAAATTTGGACTAGGTTCTAGATCCACCTCTGGGTTGAGTATTCCAAGAAGGAAGTTTACCTTTTATTATTAATTTTTATTATTAATTTAGCGCCCTTGTGAATGAAACTGATGTTTCTTCCACAATTGAGTGTGAGTATAAACTACAGCTTTCCAAGCTTATAAATCAATAAAGTAACCATCTTTATTTTCATTGTAGTTGGATTCATACCGGCGTGATATCGACAGCGTCCGTAAGGAACTGGAAGATGCCGAAGAACTCGCGATGAAGCAAAAACGAGAAATCAACGATATAAGAGGCGAGAACGAAAATTTACAATCCGAAGTTGCTCGGATGAACAAACAAAAACGGCGAATGCAAAACGAACTAGACCAATTAAACGCGATATTTGATTCGGAGAAAACGGAATTAGCAGACATGGACTTGAGGCTGAAGAAACAAGCAAAGGTAAAGACCGGTTTCTACTTCAGCGAATCGGTTTCTACTTCAGCGCATCTGTTTGTACGAACAAAAGAGACTGAAACCTTACGTGCGTGCGAATATATGACACAGTTTTTCAATCTTTCACGTTTTTCTACTTTAGATTTAAATGTTTAATATTTAAATGCTTAAAAATTTGATTTCTTTTTAAATGCTTTTTGCACGTTCGAATATATAGTTTGCTGTGGTTTGACAACCAAAACGATCGCAACCAGATAAGTTGCGCATAGTTAATCACGTGATAAAGAACAATAGAGTGTAGCAGCTTTTGTGAGATCGAATTCTCGCAGTTTCCAGTTGTGGGCGAACTTTCCATAGATTCAATTCTTATCTAATGCTCTTGTTTTTAGTTAGTGGGTGAAGAACGAAGAGTTAGACAGCAGCTTGAAGAAGATTATAAAGATCTTAAAATGAAAACAAAAAATATTGAGAACAAGGTTTGAAAATGTTTTCTCTTCTGTGGAAAAAGAAGGAGTTGTTAGCAACTAAAAAGACTCAAAGTTGTGATTTGATTGGTTGATATTTCATTCGTACTGTCAAATAAAACCTAATTTCCAAGATAGGCAGAAAATACTGGTTACCGCTACATTTCCCCCCGTTACAGATGCGCATTAAACGAAATCTCCGTGATTAATCTCTACCGCGCATGTGTAGCGGTAGAAAATGCCGCTCCAACCGGTAAACATAAATTTTTTACGAAATTTGTAGTAAATTATATAAGTATCAATTTGTACAAACTTTACTTTCAAACATCCTTAGAAGGATGAATAATTGAAGCGAATAAGAAATTTTAAAGAAGCGTTTCTCTCATGACATATTTTTGGAAGAAACTTCCCATTTTGCCCGTTCGTTTTGGCGTCCTAATTGCAAAAATTCGAATTACTTAAGTAACAGAATTTATCATATAAACCCTTTATGTTATCAGAACTACGGAAATGCTTCTTCCTTCCTGTCACGAAGCTACTAATTTCATTCTTTATAGTACGAAGCGTTATCAGCGGAGAAAAAAGAGTTAGAAAGGCAACTGCAAGATTTGGAAGTGTCCAGAAAACAATTAAAAATCGAGGTGGAAAGTATAGCAGACAGCCGTGATGATGCAAAACGATTGGTTAATCAAGTCGAACAAGAGAAACGTCAATTAGAAGGTTTATTAAATACTGCGAAAATTTCAAATGCCGAGTTGGAATCACAACTTAGTGACACTGAACACAATTTGATTAGTATACAAGGTAAGAAAAGAGGTATTTCTTCCAATCAAGACGCTCAACTGGTGGTAGGCGAGTTCCTTTAATTTATTTAACGTCGGGTTTAGATATACAATAGTTTTTCATAAGAAGATTGGTAGGTGCTGGAGATCGTGATTTGAGTTGAATTTCCTGAAAATCAGCTGCAGTTGTTGTGTGTGATTTCATAATTGCGAAGTTCACGAAAACGCTCACGCGCCCACGCGCCCACATCCTCTTCTAAAAGCATCCATATCATATCTATTGTAGCCCAGTAAGACATGGTTTAACGCCCTTGAAACGCCCAAATTCCAATTATAATTTAAGAGTCTTAATTAACCATTGATGACAATATGGAATCGGTTATGTTTAAGGAGCGTTTCAAGTGGCGAAAGAAAACTTTACGAGTGAAATTGCGAAGAAAGAAGATAAACTTGAAGAAGAGAAAAGAAAATTTGATAAATTGGTAAGTAGTTGCAAGTTCAAACGCCTTGCTCGATTGAACGCCCACCTTCATGATGTCAATAAATGCCCATTCTCAAATAAACGCCCATGTCTGAATAATCGCCCAATGTATGGTGCTTGAAAGTTAATAAACATTCATGGGATTATTAGAAATGAAGGAAATTCAAAACTTCTGCTTGTTTAATAAGTCTTCAAATGAGATTATTTCCTAACATATTTTCTATAAGGAATCTCAGAACTTTCGATTGAAAACAAATGCATACTTGAGCTTATAACTGATTTTGTAAATAAACGTCCCTTCCGAATAAACGACCATGCTTGAATAAACCCCCGCGTGGTAAAAGTTTTTAAATGAACGCCCAATGTTTAATCGGTCATTTTGCATCATTTTATGGTAGTTGATCTTTGGAGGTTCAGTTTAATGTTCTGTAAAGATTTTCATTGACGATAGCGATATAGCAGTAAGATAAATGTGTTGATAACATGATCACATCATTTATCAAACGCTCTTTTAATAAGCAACAGACCAATTTGGTCACCAAGCTAAAAGTAAGCAACAAATGTGAAAGAGAGTTACGCAACTTTGAGCCTTGTGTGGAAAACGGGTATAGATGTTCATTAACGATGGTTATGGGAGTTTATAGCAGCATGATAAGAATGGCGGTGAAGAGGTTGTGAATGAAGTTGGTAGTTTCTGTTGCTGACGGTACACCTCGTTATAGTTTTGTATGCTTAGCCAATATACCTTTCTCCTATGATTTTTTCTTCTAAGCAACGTGAAACAAAAACATTGTTGGACAATGAAAAGAAGAAAAGAGAACAAATGTCCGCGTCACGAAAAGGACTGGAGTCTCAGATTGAAGGTTTGTTGGCGGAAGCTGATGACGCAAACAGAAAACTCGAAGAGCAACAGAAAAACCTCAGGAAACTGCAAGTAAGGAAAATTTATCGATAAACGATCCATATTAGAGTCTCTATTAAAGACAATGTGTTGGTATAACTATGGCAAAATCTGACATCATGATGATCTCAGCACAACAATAACAACAGGTGAGAGACAAGAAAAGGAATTGTTGTATTGTTTGATCTTCGTAAAAGTAGCACGTGAATTATCGTTGGTCATACAGATAAGCTACTATTTTTGTTTCTTTTAATGATGACTTTCATAGAAGAAATTGAAAGGTCTGCATCGGTAATGATGATGTCAGCATGAGGTGGTACCTGCAGCGGTATTTATAACAACACATTGTCTTTAATATAAGCATGGAGGGAAATGCCCTGACTTCCTGAAATCCACACCCCTATCGTTTTATATTAACACAGAATTCATAGAGTTTCTCACAATGCTCCGGACATTTAAGACCTTGCTATTTTGTTAAGGCTCATTATTATGGCAAAATTATCGAAAACGCGACTCGGAAAGTAAGTAAGTAAGTGAGTAACGGGGAGTTTTAACATTGGACTCGGTATAATTCTAATTCATATTCTATTAATTAAGTCCTTGGGCTTCCATCCGTAGTGGTCGGTTATTCTGCCCGCCGACTTGCAACTAGGAAGTTGACTTACCGCCAGAGATACGTATAGCATTGCTCTAACTTGCCCGAAGGCCAGTGTGCAGTCAGTCGATGTAGTCAGCTCCAAAATATCGAAATGACTGAGACTGGAACTGGGAAATCGGATCGAAATCGGATCGACATATATTTCATTTTTCAGAATCAGTTAGTTCAGTTCAGAGATGTGCAACAAGAACTCGCTGAGGTGAATGAAATCAAGGAGATTTTAATACGAGAAATAAAGGACATCGAGAAAAGAGTGAAATTAGCAGAGCATGAAAACGTCACAGTATCTGACCAACTGCAAAGTGCTGAGCGAGCAAAAAGACAGGTGACGTCACGCAATGTTTTGGGGTTTTTTGTCAAAAGGGTTTTGTATCTGGTTCAGGACATTAAATTTGTTCAATATTTTTAATGAATTACTAAAATAGACCTCTTCTGAATTTTTGATTAAACACAAACAATATTATAGGGAAATTTAGCAGAAAACCATTCATGTTTAATACTCTGTTCTTCCCATTGGAAGATTAAGTAGCAAATTTATTTTTGAAAAGAAGGCTACACTCACAAATTGGGCCTCAGTGATATGGAGTTTTAAAACCGGTCTTATATCAATGTAGATACTACCTTGTTGGTCGTTATAATGCCACTAATGTTAACTCCGACCCCTTTTATGCTACTCCTTGTAGACAATATTTTTTCACATTCAAACATTTTACGTAGGCCCTTTCAACATCGAGTCATAAAAATTAATCCGGCGAAATAAACGTCAACATCAAGAAGGACGAATAAAGAAAAATTGTTTTTGATTTTGTTAATGTTTCTTTCTATTTTTTTACTGATATAATTTGTTTGCATTTTAAAGGCTGAAGATGAAGTTCATGAGATGCAGGAAGAAATGATTGCTGCGAAGAACGCTTTGAAAGTTTCAGCAACAGAAGAGAAACGAGTTTTAGAAGGCGTGATTACAGGCTTGAAAGCTGATGTTCAAAATGGGAAAAAAAGAGGAGATGAATTTGAAGCCAAGGTTTTTTGTAGTTTTGTTACGTTCAGTTTGAAACATTCAAAAGAAACTATGCTATTCTGTAATTCAATTTATAGAGCGAATTACGGTGTTCATTTAAATAGAAATCATAGTTAAAGGGACCTTTCAAATGTTTCAGGTTTGAATGTAGCTCACTTCCTTGACCACGAGCAAGAAAGGCGACTAATCATATCTTTTACCGTGAATATCATGGTCGATACCATGTCAGTCGGTTACCCATACCATGTCATCATCACAAATCAGTCTGTAATTTATCTTCTCGTTAATTATGCCATGAGAGCCATAGCCTCGTATATAAAGGCTTATCTCCACGGAAAATGTCGCGGCGGGCGATTTTTCCAGCTGCAGCAAAAAGTACTTTTCGTTCAATCTACATTATCCGCCGCGACTTCCATTGTTGAGGAGATCTGGCTTAATCTTGAAAATTTACGTATTTAATACGAGATAAAAAGAACACGTCAAAACAGTTTTTGACGGAGGTTTCACCTCTTTTTGTAAACGGCGCAAACGCCATTATTATTCAGCTAGAAAGCTTGGTGATGATAGCTTTAAATGTAATTTTTGATAAGGTCTATTTCACCGCCCGTCTTCTACATATCAGCTACGCGTGTAGACGCAAACATAAGACTAGTATATGTGATTTAGATCCGGAAACTTGCGATAGACTTAGAAGCTGCAAACGATCGTATAGCAAAGGAAGCTGAGGCGAATAGCAGTCTTGAAATGGCGAAAAGTCGTTTAGAAAAACAAAATAAAGAATTACAAGCTCAAGTAAATAAGCTGGATAACACACTGAAAACAAAGGTGAGGTAATTGTTTATAACTTGATGGGATAAATATCATAAAAACAGGTGTAATGATTAATTAAGAAGCAGAACGTTGTTCAATCATGCGCATGCTCAAGGTAATCATGCGCATGCGCAAGGTAATACTTATTTGTTGATTTTTCTTGATGGATTAGTTGAGTACTTTTATCCCCGTACTTTTTTATATGCAGTGGAATCTCTCTCTAAAGCGGACGTTGGTGCATTAAAAAGGTGTCAGTTTTTTAGAGATTTCCGCTTTATAGAGACTTTACCTATGAGAATTTGACTTAAACCCAACCATCCGTCCATGGAGTAGGTATCCGGAGATGTCCGCTTTATTGGGTGTCCGCATTATAGAGATGTCCTTGTAGTATAACAACACGTGATCCCATCGATTTTTTAATCAGCATTTCCAACTCTACAACATGGTACTATATATCTTCTTCGATTTAATTTTTACGTCACTATATTGTTGAGAGGTAGGACACGGATGTGGATAGGGTGATAACTCATTGAAGGAAAATGAACCTGTAAAAATATTTACACGCTATACTAGTAATGACATATAATAGTAGAGTACCCCAAGAATAAATTGTTGAATCAATTATAATGAGGTATTCAAAATGTTTTGCAGGTAAGAGAGACCACAGAAACGTTGGAGCGACGTCTTCAACAAATGGAGGTTGTGGTGGATGGTGAAGTAAAAGAACGCGAATCACTAACTAAACAACTTAAGAAAGCGGAGAAAGCATTGAACGAAACTGCGTCCGCTTTGCATGATGCACAGGAAAATGAAGAATCGCACAAGAATCAGGTATAGTAGAATAGCTTTGTTCCGAAATTCCCGATATTTTGCCAAACTGTTCTTAGAAGCCTCGTTTAATGAGTTTTATGGTTGCACGATATTTTAGTTACATGTTAATTTTGTTCAACTGCAAATCTCTGCGGGGCAACTTGCAACGATTTCCTGTTAGAACACCAAAAAGCAAAAACGCGACATATTAACATATAAAATGACATCTTTTATCGGGAAATTCGGGAAAAGTGTACTATAAACATTTGTATATTTAAAAAGTTTCTACAAAAGGTTTTCCAAAATGCCTTTGGTATCTCCTGGGCCCCCGGGTTCCTCCAATGATTTGAAGTCCCGAGTCCCTATTTTCTCGTATGCCGTTCATGTAGGTGTTCTCATTGAACATAAACAAAATGAAAAGAAGTTCAAAACGCCCCCGTATTCTTTTTTATAACTAGCTCGACAAGATAACAAAGAAATGTGAAGTACTAAAACGAGAAGCTGTTTCGTCAGAAGACGATATCAGACGGTTGCAATCTGCTAAATCATCACTAGAACATGAACTGGAAGAGGCGACGGATCGTTGTGATCAATTGAAAAAAGAATTAAGCAGATCGAAACCCGGAGGGTATGTGTATGAGCCAACTAATCAAATACCAGGCTCTTTCTTGTTAGCTGATATTGAAACTCATTGGCGCAAATAACTGTAAAAGGTAATGCTCCCTCTCGGTCAGCGCTTTTGTTATCAATAACAGACATGTGTGGAAATACTGTGACGTAAATACGATGACAAAACGAAACAGGAGGGGACATCATCTTTGATACATGCTAGACTAATCAAAATCTGTAGATACATTGATAAACCAATCAAAATTTGTGTTAGGAGATATAAAACAGTTTTCGCTGACAAAGATTACATTTCTTGTTATCAATCAAATGTAACTTTTGACTACCTACAACCTGATTTTTATTCTTTGGAATCGGAGAAGACTAACAACATATAAAGACGGACGACACGCTGTGATTCATTTTGATCAGTTGATGCTAACGTCAACTGTTACCATGGTAATAACCAGATGACCTTCAAACAGACATCTCGAAAACGATTACGATAGTCTTTTATTGTTAAAGGCAATGAGTTGTTACAAACACCTAACAACCCGATCCATCATGATGTCAACATTGCACTTTAAAACAATTATTTTCATTTATTGGCCATACAGACAAACTACTACCAGTGTTGTTCTGATTGATGATATTCGTAGAACTATAGAATTAACTTCTCCATCAGTAATCATGATTCAGCACTTTAGTTTATGGTTAGCGCTTGTCTTCCACTCAGATAGTATTTTTTAACAGCACATTGTCTTTAACTAAAGGTACACAGAAAGGTTAGTAACTGACTAACTGATCATCCGTTGGTCATTAACAGTGAAACCATAGAACGGACATGGAAATGTCTACACAGTACACTTCTTCAGCTCTAGACACACTTCTCTACTAAGCAACTGATTTCTGGAGATGGACAAAAAAGAGCTGGCAAAATTAAAAATTTATTAATGATATTATTTATATGTTATTTTTTATTTTTAGACTTTCCACTAGAGCAGGATCACGTGCAAGAAGTCGTATGGAGCCAATCTCTGATGATGAATTGATTGATTGACTGATTTATTGATTGCAAAGGATTACCGTACTAGTAAACCTCCTACTTAGACCTCCTAATTGTGGCCCTTCATCATGATCATCATGACCGGAGACTTCTATCAGTTGCTTACAATTTTTTTAGTATAGTTTTGTATCGAATATTATAATTTTTCCAGCAAGGAATTGTAGTCATTCGCATTGAGTTGTGAAAAGGTGAGAAATGTGAATAAAAACCAACTAGACTTGTTTTTATTTTCGCCGTTTGTATTGGACATAATGATTCACAAAAACTTATTAAAGACTGCCGCAATCTCTGATATATACAGACATATGGAAAATATACAGATAACCCCTCCCCCCAAATCCGAGCTTTAAATGCTGTCCTAGTGTGTCGTTGAGGCTGCAGCATTGATTTTGTGGGAGGTGTGTGTGTGTGTGTGTGTGTGTGTGTGTGTGTGTGTGTGTGTGTGTGTGTGTGTGTGTGTGTGTGTGTGTGTGTGTGTGTGTGTGTGTGTGTGTGTGTGTGTGTGTGTGTGTGTGTGTGTGTGTGTGTGAAGGATGGAGCTTTAAGCAACAATGTTTGAGAATTTTTGTCAGAGATATTAGAGCATCCTGCGCCCTTTGTTCGACCAACCCAATGTGCCATTCTATATTTCAACCAGTTTTGCAGTCCTGAACCATCCAAAACAAAATAAATCTGTAAAGTTGTTTCAAAATACGTTCTGAAAGGAAATTGGATCAATAAATACAAAATAACTTGGACTGGAAATGAAATATCATCTCTTTTTCTCACTTTGCAGAGATAGCAGATTCGTTAATACCTTCGAGTGCGACAAGGTCCGTGTCATGTTGCATCTCGATACTGAGGTCCGCGTCGCCTTACATCTCGATACTCCTCACTTCGATGCGATTTAAAAGCAGCGTATCAGCCCATTTGGAATCGCTTTTCCAGAATCATGTTTGCAGTACCACGATAACATAGCCGTACTTCAGTCTGAGGAAGAATACCAGGGATATGCTGTTACCATAGTTACCATAATAAATGTGGATATTAATGAGACAAATGACTCAATGAGTAAAGAGTCATGCCTGTTCCCACCATGCCAAAACCTTGTAAACTTTGTTTGGATATACGAGGCATGCTTCGCTTTTCAAATGCTTTTCCAAGACTTTTCACCGGGAAATTGAATGTTTATATATCTGCCAATAGACCTTTTCATAAATTACGTCGTTGCATCCATCGCCTAGTTTTCGCCCTGCACATTAACGGCGCTTGGGTGGTTTACAAAGAGAAACGATACCTCAGAGAAAAATGTTTCACGTTCTTTTATTATGCTTAGATTTGAAACGAGGCGATGGATGTTGTGACATAATTTATGAAAAGGTCTATTTGAGAAATGGAAGTCAGCATTTCTATGAGTGCTCCGGTTTTCTAAACCGTGACCGACCATACAAACCGGTAAAAGTTTTGCCTATTACTAAATGGACCAATTAACCTCATTCACCCAGTCATATTTTACAATGGTTAGACCATGCACATGAAATGAAAATGAAGCGTCGTCAACGACTCGAACTGATTTTCAAACCAGGGCGAAATTTCTTATTTTATTTGCTTTTATAACGCCTCTTTATACGGCTCGTAATAATTTCATGGCCTGATACTGCTTTATTAAACGCCTTTCCCGAATTCCCGTTTAAACACCGTGTTTTGATCTAGTAAGTACAACCGGCCTCGTTTTAGATATCAACATTCCTTCTAACATTCTACTGGGAGTTTTAATAATCGAGACAATTACTCAATGAGTTCAATCATTATTGAAATACTTTCATAAAAACGAGGTTGGATGTACTGACTAGGTCAAAACGCGGTGTTTAAAAAGAAACTCAGGAAACTTTTATTAGCATTTAGCAGTTAAAAAAGGAATCGAAGCAAATAATACTGTTTATATATAATGTAGTATATTGTCTCGGTTGAATCAACAGCCCTCGTTTCTGTGTTGGAAATTACAGCAAATAATATTATAATGAAATAATCAACCGTGAAACATTAAACAGCATTTAAACAGAAATTCGGAAAGGCGGGGGGGGGGGGGGGGGGGGGGGGGGGGGGGGGGGGGGATGAAAAGAATAAGCTTGTTATAGAACGAGACACTTCTAACATGAGAAGGGGGAGGGGTCAAAATCACTTGCTTACCAATGCTGGCTCTCAAAAGAATGCTGAACTCATTACTTCATTGCTTACTTGAGGGATTGTTTACTTGAGGGATTGTTTGTTTACTGATTGCCGTCTTTTCCCTTTATTTGTTTGTTTGTCTTATCTCTCGACAACAAAATCGAACCTTGGCATTCTCTGCTGAAAATCTTTGCTCAAATCACACACTAAATGCTCTTATAAAGTGGGTTGTCATAACTGAGATAACACTAAAGAACTTGGTAAAAATTGTAAAAATTGGCAGAACATTTCAATATTATAAAAAGTAACGCCACCTATCAAAGCATTGCCGTTCCCGACAGAGATCTTTCGACGAGACTAATGAGCCATCAAACAATAATCTTCAAAATTTCAACGAAATCCTTTAAGAGCTCAGTATGTCTCGATTACCCATTTTGACTTTTTGTTCAGAAGCTGGAATAGTGTTTGGTGCAGTAAGAGCACTCTTGTTTATTCTCACAGTGTTATCAACGACTGGTTGGTGAACTATTAATTCTTTCTCCGCGTCTTTGTGAACCGTTTTACTATTGTTTCTGATTAAATCTTTCGGAATCACCTCTATCACCCTCCCTATGCCTTTATCATTTGGTCTCTCAATACCTGTTTTATCTTCGGACTTTTTTTCGTTAATCGGATCAATGTGGGGTAGACGTTCCGGATTATCAACGTTTTTTACCACATCTATATCATTTAATTTATTCTTTTCGTCCGACAGTTTCGCCTCTCTAATCTTTGCGTCTTCGCCACCTTGCTGTGGTTTCAAGGGAACTCTATTCGATTGCTCAGGATCCCGTTTCACTTCAACATCATCAATCGATTTCAAATTGGGTTCCTGTTCAACTGGCTTTTCCATCCTAAATGAGTTTTGAGCGACTTTGTCGATGTTTGGTAATGCCGTTATTAGATTGTTGTCGGGTTTATCAACACGATGAGCGTCGTGAGTCTGATGTTGGTGTGGTTCGTTTAAACTGTTTAAAACTGAACCAGTACTTAAAACCATAGCAAAAATACCGACCACTAGAATTGTCTAAATTAGTAAAGAGATACAGAATGAACCATGGTCACACGTTTTGATGAAAAGGAAAGATGAACTTGTTTCACCGTTTACAAATGCACTTTGTTTCACTGATTTTAGAAGTCAAATTCCCATGCAAAACTGACCAGTCCGATACACGTTCTTAATAGTAAAGCCAAGTTACCCAGGCGCGGATTTAGCGGGCGGCTTAGACGGCTCGAGCCGCCTCCAAATTTTGCCAAAAATAACCCTATAACACTTTTTTAAAGAGTTCTCCTCCCTTCTTTCTTATCGAAATAAGAATAGCGCTCCATCATAGAGCTTTTCGGACAGAGCCGCTCAGAACTCATAAGTCATATTTTCAAACAACTCTTTGAGCCGCCTTCCTATATTTTTTATCACCGAAGTTGGTTATAACTTTCAGTTTTTGAGCCGCTCGCGACACTAATTTACGGAATCGATAGAGTGTTTGGCCACAATTTTATCGATAGAAGTAGGGCATTGATCTTTCGTTCTGCCGGTTGATGTGCTGGAAGCGGCTCAAATTTCTTAGGCTACGGAATCGATATGTTTTTAGTATGGAAGAAATGTGTGAAAAGGCTATCTCATCAAGTTTTGTGCTACCGGTTAGATTGAAGAAGCGGCTCTGAAGTCGATTGTCACATATTTTTTGATATTTTTTTAATAAATCGTTTGCGTACTAGGTGTATAAGCTAAGCATTATCTCATCAAATTATCCATTATTATACATCCCTAGAGAAGTTGTAGTGGTGATGGATATATGCACATGGCTAGTTTATATGGAAGTGTTGTCACCAGAATATTCAGCATGGAAAAATAAACCAGAGCTCATATTCGTTATTAAACCACAAGCTAAACGTTCTATTATTCCATTCATGGTGTTTGCTGAAGATGAGAAGAGGGAAGAGAGAGCGTGCAGATGGTCATTATTATTATCTCATAGCTAGCTAAACTCACATAAATTTCCCTGGATAATAAGTAAGTATTTTTTTGTTTTTATTTCATAATTTCTTTAAGAAATGAATTAATCCCTGATTTGGATTTTTCACTCCTATGAGGAGAGTGTTTAATATAATTAACTCCTTCCCCCGAAAGACGGGCAAATAATGTTTACGTTTTTACTGAAAAAATCGGGTCGCTTTTCAGTACAAACGTAAACAATATTTACCCGTCTATTGGATGGAAAACAGAACATTTATACATTGACTCTTTCAGAACAGTTCTGGTGCATAGCATTGTATCATTCAATTCAAACGTTTCTGTATATAGTTCATTTATAGATGACTTTCCAATGGACGTATTATTTATGAATATATGTGTTCTTTTTGCTTTAAATGCTCATTTTAGACTTTAAAATTTGCCATTTATTTCTCTCTCCAGCATACTCATATGCATATTCAAGGTCAGTCAAAAAAAGTGGAGTCCAACATTATGATCTTCCTTTTCAGCCTTAAGTGTCGATTAGGTTACTTGCACGTTTTCCTTTTCTACTTAAAATGAATATACTCTCCACTATAAATTTGACTGAGCTCTAGCTACGCCTCTGAGTATGCATGTTTCTGCAGTTTTCCTCTGAAAGCAAAAGAAATTCCTATTTAACTTTGTATGTTCGATTATATGTTTTGTAAACCTTTGTCTGTTTGTTCTTTTTTTGTTTTACTGTTGTTTCAATGATCAATTCATTTTCTTCAGCATAATAGTGCATCTTGATTGGTATTAATTGAATTTTTTTTCTGTTGACTTTCTGAGGGGTTATAGTGCTGTACATAAGTATGTGGGACAAAAAAAAACAAAGACTGAACAAAACACACTTTTTGTTTTTTTTCACTTATTTTGTAATTTGTATTAATATTATAAAAACAATGGAAAATCTTTACTGCCCATCTTCCTAAATTCTTACTGCTTTCTCAAAATCTATTTTTTTACTCAATAAAGTTTTCATTTTGAGGCATTCGTCCTCAGTGTCAAAATTTTATTTCATACATAGGTGTTTTTCATACTGTGAGGTAGGGAGAAGGACTATTTGATATAAATTATATATTTTTCAACTTGGAAAGATGATAGATTCTGGTTATTAAAATATTTCTTTCATTTTGTGCTCCATCCATGTATTCCCACACCAGCCACATCAGCCCCTAAACTGTCAATTTAGAGATATTTTTAAATTTGAGCCTTCAGGTTCCTAGTTCTTTCTTATTTTTTATGTCTTTTTTTCTCACTATTTTCCAATATTCTGGAGGTGTTTCTTAAGAAAAATACAGGAAAATTTTGTTGTTGTTGTTGTTGTTGTTGTTTCTGAGTTTACATTATAATTTAATCATAATTTCCTGGATGGTAAATTATTACTGTTGCTGCTGTTTATCTTTTTGGAATACATTTCATATTATTACCATGTTGAGAAATTATAATACAATTGTTTATTTCTTTATTTTATGTACTTCTCTGTTGGTGACCCAATTGACTGTTATTGCTGGTTGTTGAAATCAGAATCAAATATCGTTCAAATTATATGTTGGAATTATATTGTATGAATAAATAACTATCAAATGAATGCTTATTATTTCAAAAATGTGTTTTTCTTGTTTGAATGAACCTGCGACTGAAACTTATTTTTGCTTTCATTATTATTGCTATTGTCCAGCCCTACAACTTTATCCTATTTCATAGATTTTAGATATATCTTTTATATATCACCTGGAAATAGCATTGACAAAAAGATTTGTTTACTGAATTGTAGTTGGCAAGGCTTTTACATGAGAAAACAATAGATATAGTCATTCTTGGATGTGTAACAAAAATTTGGATTGTTCTCCAATAGATAGTTTCTGAATTTAAATAGTTAAACGCTGTATTATGGCCTAGACAACAAGTTTCGCCTCGTTTTCTTTATCATAATTGCGTTTAACTAATCCGTCGGGAAATAGGAATAATAAGTGACCATCACTAAGTAATAAACTTTTGAAATCAGTTAAAAATTCATAGAAATGAGGTGTTAAAATTTTGGAAGGTCTATTAATTGAATGAACGTAAGTTTGAATTATTGAATAATGAGAACATGCCGCTTTATAGTTTCACCTTTCCATCATTATAATTGTTGGGCACCTCAAGTAAATAGCTTTTCATAGCTTTTCTATACTGCAGACAACCTATACGGAATAGGAAGTAAAACTGTGAGCTTTAATGCTCGGAAGTACCTGGCCAGTACAACGCCCCCCGTCTGCATACAATTGGATGATCTATTGGATGTATACGCAGTTAACTAAATATTACGCATAACATCTTCTCAACCCGAAATTATCGTTTCTGTAACACATACGGATAACCCAGATTGGTCACAAGGCTTACTATTCTGAATTTGCTTGGATCCACCCCTGATCGGAATGTTCCGGTAAAAAATCGGGATAATCGGAATTTATCATTAAGACCACAAGATTTTGAGCCGCCTGCCAAAAAAATCCTGGATCCGCCCCTGTTACCAGTAAGATAGATATACCTGTGCTATGATTCTTTTTATATCTTTTGCGCCGGACTTTAGAAATAATGCTGACGGATACACAAAGGCGAGAAATGTTCCAACTAAGGCTCCCGTAATGGATAACACGGTCTCAACTATAAAAGGTAAAGAAGATATTGTGCTTACAAGGACAATAAAAAGCAGAACATCAATCTTGTTAAAAAGGAAATAATTCACCTCTCCACCATCTTAGAAAAATCTGTCCTACTTCACGGTGTTAAAAGATGAAATGGCCGTTTTCGAAATAAACTGTTTTGGTGTGCAAACATTTTTTCATTTGCTTTATTTTAATGATGAATCTAACTTTTCAAAAATATTTTCTTATTTCATTCCCAGTTTACAACTTCATTCTAAAAAATCTATTTTCACTACGGTAAAAGCTCTCTTTAATTTACTTTTTACCTCTGAAACTCTACGATGGAGAGTGCTTACAGTTACATAAAGTGCGAGATAGTGAAGAGGTGTATTTTGGGGGAAAAACAACGCAAATACATACTGTGAGGAATCAGGATTCCTATCACTAGTGTGCCACCCACCAATCCTAACGTGATTGAAGTGAATTTCTCTGGAGCGATATAATCAGATGCACTCGAGATGACGTCATGCAATACTCCCTGAAAAAAACACATGCAGAAGAATATGTGACTTAACATTTCACCAATGAATTCCCAGTATATGTTCAAACATTTCTACGTATTTTTCTTTGCAACTGTACTTTTTTTAGCGAGGTGTAACAGTCAGTAGACTGTTCTGTGCATCTGTACCGTAAAATAATGTCCGATTTTTAGCGGGTCGTATCGATCTGTAATAACTCGTTACTGAGACAATCAAATTCCCACATATCTCGCAATACCTCCCTTCGTAATACCTCCCTTCGTAATACCTCCCTTCGTAATACCTCCCTTCGTAATACCTCCCTTCGTAATACCTCCCTTCGTAATACCTCCCTTCGTAATACCTTCCTTCGTAATACCTCCCTTCGTAATACCTCCCTTCGTAATACCCTCCAGGTAATAAATATCAATACCAACCTGTTTATGATTTGCGTATAAGAATGAATTTATAGCAGCACGGACAGGAAACACGATCAGTGGAAAACTGAGGATTACAGAAAACCAAAATCCTAAAAATGAAAAACAAAAAGTGAGAACAAAATCAAAAGTCAACTAAAATACCGGCAAACGAATATAACATTCAATGCAACAGGAATGCAACGTGACTAATTTTTAGCCACCACATTCCCTATGCAAGACTGCAATATTTTAATCAGGTTCAAAATGTTGCAATAGCTGTTCAACAATTTGCGTCTTTAGAATATTAAATTGAATATAATAGACATGTTATAAAGAGAATATCATAAAAAGTTTGTTTCAAATAATGTTGAATTACAACCTTTATAAAAAACATAACTTTGGTCTTGACATATTTGACGAACCCAAATATAAATATGAAAGATGATTAAAAACTTATTTTTTGGGAGTTTATAATTATACTTTCATTACGTAGAGGTCTAGATAGTGTATAGATAGTGTATTATCCAAATTTGGGATTTTGGATACAAATCCTTATCTGTCTATCTATTTATCCATCTATCATGAAGTCTATCATGAAAACTCCAAAATAATTTGAAAACTCACAAAAAATTCCTAGGTGTATTTGCTTCTTCTCTATCACTTAAGCTTCAGTCATTACATTTCTGCGTAAAAAGGGGAACTGGTTATCCCTTTTTTCCCCTATTTTTTCATGCTCTTACTGTCGAAACTGTCTGAACCCAGTAGGCAAAATCTTCGAAGTCTCTGTAGAGGAGTGTTTTTATTGAAACAGCGGGCGATATTGCGTGGCATTCCTATAGAAAACCCTCCTCTTCATAGACTTTTTGATGATTTTGCCTACTGGGAACCTTATCTAGACCTTTCCTATTGATCCTTTTTGCTCTGGCCGAAATTTACCGCTTGCCCCTTTCCCACCTGGTCTTAATTGGTGTTATTTTTGGAAAGTCCACAGTTGAACCTATGCAGACGAACATCCTACTCTGGTCCTTTTAACCCCAAGTCATGAAAATTAACGCCATTAAGAGCCGGTGTAAAAAGAACGTATAAGGTAGTTAACGATTCTCTTCCACATTGATTTATTTTATATACATTCATAAAAGGTATAATTCACGTTCCACTCACCTAGCTTTATTGCATCTGTAAGGAAACCATGCGGAAAATTGCCAAGAATATCACCATGAATTCCATTATTGAAAAACGCGATATAACCAAATGTACCGACCTTAAAGAAGATATGCATTTATTTTCATCGTGTAAAGGAAAGTAAAGGGATAGTTCACTTGAAGAGCAATGAAACTTCTGGGTATCTTTATTTTCAAGACATTTTAACAGACACCATTGTAACTCTCATTTAAGCTTCGTTAATTATCATCCTTTTACAATATTTTGACTAATATTATTATTATTATTAATATTTTTGCAAATGACTGAAAATCATATTATTTTTTTTAGAGTTTGATGAATTTTCAGCCTCACTAATTTTGACCATTATTATATATTTCCCTATAGGGCGAAATATATGTTAAAACTGGCGTTTTCCTTCTTCTCCTCCTCCTTCTCCGTTCACTTTTATAGCCGCGCATTGGAACTTTGGATAATACAGGCTAGTGATAGCGTGTTAATGTGATGTCGAGGCAACCCTCTGTTCTGTTGAAGTTTGGCGTGAGAGTGGAGTGCTGACAGAAATACAAATCAATCGGACGACTTTACACTTTATTGTTAGTCTTCCCAATACTTTTATTATTCCTTTTATCTTATTATATATTTCCCCGTAGGACGAAATATATGTTAAAACCAGCGTTTTCCTTCTCCTCCTTCTTCTTCTCCGTTCACTTTTATAGCCGCGGTTTTGGGATCGGAACTTGACCGACAATTCACATTGGAAATTGATCCACCTAATACAGGCTAGTGGGTGCGAGGCAAGCCCTCTGTCCTGTTGTAATTAAACACGGGGTGCAAAAGTGGAAGTTAATAAACTGATAGAAATCCAAATTAATCGGAAGTTTTTCTTAATCTTCTCAGAAGTATTATACTTATTATTATTACTTTTAGTTATTATTTCGTGTTTAGGTGTGTAGTTTAAGACAATTGCCACTAATTAAGTTGGTGTGCATGAACAGTGCCCTGCTAACCACCTTCACAAACTTCACTTGTCGCTATTTGTGTACTGGTGTAGTAGAAAGACACTTGCCACTAGTTAAATCGGTGAGCGTTCTGTGTCTGACCACCAAGAAGGTACACTGCAAATTATTGATAACTCTTGCTAGAGCAGTTGATTTAATTTACCACGCAAAGTGCAGTGGGTGATATACTAGCTATATGGGTGATATAAGAGCAGGTTAATAAACTTTCCACGAAGTGGGTGATTTATACTTGTGCTTATTTAAAGCAAAAAAAAACTCCACACGAAAGTGGTTGATTAGTTTGAATCAATCAATTTGATAGGCTACGCTTCTCAACCTTAAACACACAGAAAATGGCAGAATCAAACATCTCGAAGATAATTTGTGGTAATTTCCACCAAGGTGATCCAAAATTTGGTGTCTCTTATGTCTATATCTTGGACTTGCATAAGAAAAATATCAATCTGGAAAACTGCAGACTTAGACTTTGTTTTGAATCAAGGTAATAGGCTGTATGAAAAAATTACCTTGTATGTTGATGAGTTGCCCACAGAAATTGAAATTAATAGTGTTACATTACATGCAGACTTTGTTTGTATTACTGATAGGTATGCTAATGCTGTTACTGATGGAAACACTAATGATGCATTTAGATTTTTGAATGAGGATCTTTTTTACAGTGATGTGTCAGGTGCCATACTTTTTATTGAAGGTTACTACATTGGGATATTAGAAGACATCAATAGAAATATTTATTTATTTGACTCTCACAGCAGAAATATTAGAGGACTTCCAGAACCAGAGGGAAAGTCTATATTCATGATGTTTTTATCAGTAGAGTGTGCTAGACACTATGTTTTTTCTACTTATGGTTATTCCATTTATTTTCAAATTGTTTTTATAAAAATTAAACCCCTAGATGTTACAGGAAAAAAAACACTTGACATGCTAAATTCTATACATCTTGAAAGCCATGAGTTACGATAATGCAAAATCTCGGACTGAAGGTAATAATAAGAATGTTCGGCATTGTTGAACTTTATTATAGTATTGCCTTTTGGAAGCTACCAACTATTTACATTTCTCTCTATACCTTATGACCCTTCAGCTGTAAGATAACACTGACTAAACAATCAATTTTCTTATCTTAGAAACAGAAAAAGAAGCTGAGGGAGCTGTCCAAGCACAAAATGAAAAAAGGAGGATACAAACAGATTTAAAACCAGGTATGTAAAATAGAAAAAGTTCTTAACTTACATGCTGTGTGTTTCACATGCTTTGGATTTAAAAGGATGTGAAATTTAGAAACTTAACTATTTTTTGTTCTTATTTTCTGATCATTATTCTTACAAAAAAATAGTAAATACATTTTTTAAGATGCCCACATACATTATTACTTTTTATTTAGATGAAGTTTCAGGATACATCCATTTTGTCAGTCGCATGAAAAGATCGAGGTCAAATGTTGACTATTTTAATGCAGTCATCCAGTCACCAACAAAAAAGTTCCATCGCATTGTATGCTTTTCACCACACAAGAAATCCATCTTTGATGATGCAAGTGAGAAAAAGAAAGCTCTTCCTATCAAAGGAGTGAAAAGAAGTGAAAGCAAAATGAAGCTGTATCATGATGAAGTGAAGCTTTCAGACCGTTTCCAATGTGAATCCATAGAAGTTGATTATGAGAGTGAAGATTCCATAAGTGAGGACGATCTTCTCCATTTATCAAGGTTTGTGAATTAATTGACCACGACCATGGAACACTTGTATCTGTTCGAGTCTATGCTGATTGGTACAAAGGCCAATCGTTCCTGTGGTTTTATCTTACACAGCTGAAGCATTAAGTGTTAAAGAAGCTATCATTAATGATAATGAGACTGGATCAACAACCTTGTCATTGTGGCAAAGTCAAATTCAGAAAATGAGTGTCAATGGTACTTATGATGTCATTAATGCTAAAGTGAAAATATTTCATGGTGTATCTACATTAACTACAAATATTTCAACAAAAATCTGTATTATAGATGCTCCAAATTTAAAGCCATTGACATTGCCTCAGAGAATGCAGTTGCAAGGAGTGAAAATGCCACCAGAGAATGTCTTTGATGTACGTCAATACTTCTGCAAACAGTGTAAGAAATTTACAACAAACTCTGACGAAAACTCTAATGATGTTCTTTTTATTTGCAATCAATGCCGTGCTGTGGCCATATCAGTCAAGACACAACAGAGAGTTGCCGCCAAACTTCTTTTTGAAAAGGAAGGCAAATCAATCACCCTTTCTATGTTTGGGACGCAAATGGATCAATATTTTAAGTTTCATGATGAGAAAATGCCAAAGCTGAATGAAATCTGTTTATTTCTTGCAAGATAATGATACAATCATTACTTATGACAACAGATAACATGTTGTCTCTTTCCGTAAAGAGTAATCTGGAACTTGAATTCTATCTTGTTTGTTATTTTTACAGTCTTTTAGATTTCGTTACATGTTTTTTACTTTGAATACCTGCTTTTTACGATTTTAGTTCACCCTACATGAACACAAAGTGGACAGTAGACAGCATATTATCTCTTTCTATGAAGAGTGAATTGGAACATGAATTCTATCTTGTTATTTTTACATATATATAGTGTTTTTTGTTACTGATTTTATGTTTTCTACTTTGAATACTTGCTTTTTACAAAATTTCAGCTCTTTTCTCTTTGCATAAAGCTTTTCATCAGTTTCAGTAACTTGTATTATGTTCAGATGATATATATAATTGGTATGTCATGTTTGGCTATCAGCAACAAATGTTGATAGGTAAATATTTGTTGTGTTAATAGATTTCTTGCAATGTGACATAGTCATTTGTTTGCCCCCAGATCTTTTGAAGTTACAAAAATGCTGACAAATAGTGCAAGTAATAGGCAATTCATTACTAATTTTGCCTTCATCGTTTGAAGAATTATTGTTTCAGGCTAACATGAATGATTTGGGGATATTCAAACGGCGGGATTATCCTCCGATTTTGCTTGCATTTTATGCATAGGCGATACACAACCTCTATCGTAGTCGCAAACTTCAATTTGAGATCCAAGCTTATCGACTGTATTTCTGTAACTCGAATTTTTGAAAATTTTCACAGGTTAAAAACTTATTAAAAAGTTATTCCACAAAATAATAAGGGCTAATTTCCCGAACATTAAATTTTTTAAATTTCAAATTTTTAAATCTGGTGAATTACATACTATACCCTATTATACCCTGTACAAACTAAAAAACAATCAAAATGCATATCGAACCCGTAATGAATAATTCTAATACCCATCTTTAAAAGACTTAACGGTGCACATGAATTAATAGCTTATATCAGGCAAATGTCGCAGAAATCCTTTTGTCTGTTCATCTAACCACACACCATCGCTGCGCGGATATTGCTTGAAGTATGGGGGAATATATAGTCGCATCTTTGCGAATCTTGTTAATTCTTATTAGATGATTTGATGAAATTGTTAAAATCTCTCCCCATAAAAATTTCCCATGTTCTTGCCTGTTCTTTTCACCTAGCAACAATCAAATATATATCAAACTCATTGAAGTGATATCACAGTGCCTCCCTTGTTCAATATGATTTCAATTTGATTGAACAATTTCACTACAAAATTGTATGTTTTGCAATGTTTGGATTCAACAGAATTTCTTTTCCCTTTGATCTTCGTAAAAATTTAGACTAAGAGATGTTCTTAAGATAATCCTGAAATTACAGCAAGTTCAGTAATATGCTAAAGCGGGTGATACACAATCATATTTCTTGAATCTAATTTATCGGATCCAATTCGTTGAATTTGAAAGTTTATTGATACACTGTCTCACTTTGTTGAAATAAAATTGTTGTTCAACTAATTTCAAAATTTCAACGTTACATATCATGATTGGTTCAATTCATTCCGCTACAGTTTTAAAGAAGTTGATTGGTTGACGTTACTTTCGACATATTGAAAAAGTTGAACATGTCCTACTTTTAAAATGTTAAAATAGACATGTCAAATGCAATAAATTGAATTGAAAACTGATACACGATTAAGTTTGCCGATTTCCACAACTTTGATTCAATAAATTTGATCGTGTATCACCCGTTTAACAGGACCTTTATAAATCATAAACCAATCAGTAATTTTCAACACATACCGTTATGTAGATACCAGTAACAAGATTGATGGCTTTATTAATGATCTCTGTCATAGTTTTCATACTGGGGTCAGGTAAAGCGCTATACATAACCAACACCTGCCTATATAAAGTAACAACGAAAATCTAATTTCAGCCTTTTATGAGAACAATTCGTTGAGTAAAATATTAATTAGAGATTTATTAGAATTGGTTGTTCCCCTTATCTCAGTTATCTCTTTAGAGTATGCGATTCGACTACCAACAATGCGATGTTATGATTACTTGCTTATTTTGTGAATGAAATCTTTTCATAATCCCATTAACGGTTTTTTGAAATGAAAATAAAGGGAACGTCCTATTACTTTGTGTTGCTTATGTTTTAATTCATTGTTTATATAAATGCACTTACGTCTGACAGGTAAATGAAATGGAAATTATAGGTAAGGATTTGAAAAATGCTGACGATTGCCAAAAATTAACTTTTGTCCACCATTCCATTGCAATTAGACTTGGTAACGAAAAACAAACTATCTAAAAAGAAAATTCCAAATCAGGAGAGCATGTTATTGAGTATAATCCTGAATGCTGACACATTACAACACAAAGTTCTAATACACTTACAACAAAGATAAATAATGTATAGAATCCCATCGAAAGGGCATTAAAACTAGCTAGACTTGCAACATTTCTCATCAGTGAAAGTGGCAGTATCAAACCACATGAAGCAACCATGATGATCATACGAAGTGACCACGATTCCTATGCAAAGAAACACAAAATTAATTTAAAATAATATTTCCAAAATGTTGGTCCAATGATCTTAATCCTAGGCAGAAGACTCCCTTGTTTATGTGGGTAAAAATGGATGAAAAATTTGGATAAAAATGACATGTACAGGGCAATTTTGTCACCTAGGAGACATTGTGTATGTATTTATACAATTTAAGTACATTATTACACTTGATTGGGGGCGAGTCATTCCCACCCAACAACCCCCTCCCCTGTGTACATCTCCGAGCATCTCAAACAAACACCATCAATGTTTCAATATTCACATTGACTATTATATAACTTACTGGCACAGCAAGTATATTGTGTACAACAGATGGTGCTAAATCACCTATAACAACTTGAAATGCAACAAGGGTGCCTAGAAGCAAGCCAATAATGCTGAAAAGAAATTAAAAAAGACTTATTAACTCGTAACTTAAATATTAGGAGAACCACACTAGTAAATAACTTAAAGGAGAATTAACATCAAAAAAAGTTGTTATTAAATTTATTAAAATTCAGTTCTATATATAAAAATAAGAAACTGTGAAAATTTTAGTTTATTTTCATTAATAATTACAGAGTTATGAGAGTTTAAAGTTTTTTCAATGCTCCATTTTATCGTCACATAGGACCAACTGTATTTTCAAGAACAGTTGTTCATTTTGTATAATTCTGAATAAACTATTAACGCATGCTATGTAATTTTTTCTTGTCAATAATTCTGCTCATGGTTAATTAATAAATATAACGTTGGCTACTGTAACAACACGTCTTATTGTAAAGCATTCGGTTGTTTCAATAAAAGAGGTAGGACAAAGCGACCTGGAGAGACAATTTCATATTTTTCTTTTCCTGATCCGGTAAAAGAGAAACACGACTACATAATATTGGGACTGGCTTGACTTTAAACTTTTAAATTTGGAGAATTATTTATGCATGTTTGGAAAGTATTAGAAAAAAAAGTAAAAAGACATCAATAGTATAGAACCTTTTTCTTTGGAAGATACTCTGGCTCTCCCACATAACCACAAACAATTAGTATCAATATCACTTTCATTTGAATTTTCAATGGGAGAAAGATCGACGAATGATGGAGAAGAACTATCTGAAAATTCCATCCTCACATCACACATGTTAGTTGAATATTTTTAACTTTCTGTATTGCGTGTTAACAAACAGGAAACAGTATACACCTTGTGATGTCGGAAAAAAAGTCACATGATATTTTATAAACTATTTTAAGGCTGTTAGAGGACTTTTTACAAATTTTGGAAAAAGTCTTTCCCTTTGTACATTTTGACATTAATTCTCTTTTAAATATTAGTAACTTAAATATTAGGAGCAAATAAACAACGCAATGTATACCTCAACTCAGTTATTAATTTCCCTAAGTTCCCATATACATGAAAAGCTAAAACAAAACAATTATTATCTTGTCAAAAATAAAGTAACACAACTTAAAGTGAAGAATTGTTTCACATTTGGTTCAAATTGTATCCAAAGAGGTTAATGAAAAACAAAACAATTATCATGAATAATAGACTTTTTAATCATTTCAAGCGGAATTATAAACATCAGATTTTGTTCATTACTTTTTCATTTCAACAAAGACATGTTTTATATTTTCACGTCAATGACTTCACATTTCTACCACAATGTAATTTACAAAAATCTGTAAAATTCAGAAACTAAGAATGTAAACTATATTATATTTATACTTTTCAAAAACCTTTTGTTTGAAAGATTTTGTCAAACCTTGGTTCCCTTTTAAATTGATAATAATAATGATTGAAGTAGTTCTGAATGAACATTAGAAACAATTCAAGTCAAATAATAAAATAAAACAGATGACATGACAATCAGCCCTTACATAATTGCTCGAAGGTTGATCGTCTAGTGTAGCTCGAGGCACGCAATAGGAATTCACATGTTAATTTTGTAAAGGCAGCAGACACAAGAACCATCACGGTAGCAAGTAAAATACCAGCCTAAAAATAAAACAATTCCATACTCAAACTTGACCCGGCTTAATTTAAAATGTACAAGAAAAAAATTCATCTTCTTATACTAATACGCAATCTTGCTTTTTTCTTACCTAACTGTTAAAGAAAGAATGTTAGGTAAAATTTCTCGGGAAGTTCGTCAATGGATGTTTGTTTTTCCGTATTAGTATAGGGAGAATCTCCTATTAGGAGAATCTCTAGTTCCATCTTACAGGGTTTTATTACTTCATGGAGTGTTGTACCTTAAGGAAGACATCATAAAGCCGCCCGGAGGAGAAGGCAATGCAATGTTTTTTGCATTCGAAAGTTCATCAAATTTTCTCAACGTTCATTTCTTTAAAGAAAAATGAAGACGCTGCGTGTTAAATTTTTTGTTTTGGGTTTTAATTTTTTTATTCAACGCTTTAAGTTCAGTAATAAAGAATAACAACATTGATCGGTATCAGTAACTATTCTATCCGACATGATAGACAATGTAGACCTGTTATTATGTGTTATCATTTCATCATTTTCTACCGATGTCTATTTTTTGAATGTTTGAACGTATTTTTTTCGTATCCGTTAGTTTTGACTACTATGCCGAAATGTGTAGCTAGCAGTTTATTTGGTATTTCATTGTAGTGTGTGGATTGTTATTATTAAGGTAAATGAAGGTAGCAAGATCATTATCATATTGTTTTGATAGTATTTGAATGATACCTTTTTTAGATTATAAAATTGAATAATATAAATGATTGCAATGCAAGAAGAGAGTGATTACATACATATTTACATGGTTTTTGTATCATGATGCACAAGTGGAGTTTTGGGTTTTAACATTTCCACAATTCATAGCAGAATAAAGAATTGAAAGATAAAAACGTCTGAGAATGTATTGTTTTTGTTAGCTTAAGTTAATAGGGAAATTTGAAGGTATTTTCTTATATATCAGAAGTTTATCGTGGTTAGGTAGGAGTATACATTGGTTAGGTAGGAGTATAAGTTGTATTGTCTCTTTTCTAAATCTCTGAACATTGGAATTTTAACTTTTAGTTTAACTGTACAACTTTAGAAATCTCTAAATAGGCCAAATAGCACTGAAAAATAGGGATAGTAGCATTCTTTGAATGATCGATCCAAAATATTTGTGTTAAATATGATATAATTCCAACATGGAGAAACACAAAATTTTTTGTATATACTCAGACTTATTATGGCAGTATTGCATGTAAAAAACAATTTATGGAGAAAAACTGTAAAATGTTTTTACACGCTACACTAGTTATGGAAATGACATTTTTTTCTCACCTAAGAGGCGAATAATAAGCAGACAAACTCTTATGTGAGATATTACTAGGCTATGTTGCTTGTTATTGATTCCTGATTATAATCTTTTTTTTCTTATCATATATTACTCCGTTAAATTGAACATTTTCGACAAGCAATGCCACTGCAAAACACTGAAACCAGATCCTACTTTTTCTGGTGAATCAAAGATGTGATTTTGGAAATAAGGCAAATGCTATAACTTCACATTTAAGTTGTTTTGCTTGAAAAAAGGTGCACAAAAACTTTACATTTCACATTTGTGATGTGCGAGCTGCTTATTTGTACCCTTCTATAATGATTAAGTAAACCATACCTGAAAAAAACAATAAGGCATAGCCAGAACACCAACACCAACAATTGAGTTTGCAAAATTTATAACCCATGATAAACCAGCCATTAAAATTCTGAAATGAAAAAAATGACAAATGTTATAGTGAGTGCAAGGAATTTTCAGTAGGTATTTATAGTTGTTAAATGTCAGATTTGAGAGTCTTAATCATGATAATGGATATTTCTACTATAACTTTTCAAGTTCAAGTTGAAAAGCTTAACTTCATTTCCCGTTTCTTTAGAAATCATAAACCGTAAGAGAAATGTTGAAAAATGAATCATTTAGGTTGTTGACATACCTTTTTCTAAACTTTTTTCTTGCATGAATTATCTACGTTTCCAGCCAGGCCACTAAAACACAAGATATGAATCTTACTTCTTTAAAGTTGTCTATTTTATTAATCAAACAACTTTTCCAGGAATTGGGTGTGGTTTAAACCCAAAAAGTCACTGACGTCTTCCAGGTGTCTTAAATAATACACACCTTAACTCGTTTTGTCTGAAGCAATGAATTAACTTTATTTTCTTTGTTAGGGGGATAGGGGGACAAACACCTTAGTCAAACATTTCTATACAACTTTTCTACGACAATCAGGTGAGTGTTCTGTTTTCCCCTACATATGATGTCATCCCGACGTACAGGATGGGTAACGGTTTCTAACATTAGTCATTGGCGTGTTCTCCCGAATTATCGACCTTGTATTCTTGAAGTCAGAAAGTCATGTGACCTGAGATTTTATCCAATGATTTCATGATCTGAAGAAATACTTTCTGGGTAGTGCAGTCACTCTTTTCTCTTCCACTACAAAAAAGGCAAGGATGAAAAAAGGATAGAAAAATCTGTGCTGATGATGAGAGCATCAAAGCACAACTGAGCCTAAAAAGGGTGGACAGGTATTGGGTGATACAGGTATTATTAGCTTTCCTTTAAGTATGTACTACGATATTGGTGCGGATTTACATATAACTAAACTTTCTCATCTTCAAATCTACTGTAGACGTGTAGCTACAGTACACCCTGAAAGAAACTTTACACATTTGCGAAGAAATTTTTACATGAAAACACAAAAGATTTTTGTGTACAGTTTTTATGTTACATGAAGTCATTATTAAAATCTTTTGTATTTCACGCAGTTTGTTTTAGACATGCAGTTGAACTCAGACTTAGACTTTGTTGTTTTCTAGATAGTCAATTTGAATCTTGATTTGTGGAAATTCCTAATCAAAAAGGAAACTAATTGTTGGTTGCATTTATAGACACCACTCTGCTACTACTATACTGTATTTCCACAAAAATAAACGTCGCTGCATTATCAAATTTTTGAATTTTCAAGTGTGGTGTATTTTATTAGAGGGCAACATTTATTTGAAAATACTGAATAAACGAAAAAAAGTAAGTATAAGGTAGGTTCATATATGACACACGTTAATATTGAACCGATTAATCAACGAAAAAAAATGAAAAACATTTAAAATGGAACTTTACAGTAAGTACTTTTGACCCAATAGTTTAAATTTGAAATATCGCTCAATAATTGGGGGTAGATTCAAGATGAGTCTGAAACTTCTTTAAACAAATCCAAACCGAAGTTGTTGATATTCACACATGCTATTATCCCCACATCTTGTTTACTACTGGAACGGAAAGATTGGCCCTGGGACTTCAAATCATGACTTTTAAATGGGGGGTCCCTTCCTCGGTGTGATATTATGTTCTTGCCATGCTTAATAAGCAGCTGATTACCAGAGTTTGTTTACATCGTTATATAATAGTTATGAAAATGTTACGAGTAGCTTTAAGGGTAAAAAGTGGTAAAGAAAAGAAATATTGTCTCTAGTGTTTCCTTTGGGACTATTTCAGCACATGGTTTTATGGTATCTACTTTGTTATTTTACTACTCCGTGCTTTATCTCTAAATTGTTTTGAAAATTTTGCATGACGAGAAAATAATGTGGTTGATGTGTCCTCCCATTCCTTTTCTCCTCCGTTTACCTAATCTTCAAAGGAAAGAATTTTTTTTATAATTTTATTACTAATGTTGTTTTGATATTGTATTTAATATCTTACATCTTTTTGAACGTAAATTAGGTTTCTTTTTTTCATTTATAAGATTCTAAAGTTGTTTTGTCGAACATAGATGAAACTACCTTATATATATTTTTTATTTGTTTTTTTCTAAAGCATAATAAAACAAAAGAATAGTAAAAAATTATCAGATTTCAATCTCGAGTTCGTATCTTCATCGATGATATATGGAAGTTTTGGTAACTTTTTCTTCAACATCCTATTCTGATATTTCAAATGGATTATTCCGAAATTTATATACTACTACTTTTTTCTCTAAAACGCTGTGTTTTAGGAAGCGGTGCTTATTAGAAGGCAGTGCTTACTGCAATACGGTACACACTTTTAACCAGGAACATTTTTGACACACTTCTCTCTGTGCTGCTGAGAATGGAATAAAAAAACAATACGTATAAGTCGCAAAGATTGGTGTTACTTCAAAGACAAAAAAGATGATGCTTCTTAATTCTGAAACGACAATACAATTCCATAATTTTAACTTCTCAGTCGGATTTGAAAACGTACCAGCTAGGATTTCTGTTTTGATGACCAACGGAACAGTGGATCAACGAGTCTCACACCGCCATTTATTTTTTTTACTTCTACGTGGGAAATGAATCTTTATCGTGCGCCGACTCAGCATTAATACCTATCATTTTGGAAAATAATCTGTTCTATTAAACATTTACGTATGAACTAGGTGAGTTTTTCATGCTAAATTTTCTATATTCAGTTTTTTTTTATCAAATATTCATTGAGCTGATATAGGTTGTTTAACGGTCACAAAATCTTACCTTGCGGAGTAATTAATTTCACTTTGGCACTGCGTACATGTTTTTGGTAAAAAAAGACCACTTTCGTTTTCTATTTGGATAAAAAATTATCTAGGTATTTAATATTGACCAACAACGAGCATTTATTTTTTATTTTTTGACAATATATTTCGATCTTTCGATCATCATCAGGTCTAAAATTCAATAAAAACAAGATTATAAAAATCCCCAATAAAAAATATATGTTCACATATCTAAACAGTAAAACAACCATAAGCTATATAAAAAGCGAGAAAATGAAATGACACTACAAGAGAAAAAAAAAATTAAAATATTGCTGCCTGAGGCAAACCTCTAGAGCCTCTAACTAAACTAAAACTTAACTACTAGCGTACGACTTTTGAATTCATCTTTAGTATTTAATTGAGGTCTTAATTGATTGATGAATAGTGCCTCAAGGGTCATTAAATGGTTCACTGAACGAGAACTGCCTTTTAATATGATTATATCATCCATTGTCAGTGAATGTTGACACGGCGTCATGTGGATTGTAACTGGTGCGTTTTTTCTTCCGTGTTCTCTGATTCTTGTGATGAGATGTCGCGTTGTCTGGCCGACATAGCACGAATTGCATCGCAGACAAGTAATTTTATAAACTACACCACTTTTCAGAGACTTTTCAACAGGTGACTTTAATGATGGAAGAACAGTTTTTAATTTTTTCAAAGTAAAGATTACACGACAAGGGGCTTTCAACTTTCCAAGAGAATGTTTGAACTGATCTGATATCTTCCCCCTGTACTCGACAAAAAACAATTTCATGTCAACCTCATTTTCTTCTTCTTCTGACACAACAAGTTCTTCTTTTTTCTCAAGTAACTTGTTCAAAGTAACGTGTATAGTTGACTCAACCAGTGATTCAGGGTACTACATAAAAAATTATCCATGTATATTAATGTAATTTGAAGCATTTCAATAGATGGAATCCCATCTGTGTTAGGGCCTGGATTTCAAATCTACAGGTAAATGTTTTGATGTTTTCTCTAATAAATATCAAATCAGCAGAGGAAGAAGAGGCCACCTTCGTGTTTTGTTTCTCTTGTGGTGGGAGAGGAAGAGAAAAAGGGAGGAGCAGGGAGGGAAGTGCTGTGTATTAGCTATACTAACCAATTTGCTTTGTTGCTTGCCATCATTGTTTTTTACAGCAAAGAAGGTGAAAAATGTAGGAGTTTCATAGAGGAAAAAACAGATTTTTTTAAATATCTTTCAATTGTATAGAATTTTTTAAAAACCCATCTATCAAATCCATCTTTCCTATAAATTGACTCTCTATCGTCCTATTGAAAATAAAATGCGGCAACATTGGTTATGCACTTAAACTCAATTTCTTTCCTAATACTCCCTTATACTTTAAAGTTTCACTCCCACAAACATAACACTGTGATGATGGAGTTTCTATTGAATTTCGTAATAGCAAATCAGAGAATAAGGTCTTAGTCCCCACTTGGTGAAAAACTGTAATTCACATTTGGGGGGAAAACACTCACCTGAATTTATGAAAAATGTTTTGCCTTTGGGAACTTTCGTACAAGCTGTTGGCTTTTTTTCCCTAAACAATACACTAAAGTCATGGAAATTTTATAAAAAAGTCATAGGAAAGTCATGGAAATTTCATGGAATTTCAAATTCTAATTTGAGTGGCCACCCTGAAAAAAAACAGAGAATTCCCAAATGTTTCTCAACATTTACCAATTCAATTCGGAAATTCCATCCAAACATGCCTCGATCAACAGGTATAGAAACCCTAGTTATAATATGCTTATTTGCTTTTGGAACGCCTGTGGTGAGTATAGAGGGCTACCAACACATGTACATTGTGTGGAAATTGTTTCTTTATACACAAGCTCTCACATTTCATTTTTTTAAGTTTTGTTTTGTTTACATTTTTAACAGAATTCATGTAGAACAACATTTAATTATAGACTAAAGTGTCAAATTCTATTAAAATCGGCGTGTATACAATTGAGTGTCCATGATATACGATTTATTTCAATATACATCTACTGAAATGTCAATCCAAAATAAAATATAGCCTTTCAACCTGAATTCAATGTTTGACGAAATTCATCATGTCATTTGATGGTGTGTTTTTCTATAGTATAATACAACATACACACTAATCGTTGGCTCACTCTGTGTATAATGCATATACAGTAGGTTAGAATAATACAAAGTCAGCAAATGACACAAGGCAATAGAGTTTCAATTCATGAGGTAGAGATCATAGGGATAGCAAAGCTAGGAAACTATGGAGACCTTGTATATAATACATTTACATTATTTTCTAATTCGCTTTACTCAAACGAAAATAACCTCATTTATTTATTATATCACAGAGTTTCTGGTAGTGGTGTTATATTAGCTATGAGTAAGCAGTCATCAATAACATGCAATATCAACTCAATATCACCCATCATAAAAATGCAACATAAAACTATAACTAGGTCGGATACAAAAGAAACCACTTCGGAGGAAACATATTCTTGGCCCCTTGCAGTAGTTACGAACTCTCTTAAAGTTCTTAAAAATTATAGCAGTATTACAGTAGCATTACATAAGCCTTCTATCTAAATATGGATGCTAAAATCCAACTCAACCTATAAATTTCAGTTACAAAAATCGGAAAAGATAAAGGGATTGAAAGAAAAGATGCAGTTGAAATCTCAAAAGCTAATTGACATGTGAGGAATTCTCCGCCTTTTAACTAAGAAATACATGGCTTTGAAAGGCCTGAGTTACACTAAATAAATTCAAATAATGTTTAAAAACGAGTATTATTGTGAGGTAAAAAGGACAATGGACTAGCAGATATACTCACAACAACAACTGTGACATAATTTCACATAAAATCAGTTTTATCTGTTATATATTTGACACTCAAAAATGAACATGAAAATGCTGAATATACCTTTCACAAAGTGAATTAATTTTTGTGCGGATTAATTTTTGTGGATTTCACAGATTTTGGCATATGCCGTGAAATTTAATCCACGTGAAATATCTCAAAAACATTTGCTGCGGAATTTAATCAGGATTGGAATGAACCTGGAAAAACCATGAAAACCATGGAAAATTGGTTGTTTTTAAAAAAAATCTGCCATTAGCAAACACAATTTTGCATGAAGTTTGAAGCTGAAGGCTGGCATTATGTTTATATGTGGGGTTTAAAAGTTGGATATTTATTGGAGTACTTTGCATGGATCATCCTGCAGGCATATAAACAAATCCCATGTATTCAGGAAAAATATATCACTTTCACAGGAATCTTGGGAAAAAGTTTGTCTGTTTTTGTAAGTGTGTTTTGGGGGAAATTCAGGGAAAATTTGTACAAACTGATTATCCGGATGAAAAACCATGAAAATGGAGGGCTAAATTTAAGTTGCCCAACAAAATTTAATCCGTGCAAGGTTTTGAAAAATTCAAATAACTGGTTATTTCTAAAGACACTGTCTCTTCGTAAATGCTAATTATCTTACGTGGCCACTTGAGATATCTTAGAGATTTACGCCTCAAATTTCTTATTGTGTAAAAATTAACATTTTCTTTTAAAAATTTTAGTTGATGTTTTGATGTTATGGCGAATACTGGGAAGACTGTGGAAGTATTATGCCCTAATGGAAGACGTCAGAAAGTTCAGGTGCAACCTTCCATGACAGTTCTTCAGGTAAGGAGTAAAAAAGAGAAATATTTGTAAATCACTAACTTGAATGAATTTTGTAAAGATTTAATTTTGCAAATTTTGCAAAACAGGAGAGACATTCGTGAAAGTTTCTCACAATAAAGTTTTTTATTTCTGTTAGTGATATTCATGACAATATCGTTTCTATTAATCTTGAAATCTTTTCAAGATTTTGTTACAATTAACAATGTATTTCTGGGTATTTCATTACATTGTGGGCCCAACCATGGCGACCTTGTTGGAGAGTGTTCACCTCCAGAATGAAAGCTTCGTATTCAAAACCTGGCCAATAACACTGTTCATTGATCCACTCGGACCAGCACTCAGCTTGAAAGCTGGATTGATATCTAAGGTGCCTGTCTAGTTTGACAGTTGAGCATGAAGCATACCAACAACTTCTGTAGCTCAAATGGCGGCTTCAAATGCTCTTACACAGGACCCTCATTGATAAAAATTTATAAAAATTCTTTCAGAACTGACAGCAGGGAGGAATTGCAGTATAGAAACAACTTTTAATTTCATTAATATGATTAATATTCAGTTGGTTTCTATTAGCATTTGCTACTTGTAGTGCCAAGGTTAATAGTCAATTCAATTCAATATCCTGGGTAAACATTATTTTATATAAGGCTTACCGTATAGTAATATTGAAAGTATGTAATCATACTTGAATCTCCAACCATATCATAGGGCTGATTTTCTTATCACTATTAAAAGTCTGACTGGTTAGAAACACAGATTCATATTCCAGGTTCAGGTTAAGGCAGCCAGAAAACACAATAATGGTATAGATCGGTGATCAAAATGGTGTTCAGAATCTTGAAATACTAAATTATGCAAATAAAATTAAATTTCGAGAAGAATGTATGTAAAAACAATCATATCATCTTCGCCCACACGTGTTGATGTGGGCACCATTTTCCAACATAGATTTCATAATAATTTCTGATGTTTTCAATAAATCATAAAAACGTATCTCTGTACACACACAGTTGAGGGAGTGTGTATGGAGAAAATCCTTCGATTCAGTGTCATCTTTAAAGGGATTCCTGCGTCCAAAATGATTTTTCGATATATGATAGAGCTCAAAAAGTTGTTTAACAAGTCTCTTTTCAGTATTATATAATTCTCTATAGTTTTTGAGATATTTCATTTTTAAAATCTTACATTTAATTTATGCAGTGCATAATTATGATGTAATAAGATAGTTGCTAACATTTATCATCACTATAACTTTTGATATAATGAATATTACATCTTTTAGATAGATATTAGAGAATAAGGAATTCTACTGAGTTGAATGATAGGAAAATGAAGTTACAATATTTACTCGTTCAAAAGTTACGCACATCAACAAAATACTATCTTATTACATCATAATTATGCATTACATAATTTGGTGATTTTTAAATCGAAATATCAGCCCAAGGAAATAGAATTTCTAAAAACTGTAAAAAGACTTTTCAAACAACTTTTTGAGTTCTATCATCCCTCAAAATATCATTTTGGACGCAGGAATCCCTTTAAGTCTACACATTTTTCCCAAACGAAAAATATAAATAAACAAAGTGAGAAATTCCAAAAATCAGCATTTAAGATTTTAGATATTATTTAACTGAAACATCGCAATAACTGCCAGAAGTTTCTTGGGATTTGAATCTGTTATTGTGTGTTTTCACCGTAGTCTGGTCTTTTTAATGTCAACCTGAACTTGAAACCTGGACCTGTGTTTTATGCCAGCCTCCAAAAAGCCACTCAATCCATTCTTTTGTAAAACAAGTCAGAAATTTCCTAACAATAATAAACTTGGTTACAGTGAAACCTGTGTTAACAACACCTTTATAAAATGTCTGAAGGGACCACTTTCAACCACCCCCACCACCACCACCACCCCTACCGGACATATACACAAGTTTGACTAAAATGATGTGACATAATTTTTTTTTAGATTCTCCAAACTGTTTGTCAAAAGCAAGGCTTTGCAGAAAGTGACTATGATTTAAAGTAAGTTCTGGTTAAAGAGAATTGATCATCTGTAATCACAACTTCATTTCCTGTTAAAGTTATCTAGCAGGTGATACAGGATCAAATTTATTAAATCAAATTTTTCAAATTCAACAAGTTTGATCTTCTATCAGCAGATTTTTAATTCAAATTATTGGATTCAACATTATTCAATTTTATTCAAATTATTCGATTTCAGCTCATGTTCAAGTTTTTCAACCAACCATCTTCTTTAATGTTCTACTGAAATGAGTTTAACCAATCCGCTATGTTATGTTGGCGGCTTGAAGAAAAAAAATAAGCGAATTGTCAACAATTCGATTTCAACAAATGGGAACCGTATATCTCAAAACTTTCAAATCCAACAAATTGAATTCAACAAATTTCTTTGTGTATGGCTGCTGTATTGTCATTGTCATTACTATCATCGAGTCTTTTTCGAATCATCGAGTCCTGTGCTATAAGTGTCAAAGTTCCTTTGTAGGCATATTCAAAAGGTATTGCCTGTGACGTCCATGTTGCGATATCTTAATTTGTCAAATAATGCTAAACTGGAGATGGTTAAATGTTTTAAAGAAAGAAAGAAAGCAGGTAAAATAAATAAAAGGTTTCTCTTGAAGGCTATGTTATTATAGTACAAAGTCAAACTGTTTCCCTGAAGCAATGGATGCTTAATTGTGTCCCATTTGGTGCATACATGTGCATACAGTTAGAAGAAGACAGAAAATGAGGAGTTGTCTAAGGTTATCATATTTCTTGGGAGTTTCTCAGAGTTTGTTTCATCAGAAAATCTCATTGCAATGTTACAATAAGAGGTTTTATCTACATGACTACATTATCTCCATTATTAATTTTTCTTTTTTTTTTATTGTGGCAACATGTAAAAGCATAAAACCATCTTTTCATGGAGAAGCTTTGTTTTTAAAATCCATTAAAAGGAAAGTAGTTTAATAGGACTCTTCATCAATGATGCCATCATTGAAACACATAAGCTCTGTCTCTTAATTGTTTTGATAACTTCACATGTGACACCTTGTTCTTATGTCAACTTTCTATTTACATTTTCAGTTACTAAAGTTACTGTAGCATTACAACTAGAAGATGGATCAAGGTTGCAAGATGAATTTGAATCAACAGTCACTTTGAAGGATATGTTAATGCAATTTCAAGTTAAAAAGTAAAAACCACTTTTACTTATTTTTGCCATAGTCATTAGAAAATTTCTTTGTCTGTAGGTCTATTGTAAAGTTCCATTGTCAGTATTTTTGACTTAAACTGTCCTGTACTTTGTTTTGCATACGTTTTGATCACATGATAGTAAATACTTACTTTGTTTATGTTCTGTGATCAAATTTTAGGTGCACAGTTAAGGTTGGCCAATAAGTTAATATAATAGGTTTCCAGAACAGTGGATTTTCTGATGACTATGATCTAACATGCTGTGAACTTGTAAAAATAAGATGAGTTAGTCTGATAAAGATAAGTCTTTATCAGGTTGGTCACTTATTCCTGGAAACTTGCTGAACTCCTGTACATGCAACTTACCTATGGAAAAAACTCCAGGAAAATCAAAAATCTCCCGTAAAAAATTTTTTCACACTTATTTTTTTCATAGAGATCTTTGATGTCTTTTCTTTACTTTGTTTTAATTGCAACTGTCACTTATTTGAACTTGCAGTTATTTGAAATTTACCCTTTTGTTTCTTATCCATTTGCATGTTTACAGCTTTTCTAGTAAACTTTGTTCACAACCTCGTGTTTTTTATTCTTTGAACTTACTTACTATTTAAACTTATTCAGCTCCTGGCTTCACCCCGGGAAAATGGTAAAAAAACTCCTGAAAATAAGTGGCCAACGTGTTTATTCTGAGGTTCCACTCATTAAGTTGGGAATGTTAAGTTTGTCAATACCAATTGACATTCAATTTAATAACTCCCAATATTTATAGTTGATTTCATAATTATTTTTTGTATAGTGAAGCTACAGTATTTGTAACACCTGGTACAGTTTGTGTATACATGCGTAATGAAGTGAGTCATTCCATCGTAAAATGTGAAGTTTGCAGTGGATCTTTCTTCTCTTCACTGAATTTGTCATTTTTCCAACTCGAATACCTGCACATAGAATGCCCTTAATAGTGTTAGTGTACAACATTGCTTAATAATTCAATCAATACTCAATTCTTAGTACAAAGGAATTAGTGTATTGACCTCAACGTCATTGCAGTCTATGGGTATCACAACAGGGAGAGCTGCTATTCGGTATGCTACAAGTTATAACTTTTATCTGTGACACCTGAGTTAAAATGTTTACATGTAATGCTATGAAAGTAACAATTTATTTTGAATAGAATCAAAAAATAGTTTCATAGTTTCTTCAAAGTTTTTGTGTTCTAAGGAAGATACCAAGTAACTAAATCATTTCTAAAGTGAAAGTGTTTCTTTCAAAACGGGTAATATATACAATGCAGGAGAAAATGTTTTAGTGGTGATGTATTTCTGACGTGGTCACAATTATTTATGTATCAGGTTGCTATTTCGAGAACCCTGTGAAGAAGAGGACACAACTGTATCTCCTGTTAATGAAGTTAAAAAACATGGTCCTAACACTGAAGGTACATGCATAAGTAATTTCTTTATTTGCATACATTATTTTCCAATCCAAGTATACATGAATTTGAACACTGTTGTTTTTGTGTGTGATCTTTAACCAATTTTCACCATGAAAGGGTAAGTTAAGGGTAATCTTTGTAAATATTGAACTCAATGAGATTTGTAACGTTTATAAAAAAGGTAATATCAAACAGTTTGCATTATTAATAACAAGTACAATTAAGTAGCCAGGATTTTTAAGTCCTTGGGTTTCCATTTATTAGGTCTGTTTTTTTTTTGTCTGTCTACTGGCCACTAGGAAGTTGATTTACTGTCAGAAATACGTTTATAGCATTTCTCTAACTTGCACTAAATGAGCCGATACGCTACGCTGATATTCTTTTTTAGGACCAAATTTGAAAAAACAAAAACTTGATACAGTTATTCCTTCCATTACCGCTACTGGTTCTCCATCCACCACTACTTGTTCTCCATCCATCACTTCGCCTTCTGTTGTTTACAGCACTCCTTTACGACAGGTGTTTCCAGATGATGCTCTAACAAGGCCAACTGAAATGCTGCCAGATGTTTCCTTGCATCCAGAAAAGTGTCATGATCTACCTTACAAAGAAACAGTTAATGAATTCACAAATTTTAAGGTAATAGGAATTAATTTCTAACAATAATGTTTTGATTTCATTGGCTTGTATAAGAGATTGTATTTTATATCTCTAAACATTCGTCTAAAAACCATTAAGAAATAATCCTTCAGGTAGAAATTTCTGTATCTTTCAGTTTCCAGAAAGTAAGCCATCCAGCTCTGAAGAAAGTATGGACGATGACTTAGCTATAAATCCTAAACTGATGTAAGTTTGATCAAATGATGCGTTATCAATTTTAGCAGTAAGTACTTCATGTATCACTATTCATGAAAAAGACGCGGGCCTTCGTCGGTTTTACTGAGGGTGAGCTTTCTTAGAGATGTCGGGACGTTCTTTAAAATAGTGATACACGAAGTCGTTGCTATTTTATCACTGTCACTGATCATGAATATCTGTTTTCTGTTATGTACATCTTCATGTGGAATAATTTCTTTGCCATTACAATTTGTGACAAAAAGATTTTATTCTAGCTCCCGTAATGCTTTTCACTGTTAAGTTTTTTATTAAAATTAGAGAGTGTTGATCTTCAAACCCTGGTATCAACCATTAAAGTTGTCTTTTGTAATGTGCTTTTCTAATGTGTGCCAAGTTTTAAAATTTCTCTTTTATCCCTATCTGAGTCCTGAATGATTCGTTCTTGGTCCGGATTAAGACTAGTGGGAGATGTTTTTGTTTGTTTCAGAAAACTTGAAGTGAAACTCTCTATACCTTGTGAGAGACAACCAATTGCTTACAGAATAAAACCTGACGAACGTGTACTCAATAGTGAAGGTAAACTTTTTTGAAGTAGCAATAGTTACGCAGTAGTTATTTTTTGAAACAGTAGTTACGTTAGTTACGTTAGTAGTTACGTTAGTAGTTACGTCAGTAGTTACGTTAGTTACTAAAAAGTATAATGATAGCTGTTTCCAAATTGGGTGATGCGAAATTCCATTAAAGAAAACAAAATTCCATTCTATCATTTTTGTAAAACGTTTTGATTTTAGAGATTGACGACAGCTTTTTTAAAGTAACCGTGGATGACCTTCGAAATCGTATGCATGATCTTAAATCCAGGTAGGAAGTCGACTGAAGAATTGTTCTTAAGGTACAACAAGGGTTATAGGCGTTACAAGGCGTTACAAGGGCGTGACTATAGCTTGAGCAATACCTCATGTAGCTAGTTTTAAAATTATGAATATCTTTTTTCTTTGCTTCCTTGTCTCAAGCTGTTAACATCATGCTTCAACTTCGTACTCGAATGAAGAACGAAATAGTCTGTAACTAATAACACAATCTTTTGTACTAGAATGAATACTGAAGAGTCTGTGCTAATGACACAGGCTAGTAGACATCGAAAAGAATTGGAAAAAGTTGCAAACTTTGACAAGGTGAATATATGTAACTTTTTGAACTGCTTTATTGGTCCTTTTTACGCCAGTCTTTATTGGCGTTGTTTTTTACGCCAGTCTTTATTGGCGTTGTTTTTGAAAATTCCACGGTCAAGCCTTCACAGACAAACGTCTTACATCGGCCCTTTTAACGCCAAATCATGAAAATAAACGTTATTAAGGACCCGTGTAAGGTATGTTTCCCTGTAGATTTTGTTTTGTTAATATGATTCGATATTTATAGAGGTAATTAAATTCATATCATCGTTATGATCTATTGTTCGAATGATTCGCCATGATGTAACACGTGATACAACGCGTGATGAACACGTGACCGATCCAATAACTCGGTGACGTTTTGTTGAAACTCCATATAGCAGTTTGTGTTTTTTTATTCAGATCCCGATCAGGTTTCAATTTCCAGACAAGACAGTATTGCAAGCATTTTTCAGACCGCTAGAAACTGGTAAGCTACAAACAATCTTCTTTCAAATCTAAAGAAAAGGCGGCATAAGTGGCAGGTTTGTTGGCAGGTTCAAATGCCAGCCAACATTCACCTAAGATGGCTATGAAGATTTGTTCTATAGATGAACTTCATTTATCAATGTCAATTATGTATATCAAGCTGATATTATTCTGCACGCTTTCCTGCCAGCGTAAACTTTATGTACACCATACGCAAAGTTTTTGCCATTAGTTTGTATTAAAGAATTCAAAACAGGAGGATTTCCAAGGAGTCTTGCAGAAATTTGATTGTGTAAAAGTGGTCTAAAAGCAAATAAAAACATGGGATTAATGGTGAGGCGTAGTAAGAGTGAATACAGAACAGGAATCCCTATCCTTCTCACTCTTGCAATTAGAAGGTGAAGAGCTGGATTCAACCTCTTAGATTTTGGTTAAAGCGCACTGATTAGTTAATAAGTTTTTACCTAATTTGTTTCGAATATCATCTGTCCTCACTTATCAAATCAGTTTTGCCTTGCTTCCCAGTGGGCACGCATCCGTCCTTTAGATGTCCCGTGGACGTCCTCTTGTCCACCTCTCGTCCACGTACCATTGTGGCCGTCCTCAGACCAAAAAGACGTCCTTTGAACGTCCTCTTCTAGTCCCTGTTGGATATCTTATTCGAGCAAACGGATAAGACTTCACTTTCGATGTCCCTGGGACCACTGGATTTGTTCATACATTTAACTATGTAAGAAAAAAAAAATGCATGAATAAGAGATCATTCATTGCGAGAGTTTCATTGATTTTGTTCTCTGAGTGGTCATATTAAATATCATTAAATATCATTAAATATCATTAAATATAATTTTTGACAAAAGTCATTAGTACTTTGTGTATTATCAAGCATTTTCTTTCATTATTAGTTTGCACTGGGTATAAGATTTTTTTCTGCAATGTTTAATGCTATTTTTTTTCATAATGTTAATGCCAACAATGCAATAATATTATGTAGAAAATCAGTAGTTTTTAAAATTTTGAATATGAACTGTCACTGGTTAAAACACGGTAATATAGCTTAGCTTAGTTTCGTTTTTTATACTGATTTAAGTTACATTTAATAAGAATCTTAAAATTGGTTGAAAATTGGTTAAATACCAAACAATCATAAAAAGTGTGCAAGTAATTTTAATACCTTAGTAGCTATCGTTAGCTCTATCATTATTACTTGGTAGCTTTAAATACCTATGCTAACTTTTATTCGAAGGGAAACCATCCGCGTACATTCCTGAGTAATAATGAATTAAGTTGTTACGATTGCATTATGCTCATACCGAATTGCGTATTGAAATTCAATAAAAGTATTTAACGATACATGCGTTCTCAGACTAGTTGTGCTTCTATTCGATGTTATTATATAATCTGTGTTTTTTTTTTGTGATATTACTTTCTTTTTAGTGTCTAGTCTTAAAGAATTCTTACGAGATTATATATCAAACGGGATTCGAAAGTTTGAGTTATGTAAGTCCATTGTCATCTTTGCAAAGACTAGAAACTGACATATAACAAAACTATGTGAGATACTTAAGCCAATATGTTCAACGATAGTCATTGGAAAATTTTCTTGTCTAGAAGTTTGTTTTTTAACTTTCCATTCACTTTGATCACATAAATACTTACTATGCATTTGTTATTATTTGTCACGTGTTCATGCGCAATATCATCCCACAAAGTTAAATCCACACAAAAACTAATTCACATATAGTTTAAGTATAAAGTATGCAAATTCCTAAGATTAAAAGTTTTGATGCATCAATCAATTATATGTAGTATAATAGCAGAACTGCTATTATACACATGCATACCTGAATTTTAATCCATAACATAAAAGCCAGTGGCGGATCTAAAGGGTAGTCGATATTTGTGGAGGAGAATGTTAGATATTAAGGTATAAAAGAAAAGCGTGCAAAGTCCATTGCTGATACAGACTGAAAACAGAAATTATGTTAATGTGCTCCTCCACAAATTGCGACTACTCTCTAGATGTGACTGACTGACTGACTGACTGACTGACTGACTGACTGACTGACTGACTGACTGACTGACTGACTGACTGACTGACTGACTGACTGACTGACTGACTGACTGACTGACTGACTGACTGACTGACTGACTGACTGACTGACTGACTGACTGACTGACTGACTGACTGACTGACTGACTGACTGACTGACTGACTGACTGACTGACTGACTGACTGACTGACTGACACGGGGAAATGAAAGATCAGCTGCCTCGCGGCGCTGACCAATAACCTATTGAAAAGCTCAACGAGAAACATGAACAATAACTTGTTTTAATAGAAGAGTTTCTAATGACTATTCCGATTTGCTCGTCTTGAAACTATGCGACATAAGCCTGTATGTGGAGCTGTTCTTGTTTTCTAATGGAACCATAGTGATCTGGATGTCCCATACATATGTGGCGTTTATTGAAGGAAAGCATGCACTAGTGGGCGGCAGTTGTCACTGAGAGCGGCATATGTATGAGGAAATCAACGCCCTGGGTAATCGCTGGACATCTTTTCGAAAATGTCTATATTTAAATGTTCTCAGTTAAGTCGTTTCTCCCTTGTACTCAATGACTTGTGACTGCAAGCTTAACTTAGCAGTAATGACTTGTGACTGCAAGCTTAACTTAGCAGTAATGACTTGTGACTGCAAGCTTAACTTAGCAGTAAGGGTGTATGACAAGGCCAAACTAGCCAAGGAAATGCATGTTGTTTTGTTTCTTTTCTCTGCTTGGTTCAGGCTAAACATGTTTTTTGAATATGTGCTAATACAAAACAATATACAGAATAAAAATTACAGAACAAAAAATACTGTTATAAATGAAGGACCTATGACGTTTTCTTCTGTTATCACGTGATGATAATTTATGAAATTACTCATTTTATTTATATATTTATTTATTTATCTTGTAGTTACAGCACCACCCAAAGTTGTTTTGAAAGATGAAAATCAGACATTATACAAAGTGAGATTAATAACTATTATTTATCAATTACCACCACCGACAGTTATCAGAAAAAAATCTGAAAGTAGAAAGTTTAAATACTATTCGGTTCCTATACAAACACTGGTTTCCATTTAGGCAGCTTTGTTTCCCGCAGCTCTTGTTTATGTTTCAACGAACGAAAAATATGGTAAATTGTTTAAACTTCCTTCTTTTCTTGCGCCCTAAATCTTCCGTTTATTATAGGGCGTTTACACCATGTTCGATGAATTGAACCGATTTCGAGTAGTGTAAACAGAGAATTCGATTTGTCTTTGTTTACACTATTCTATTTGTCGGAGAAAATATAAAAATCACTTCATCCTTCAATCGCCTCACATCTCCCTAATATTTTCTGGTCTTTAATTAATTAATCAAATATTATAAACTATCTCTCTTCTGTATCGTCACGGTTACCATGGTGATTTCTCATAGCTCTTTACTTGAAGAAAGAATTCGATGAAAATTTGAAAAGCATGGAGGATGCAGAACTAGTGTTGCAAACACAAGTGGATAGGTAGCTAGTCTAAAATACTTCTAAGAAGGATAAAGTGCATACAGTATTCGATTTCATTGAAGCAATTTTGATTTCTACGATAAATCGAACAATAAAAAAAATCCAACGAATTCTGTGTTCACAATATTCGATTTGTCGTAAAAAATGAAGATAGCTTCAATTAATCGAACAGTGTAAATGCTGCTTAGATGCACGTCTAAAGGGCTGGTTACATTATCACTTTTCACATCTCGGTTAGTTTTGGTGGATCCAGAATAACATGTAAAGATGAAAACTGAAAGTAACTTGAATGAGCGAGTTGAGATGTTTGTTTAATATCGCAGATGCATGTCATAATGTTTTCGATTTTAAATTTCTGGTACTGCGAGTGATCCACGACCTGAATATGTTATATGAATATTGCTATCTTTTACGTTCTTTAGGGCGGCGCCAAACACGTCAAAATTGGAAGCAGTCACTGTAACGGCGTCATCCTCGATGGCGTCGGCTTCCCGTCCTTCGACGTCGTCATCTCAAACTGGTAAAAGGTCGGAAAAGGTCCCAAAATGGTTCAAGACGGGCAGGTATAATCACATACCTATAGTTTCTATTTCAAAATGACCTCATTCATGAGAATAGGAACCTGATCGGGGAACATTTTCGTCACCCAGTCAGAATATCGTCATATTCCCCCGACGAATTATTCCCGATAAGGTACATAACGATAATGAAGCTTGAATATTGACAGAAAGTCTCTGTTGCTTTTTGTTTCTAGGTAGCAGGCTATATTGATTCTGGTGTTGACTTTGGTGACGCCCTGTGATCAATCATGACCCACTACACAGCGACATGCTCACTAAGGAGAAGTTTCACGAAACGTACGAGACCGATAATGTTTAGCATTATATCTGACATGTTGATTATTGAAAAAGCTACGAGATGTTTTTATGTTCAAAAGAAATCCAATTCCATGTTCCATATTAATTCTGCCTCGTTCTCATGTAATCAGTGGATTTCAACTGACGTGTTTTCACGACGATCTTTAATCAGCCTCCTTTATTATTCATAACAGCAGTGCTTTGTTCATCGGCGGCAGTAAATGGTTTGTTAGATAAGTTCTGTATGGGAAATTAAGAGGAGGGGGAAAAACAAGATCATGTTACATTTGTTATACCTTTAAGGGAATGAAATGTACAAAAAGTAATCGTATTTTACAATGACATAGTAAAAGGACTTTTTACATTTTGATAAAGAAAACTATGAAATTTTTCCACTAATTCAATTTCCAATAAAACTTTGTTCTGTTTTAATCGCTTATCCGAGTCGGAGCTCAACATTTTATTTGCAGAAAAAGATGTGTTTTTAATTAATGGGTTTTAGTTGTCAAATTTAAGGCTTGCAACACGGCTCAGCACGACTGAAACGCTATTATAAACGCTATGCCAAGCCGCCCTGAGCAAAATTGTGATGGCTTCGACTGGCACAGCGAGTAAAATGTAAATAGCATTTTACATGATTGTTAACAATACACAAACAATCGCAGTTTAAAAAAAAAACTAAATTTTATACAATTGACGATAAAAAAACTTCGCGGTGAGAATCTCGCATGAATGTCTGACTAAATGAGGCATTATTAAAGATATCTTTTTTTATTCAAGCATATAGATTACTTAATTTAGACATTTCGAAAGCACTTTAAATTCGCGGTCAAAACTCTGTAAATAGTCATCTCTCCGAAATCAAGCTTTGAAGCAATTGGTTGGAGGTTAGTACCACCAACAATTGCTAGCATAATAATGAATACATAATATTTACAAAATATACTTTCTATAACCTATACTTATCTTTGTCATTAACCGAAGTCACAATGAACACATAATATTTACAAAGTTTTTTATCGTGTTGGTATTATAAGAAAAAAATTTCAATTTTGCATTAGAGGATTTAAAATGGGTCAAACCATCCCAACATATCAAAAAATGTTCAAACAATATTGGCCAACAATTTCAGAGATCCTCGCCACCATCTCGGTACAGACCAACTTTTGAAAGATTTTGAATGATTTTGCTTGAATTTTTGTCATTCATTTTCTGATCATGGGGAACATGAAAAAGGACAGAAAAAATCTACTTTGCGACATTAGACTCTGCGTTTGTCTATGTCGGCAAAGTTTGTGACTTCCCATATTATAACATAGTCGTTTGAAAATACCCTGGTCTGGTCAGTTTTGTATTGTTTATTTTGCATTCACTTTGATCACATGACTTATTACAACCAATGAAAAGTAATTATTTACTATCATGTGATCAAAGTGAGTGCTAAATAAACTGATACGCAACTACGCAACTTCGACGGCAATGGAAAGTAATATTTAGAAATTAATGAATCACAAAGGAAGACAAGTTTCAAGAATTTGCCTGTAATAACAAAACATTTCATCGATGAACTAAAAAAGAAAGAAATGCTTTCGAACAGGACAAAATCAATACGAGAGAAAGATAATCTATTACTTTTCTTGTGTTACTAAAAGCGGTTTAGAACGTAACTCTCCACGCTGTTTGTATAGCGTGATAATATGCTAATGATTTAATTAACTAACAAAATTTCCCCACGTTCTCGTTGCCATCCCTGTCGTCATATTTGCGTAAGCTCCCTAATATCCCGACAACTCGAACTTCAGTTACTCGAACTTTTATAGTAGTCCTCTTGAACAAGAGAGTATGATGCAATCGGCAATTCGAGCAATGTACATCGGAGGTTCGAGTTATCGGGAATTTACCGTATCTTTATTTCTATCAACGGTGTAAATACGTAGTTGAGGGGCCGTCAACTGACAATCGTCTTAATTCTTCAACGATATGCAATTTTTCGCGGTTGACTTGTTCGTATTGTCTTCTGTACGTATCCCTTTTCTGTGTTACAACACTCAATTCATTTGAAAGTTCCCTTAGGTTTACTTTTAAAGCCTGGTTTGAACTTTGTAGGTCTTTGTTTTCCTGTTGTTCTTGAATAAAATCTTCTTTGTAAACGACAAGCTAAAGTAAGGAGATTTTTACTAAGCGTGACTGAGGGTATCAAACTAACGAAATTGACAGTTACGTTCAACACTCTACTAACGAGACATTTCTGTTAAATTTTCCTTCTTTTACTCGACAAAATGAAGAACCTTTCCTCCCTATCAAAAGAGGAGCGTTTTCAAAATGTTATAGCTACCTGTTGTTTTAGTACTTCGATATGTTCATCATCATCTGGCTTACTTGCTTCTTTCTTTTGCGAATCACTTAGCGAAGTAGGAAGATATATTCTATCTTCGTTTCGTCGCTGGCTTTCGACATCGCGATGGTAGCGCACTTTCAGCTCGTTATATTTGTCATACAGTGTGGCGTAGTCGTCGTGCCATCTTTTATTGATTTTCAGCACCTGAATTTAATATGTGTAGAAAAGGTTGGGATTTCTTATAAGACCTGAATCCAGCCAATGAAATAATCTCGTCATAAGTAAATTTTTTCAGTCCGGCCATCGTGATGTTACAGGCAACTCACAGTTATACTACATAGGAGATCGCCTATCGATAGGCAAGATCTCAGTAGACAAGATAATATTTTCTCATATGAACACAATTTCCTCGGTAAGCAGGGAAAAATTTACGCTTAGTCAGCAAAATTTTGTAATTATTCTTTTGTTCATATACCGTTACGTCATGCACGTGCAGGTCATTTCCTCGCTTACCGAGGAAATTGTTTTCCATATGATCAGAACAAAACTTTTTAATACGTCGAAAAGTTTTCCCGCTTAACGAGGTAATTTTTATCAGTATGAACAACCCCTTAGTTGCCTTTTAAGTGCCATCGCAAGAGATTTTTTTCGAAATCAATATTTTAACTTAAACGAGAGATTTTCGAGCTTTCATCATCGTATTCAATAAGAATATTATAATATTAATAATATTAATATTAATATTAATAAGAATTATTAATAAAAATATTCTAAGAATAATTGAGGCTACTCCAATGTTTTCCATTCTGATAAAAGAAAAGTGTATAATTATTATTAATTTATAAGTTTTCCCCGTAAAGTCTTCTTATTTAAATCTTATTTATTTAAGTTTTCTGTCTATCGACTAAGAGTTGCGCTGCAACCGTTTTTCTGCCCATTCCGAATCGGTTATCAGTTTTTAAATGGCGGAAGGCGGAAGTGTCGAGAAGCGTATTTTTTTCCAATAATGTTTTTTATATCCATGGTTTCGATGATGATAATGATGATGTATAAAATTACGTTAAACTTTAAAAAAGCTTTCAGAAAATCTAAAGACGTATTTTCTGGTATTATTTAAGTGTGTACATTTGATATAGAGCAGTTGGCAGTCTTCCAACAGCTTTTGAATTGTTTATCTTTTATTACGGTAGCAGCGAAAGCGAATACCGTATTAAAGGGATCCTTCCATCTAAAACAATATTCTGTAAAACACTTCCTCAGACCATAAATAAAACATCCCCATATCTTATAAGGTATAAAATAAACGCTAGGGTCGATAATCAGCCAACATTATTTTGTAATATTGTACTGTCTTTCCAAGAATTCGCTTCTTCCTCATCAAAACAAACTTCAGAGTAGCCCCTAGTCCTTACGCGGCTCAAGTGATAAACAACAAGTTGGTCTATCATACCAGAGAGTTCAATTTGGTGTGAATAAATATAGACAAGCACGGTGAGCACTTTTCAAAAATGTCTGAATCGTAATCTAATCTGGACGCTATAACTGAAATTTGGATCGAAGGAGCGAAGCGAAAGGCTGTAATGGCGGCTGTATTTTGCGAACGTTTTTGCAGTGTTGCATAGCAGTCATTCATTTCTATCAAAAAAGTCAGATGGCAATCTTGCTTTTTCCTGGTTTATAAACAAATTTTAATTTTAGATGGTAGGATCCCTTTAAAACACCCTTGGCTACTACTACTACTACAGTTACTTTAACTAGAAATATCACTTGAACATTTGAAATTAAGCCATGATTTTGCTGTTAGTATTGCCTCGTGCTTTCATAGTCTGTAGAAGCCTATCAACAACCAGTTAGTAAGAAATTTCATCAGTTTTCAACCTAACTCTTTCAAACCTTCTTATTACCTTTCTCCTTTGTTATTTGCACGTTTCGTTTACTTGTATCTGTAAAGATCTAGTTTAAAAAGCAGCATTTCATAAAGCAGTCGTTCAATTTTTCGTATATGAAATCATTATTTTTTTTCGAAGAAGATGCGTGTTAAGACATTTCTTAGGATATTTCTTTTATGTATCTAATGGTTACAGCTCATGCATGTATATTTCTTTTGTTTTAAACAATATGTTTTTGGTGTTTCTTAATTAAACCTGGATCACACTTAAGAATTTTTTTTAAATACAATTGTGTGGTCACTATTACTTTTGCCGTCTTTGATGAAATTTTTGTTGTGCTCGCTGACGTTTGGTAAATTTTCTAAAACAGTTTCTGTGTTACAAAATGACTGGTGCGCATAGTATATTTCAATTTTTAGTGACGTCAAGTGCGTCTGCTGCTACCGTTTTGCGCCATCTGGCTGTTGTTTATTTTTAAAAATACACTGGAATGAAAGTGTAGATGGCCGAGTGGCACAAAGCTTTGCATTTCTTTTCGAGAACATAGTGGTTCAAATCCGATGGGTTTTCGGGTTTTTTTATTAGAATAAGTTACAAATGAGGTAAATGTAGGTTACATTTAAAGATTACAGACAGATTTAGCGTTAAACGATAAATATAATTGAAATAATCCTCCCTTTTGGCAGGCCCTTATTAGGCCAAGGCAAAAATCATGATTTGGCCACTTAGGACCGTATTTAAAAATAAATTATTGAGACACCCAGGCTATATAAAGCTTCTACTTCCTCTGGAGTTAATATTATCATACCCAGTGGGCAATATCTTCAAAAGCCTATGCGAAGGACTGTTTTCTATAGGAATGACAAGCAATATCGCCTGCTGTTTCAATAAAAAAACACTCCTCCACAGAGTCTTTTCGAATATTTTGCCCACTGGGTAGACATTGCTAAAACGAGTATTCTGGGACAAACTGTCTTGGGAAATCTTTTTAATCAACAATGGTGATCTTGTTTGTAATCATTTTACAATACTACAGTGTGTTTCAAAATGATGGCAACGGAAATTTTAAAGTTGTTTTTCTCAGTAAGTATATCGAATTTTGAAATAATTTTTACATCAATGGAAAGCCCTTTTCGAGATCTTTCGCCAAGTATATTTTTGTGAGAAATGAAAAAGAGGTTTTCGAGAAAACAAGGAAAATGTCTTGGAAAAATGTCATTAAATTTTTAATGGTCGATTAAGACGTGAATGAAAAGAAACAAGTTATTCAAACAATGACGTTGATTTAGAAAGTAATTTAAGTTAAAGCTGTGTGTTCACGAGAAAATATTTATTTCATGGAAGAAAAATGATGCAAGCATTTGTCAGTGGTTAGAACATTCTTTTACTAAAAGCAATACAACATTTTCAAAAGTCATCAAAACGACGAAATTCAATAAAACTGACGTTAGTTTCCTTCAACGTGTCGACCTCCATTGGCGATACATTCTCTGGCGCGGGTTTCCATGGCCCTGACTGCATTGACTATTGATTGAGGAGTTAAACTTCTTGCCTCATTTACAATTCTTAATCTTAACGTTGCAAGATCTTGCGGAGGCGTAACAAAAACCTTTTGTTTAAGCCAGCCCCATAAAAAAAAATCACACGGTGTGAGATCTGGTGATCTTGCTGGCCACTCAACATTGTGTCCCATCGCAATTACCCTAGGACCAAATACTTCCCTTAGGCGATTTCTTACTTGCCGAACTCTGTGCGCCGTTGCTCCATCTTGGATCCACCATAGCAAATTTTGCTGGTGTTGCAATGGAACGTTATAATTCCTTTGAAGTTGCGGAAAGACATTTGTATTCAGCATATTCAGGTAGGTTCTGCCGTTTACATTCCTGTCGAAGAAATAAGGACCCAATAAAGTTCCGTTTCCGCAAATTCCTGCCCACACATGCAATTTTGCCCGACTGAAATTTACATCGAAATTTGCGTCCCGAGGAGCTTGACCTTTAGCAGCATACACACGAACATTCTGGCTCGAAACTTTTCCGTCCATGCCAAAAGCCGCCTCGTCACCAACCACAAGGTTTGCCAAAAAGCGGTTATTCTGACAGGAATTTAAGAACCATTGTGCATATCTGAAACGTCGAGGATAATCTGTTTGTAAGAGAGTGTGACGTTTGTGCGTTTTGAATGGATGAAAACGTAGATCCAGGCGTGTGATACGATTGAAACCTGAAGCAGACAAAGCCAGATTATTTCGGCGACAAGTTGTTTGATTGTTGTTTTGGAGTTCCGCTCTTACTGCTTGGATATTTTGCGGTGTTCTCACTGATCTTCTCCTCCCACTTTTATCTTTGTGAAGATTTTTGGTAGTGCCATGTCTTAGAAACTTTTGCACATTTCTTGTAATTGTTGACTTTCTCGGTACATTTCGTCCTGGAAACTGACGAGCAAATTCAGCTAACACAACGTTGCAATTCTTTGTTTCAAGATAACGTTGCACTAAAAATGTGCGTTGCTCAACAGTTAGATGTGCCATGTTATGTTTATGTTACAAAATAATGTTCACGTTTCTTCATAGCCTTACTAAGAAACTACGCAATTTTCGCAAAAAATGTTATTTTTTAATATCAATTTGGGAGTCTCAGCGCAAAAATAAAATTTCTATGGATTTAGAGCTCTGAAACAATAAGCACGATGTAATTAAACGACGTGTTAATCGACCATTAAAAATTTAATGACATTTTTCCAAGACATTTTCCTTGTTTTCTCGAAAACCACTTTTTCATTTCTCACAAAAATATACTTGGCGAAAGATCTCGAAAAGGGCTTTCCATTGATGTAAAAATTATTTCAAAATTCGATATACTTACTGAGAAAAACAACTTTAAAATTTCCGTTGTCATCATTTTGAAACACACTGTATATACATTTAATTATTCCAGTTCAGGTAATAGAACCGCAATCGCCCTTACATAACGAGTCCGCTATCTTCGCCGCCATCCAGTATATCGAAAAGGCAAGAAGCCCTGCAGTCGAGGCTGCGCGTCCACCACTTTACCAAATGACCTTTACACCCCATGCATGAACCCCGTGTGTAACCTCGTATTTCCATGATGCAATTCGTTTCTTTTACCTGTTATTCCGTTCCCGGTAGAATAGTTAAAACCTGTTTGAATATTCAGGTTAAACTCTGTTGTTGACTCTGCTGTAACATGGTGTTTTTCGGTCTAGCTATATTTAATAACGGAGGTAAGTACCAACCGTTTAGATTGGAACTGTTTCGCGCGTTTATTGGATATATATGCACGCGGTGTGTGGTATTTGTGCGCTTATAAATGTCTGTTTAGTTACAGATGATGTCGTTTCGTTTTTTGTAGCGTCGAAGAGGACATGGATATACCTTAGCTGTTAGTACCGGTGAGTACCAAAATTGGTAGGACACATAAAATAATTGTAGAAAAACCTCCTTTAATGGCGAACACACCTCCGAAAAACCGGAATTAATTCACACACTGATTTTTTTGTTTGAAAGTGAACATTGCCAAGTTTTACTTCCTTCTAGTTCGTAACACCTGATCGTTATTGGTTTACACTTCCTACTTCGAGAAAGAGGGAAACGTTAACGAAGGAATTTCAGCAATTTTTCAGTTGAGCTTATTACTCACCTAGAATAATTCTTTTATTATAACACAAACTTATTCCATAGTTTAAAACACACTGAGAATAATTTAAAGCAGCTGAAGACAATTTGTTTCTTAAAATAACTATTTTCCTTAGAATAGCAATAGGGGACTGAAACAATAGAATATAATGCCATGACAACGTCACCTATTGAACAAAATTTGGTTTGAATCATCTGTAACTTCTATTTTGTAAATTTTAAGAAATAGGAAATCGAAAGTATAAGAATGCTTTTAAATATATCTTTACATATTCTGTTAGGTAATAACGCCCTGTTACAAAATAAAAACCCCTTTTTGGGCGTTCAACCGTGTTAATCTTAGAAGAATCTTAGAACGTTCGAAGGCTTCATCAATGATAAGAGCATTTTGTAAAGCTTTCATTACAATTCAATTGGATAGTCCTTTGTTCCATAGAAACCGTGCAAGTTTGATTTTATCGTCAAATTAACTTTAAAACAAGTATAACTAATAGAATAAAAGAACGAAGTATAATAATAATAATAGTAATAATAAGTAGAATTCAGGAATTTTAAAAAAAATGAGAAATGTGCTGGCCCATGAATGCATGCACCATCTGTTGTTGTATTCATTAGGGAGATATGACGTGTGTGGAACAAAAGCATAATATGAAAGATGACGTAGAGACAAGAAAATGCTTTGACAAAGTGACGGTTTCCGACGCATATCAAGTTCACATACTCATTGGTGCGACTTTCGTACGTGCTCTATCTATTATCCACAAAATTAGAGAACTATATTCGAGCGTAGGGTGTCTTTACTTGGTATAAACAAGGCTTAAGATTCTTGTACTTAACTAATGGCGCGCCGTCGTTAACTTTCTATTTCTTCTTTCCATACCTGCTCAAGAAAAAGTGGTATATGTTGCGCAACCCACTCATATAAGGAAAACAAAATGACCCCGACAAAAAGTCCCCGATATACGTAAACAATTATAGTGTAAGGTAATTAGAGCATTTTGTAAAGTTTTCATTTCCGGTTCCTTCTTAGAGGTTCCTTCTTAGACCTTTTGCAAAATAAAACATTTTTTTAACTCTTTGTTTTCATTTGAAAGAAAGAGCGATTGGCGAGCATTTGAGAGAGTGCTAACAATAATGTTTTTGTTACGTTGATTCGGAACACTTCAGTCAATCAATCATATATCTGGTTATGCAAACAGATGTTTTGATGCCATGTTTTGATCATGATGCTCTGCCAAAAAAATAGATCACGTGTATACAAAGTCCGTATATCAAAACAACCACAACGTGTGAATTTATCCCCTAAACCATAAATTCTACTCGAAAACTTAATGATCTTGCCTAGTCAGAAAAATCTTCTTTTTTTTTAGTTGGTGCTAAACCTGAAGATTTTTGGTTGTTATGCATTGCAAATGCTGTTTTTCTGTTATCCCTCAAATAACCCTCCCTCAAGGTACTAATAAAAACTTTAATCTTGAAAACTTATCTTTTCTTTTTGCTTTGCAGAAACAGAATTAAAAAACAAAGTATTTTATACCTCAGGTAATGTTCTGGCGGCTTTGCAACAACAGTCATCTGCTACGTTAACACTAGCGTCCATCTCTTACAATTGCTCAGGTCTTTTTTTTTTTTAAATATTAGTACGTTGCTTTTTGAACCAATTTCTTAGAATTTAACGTTGATTTAAAATTCAAAAATAAAGTTTCTCAACGTATATCTTATGGTAAGGTAGTTTCCCTAGTTTTTTTCTATACGAAAACCTGGTTTCTACTAACAGAATATATTATTGATTTGTGCAAAACGGAAAAATAATTGATCTTTTGGTAATTTGATTCTTGCCACAAAAGTGGTAACACTATGAACCTGTTGATATAAAAAATCCCAACACAACCATAATTTATATCTTTTCATGATTCAAGTTTTTTCAAGACCTAGTTTTTGTTGTTGTTTTTTTTGTTGTTATTTTTTGTTTTTGAAAAAGCGTGTTTTCACAGCTAGCCTATAGACCGCCGCTAACTCGCTATAACTTTTCCACTTTTTTGTTAATTTTTCATACGAATGCGCTAACGAAAGAGATTGGGAACCATGCGAAACAAGTCGATAACACTACGAGCGTCCGCCTAAATGTGTTATCTGATCCTGTTACAAAGCCAGTATGAAAAAAAGTGAACAGAGTACATAGACCAAGTTAGCGGCGGTCCATATTTACAGGCTAGTTATCAGCTTACGAGTACTAAATCTTTAACATTTAAACATTTTGGACAGGCTGCTCGTTTATAATAAGAAACCGTCTATAACACAAAAAGTCTTCAATCTATCAGTTGTTATGACTCAAATCAAAAGAAACGTTTTTGTATACTTTTTAACACCAATATTTTATAATTCTTGATAACTTGGTTTGCTGTCATCAAAACTTTGTCATTTCTGCTTGGGTTAACGGGAATATTATTGCATACTACCTCGTTCCTTCAAACGACAATAGCAAGGAACTATCAACCAAAAAATTTATTGATCCCATCTTTTGTTTGACCAAAAAATTTAATGATCCCATCTTTTGTTTGACATACACACTAAGCAATTTATCTTGTCTTTTTAGCAAGGTGTTGAGTAGTTTTTGTACAGTCTTAAAGACGCTACTTCCAATATTTTATTTCTGCCTATTGGTCGGTATGGTGGTCAACATGGTCGGTATTATTATTGTCTTATTTAAGGAGCCCGATAAGAAACTCTTTGAAACGAACAATATGAAATTTAAGCCTTATAAAAATGAAAAGTTATCGAACTACGTCCTTATCAAAAAAAACAGATATTGTTTCTCGCAAATTTATTCAAACTTTTTATCTTTAAGAGCTGTGTCATTAAATGATATAACTGAGGAGAAAAGCTTTCTTCCGCAAAACAAAATTCTCGTTGAAAGAACGGAAACCTGTTTTTCACAACACTAGTATTTGTACAGAAAGACTTTGTTTATTTATCATATTGAACCTATTACAGGCCAGATAGATGGTAGCCCACTCCCGCCCAACAAGAACAACACCTGACACCCAGCTCTTTCAAAAAGCTAAAAGTGTATTCACTAAAACTCTTAAGACAAATTTCTGCTTGCATTGCACTATTTTTTTTATAAGAAACCGGTTTATAAGAAACTGGGAATCGGATTATCAAAAACCTAAGAAACCCGAGAGCTGGGAAATAGCTGATTAAGAAACTTTGATTGTCTCTTCAGGGAGGATCCAAATATGAAAGATTAGAATGGATTTAGTATTGTTTTCAACGGTAATTAAGAAACTTTAAGGAACTTAAAGAAACTTTCAGGGCTTACTCCTTCAGGTAGTTTCATTCGTTATTGCAAGATGATTAGATCTGTGATCACAATTAAGATTGTTTTTATTGTTGAGATTCTTTTGAAATTACTAAAAAATTATTTCTTTTCCCGCTAACTAATAGACTAATTTAATCCATGAGTTTTATGAGCTGCTCCACTCAAGTTATAATTCTCGAATTCTTATGTAAAGTAGATCTCCAAACAAGAATTACGTAAAGTTAAAAAGCAAGCAAAAATCTTAATATAGGGTAGGATAGTTTGGCAAAATATCGACGTTTAAAAAAAAATTCGGGAAACGTGTATTTTGAACTATTTTCATGTTTATTCAGCTTGCGTGCAATTGAAATAACAAAAGCTTCTATTACGAATGGCTAAATCATTATTCGATTCACCTTATCAACGAAAGGTCATATTGGAGTGTCATATAAGATCGAATATATATATTAAACAGTCATTGTTGGTTGTTATTATTTGCTTTGTTGAAAAGTTATTCCCCTTCTTTCTCCGATTCTTTGAAATAAGAGAATGAAATCTTTTCCACGTAAAAATGAGTTCGAAAAGTTCTACGTGCACAAACGAAAAAAAAAGGCTTATCAATAAATTTAATTGGTTTCAACAATTTCTATATAACGAAATCTTGTTATAACGAATCCGGTTTTCTACCAAAATAACCAGCCAATGATTTTATAGGAAATGTGAAGAAAAACATCTTTATAATCAGCTCCAGCAAATATTCAAGAATTACCATGTGTCACAAATATATACCGAAATATCACCTTGAGTTTTTCCCCTTTTCATAACCAACAACAATAAAACTTCATGGAAATATATAGTATGGAAACGAAAGTGGTGGAGGAACAAGGAAAGAAATAGAGAGATAAAAGTCATGTGACATGTCACATGACTTTCACGTAAGAACGTGCACGTTCTCACGTGACACAAAATTTTTGAGATTGACGTATGCAAGATTTTCCTTCGCGTTGTGTATGGTACATTTTCACTGCACCTACTTATGGCGGATCTAGAGGGTACCGGCGGATCTAGAGGGCAGTCGTAGTTTGTGGAGGAGAATGTTGGCTATTAAAGTATAAAAGAAAAGCGTGCAAGTATGTCCATACCTAGTAAAGTTGACAAAGAAAGTATTTTTATGTTTAAACAATAACCTATGACGCAAACTAGCCAGTACGGTTCTGTACCGACGCCCTCGAGAAACGCGTCTAAGCCAATTAGAAGCTGTCACTTGGCTGTACTGTCACTTTTTATAATGGCTTCTAGGTAATAAAATTATGCATTGTTATCATTTGCTTCGTTAAAAAGTTATTCCTGTTCTTTCTCCGATATTTAATTCTTTAAAATAATGACAATGAAATGTTTTTCCATTTAAAAACGAGTTCAAAAGGTTCTACGTGGACAGACGAAAAGGATTATAGAAATTTAATAAGTTCAACAATTATGGTTTTTTTACTTGTGAAATTTCCTGTATAACAAAATCTTGTTATAAATGAATCCGATTTTCTCCCCCTCCCTTAACACAAACCCTCTTATAATCTTCCGATAAACGAACTGTTTCCACCTCATTTCAAATTTCGGAATAATTCATCTCTATTTTGTTGAATTTTGTTTCGAATCGATGGCAGTGTCTTTTGTCAGCATAACCAACTAGTGATTCATATGGAATTTGAAGAAAAAAATCTGTACAAACGGCGCCATCAACTCTAATTTACAAACTTTCTACGTGTTGTCTCAGAATTACTTTCGATGTGTCACTTACGTATGTTGGTAAAGCACATTGAGTTTTTCCTTCCTTATTAAGTAGTGATTAGGAAAACACAATTACATGGAAATTAATGAAAAGGTTATGAAAGGGAAGGAGAAGAGGATAAAAGGAGTTGAAATTGAAACATACAAGTATAAAACACTTACACATCGTTTTTTTATATAAGAACACTCAACTTTGATGAAACCTTAATGTTCTTAACTTTTCAACTTTGAATCCTAAAAATGTTCTTAATATATTCTTAATTCGTACACTATTGAATATCTAAATTCGAAATTTAACGAACTTGGCTGACCATTTCCCATTTTAATGGGCTTCAGCTGATACTGTTGTAAGCAACATGATCGTAATATTCTTGTGTATTATGATGACGTTTTCTTTCTAAAATGTAAAAATATTTTCTTTAGAGCTAACGTTCCTAAGCCTCCATTGTTTTCAGCAAGTTCTTAACTTTTAGAACTTCGAAGACATATTTTCTTATATCATTTGTTCTTATAAAAAAAACGTGTAGAGTTGTGATTGCGATGTCCTCAATTTTCTTCATGTCTTTAGAACAACAGTAAAACCCAGACAACTTGAATAACTCGAAATAAAAAACTCGAAAATTTGGTAACTCGAACAATGAACAATTTCTGTATTGCCAACAAGAAACATCTTGAAATCTATTCTTTGCAGTAACTGTGTAGAGGGGCGAGTGTGTATGCAAAACAAAAATTGAAGGAAAATAAAAACTTATTGTTACGTCAAACTACAAATTCCTTTTGGTTTTAATACCACCTCTTGGTTTCAATACCACCTCTTGGTTTTAATACCACCTCTTGGTTTCAATACCACGTTGGATAAAGATTCTTTGTTATGACATCATAACGAGGATGATCACTGATAGAACATTTATGTTGATTTATTGTGTGTTTTTATTCATTTCAACGGTAAGGATTTTATCCAATCGTTTGTGGATGATGCAAGAAGTAAAGTTGTTTTCGTCACTTTGGGCTTATGAACGGTTTTGTCAGATAAAGTTTTCTTCCGATATAAGGTAGAAGGTGATTCCTCATAACACTCATGGAAGATGGAAGATATGGCCGTCTGATGATCTCCTTCTACTTTCTACCTTATAATCCGAGTATTTTGTTGAAATACGATCTTACATCGTAGGATTTTGATTATTTACACGATAAATCACTCAATACGCTAAAAACAAAGACTCAAACTGCGAGTAAGTAACAGGGAGTCTTAAGTCCTTTTAGGCTTCCATCCGTAGTGGTTGACTATTCTGTCCGCCGACTAGCAACTAAGAAGTTGACTTACCGCCAGGGAGATCCGTATAGCACAGTAATGTCTTTACCTCCCAATTCCTGTTACTTTCTTTTGCAAACTAGGAAGTTTCTACCAAATGTCTGAAGGTACACTTGTGACTATGAGAAAACAGATGGAGACTCGGTATCGTATCTAAATGTTTCGGGTATGATAAGCTGAGGATAATTTCTTATCCACATCGTAATTACAACAAACGGATAACACCTGGTTTTGTAAGCTACAACCATTATTATTATTATTATTATTATTATTATTATTATTATTATTATTATTATATTATTATTATTATTATTATTATAGAATTTATAAGTTCGCAGACACTATGTGCCTCTATGAACCGCTCTTATTTACAGATTGTACTGGAATGGATGGTTTGTCCATGCCTTGGTCAAGATTTACTTTAAATTTATAAAACATCATAAAATACCGAGTCTAATTATTTTAATTACTAATAATAATTATTTCTTATTGTGAAGGTAATCAGCAGGTATCTAATGATAGTGAACATAATGTTAAACAATTTTAAATATGCAATTAGAATCAGGATATAAGATTATTAGCGAGGAAGTCTTTAACAGATAAAGGTCAGTTTCCATTCAGCAGTTTCGCCTGCTCACTCGGAACAACGACGCTACTGACGTCAGCGCATGGAGCTGGAATTATGTTCTAGCCGGCGGATGCACTCTCAAAAATCAACGCTCGTGCACATTAAACAATTTTTCCGCCTGTCTATATCAACCAATCAAATTTTAGAAACCTCTGTAATAACTAATATATTTCTGAACAACAATTCAGTGTTCCGACTTACGTCACTAATTATTTTGAAATAATTAAATCTCGTTACTTTGGCATCCATGATGGTTCCAAATATCCTGTTGCTATGACTTCTGAATTACCCTTTCGCACACTATTAGCTTTGTTAGCCTCAAGGTGGTTGTGGTTCACAATGCACACAATAAACAAAACAAAGCTTGTATGCTTTACAGCTATTGATTATTCTCTAGAAATATCCAGTCATAAAAAGTTGTAACGAAACACCGGAACACAGAACAACTTTTTTTTGTTTTGCCAAGAGAAAAGATTTTTGAAAAGACATATTTTTAAATGTATTTAATGCGCACGCTTTTAAAATCTAGTTGAAATTATAATATACGATCGGTGACAAACGGTCGCTCGCCCAGACGATATCTGTGAATGGAAACTGACCTTAAGTTCGAAACTGATTTAAAAAATAAACAGCGAAAATGACTTTTAGTAAATAGTATTTAACACATGAGTAACAAAGCTGACATAAGCGAAAACAAAAACAATACACAATTATATAAACAACGGCGCAGCTATGCGTTCTGCATCAAGTTAGCCTAGTTTCTATTGCTTTAGAAAATATTTTGCGGTAGCCAATGTCATTCCCAGGGCTTCTTGCCTTTTCGATTACACATGAAATGAATGATGAAATTAAATGTATTTTTAAAGATTGTCTATTTATTTTACTAACTTGTACAAACAGAATCTTTATCTGCAGGATAAACATTTGCCATCTGTTGTGTGAAGCAAAAGCATTTAATGATTTAATATGGGAAATATTTAACGCCTCTCTACTACCTCCCTATCACTACAGAAGTATGAATATCATAATGATTCGAATTATTAGCGCCTACCGGTCCTTCAAGAATAAACGCCCAAGTGAATTTGTCAAAGTTTAATAAGCGCCCATATTCGATAATAGCCGCCTCTACGAATTGCATGCCGTTTTATCATCCAGTATACATGAAAACCCATTTGAAATCAGGGATTCCAACGTCAATGCATTAATTATTATTATTATTATTATTATTATTATTATTATTATTATTATTATTATTATTATTATTATTATTATTATTATTATTATTATTATTATTATTATTATTATTATTATTATTATTATTATTATTATTATTATTAATTATTATTATTATTATTAATTATTATTATTATTATTAATCATTTATTTTGGTTCCATTTTTATATAATGGTTCTTCTCCCTATCTACAGTACAACATATAGGTATAAAAAAATTAGCTAACTAATTAGATAACAAGGATAATACTGTGAGTGGAATAACGTAAGAGCGGAGCTACTTGTAACAACAAAGTGATTGGATAAAGATAGCTATGAAATCAAAATTGAAGAACACTAAAACTGTTGGATTGCCATTGGTATTAAAACAAGTAATTAGGCTAAGGATGAAACAAAGGAGAAAAGTTAATAATATAAGAAACAACCCCAAAAAAACAAAAACGTCAACAAACAAACAAAAAAAAACAAACTGATAAACAAGTTAAGCATCAGCAGATAATAATCTTGCTAAAGCTTTATCCGTAAAATATTTTTTAGTTTCGCTGCTACATTTACTCAAACAATCAATTTGTCGAATTTGTTTCGGGAGTTCGTTCAAAAAACTACAATGCGAGGTAAATGTTCGCGGTTCTCCTTGTTTAATTTTATGTTCATTGTCGTTTCGTGAATTCCTTCTGTTTACTTCCATACTGACTTTTAGATAATCCGGCCATTTGTTATCGTGTATGGCTTTGAATGCTAACTTTGATGTTAAGAAGGCTATATACTCTTTGATAGGTAGCCAACCAAGACGTAGGACATCATTTTCTTTAACGTAACGGCCAAATACAAATGCAGCAGCAATGTTGTACTTTTTGTAGCCTACTCAATAGATATTTAGGTATATCGTGACCATAAACGACATTCCCAGAGTTCAGTATGGATAGTAGTAAACCTTGCGCAAGTAGTTTTCTTGATTTGAAAGGCGTGAATCGTTTAACGAGACAAAGCGAACGGAGGATGCCATGCACTGCTTTGATGGTAGCTGTAACATGTACACTCCAGGTCATGTTTTCGTCAAAGTGTAAGCCCCAGATTTTGATTGTTTCTGATCGCTCGATTGTTGATCCCCCACATCAGATCTCAGCTTCCTTCGTTGTTTTCAGATTATGAATCTTACTGAGTTGAGATGTCTAGAAAACGAGTAGCTTGGTCTTTGTGTTGTTGAAAAGAAGGTTTTGGTCACGTGACCATCTTTGTAGACGTTCAAGGTCTTCTTGTAGTTTCTTCCAGTTAGCTTTGATGTCTTTTACTTTGGAGTTCATATACAAAGTTGTATCGTCTGCGTATTGAATGGAAGGTGACTTGATGCTGTTTTGCAGATCCTGTACATAAAGATTAAAAAGTACAGGACCTAGTATACTTCCCTGTGGTACACCAAATACTATTGGCAGCGAATCTGATGCTTCATCGTCTGCTTGAACGAATTGATTTCTCCCGGTTAAGTAACTCAAGATCGTTCTTAGAGAGCTTTTGGAGAAGTTCAGCTGACACAGCTTGTTTAACAGTATGCGATGATCAACCGTGTCGAACGCTTTTGAATAGTCTATCATTAGCGCGATGGTAACTTCACTTTTGTTCATTGCTTTCCTTACGTCATCACGTAGTTTCGTCAGGATTATAGTTGTTGAATGGCCTTTACGAAAGCCGGATTGTGCACCTGACCGGAATGTTATCATGTTCGGTTGAACAGACACTCTTTAGCCCGGATATGATCTTTTTGACTTCGTTATAGGTGGTATGTTCTTATTTAAAAGACACATCTCCGTTGTTAATTGGAAGGTTATCAGCAAATACTGAGTCGATCGTTTGTTCGTTTGGTTTTTCAGCAAGTCTAGATGCCAAGGTACAGAAATGTTCGTTTAAGGCAGCGGGTTTATGTTTGATTTTCTGGCGAGTGTTTTTGAAGAGATTACGAACAGTTTCCCAGACAACTTTTGTTTGGATGCTTGAGAGCGCTTTTCGTATAAAGCTCCCTTTCACTTCCTTGATAGTTCTTTTCAGTTGACGTTTAGCTGCAATGTAGTCATTACGTACTGACTGTTGATGGTTCTCTTTCAGCTGCAAACGGAGGGACTCTTTGACTCTTTGATGTGTGGATATTTTCGAATCGTTCATCCATGGAGCAGGAGGTCTTGTTAATTTTACTCGGCGCATCGGCGCATGTTCAGTAATGCAGTCAGTGATGAGAGAGTTGAGTGTGGTTATTTGATCCTTGGGATCATCAAAGCTATAGACTACACTCAGCGGTAGGCGCTGGAAGTCAGATATGTATCTTTCGAGATCAAGGTGTTTTTTGTTGCGTATCCATTTGTACCTCGATTCGTAGCGTTGTTTCTTTACGTTCAGGATAACATAACATTTTTCCCCGTAGGAATAACACCTGAGTGGAGAATAACTTTCTGGTTGTTGGTGCATATGTGATCGATAAGTGTTTTACCATTCCTTGTTGGCTGATCAATATGCTGTATCAGTGAGGAAGTTTCGAGGATAGCTTTGTAACGACGTGAAGATTCGGTTTCACGCATCATGTCTATATTGAAATCCCCTGTAAGCAAGATTGTTCCGTACCATTTTATCATTTCTCGGTTTCAACGGAGCTCGGTTGGTAGACAGCGCCGACTAAGTTGGATGAATTCTTGTTTTTCCCTTTAACTTGCATCCAAAGGTTTTCGATAGTACAGTCTATGTTATTAAGGTCTTTTCGTTCAGTTACTGCGTGATGGTCGTTAATGTAGATACCAACTCCAACTCCTTTTTTCGTTGTTTGATATTTGAAGAAGGATTGGTAGTTGGGTGTTTGAACATAGTTTTGTTGATGGTGGTTTTCTTTCATACAAGTTTCGCTGACAGTGATGATGTCAAACTGATGCTTATTCAGCATTAGCGAAAATTCATCGAATGACGAGAGAAGAGATCGAGTGTTGATGTGTGCAAGAGAGAGTTTATTCTTATGTACATTCAGTATGACGGAATGGTCAGTAATTTCTATTTCATTTTCCTCATCAGCAGCACGTTGCAAAGAAAGATCAAGCGATGGTAATGTCATTTCTTTAGAAAATGGTAGAATCGTGTGGATACAGGAAGGGCAGATAAAGTAAGTAAAACTGGTGAGAGGTTTGCGGTTTGATATCCCTATACATTTTTGATGGTAGATTTCTTCACAAACAGAACAAGGTACCTTTTTACTGTTACTGCGAATGATCTTGTTGCATGTCGGACATTTAGGACTTGGTCCGGGATTTGTTTCTATATCTCCAGCGATTAGAAGTCTGAACCGGCAATCGTGGTTTGAATAATAGCTTATCGGTGCACTCCATTTCTTTCTATTCCCAATGATTTGAAAGCTTTTAATGTTAGGCTACTTTAGTTTACAGTCACATTTGCTTTTTACGATTAGGATCGAAATTATCACCAATATAAAAATGCTACTTTTAAACATCTTCAACTGTTTATCTTCGGAAAAGAGAACGTAGTCAATCGGTTATAAAACCAGTTTTCTTCTTTTCGGCAAATGATCTCTACAAGGATCCAATTCACTCCTGCCCTAGTTTCGATCAAGATTTAGAGCGATTAATGTTGTTAAAATCGGATTATTTGAGATTTGAATGAAAAAATGTATATAATTTTTCACAAATTTCTCACAGCGTCAAAAAAGCGTCAGTTGTCGAAGAAGACATTGCAAAGATCTTTAAACGAGTAAAAAAAGAGGTTTGTTGTTAATATGGCGCACCATTCATCTTTTTTTGTGTTTATGAGGTGATTGTGGTTGTATTTGCAGGTTTATTATGATATGTTTTATCAAGATACGATATCGAACTGAAGAAATTAAATTAAGGTATTTCAAATATTTCAGATTATCCAAATGAATTTCAAGAATTTGCTTCAACAACCATGGACGAATCTGGAAGAGTCATTGGAAGCTTTAGACTTATATCTATATCTGCTGGAAAAGATTAATGAATACTCTTAAACTTGTTCTCAAGTGAGATATTTTAAGTCAATTCCAGAGTCTTCATCGTCACCGTTTAAACTTCGTAGAAATACATGTATTGGCTCAATCAGTGAGTGCCCTGTGCCATCATCAGCTTTAACTTTAACTGAAACCCCACCTGAATTTTTCACTGTATTCAAATAATACTTTGCAATAACTTCAGGCTTTTTGTTGGTAGGCCCAACCTGCAACCATAATATTTTTCTTGAGAAGCCATCTAAATGGTCATCAATATGCCAAGAAAAGTTTGGTCCAGGAGACACATACTTTCTTCGATGTAACCTTCTACGCCTCCTATTATTAACGCCCTCAGGATCAATATCCTTTATAATCATTCTAATATCTGCTTGTCGACATATTTACCCTTGAGAAAACAATGACCGATGCACACGACGATATCCAATATTAGAACCACTGCTAGATAATTCATGAGCTCCTAGCACTTTGAACTGCACGTCTTTTGATTCCAAAATCCCTTAATCCTCTTTTTTATGTTGATAAACTTATAGAGTAATTATGCTGATGTTTAAGAAGCTCGATAACTTCCAAGTATGTAAAACCATCAGAAACATATTGTCTTATCACTGCATCCATGATGTTGTTATACTGTCTAATCATTTCTTACAGTTACAAAACATTTTCAGTTATAATTCAGTTATAAAACATAATTCTTGGAAAAAATTTCTTCGAAAAAAGTCCTTCGAAAAAAGTTCTTGGAAAAAAGCTCCTGGAAAAACTTTCTTGGAAAAATATTTTTGGAAAAAAATTCTCAGAAAAAAATTCTTGGAAAAAAATTCTTGGAAAAAATACAGAAAAAAACGAAGAAAAAAAACCCCTTAATAAATAAGAAAATTCGCACGAAAATAAGAAAAAGGGAAAACATTTTGTAAAGAAATTTGTGACCCTTCAGGTCCATCGTACCATGATAAGTCTGTGTATATACAAAAATTGTTGTGTTTTTCCATGTTGGAATTATATCATATTTAACACAAAATTGTTGTATAAATATTTTGGATCGATCATTCAAAGAATGCTATTATCCCTATTTTTTAGTGCTATTTGACCTATTTAGAGATTTCTAAAGTTGTAAAGTTTAACTAAAGGCTAAAATTCCAATATTTAGAGATTTAGAAAAGAGACAATACAATGTATACTCCTACCTAACCAATGTATACTCCTACCTAACCACAATTAAACTTCTGAAATATAAGAAAATACCATACCATTTCCCTATTAACTAAAGCTAACAAAAACAATACCTTCTCAGACGTTTTTATCTTTCAATTCTTTATTTTGCTATGCATTGTGGAAATGTCAAAACCCAAAACTCCACTTGTGCATCATGATACAAAAACCATGTATATATGTATATAACCAAGATTTTCACATTCTCTTCTTGTATTACATTCATCTATACTATTCAATTTTCTAATCTAAAACAAAAGATATCAATCAAACACTATCAAAACAATATAATAATGATATTGCTGCCTTCGTTTCGCTAATAGGGAACCTCGATAATAACAATCCACATACTACAATGAAATACCAAATAAAATGCAAGCTACACATTTCGGCATAGAAGTCAAAACTAACTGATACGAAAAAGCTACATTCAAACACATTAAAAAATAGACACTGGTAGAAAATTGTGAACTGATACCACGAACACATACCAGGTTTACATCGACTATCTCGTCGGATAGAATAGTTACTGATACCGATCAATGTTGTTATTCTTTATTACTGAACTTAAAGCGTTGAATAAAAAATATTAAAAACAAAAACAAAAAAATGTTACACACAGCGTCTTAATTCTCATTAAGAAATGAACGTTGAGAAAATTTGATGAACTTTCGAACGCAAAAAACATTGCATTGCGTTCTCCTCCGGGCGGCTTTATGATGTCTTCCTTAAAGCACAACACTCCACGAAGTAATAAAAACCCGTAAGATGGAGTTAGAGATTCCCCTAACGGGAGATTCCCCCTATACTAATACAGAGAAGGCCATTTTCAGATAAATTCTAAATTAACTTTAATTAATTTAGTTAGTTTAATTTCGCTCTAAGAATTTTTAAAATTCATTTTACTTTCACGAGTATATAAATAATTCCTTTTATCCATCCTCGATTAATTCCAAAACACATGTGCACTGGTTGTAACTTGCCTTGGTTATCCAACACGCTTGCGATGTACGCCTTTATTGTCAGTTTGGCTGTCAGTTTCCAAGGACTTTGTTCGCAATATGGAGCACCTCTTTTAATAATTTGAAGGCTTCAGCGTACTTGCCTTGGTTATGCATCACGCATGGGTCGTTAGCCTTTGTTGTTAATGTCCTTGGATGTCGGTTTCCAAGATCCTCGTTCTGAATGTTGAGCACTTCTTCTAATAATTTCAAGGCTTCAGCGTACTTGCCTTGTTTTTTCAACACATTTGCGATGTTGACCTTTGTTGTTAATGAACCTGGATGTCGGCTTCCAAGGATCTCGTTCTTAATGTTGAGCACTTCTTCGTATAATTTCAGGGCTTCAGCGTACTTGCCTTGGTAAAGCAACACGCTTGCGAAGCTCCCTTTTGTTGTTAATGTACTTGGACGTCGGCTTCCAAGGGTTTCGCTCAATATGTTGAGCACTTCTTCGTATAATTTCAATGCTTCAGTGTACTTGCCTTGCTTCTCCAACAACCTTGCAATGTTGTATTTTGTTTCCAACGTATTAGGATGTCGACTTCCAAGAACACTTGATTGTATTTTGTAAACATCTTCAAATATTGATTTTGCTTGTAGATGAAAGCCTTTGTTTAGTTCAGTTTCTGCTAACGCTGTTTTTGCATTCATTGATTTCGGATATGATTGCAATAGAAATATATCAGTTTGTTCTTTTAACATTGTTGCATTTTGTGTAGCTTCTGATATTCTTTCTGCTAATTTCAATACTTCAATTAGTTCAAATTTTATATAAAATCTAGATTAATGAATTAGATTGCAATGAATAGTCCAAAAGTTTAATATCGGAAATGATGAACAAAATGAAATTGCCTGTCGTCTGCGAATGTATTGAGATCTTTGCGCTAACCGATGTGATTCCTGTACATAACAAAAATTTCATTCTTCGCGTAGATTTTAAAAGCTCACAAAATTAAAAGCGTTGACAACCTTTTTGTTCAACCATTTTAGCTGAAAACCTTGAATATTGATTTCCAATGTTGTTGCACGCCATGACATCATACATATCAACACTATAAACAAAAGAAGAGCAAAAAATACAACCTCGTCCCCTTGCCTTTTTGATATACTGGACGGTGGCGAAGTATATCGAAAAGGCAAGAAGCCCTGTGGGGACGAGGTTGCAAAAAATGCACTTGAGACGAAATGTAGCGGCAGTTGATGTGGAAATTAAATGTTTCTCTGAACAACATTCTTCTTGGCAAAAAGTCGCCATTGGTTTTGTGAAACTTTTGCGAACAAAACCAGCTGAATGAGTAACCTGTGTTTACTGCACATGCGAGAACAAAGATCCCAACATACGTCAGGGTGACAAAAAAAATTTCCAGCCACAAGCAACTATTTACAACGATCTACCACGTAAAATTCGAAAAATGTATTTTGCAAAGAAATAAAAGGGTTTTTCAAGGACAAGGGCCAGAGCTCTCTTCTTGTAAGATCCTTTTCTTTACAATTTTAACACTTTTGATAACATATAACAAATACAATATTTTAACACTTTATTTATTTTTATTTTTATTTTTTAGGGTGAAGAACCATTGTAGTATATGGATCCCAAATAATGTTAGTATTTTTATTAACAAATCGAATGTCACACAAAAATGAGAAAAGAAGTTTGTTTACAATTTTTTTGGTGTACGAAGCGAAGTAATAGTAACGACATAGTAACGAAGTAACGCGAGTAATAACCCATATACTAACTGTTTATTTCGGGTATTACCTTCGAATATTGACTTCCGTCAAGTACTGCCCTCCCAAACTCGGGCTTTACTATGACGTCATTTAATATTCTCCGGTAATGCCTTCATAACCAGTTAGTATAGGGTTAATACTTATAACTTGGGGGTCCAAATTGGTCCATGGGCGGGTATGTCTGAAATACGTCGTCTGCCGTTCGCATAATCGAGTGTTGTTCTGTAATCTACACACTTTGTATGTTTTGAACATGCTTGCAAGATGGCTGCCGAAGAAGAAACATTTGAAAAACTTGTATGTATTAAATTCTACTAGCTGCCCGGGTAAAAACTTTTTACCAATGCAATTCTCGTTCAGTACAGCGCGAAAGAAACTTTAAGTGTCCTAGTAAGATAATTAGCTTTCACGAAGGATCGGTGTTATTTTCATATCCAGTTCTATCGCATGTCTAAATCAAACCGCAGAAAATACAACAAAATATTTTTAATTTTAATAATGACTTCATATTTTCATGTAAAAATTCATTCCTTATAAAATTATAAAAAGAACTTGTGAAAATTAAAAACCCTCCTCTACTAGACAAGAAGACGGGGAGCTACGATGTCAAAAAAACTGAACAGGGAGGTGAATTTATAATTTTGCCTTTAAACGAACTCCAAACATGTATTGAAATGAAAAAAGTTTACCAGACACGTTAAATTTATTTAAGGCCCTTGTCCGGGAAATTTTAAGGTGCCAAGTGACATCATTCTAAAGGGAAAAACTTGTATTATCAATATTTAATTAAGAAGGTATATACGTCATTGAATTTGTTCTTGTGGCGTCATCAGCATATAACAAGAACATTGCATTCTAAATAGATTTTAAAGACATTTCCAAAGTTTTTCTTGTTTGAAAGATTTTGACGTGCAAAAGGAAGAGTTAAAACAAAACTGGTGTAATTTGTTCTACAGTGATTAGAAATGAAAACAAAACAGCTTGATTTGCCTTGCCGTAGGTTCAATCTTCATATTCCGAATCACTATCTTCATCATCGAGGTCGTCTTTGTCTTCAATCTCTTCATCAAATGATTTGAACAATTTATACAATTGCAAAGTCCTGCACATTTCAAGTTATTTGAGAAACAGCTACAAACTCTGGTTTGACATGACAACTTTCTGCAGCTACAGGAAATTTATTGTAATACTGCATCTGGAGCTGGGTCCCGTATCATCCATTGTATTTTCAAGCCATCCTGTCCAAAATTCAACCATACTCTTCAAATAGAGATGGCATATTGTGCCATTGTTGAAGGGAACGTTTTATGACTGCAGTCACATGTGACCCCCATTTGCAATGACAAAGCCGCTCATCTCTGGCTAGGTGGCAATTTTTGCGGTTGCGGTGTCTTCTTGCTAACCAACAAATTTAAGGTAACGGCCCTAATCAGCATTATTTCAAACCGCAAAGTCAGCAGACAAAAGCTTCAGGAAATAATCGCATCAAATCTAAAGTGATCCCCGAGCGTTGGCTTAAAAAGAAACAGAATAGTATTATTTAGCTGTCTTTTTTTGCAAAAGATGATGTGACCTTTCAAGTGAAAAAGAAAACATTAAATAGAAGCGTTCTTAATAAACATTGCTTGAAAAGATTCATTCTTTCTTAGTTCCTTTGGATTTCACCAATCCCATAAAAGCATGAACATGATGATTTGCAGGAAAAAGAGGGACATAATGGTTATGCTTGAATGTATCACGATTACTCAAGACACCCTCATAGCAAAATGAAATGTTAAGGCATTCACTGGATGAGGCTGTATTACACTTTAAGATATTATGAAAAATACAATGCAATTTTTCAGGGCCAGAAGGTGGATAAAAACATTTTATATCCCTTTTAATTACATTGCACAATGACATTATGCAAAGAAAACCTTCCAAACTTTATCAGAACAAATATGCACTGCCTCATATTGAACGAGGCTTGAACCAGTAAGGCCAGTGTTATAGGATGAATGTGATAAACATAAGGCTTATATGTTACCAACACATGTAAACAAGTCAGGATGAGAATTAATAAGTATGAAAAAAGTGGATGATCAGAAAAGTACGAGGCATTCAAGTACATGTCAACGACTTTGAGAACTCTCAAACCAAACACTAATGAGTTATCACCCACCAAACAAATTGACACATAACTAAAAATACAACTTCCAGTAGCTGTAGATCTATAAAAGAAATTGAAAAGACAGATTAAAATAAAAGTTGACCACCATCTTTTCTTTTTTACCCTCATATTTTTGTTGACATAATTGGACTGATGATTTCATAAAGGGGGGAAATAATCAGTTATCATCTATAGAGAGCTAGAGAAACACTTCTATTTTAATGGAAATAGCTAATTCATACGATAGAAACATTCTCATTTTTATCACTGTCACATGTTTTCTTGGCTGTTTCCCCAATCCAATTATAAATACCATTACCCCCATAATTTTCGCAACTTACTTGACATACTTGTTTCGAAATTAACGGTCACCGATAAATATCAATCCATATATATCCCTGACAAAATGAAAATGGACTTACTTCGGCAAACAGCAATAAGTTACATAGTGGGTGTATGTTGATACTTCTGCATATATTATCACTAATAAATTTCACTTCACTACCCACTGCTCACAAACAAGCAAAAGTTAGTCGTAGATAATTTTCTTCAGCAGAGGGCAATACATTGATTATGCAGAGTTTTCATGCGCAAATATAATACAACTATGTGAATTTTTTTTAATGCGAACCTCGGGATAACAAAATTGTTTCACACAGATTAAGAATGTAACACCATGCAGAAGCCTGAGTTGAAAAAGAAAACTACAATGTTGATTTTGAAAAATGATATTCCAGCAAAGAACAAGTTTGTCCGTGGACTAACTTGGATCCACCCCTGATATGTGCATGCATCTTGGTTTGGTTGGTAATTTAAAAAAGCTCTTATAGTTTAAGACCCGGTAACTTCGTGATTTACCTAATTTCATGATTTATAGAAATCAAATGCTAAATCCTTTACCTCTTGGTAGGCAATCAAACCAACTTCTAAAAATTGTCAACAGGAGTCCCATAGTGCCATGGAAATTGCTCGAATACATTGGTTTTTGAGTTCAAATTGGTGACAGTGTGCATGTTTTCCTTTTTCCTAGAGAACGTCATCCCACGATAAGGTCAACACTAAATCATTGAATATATTTGTAAGTTTACACAGTAACCATATAAAACTATACATTTTTGGAAAGCTAAGGAGAAGCAGAAACTCTTCTATATAGGTAATTTCTTAAAATTACAAACATAGAAGCATATTTTTCATGCTCCCACGAAATTAGAAGAGAATAGTACATGCCATGTTTTGCTTTCTTACGCCCAATTGTAGTAAGGGCTTTCAGGCGTATAGCTTTAATCTAAGGTGAATAGGATTTAGCATTTACATAAAGATGGCTTCCGCAATGACCGGAGTGGCTGCTACAGATAAAAACATTAACTTTTCACAAAGTTATTGGATCTTACAGGTAAAAGGCATCTATTCTCGGCACATTAACTTCAGCATCCAATAAGTGAAAAAGGAAAATGTTCAAAATGATGTAAGATATGAAATACAATATCAAAACAACAGTAATGAATATAAAAACCATTCTTACCGCCTGGAGAATCTATTCTCAACATTTTCAAAACAATTTGAGATAAAACAGGGAACAGTAAAATAACAAAGTAGATACCATAAAAACCACATGCCGTAATAGTCCCAAAGGAAACACTGGAGATGATATTTCTTTTCTTTACATTTTTTTTATCAGTTTTTTTTAGAACTTAGTCACACTTTTAATGTGCAATTCTGTGCACTTCAATTTCATTTTTCGTTATCTTTTGAAGGGGGTAGGACAGGGGTGGGACTGTAACTTATACTTTATCATACTAACGTTATACAGAATGTGATAATGCTTCTCACTTCTTCCAGTTTGATATCATTTTATTTCTGCCTGCTACAATCATAATTTTGTTCATTGATTCTTTTATAAAACCCAAGAAGATATTTAGATTTCGTCTTTACGTTCACATTAATTTTCCTATGTAGGGTGTGAGTGATGTTTTATGTGCAGCTTGTGATAGACTGGGTTGGAAAAATCCAACAAAAATTCAAACAGAAGCTATTCCAGTCGCTTTAGAGGGTAAATCCTACTTTTTTCTGTGATATGATGAGTTATTGTAATTGGAAATACATTATTTCATGCTACTTGTTTTCATGCTATTTGTTTTAGGCAAAGATGTGATTGGTTTAGCTGAAACTGGCTCTGGTAAAACTGGTGCTTTTGCTATTCCGGTCTTACAGACATTACTAGAAAATCCACAACGCTTATATGCATTGGTTTTGACACCAACACGGTATATACCATTATATGAAGTGTTATTTTATCATCCACCAGCTTTTTAGACTGTTTTGTTTTTGAAATGATATGAAATTTGTTATGAAGCTTTTCAAGACCAATGTCAACCGAAGTGTATGTGGGTTTTTTTTCAGCGAACTAGCTTTCCAGATATCTGAACAGTTTGAAGCTCTAGGTTCAACTATTGGGATAAAATGTGTTGTTATAGTTGGTGGAATTGATATAATGACTCAAAGCCTTGCATTGACCAAAAAGCCCCATATAATCATTGGTAGGTTTTTTGTTATGTTTTATGCTTTAGGTGGGGTTGTCATTAAAAGAGATGTCTACCGTTGGAAATGAGGGTACCTGTATGCTTAATGACCCATCTACCTTTTTTAAATTATTTTCCTTCTTTCTTAGCTACACCTGGTCGTTTAGTTGATCACTTAGAGAATACAAAAGGTTTTAACCTGCGTTCAATTAAATACCTGGTAAAGATGCTTTACCTAGTTTTCATGTTGCAAGACAAACAAAGGCGGAATTTTTTATATATTTTATGTTTAAACATTTATCAGAAAACCAATTTTTGATTTCATTGGAAAACACATTTTTGCCATTTCTATTCAAATTGTTTTAGCAGTAATAAACTTTTAGATAATGGATGAAGCTGATAGAATATTAAATATGGACTTTGAAGAAGAGGTAAATATACATGTTTTTTTCTTGACTGTCCCGTTAACAAGATCATTTGTATTTTTACACATGGATGTATTTGTTTATTTTGGTCTGCTATACACTAGATTTGGTTTTTGTAGTATTTTGTGATGCTCAAAAATACCTGATTATCTTGTAAAGAAACTTGCACCATGTCACAAAAGTAGTTTTATTATATAAAAATGGAATTTTTATGTTTTTTACTCGTTAGATGGAACCGTCTGTGCAGTCTTGGCTTTGGCAGACTGTGCATTTTCTGTAGCTCAAAAATCACAACTTTAGGCAAGAGAACATGCCCAAAGTCTGCCAAAGTCAAGTTCGTGCAGACTGTTCTGCCTGATGGAAAACAGCCTTTACTTTATAATCACGTTTTTGCAAGCAGTAAGATAAAAAAACAAGGTATATCATCTTAGTTGTTTGGTCTTTACTAGGTTGATAAGATTCTGAAAGTTTTACCAAAGGAACGTCACACATATTTATTCTCAGCAACAATGACAAAAAAAGTTCAAAAGTTACAAAGGGCATCGTTACAAAATCCTGTCAAAGTTGAAGTTTCCACAAAGTAAGATAATGTATCAGTTTTTCCAATAAACTTTAAAAGAGGCTGACCCACTCATTTTTTAATGGCTTAAAAGATTTATTGGAATGCACTTCTATCGAACACAATAAAGAAAGTTGCTGGAAAGACTTATTTTCCAGGTTATTCCTGTTTTTCTGGATTCTCAGTACTTTTTTCGTAAGACAAGAATGGTCATTTGTTAACACATATTGATTTGGCAGATTTAGAAAAAAATGAGACACAAATTAATTCAAATTTTTATTGGTGGGCAAGAAACATGTTTGTGAAAAACCTATGAATTCTCAAATAACTAATGCTTTATGACTTGAAATTTTGCATTGTAAGCCAACTTAACATATGAAATCTGTTCTGAAAATAATGAAATGAGTGAGTCTGCCCCTTTAATAACAAAATTGAAAAGATGAAAAAGAAAGAATGCCAGAGTGGAATATAAAATTTCAGACTCCCACTATCGTACAAGGGATTTAAGATTTTATATAGTGGTGTCATACATGAATAGGTTTTGTAACACACTCTGTTTTTGGAAATATTTTGCCTTATCTTTAATAAGATTAAGATGGAGATAAATATTGATATCATCTCGCTAGGTTCCAAACAGTTGAAAAACTCCAGCAAAGTTACATGTTCATACCAAATAAATTTAAAGTAAGTTATAAACTTTAATATTGACACAAATCGATCCGAAATGTTTGTTTGTTTGTTTGTTTGTTTGTTTGTTTGTTTGTTTGTTTGTTTGTTTGTTTGTTTGGTTGTTTACAGAAAGTCCTTTTCAACATTTTGTTGTTCTTCTGTCTTCTAGGATTGCTATCTCGTGTCTATAATGAATGATCTTGCTGGAAATTCATTTATGATATTTTGTGGGACTTGTAATAATGTACAGAGGTATGGAGTTACTTGTAGTTGGTTACCATGACACAGTTGCAATTGTCAGCAGCGTTCTACAGGCAACAATGTTCGGTGAAAATATGACGGGTAAACCCTTGAAGATTTCAGGGGATGTTTATAAGAAAAGAGACATATAAAGGAAGGAGGTGTTTTTAGACTTTTAATAATTGGTGTTTGTTCCAGGGAAGTGTTTAAAAGATGTTGATTGGACGATTTTCTTGTTTATCTGTGACTTCAACCTCTTTTTAGAGTTTGTCTGATGTTAAGACATCTTGGTTTCCAAGCAATACCTTTACATGGACAAATGAGTCAGGTAAGATGGATGCTTATATTTCCAAAAAAAAAATTATATCATATGTGTTCTGCCATATCAAGCCCCTGTCTGGTAGATATGGCGAAATATTATTTGTTTTGATTTACATGTGTGAATGTTAAAACATTTTCTTCTAACTATTTCATTCAACAAACTGAAAAAAAACCACCTTTATAAGATTTCTAACACTCATCAGACATTTATAGAATCCACCAATGAACACGATGACTGCATAGGAGATAGAGATACTAATTTATCGAAGGCATAAACTCTTAAATTAGATTTCATTACCTATTACAAACACGTTTTGTTTTATTCATTTGGGCCCAAGGTTTTGTTGTTGTTGTTGTTGTTGTTGTTGTTGTTGTTGTTGTTGTTGTTGTTGTTGTTGTTGTTGTACATTTTTTATTATTATGTTTATTATGTTTCAGTATAAATAATCAATACGAACATATTTTTATGGACTGAAAATTATATAAATTAGTCATATTTTTTATCAAAGGAGAAAGGGAAAAACTTTGCGTAAAATAGCATTCTATGAAATCAATCTATTGCTGACTACTATATCCAAACGCGGTAAGTTGATCATTTTCCACCTGTTATTTTCTTTTAGTCTAAACGTCTTGGAGCGTTAAATAAATACAGATCTAAATCTCGAAACATCTTGATAGCCACTGATGTCGCCAGTCGTGGCCTGGATATCCCCCATGTTGATATTGTTATAAACTTTGATATTCCGACTCATTCAAAGGTTTGTTTACCAACACTGTTTGTTTGTTTATTTATTTGTTTATTATTGATTTTTTGATTTTTGGTAGAAATAAAAAATTCATAGGTCACTTTAGTTCTTATTGTTATGATCATTCAAAAATGGTTCCTGCACTGTTACATAGTCATTAGAAAATTCCCTGAAAACCTATCAACATAAGTTATTATCCATTATTTTGACCTTTGATCACATGCTAAATTATAATGGCTTATTGAGCGTTTAGCCGGTCTCTCAAGGAAAATATCAACCGAGGTTGTGACATCATGGATCGAACGTGGCGAGGCAGCTAAAACCTTTTGTTCTACTAAGTGAAGGGTTTTAAAATTGACAAATTCTTCTTCTGTTTTCATTTTCATTCACAAAATATTTGATAGCCATGCTGCAATATCGTGCCTTCTTCATTTTGCTTCAATTTTTTCATGAAGTTGGTTCTTAGCAGGGAAATAATTGACCAGCCATATGACACCAATTAACTGATAAAGATTATTCATTGATAGAAGACTCTACCTTGCAGGGCTACACTCTTTTTTATAAGCATAAATGTTATTAGCATGCACAGGCTAAAAGAACATTAAGCAAGATCTGAGTCTGAGTCTGAATCTTAAGCATATCTGAGGGTACTTACAAAATTTTATATAAATTTATATAAATGTTTTTTAAACAAAAAAAAATCAAGTCTGGTTAAATCTAAATTACGTTGATTAGAACATCGAAGGTAATAGCCTGGCCTGTGTTATTTACCTGTCCTTTCGCAAAAAGATCGGAGTGACTTTCTCTTTTTATGAAAGACTTCTACGTTTGTTTTTACTTACTTAGGGTACTTGTAAAATCTTTGAAATTTCAAAAAAGAAAGCTTCTCTTTTTATTATCCGAGATTGTCCATTATGTTGCAATAATCATGTTGAAAGTGGTATTTATGTGTGCATGCTCCTTGCAAAGCCAATCACAAACGAATCCAATCATGATTGCAATTGGAAAGGATTTGTAATCATCAATTACTGCATGATAAAGTTCATTTGTGTCACCTTTGTTATCGTCTCATGCAAGCATATCTTTTTTTAAGCAAACTGAAACTGAACTGAAAAAATACTTTGTTTATAAAAGAAGTGTATAATGCACAGTAATATTTACTAGCATGTAATCCAGTGAATGCACGACAAATTACCCGAACGTTTAGAAATACCGACAACAGAACTTGACAATCAGCTTCTCGAACAGGAAATTTTCTAATGACTATGAACAAATGAATACAAAATAGATTCCATGTGTGGCAATTTCAGATCCTCTTTAGTGTAATTTATCCTATGATATCTGTGAACCTCAGTCGCAATTTGAGCACTCTAATGCCGGATCAATCCCTTGCTTTGTTTGGATTTTACAAATTGATATTTCTATCATTCCTTCTTATTGTCTAGTCTGATGTTTGATGTCTGATGTTTCGTTCCCTTAACCCAATCATCTCGGCAATAGTTTTTCTTTATAAAGATTTCACAGAAACATCATTTTTTTTATTTGTGTTTTAGGATTACATTCACAGAGTTGGTCGTACTGCACGCGCTGGCAGATCTGGTCGTTCAATAACATTCGTTACACAGTATGAAAATATTTGTTGCAAATTCGTAAGGTCTTAATGAAATTTCGATAGTCGTCCTTAAAAGTGTAGTATAAAATCTCAGTGAACTCCGTCAAAAGATCAGAGAGAATTAACGTTAAAATTCACGAAATACTTACACAAAAGTTTAGGCCTTTTTGATATATACCTTTTAAGTTATAAGGGTTAAAAAATATTTTCTGTCTTGCGCTGAAAATGACGCCATTGTTGCGAAACAAAATTCTCCGAAGCTTCTGTAATCTTTAGTTTTTCAAGCGAAGTGTTCAACATCTTTGCTTAACTCTCAACGATATCTTGAGCTTTTTGATGTTATAAATATGGATCTGAATATCTGAAAGATGTAACTTCTCGAAAGGAACAAAACAAAATAAACAACGTGATTTCATGCTCAGTACTCATCAATCAATTCTATGTTAAACTTAGCCAAGCTTGATCTACGTGAGACACTTCAGTTTGCATTAGTTTCTTTATTTATTGTGAAGCTTTTTATTGGTGAAATTTGTATACACGTTCCTGAAGAAGGTTTCATTCTTGTCCGTTTAAAAGTTTCATACTTCAAAACTAAGTTCTTGTGATCCGTTACTTTTATCGTAATGATGATTGGGATGATTATCTCGAACGAATCAGTTCCTATATTCGAAAACAAAGGGCACTTTTTCGCACACTACCCAAAGTCATTTGGTCATTTGTTTTTTGATTTTCAATAGTTTTTAATGAAAACCTCTTTTTAGGTATGATGTTGAATTATATCAACGTATTGAGGGGCTGATAGGTAAAAAATTGCCTCTACATCCCACGATTGAAGAAGAAGTTATGCTTTTAGTTGAGAGAGTGACTGAGGCACAACGTCATGCAAGGATGGTAAGTTGGTGTTAGAGATGTTTAATCTGAATTTAATAATTTTTCTGCTTACCGTTTTTGTCTGGAGAATGTAACAGTTTTATAGGGAGCTTTATACAACGACAACGAGGACGTCAATGTGAGTGAAACAACGCCGTTGTTTTTCTTTGTGGATTTCATTTCGAAATGACGTCTATTTTATACTATACCACTGGGGAGATGTTGTTTACATCAGCCCCTTAGTACGTTCTACCAAGTCATTAGAAGGTTTTCTGGTCTAAAAGTCTTTTGTGAAGCTTTATTTATTTATTTATTTATTTATTGTTGGTATTTTAAACTTGAACTCTAGGTTGTTTTGCACACTTTTTGATCACATGATGGTAAATAACTATTGTCGATTGGTTGGAATTTTGTCATGTGATCAAAAAAGTGAGCAGAATATTGAAAAAAGTCTAAGAAAAAAATCGAAGAAAATATATATCTAAGAAAATATAAACACTAAATTGTTATTCTGTGTTCCGACTACGTCACTAATTATTTTGATTATCCTGTCCTGTTTATGGTTCCAGTCATAAAATTTGTGATGAACCACCGGAACATAGAATAATAGGCTGGAAGCCGTCGCAAGTTACGTAAGCTCCCTGATAGTTTTAAAACAGAACATTGTTATTCTTTAGGAGTTGAAAGATATGCAGGATAGTAAAAAGCGAAGTATTGATATTGATGAAGATGAGACAACAAGTTCAACAGTTCATCATTTAACCAAAAAAATGAAATATGACCAAGAAATGAAACATAAGAAAAAATATGGCGGGAATTTTAAAATGAAAGCAAAAAGAAAATGAAGAACACGATTTCGATTTTTTTGTATATTCGTATAACGTAAAAGAACTCATATTGTGAAAACAAGTATTTCCTTTTCTGTCCTGATGTAAGGTGATTGAATTGCCTCTGGATTCTCTCATGCTCTTCAAGTTCTTCGTCATATCTGGTGTAGCAAAGCTGAGAAATTTCTGCAGGTCATAATGTTTATTACGCCTTCAACGCCCTGAGGAGGGCAAATGATACTATGGTACGTAGCCAGTTTGTCGCTACACTGTATTTGAGATTTCGTTTCACGCAAAGTTCATCTGTCTGGTTAGACATAAAGTGTTGAGCTTCTCGTGCACATCCTCCAAAAGCATTGCATACCAGTGATACCAGAACGAGCCGTGTTCCATCTGCAGCACTTGATCGTTGTATCTTTTTTTTTTCACGTTTAAGGTAAAAGGTAACAGGGGTAAAAAATAACCAATTTTTCGAAATTTATCAAAAATGAGTATGATACACGTTTAAGGTGGTAACAGGGGTAAAAAATAACCAATTTTTCGAAATTTATCAAAAATGAGTATGATACATCTTTGGAATCCTTATTCTATCTACTTTCATATACAAGAAATCAATTTAGCAAAAAAATATTCATTATCCATATATTTCCCTTAGAATCAGCACGATTACTGGTTCTTATCCCTTAGCAACACACTTACTCTAATATATACAGATAGAAGGGCGCTACATACTTTCTATATATTTTATATAGAAAATATATGAAAATACTAGATATTTTCTTACATACATTTAAAGTTTTGAAAAGTTTTGATAATTTTTAAACTTTGATTTCTCGATTTGGATTTTTCGCAGGATTTTCAGCGGTTTAACAATGATAACTTTTGATAGAATTGAGCTTTTGATCTGAAATTTTCAACATTGCTTCTTTCTAATATTTAGGATGTTTTGAAGGAAACAGATTTTCAGATAAACAGGTTGCAGCTTTTACATACTGGACAACTTCTGATACTTTTTCATCTTTTTCCCTTTTTCAAGTTTGACGGCCAACCTGGTTTCAAAAACATTACTCACAAAAATTATTTTTCGCTCAAAACATTCCTTTACTATCTATGAGCACACCCTGAAAATTTAAATAGAATTGCATGTACCAATAAGGATGTATTTTACGGTCAAAATTAATTAATTATGCGCATAATTAGTGACGTCATGGTATTTTTTTTCAAAATTTTTATCTTTTCCTATTAGTTTTTATACTAGTAACTGTGATGCAAGAGAGTTTTTTGAAATTCCAAATATTTCTGAAAAAAAGTGCTTTTCCCCTGTTACCACCTTAAGGGTTTGGTTTATGTGTCTCTGGGTGAATAAGGCATTAAATACCTGAATGTCGAAGAATGCCTTTTGACAATAGTCCCCAAATCCTCTTGCTGTGATGTCCAGCCCTACTTCATCTGAAACATTGCTTTTCGGATGTAGGAGCTCTCCTGTTAATGTTTTAAGTTGTGGTTCGATGGACACATCATATGCTACTTCATCCATAAGCTTGGCAAACAAAACAAATAAGGAAACGAACATAAATAGAAAGAAGGGTTCGATATGATGTTTATTTTGCAGAAATTAATAAAAATAGATGTAACAATACAGTGAAGTAAACAAAATTCTAATCAAGTTTCTTATATTTGGACAAGTTATATACGCAGCAAACTCGACAAGTATAACATTTACATGCACATTTGACGAAGTGATGAAATCACAACATCATCTTTTGAAAAAGCTCCATTGATATTATCGTCTTTGCGGCTGAAGACTTAGTTGTCCAGACGCTGCGTTGCTGCCAGGGCCCAATAAAATCTAAACAGTCAAAAGAAACCACACAATAAATGATTCACAGTTTCATGCATATAATCTTGAAATACCAAAAGATTGTTTTATAGCGACTATTATGTTATAAGGGAATAAGTTGACCAATGGTATTTTATTGATAAAATTAGCTATTAGAACACAAGGTCAAATATATAAAAATATATACATGACATTGTAGACATCATGCAACACCAAAATAATTTTTTATAAAGCACATTCATTGAATGGTAGTTCTTTATTGGTGCAAAATAAAGTATATAAAATAAAGTTTTGACTTAACATTGGAAGTAAGCAGTGTAATAAAGCTGTTGTTGAACAGAATGCAAAACAATAATGAATTTCGCTGGCCTTCATTTACCTGTCTTTGCTGCATCAAGGCAGCTTCTTCTGTCTGAACTCTTTCCACTTCAAATAATACTGGTAGAGCAAGAACAACAAATGATGTTCCAACGACCCATAGAGATGAACGAGAAAATGTGTATGCTTTCTTCAGTCCTGCTGTTGACAAACTTAAAGCCTTCGAAGTTGTGTTTCTTACGGGTTCTGGAAACATTTCAGCAAGTCCCCATAATCTTTCTGCTAATGTTTCATCTTCTATGTCATCATCGTCATCGTCCTCAATACTAGGTACAGTCTAGAAAACAAATTTTGATGCTATACTTTTCATTATATATTTGAAACCATAATTTTTACAGAAAATTTCTCACATCCATTAATAGTCCAGGCATATTTGGGGGAATTCACCACCTTGAATAATAATTTTGTCCATAAGGTTTTTTTGGTTCGTAAGACCCTCCTGTTGAAGAATATCGATGGTTTTCAGGCTGGTTAGGTGGCAAAAGATTTTTTTGAGGCCCTAAAGTAACCCTAGGTAGGTGAAAAAGAAATAAAAATCGAGTGTAATGTAAATCATGAAAATGATGATAACTCTTTAAGAAAATTGAAGTACCCAACAAGACTTTTCAGCGATGTTGTCTATTAAACTAGAAATGTGGACAATTAAACTTTTTTGCTGACGTCAGCAATTTTTCAAGAAAGTGACACAAAAACACTTACGAGGACTGATCCAAGTAAGGACTTCAATGATAATATTTCAATCATAAATCAATTTCAAATGAAAATGAAATCATCAATTTACAGTCGTGCGTGACCTTGGAAAACTTTTATAATCTTTTTTTTAATTCATTCTTCTGCACGTGCCACATAGCAGGTGGGTTAATTATTAAAAAATTTTCTTCTTTTCTATAAAGGCCATTTTTTTACTACATCATATTCAAACACTTTTCGTTAATAATATACATAAAATATATCTTACAAAGTCATTCATTTGCGCATCGTTTTGATATACGATGTGAAAAACTCAGAAAAGAAATAAAAATATGGAATGTATTATTCATTATGGGAATCAAACAAGCTATAGTACTTTGAAGAAGTTGTCAGCCATTAACATTGAGCGAATCAATTTGGCTAAAGAAAAGAGGTTACAAATTGGTGGTGCACAACATAATAGCCAATGTAGTCAAATTCCAAGTATTATAGATCCAGACACCCATGGAATTCATTTGGAGCCTTGTTATAAGCGGTAAGAAGCGTTGATTTGTTATCATCTATATCTTCACAAATATATAACTTGCGATATTGATGTTTGTTCTTTTTGTCTTTTTTCGTCAGGTTTACAGCTATTCTCGGAAATAAAAAATACATGGCAGAGAAATCTAATGAATCTTGTCGTCGATCAGATAGAATATCTTCACCATTGTCATCACCGCCATCTGCATGGGTTTATCCAAAGGAATGCAATCTGTGCTCAAAATTCAGGGTTCAATACAAAAACAGAAGGTATGAACCCTATAATATAGCAACTCAGAATGCTGAGAATACGATAAAAGCTGCTATGAAAGACAAAGATGAAACACTTTACAGATACATTAAGGATCTTGACCTTATTGCAAAGGAGTTCAAAGTTCACAAACATTGCTATCAGCAATATACTAATGGGTATGCTCTTGGTGCTCGTTCGTGCACATCAAGTTCTGTTCAAGATTCGGCCACAGAAAATTGTTATGACAGTGGAAAGTTTGAAGAAGTCAAAGAGTATGTAGAAGATAAAATTCTGGGTTTGGGAATGGCTGTGTCCATGAAAGTTTTACATCAAATTTATGGACTTGCAGTCGACGATAGCAGATATAGGAATAAGCTTAAAGTTAGGCTGAAAGATCACTTTAAAGAACAGATATCGTTTGTAACTGTAACTCATAAGACAGTTGAAGTCGTCATCCCAAGCGAGTGCCTTGATGGTTCTTTCTTAAATCATTCCCCAATAGAAACCATCAAAACTGCAGCTAAGAATTTAAGAGAAGAAATATTGAATACTTTTAAATCTCTTCCTGAAATGAAATGGCCACCATCGATTCAAGAGCTTTCCGAGCCTAACAGAAATCCACCTCAATCATTATATACATTCTTAGACACACTGATAAATCAAGGAAACCACCATTTGGAGCCTTCAACTAACATATCGCGTCTTGTAGAATCAATTGCTCAAGACATAGCTTCTGCAGTGACACGTGGGAAGTTTATGCAAAGGAAGCACTTCCTTCTAGGACAAGGCCTTCATAATCTTACAGGTAGTAGGAAAGTGATAGACATTGTTCACAAACTTGGTCACTGCAACTCGTATAATACTGTTTGTGAAATAGAAACAGCACAAGCAGAATGCGCCTTGGTGGCAGCAAAGCGCTCAAGTATACTTAAACTAAGACCATCGACCAATGAAACAGTTTTCACCCATTTCTGGGTGGATAACTTTGATGTCAAGATTGAAAGAATGAAAGGTGGCGGTTCTGTAAATACTACTCACTTAATGGCCTTCCAAGAAGATCAAAACCATAACGAAAACAGAAGATCGATAACAGTGCCACACAGAAAAAGTCGTAGGTTGTTTTACGAAGAAACAAATGTAGGAATAAAACCCGTTGATGAAAAGAAAGAACCACCAAAGATTAGAGTTGGAAGTCAATCTTTATGTCAGAAGAAGCAATCGCACTTCAATGAACTATACTTTATTTGGGTTTACTCTCGCAAGCAAAACTTTTTTGATCAAGTTATTCCCACGTTCAAAGGCTGGGCACTAAATGTTCGTTCAAGTTCACAGACAAATGTGATCAAAAAGACAGTTGAAACATATCTCCCTCCGTTAACGACGAAAGTTACAGAATTCTCAACCATCCAAAAGTACATGACATACCTACAAGGTTTGGCAGCCCACGTTAATATGCCTTACGTTAATATTACATTAGATGTCGGTGCCGCTATTAATGCTTACAAAACTATCTGGAGTCACCAAGAAGTATTCAAAAATGTCATAATACATCTTGGAAGCTTTCATTTTCTCAAGGAAAACTTTCAGGTAAGTCTTTAATAATAAATGATAGTCGATGTAAAGTTTTTGGACTGAATCTCTCCGACATTAAAGGTTCAATTTCATTTACGTCTGACTTAAGTAACTCTTCATACATTTGATTGATAATTTGTTACTTATAGATCCTTGGTTCTCTGGTTACTGGTACCGGTTTCGAGGATATCGTTTACCAGTCTGGTTTGTGTTCTTCTGGCAGTCTCCAGGGTGTTATTGCTGGATCCCACTATAACAGAGCGTGGTCAGTGCACTCCGCGTTTTCCGAGGCACTCGAGAGGCTACTCTTAACACGATTTCTTGTAGAAAAAAGACCTAGAATTCCGCAGAATTTAAATCAATATTGTTTAGACACAAGTTCAACATTGATTGATGAAGAATTTATGCTGAATTCCTCAAACCTTTTACAACAATATGATGAATTTCGAAAAGAAGTCGCAAGTGGAGCTATAGGGAAAACAGCCCAATTCTGGATGATATACCTAAACCAGATGCGGATCCAAATGATGGCGTTGACGGCTGTCCAGGAAAATGACTTGGATATGCTAATTTGTTCATGGAAATCATTCTTGCCATTCTATTTCCAGATGAACAAAGTAAATTACGCTAGGTAATCAGCTTACTTAACCAGGGCTTTAGTTAGTTATTAATTGCTCATTTCATTGATAGATATACATGATATTTTGTTCAACCAAATGACCAATTTTAGGTATTGATACACTTCTTGATCAAATTTTATGTACCTTATCTATTTATTTATAAGATCCATGATAATCATTCGGGCATAGTGAAAATTGAACTGTGTTAACATGTTATTTAACATAATGAAGTTACTATAAAAAGAGTTATAAACTTCTAGATATGGAAGTTATTACGTACATCTCCTGATGAACGTAGATGAACATCATCCAGGAATGAAAGAATATTTAGAACTTGGTGTGATATCTGCACAAGCTCAATCTAGGCATTCTGTGAGGACTGCAACAGATCAACGCGGGGAGCAGTCTATAAATAAAGACGCTAAAACAACTGGTATCAACCATTGCTTTATACTTAACTTTGCCTATCCCTATTATAACTAAAATAAGGAGTGTCAGGAAAATAAATATTTTTCTTTTTAGGGGGCATAAAAGCTTTTGCAAGTTCTGATGCAAACGTTCTTAAGTGGTGTTTAAACCGCCCATCGCAGGCAAATCTCATGCAGGAGCTTGTATCTTTTGCTGGACTAGATGCTTCAACTGAATGTTACAAACCCTTGCGTCCAAGTGAGATGGCTAGATCGGAGAAAAATGTGGCAGATGTGATATCAGTTCTTGAAAATGAATACCTGAACCCTTTCAGTGTAGCACTTGATGAAGACGAATTGTATAATCTTAGCTCGGGTATGAAGAAAAAGGATGATGTAGAGCCGTTGCTGTATATATGGGAGAATGGGAAGATCATTGCTAATGAGTTTTTAAACAAACGAATCATATCCTCCGAGATAAAGTTTCATGACCCATTGCCAAGAGTCAAAGTCCCGTCATTTCTAGCAGCACCTGTCACAGTCAAAAAGGATAAGAAGGAGCAAATAATTCAAGCCAATCGTGATATCATCAGTAAGCTCCTTGCCTTATCAGCAAAATTTGAGAAGCCAATTGACTTCCAGAGGGCATTAACATACACATTGTATAAGTTTCCACTCAGCATGGCATTTCCTGATGGGTGTAAACGAGAAACACCAAAAAGTAAGTTGCTAGAAGAGATTGTTCCGGAGTTGTTAGATTTACCACAGAATGGGGATATCAATGTTCCAAAGAATCAATGTGTATTTGTCATTGACATGATTGCCCAATTAAGAGCATGCTTTACTACTGTACCTGACACATTTGAGCAATTAATCTTGAAATTCCTTCAGTCTATACCGAAAGGCTACCACCGAGTCGATATTGTATCAGACACTTATCGAAGTTTGAGTATCAAATCCACAGAGCGTCAAAAGCGAGGTACTTCATCAAAAGTTTTAATTGGGTCAATTAAAAGCAAGCTGCCGAGAGACATGAATAAATTTATGTTAAATGACGACAACAAAACATCATTGATAAAACTTATCTTTGATTATGTGATTAATGAAAAAGATACTGTCGTTTCTTTACTTAAAGTTGATGAGATTATCCTATCTGGAGATGATGAATGCTACACAGTTACATGTGACCACGCTTCTCCGAATACTGAATTAAAGAGCAACCAAGAAGAGGCGGACACGAAAGTCATCCTTCACGCAATGCAGGTAACTCAATTTACCCCTTATAAAATCGTTATTCGGAATCCATCAGGCGATACGGATATAATGATTTTGGCGCTCTCGTTAATTTCTGACCATAGTAAAGTATACATGGACAATGGCAACGGTAAGAGAAGGAAAAAGGCGTGGCTAAAAGACATAGGAATTGCGTTGAGCAAAGAAGATAAAAAAGCACTTATTGGTTTCCATGCCTTTACGGGAAATGACTATATTCCAGCCCTATTCAGAAAGGGAAAAAAGCGTTGCTGGTCTGTCATGAAAAAGAATCAAAAGTTTTTGAACATGTTCATTGAGTTTGGTAATGAATGGCAATTGACCGATGAAATTGTTACTGTCTTGGAGGAGTATGTTTGTGCCTTGTATGGTTGTAGAAAAGATTCCGTGAATTTGGCGAGATATGATCTGTTTATAAAGAAGCAGACACGTGAAAATAAAATAATAGATCTGTCAGCATTACCGCCATGTTTTACATCGCTTTATCTACAAATTAAGAGGGCTAATTTTGTTGCAGCTACATGGAAAAGAACAGGCAACGCGCAAATATCACTCCCCAATATTGAAGAGAATGGTTGGCAAGTGGATGGCACTATAGAATGGATTACAGAGACCTATCCCGACGATATAATCAATTTGTTATTACATGAACAGGAAGTTAGTGAACCAGATATTGATGAAGAAGAGGATAATGTTTTTGAAAGTGACGTGGAAAGTGACGGTGATGATCTGGAATAGATGTTTTGTTATCAAAAATTATCTTTTGTAAATGGTAATTATCGTCGAAAACTGACGTGTTAGTAAGGACTTTTATTAATTTGTATAGCAGAGCTATGTAACTGTAAATTTATTTGATTTGTACTGTTTAAATTTTTCGAGTTGCAAGTGATTTTGTTAATAGTAATCTACACCGGTGGAGCGTGTTGATACTTCAAAACTGAATTAACCAGTTGCTTTTAACCATGAATAATTCTCACTTTTTAAGTTTCAATATGTTGGAAATACTTAACAAATAAGAAAAATAAATTCATTTATAGCTTGTGATTGTTATACCAAAGATTGTAGCTTGAACAACTGAATATTGTTACGAAAAATAGAGCCATTTTTTGAAACATTGCTGACATCAGCAAAAAAAGATGACGTCAGCAAAAAAAATTTCATTGTCCACATTTCTAGTTTAATAGACAATATCACTGAAAAGTCTTGTTGGCTACTTCAATTTTCTTAAAGAGTTATCGTCAGTTTCATGATTTACATTACACTCGATTTTCTAGTACTTTTTCGCTTACCTAGGGTTACTTTAGGGCCCCAAAAAAATCTTTTGCCACCTAACCAGCCTGAAAACCATCGATATTCTTCAACAGGAGGGTCTTACGAACCAAAAAAACCTTATGGACAAAATTATTATTCAAGGTGGTGAATTCCCCCAAATATGCCTGGACTATAATAACCTACACACTCAACTTTTTCCGGGTATAATAATATTTTTCAATACACTTGTTTTCTATGGGAATGCCAACATTTTGGTAAGTCTGAAAGGTTTTGATCCTGAAATTATTTTCTGTAATTGAATATCTTCTTGACAGCCCACTAGCCCACTTGGGTCTCTATGCTATTGCTATATTGTATATGGCGCAATAGCAGCTTCAAGGGTTAGTAAGGTTCGTAGTTGTTCGTACTTGTAATTTTGATGAGGCTTTTTGGACTTTCCGTTCGAAGTTTTCAGTAATATTAAGATGTTGATCGATATGTGTACCAAGGTATTTGTAAGAATGATGTAGGGCACAGCTCAAGAAGTTCACCTGGACCAGAATCAAGACATTTAGTCGTTCCAGTTGCAAGGATTACTGAGATTTTACCCGTAAAACCTTACACTAATACTCCTAATTTACATCTAAAAAGTGGGTACTCCTCTCTGATACAAACTTTTCATTTCTGGTATCATATAAAGGATGATGGCGCGAGCACAGCGTCTGATGATGAGATCACACAACAAAGCTCGTTGAAGTTATTGATAATAGAGTAAATAGTAACTCCTTCCAGTGTCCACTGAGTTTGAATCTTATATTGATAGAACTGTTGCTAGATACGGCCCTGAACTGAGACACCACAAAGCAGCCAGTCCATCATCACCACCCATACAAGACACAAACAACACACCACCATCCAAGTCCTTCTCTCCTCTTGACTCTTTTTAACGCCGCTGCGCGGGGTGGATCACTTTAGAATTGAGTAAGGTGAAAATTCATGCATCATAATAAGGCACAAACCTGTAACTGTTGAAGGTCTGATTCTGATACTTCACTAATTTCGACCATAATATTGTTGTAACTTCAGCAGCTCTAGTTAATCGGCATGCAGCTCAATTGGAATTTCAAATGATGACAGTTAGTGGAAACGCTATTCCATGTGCGAGTAATGATAGATTCCCATACACTTTGTTAGCATCTCAGTTTACGATAACATCTCATTTGTTTCATCAACTTTTAGCCATACCTCATAGTCGCAGGGGTGTCCAATCGAGAAAAACAATCGAGAAAAAAAACATTTTTCTGTTCGTGTTGTTGTTTAGTCTTTCTTCTTTCTTGTATTTCTCGTTACAGTATGGAATTACCAGACGTTTCCTATAGCAAAGCTGAATATATAGAGACGGTAAGTATTTACTTCATTCTGAAATTGGAGTTTTTTTGTCAAAACATGAGAAAGAGAGAGAGGAGGGAGAGGAGCACCACACACAGACCAGGTGTTTTTTTTTCAACAGAGAGAGAAGAGAGATCCAATTTATTTTAAAAGTACTCGAATGGAGAGGTTAAGTTTTATTGTAGATGTCACGAGACACTCCCAATTTTGAAGCTTTCTCGTTCTCCTGGATTCTGGGGAGAAACCTCCCCCCTGTTTTGAGATGTCTCACCACAAAAAAGTGTCAAAATTTTCAAATTTTTCTCGTAAAGAATAGGCCGAAGGAAGCCATACCTCAATTTACCATCATTTCCAAAACAAAATAAAGCAGCATTAACAGCCTTGACGTCGGGCAAGTAATAGCAAAAATAACGGTTGTAAATCTGGGGTAATAGGCTGTTGTTATTCACATCTAGAGTGTTTATCAAATCAACATTCTTCAAAAATGTGAACTCTGTATCATTACTTTCAAACATTCCAAACCAAGAACGGGACGACCATAATTAGGAATGTATAATATAATACCAAACATTGATTTTGTTAAAGAATTCCTTCCTATTCCTTCCTGCTCAAACCCATCACAGAGCTGAAGTGAACCCAAAACGGTTTGAAATTCCAAACCGATTTGAACTGGCTTCAGGTTTACATAAATATTTCACTTAGGGTGGCCTGGAAGACGTTGCTGTCATGTAAAAAATTCACTGAGCACCAAAGACAAAATCCAAAAACGGGTTTGAGTTCACTTCTGCTCTCAAGTTCATTTGCAGATCTGCTATAATTATTCCATGAAAGCAATACATTGTTATCTCAGATCTATTGGACAGTTTTGGAGATGACCTCCAATTTTATTAAAATACTTAAAAGATGACTCTTTAATCAACTTCACATCTTTTGTGTTAACTATCAACTCGAACCATCATAAGTGACAGTGAGATTGTGTGGTGTATCATTTTAATTTATCAAGTTTTTTTAGTTTTGTTAACTTTATTTTTGTTACCCACAAATTTCTTTACTTTACAAACTGAAGGTGATTTATCCCAAGCTGCTTTTTTCACAGGCATCAGGTAACAAGGTCAGCAGACAGTCGGTTTTATGTGGCAGCCAGAATATTGTTCTTAATGGAAAGGTGAGCCTTATGGTGATCTTCCGAATTTCTTTTACAATCTACAATTTGATACCAATGGCTTGATACCAACGGAAATCAGTTTCCATGTTTACCAATTATTCACTTGCATTGTTTTATAGACCGTCATCATGTCAGAATGTATTGTTCGAGGTGATTTGGCCAACGTGAGAATAGGCCGACATTGTGTCATCAGTAAGAGAAGTGTTATTCGACCACCTTTCAAACGATTTAGTAAAGGGTAGGGCTTAATTTTCTTGTCAGATCTTGTTGTTAGTTTCTCCCTTGATCAATTAGTAGACCTATAAATACAACCTTCCTTTGGTGGCACAATTGACTGAATATATACAGCCTTGATCTGGTGGTCACAATTGATTAGACACTTTGTTTCTTCTGAACCTGCATCGATGAACTATATTTTTCAGTATATTTTCTTTTCAGTGGTGCATTTTTTCCTCTGCACATTGGTGATCATGTTTACATTGAAGAAGATTCCATCATAAATGCCGCGCAGATTGGATCGTACGTTTATGTGGGCAAAAACTGTGTAATTGTAAGTTTTCCAATTTGTAACTTGCCCCATTGGTTAAACGAAGTGAGTGACGAAAAAGACCATCACGATGCACAATCTCTCTAATATTTATGACAAGTTTCGAAAAGATATATCTCAGATACCACTGCTTGATGTATATTAACATATAAACACTGTTTCTTCTTTATGTTTTGTTTTGTTTTGTTTTCTTATAAATATTTTATTAAAGTTTATGTAAACAATTCCATCGTATGACTTCAGGGACGTCGGTGTATTTTAAAAGATTGTTGCGTGATCGCTGATAATACTGTACTTCCGCCAGAAACTGTGGTTCCTCCGTTCACCTTAATGGCAGGTTCTCCTGGTAAGCTCCTTGAGCTTTTCTTGGATTTTGTTGTTCTTTTTCGTTTTACTCATGGGTGTTGTTCATTTATTTTCATTGCGATAAATTTGTCCAAGATTCAACTTCTTCAGAACGCCGCGGAATAGAGGATTGTCTAGACCAGAATTAAGCTTCAAAAGTGCGCTTGCTTTTAGAAACTCTAACGCTCTCTCATTAGATCATTTTCTTCGCCTTGACTCTGCTATCAGGTATCTTTCTATGTTCACTTTATATTTCAGCTCGTGCTGTCGGCGAACTCCCTGAATGCACACAAGACAATATGACGGAACTAACGAAAGGCTTCTTTCAACATTTCATACCCGATCTTCAAAGCAAACCTTCTTCGTCTACGAGAAGATAGAACGAAACTTTAAGGACGACGCCTGTTCATTTATCTGCGTTGATGCAGGATTATGAATACAGGACAGATTTTTTCGGATATCTTTCGTCTCTTTCCCTCTCTCGAACAATAACATGCTGTCGATACAATAACGAAGTAATGGTGTTTCATACGTAAAGAGAGATGTGCTGATGTGCTCTATTCGATACCTTGCATGGGGAATTAATTTTGCAGAAAGGGCTTTCATCAAATTAGCCACATTGTAGAGAACAGTTGGAGATTATTTTGCAACTTCTGGAAAGAACAATTTAAGCAGAAATAGAAATTTTCGACAACAGAGATGTTGGCAAACAAACTTTTTCATACATTGCTTCAGAAGAATGAAATGCCACTGTTTTTTTCCTTTTCCGTATAAACATACGAAATAATGATGAAGACTTAAAACAGCAGCTAATCTTATATTCGAGTAATATGGTTCGAAATGAAGCCATTTTGATTTTTACGAGAGAATTAAGTTCTTGATTTTTTGTTACAATAAGAGAGTGACTTAGTTTCCAGTTGAATCCCGTTACTATACGCGTTCAATAAACCTGTAATAGTTTCAAAGAACGATTCATTATGTTCTGACTCGTTCTTTCCAGAACAAGATCGTTACGAGGCTCAACTGCAACTAAGCCAGATCTGTGGAAACTGCGCGACAGTGGAAACGCCGTATGTAATCCTTTTTACGCCCCTCAATGCTAATGCTGATATTCCCAATCTTGTCATGACTGACTCAACAATGGTTCAAAAGGCGAATTGATGAAAAAACCTCATCCAAAAAATCCTTTTTCAGCTTTTGATGAAAATCTTCTTGGTTTTCTCCTAAACTCGATCCAACTTCTGATCGTATGTTATTCAATGTGATTGACCTTTAATCAGATAATAATAATAATAATAATAATAATAATAGCCGGTACATTGGACGCAAAATGTTTAGATCCCAAAGAACTTTCAATCGATTTAAAAGGATATTCTTGTATCTCAAGTCTCCAGAAAGCTTGGGTGAGTAATTAAAGTTCTCCCTGTCAGAGACAGTAGACATCGAAATTTTGATGAAAGTTGTCCCACAGCGATTTGATATCGATCAGAATCTGGTGTCTAGTTTCGGAATTAGTGAAAATTCCCAAACTTGTTTATAGTGGACACTCTCTTTTGCAAGTGTTCACTACATATATCAAGATTTCACTATTGTTTGTAAAGTCTGGTTTCCAATAAAATAACTGTTCGAAAAACTACCCCGCAGGAGGATTCGATATTTATAACTGTCGGCTAAAAAAAATACAAAATAATGTCACTAATGCGCCACGGTAGAATATTGTATACAAGAAAACAAAAAACATATTTACTAAAAAAATTTTTTGTGTTGTTTGATAATGAAGTTTTATTTTTTTAATCTGGCTATTAATAATATGTTACCATTAATTTAGCGACAAATAATGATATGATACATAAAACCCTAAATAGGAAGACTCTCAGGGACAACCCTAGGTTTCAATTACTCCTGCCATTTCTAGGGTTCCATACAGATGACATTCCTCGTATATTTTATTATACTCTTCCATGGAAAGCTAGTCAAAATTTGACTAGTTGGATAAATTATAATCTGTGATTGTGAAATTCGTAGTTATCCCCGTTTCTCGCTAGTTTCCACCATTGTTTATAACTTTTGTGTTTTCATCACGTGGTGTAATATTTATTTACAGTGTACCTTCTCTTCGTCAACATTGTTTTGGTAAACTGGGTTTCTGTGTAAAACAGACGTTCGCAAAATTTTGGTCACGTGGTAGAACGAGCTGGTGTGTACACTTTCGAATCGTTTTTAAACATAAAATGGTGTCAGTATAACTTAGTCTTACAAAGTTTAAAACTCGGATAGATAAGTTTGTATCTATTTTGTTCGTATTGCGACTTAGTTTCGAAATGCTGCTACCGTTTTGCACCATATGGTTCTTGTTTACATATGCACGAAGAACCATGTAAATGGTTCAGATGGTTGCCAGTTAACACCTAGATTATTCCCAACGTTTCCTTCCTTTTTAAAAGTACGACTTAAACAAGACCAAAGAGCACTTCGAAACAATACCGAGTACGTAGGACCACAAGTAATCAAACCATCGGAAGCAAATACATTTTCTGCTAATGCAGCCACGGTATACAACGATCTGCCGAAGAACATCAGGCTGCTGGATGACATACAGAAATATAAATCGAAAGTATATAAATATCTGTTGGACAAATAAACTCGATAGTTATGACTGATAGTTATGACTGTCGCCGACTGTTATAGCAGCTTTTTGAATTTGTGCAAACAATTATACGTGTTTATTTATTTATTTGCCAACTCATTAAACAAATCATACCTATCATATCGTATATCGTGGCTGGAGCAAGCAGTAGGCTGGTGTGCCTTATCACCAAGCCCCGTGTTGTTATATGGGTATATAGTTTACAATGCAACAATATTACAAAATATTTTCAAGTAAAAGCTGAGTTGATGGAAAAGGGAAACAAATAAAACATCAACAAAAAGAAAGAAAGTAAATGTCTTCATATTACAACAACCTCAAAATATCGTGAAATATCAATTGCACTATTAAGTAAATTTGATTTAATGGATCTTCTGAAATGGTTGAGAGAAAGGGTTTTTTTTCCCGCATTTAGCAACATATTGCTCCATAAGGTAAGACCACGGTGCAGAATTGAGAAAGAGCTCATTTTAAGAACTTTATGAGGGATTCTAAATTTGTCCCTTGAATATCTAGTATTATATTTATTATGGACCACGGAAAATTGATTATGAAATTTTTTGGGGTAATCTTAAGTTTACAGGATTACATGCCGTTATTTTTTAACACATCTGCGGTTTTTCGTGGCCATTTAATCGAACACAAAGATGCTCGTTTTCAAACGGCATACTTTAAAAACCGGACTTTTGGGAAAACCGGACCCTGGATCTTCAGAAAAACCGGACACTATCTATTTATAGAAGGAAAATCTACCTGTAGAACTTTGACTAAAAAAAAAGCATGAAATTTGATTTACGTAGGCAAAGAAAGGCATCTTGTCGTCAAATTTAACGTTCTTTTTAATTATTTCGACCCAAAAAATACCCTTTTTGGGCACAATTAGTCCAAAAATGTAAAATATTCCGTTTGCGATGAAAATTGGCGAGTAATTCAAGTATGCTGATATCAAATTTAACATTGGTTTGAAGAATTTTGATCCTAAAAATATCCCTACAAAGATACAATTTGTCCAAAAATAGAAAGAAAAATTGTCGAGGGACTTCATCGCACTGACATATAATTTATGAACTAAATACGATGTCCAAAATGGTATACATTGTTGTGTGTGCAGCAATGGAATATGGAGCAATAAAACTGCATTAGCCTTCTACAGTTTGAGTGCTTTGACTTCTAGCTCCATCAAAATCTACAAGAGAGGCAAGGTGTTTAATACAGGTACCTTTTCCTATTCATGAATTGTCCCTTGGTTCCTCCACCGAGTGATAAATGTCAATTTTAACTCTAAATTTGCGATAAATTGGAATTTGTCGATAGTGAGATTTTTGGTGTGAATGTTAAGGCGATAGAAGATCGTCGCATATTTCAGGAGATAGTTAAATATCGCCTATTTTGGAGCGATCATCGTATTTTCATTTTGAAATTGAAGAAAAAGAAGTAAAAGTCCTCCAGACCATGACCTATAGCTTCAGCTGAGGAGAACAAAGGTTAACGTGAGATCTTTGGTGAGCTGACAACCAATCGCATAACCTCAATATCAGGTCATCTTTTTGGTGGGGATGAGCTGGCGACAAGTTTTTCAGGGCGATTCAAAGATTGTCGCGATAGATTCAATTATAATTACCAAAAAATCTTTGATTCCGAATGTCAGTTTTACTTGCCTTCTGTTCTGTAAAATATGTATCACCGACCTCGCGTATGCAGGAGACTCTCTTTTTGCTCATGGCCGACAAAAACACGCTAGAGTTCTGTTGGCTGATCGGTGTTCCTGTCTGTTATCATAAGATTGTGTGTCTTTGCTTTCCACTGGACATTTTTGACTTAAAGTTTTGTAAAGGAAACGAATGAAGAAAACAAGCGTGCTATCGCCGCACGATGGCTCATTCAAAAAGCTAGTTTTATGTGTGTGAATGTGTCCCATTGTTTTTTTTTTCATTATTTACAAATAAAAATATATACATAAATTAAATAAATACGTAATTATTGTTTATTGTAGGGAAATTCCCCCATCAATATGTAAACAAATGTTTTCAATATCAGTAATGACTTCTGCAACTTTGATTTTCTTTTTGAAGAAGAACAGGCATGGTTTTTTATTGGACAAAACGTCGATCATCTCCTCATGTTTTAATTTGATATTTTGTTTGAATTGCTGATGCTGTTTTTGGAGTAATGCGAGCTCCATGTGATAATCATGTTTCAAGTCGTTTATTGCTTTCTCCATATCAGTTTCATGAGCCATTAGTTGGGTTTCATGTTCCGCTTCTAAGTGCGATATCTTTAATTTGTGATTTTTAATCATCGATTGTACTTCGTCAACATGAGCATTGCTAATTTCTTTTTTTTCGTTTTGCAATTGAGATATTTGATGTTGAAGGTTAGCGATTGTTGCAGAACATTTTATGTTGTTCTCCTTTAATGTATCAATCTCTTTTTCAGATTTTGATAGTTCATGAGCAGCTTGTTGAAGTGACTTCTCCAAGTCAATTTCAGTTTCAAGTAACTTCTGTTCTAACAAGGACGTTTTCTTTTGTTCTTGAGAGAGCTTGCCTCTTACTTCCTCATTTTCTTCTTCACTTTTCTTGATGATACTTTCATAAGATAATGAATTTAAGGCGCATTGTATGGTGTTTGACGATAGTAGCGATGCCATTTCATCAATACTCTTTTTACGCTGTTCTTCTTTATCTTGTTTTGCCTCTTCCAATGCAGCTGATAATCTTTCAATGATATTGGCTTTCTCCAGAATCTCATCTTGCTGTTGAGAGATGATAGCATCTTTATCCGAGCATTCTGTCGTCAGCAAAGTTACTTTGGATGTTAAATCTTCCAGCGTTTTTGATAAAAGCGTATTTTCCTGCTTACATTGCTTGATTGAGGCAGACAGATCATTTATAACAGATGTGTTTTGTTGGTAAAACTTTTCAATTTTATTTTCCAAAGAAATTATTTTTGCTTCGGTCTTCTTTAATTTTAGATTTTGCTCATCCATAATTTTTGTAAATTCTATGTTTTGTTCATGCAAAACAATCGCCATATCTTGTTCGACAATCTGAAAGAAGAAGATACAGTGAAGATACACAGACATAAAGCAAAGTTAGGATAATGTTTACAGGACTGTAAAATGTTGAAGTGATTTTAATCTATCGAAACTTACTTCTCCATTCTCGGATTTGTCTTTAACCTTAGTTGACTGATCAACTGGAAACTCTGTACTTCCCTCATAAAAGTCCTTATTTACACTTTGGCGTGTTGCAGCTCGTCGTTTAGATTTTCTTCGACCGCCCATAACTAGTATTCACTTTTAGTTTTGCGACGTGTTTCTCTAAACAGTGTGTGAAACAAAAGACAAAATCTTACGTCAGTTGCGTTCTTTTATATGTCCTGTGATATGACGTCAAATAAAGGATATTTGACGTACCATACACAAGTCAACCTCGTCCCCAGGGCTTCTTTCCTTTTCATCGAAAACTAATGAAAAACATGACAAATATGGGAAGCTCATATTTTTCCACACATTTTCGTGCCACAATTAATCAGAGTTTGTAACATAACTTTCCAAGGAATTTATATTCCCTCAAAAAGGAAGTATTCTGTGTTTTCATACCAAAAAAAATAGTTGAGTCAGTGCTTTTTCCATCTTTTGTCATATCCTTTCGTAAATTTTGAAATTTGACTCAAATGGAGGAAGAGATTGCCACGAATTTTCGACCAAAACAGAATGCAACTATATAACTAAATGCTGAATTTGAAATCTGGAACGTTGATAAAGTAAAGGAAGCATGTTTTGAATATGATAAATAAAAGCTTGACCTTGATATTAATGCAAAAAACTTGAAGAAGAATATTGATTTCAACGATGAATTTCTATCTGTTACTACAACAATAGCTGTATATATAGCATGTTCTCAAACAGTCCGAAAAATACAGATGTTTAAGAAAGCAGTCAAAGCAATGTAGGAAAACTCCAGATTCGTCAGTAAAGCTTCGAAATTTCTCTTCTAAAGCCTTTAAACGCATCATTCACCATAATATCAGTGTTAAGATACCATCAAAAATGTCTCCAGTTATGCTCCAGTTCACCCAACACGTTCTTCTATTGATGTTAAATGGTGGCATAAGGATAGTAGAAATATGTTTACCAGTGAGCTAATGGACTAATGGACCTATCAAAAACCTTCGAACGATTGTATAAATCACAGACTTTTGATCGAGAAATTAGATGTTTTACGAAGTCTGCACTACATTTCATACAGAGTTCTCTGTAGAGTAGGGGTCAGAGAGTTGCTGTAGAACAGTGAATATATATACCTCACACATTTTTTTCCTATTGAAGTTTCTCAAGAATTTATCCTAGTTCCCCTTCTGTTTAATATTTACTTAAACGACCTGTTCTTGTTTCTTTAATGCTTATGTGCAACGACATACTTTAAAAACCGGACCCGCACCGGAACCGGACATTTGAAAACAACGGACTCTGGACCTACAGAATTAATTCACAATTAGTCCAAAAATGTAAAATATTCCGTTTGGGATGAAATTTGACGAGTATAGTTATTCAAGTACACTGATGTCAAATTTAACATTGGTTTGAAGAATTTCGACGTTGTTGTTTAGATAGTACAGACCGATCGTAAGTAACAATTCTATAACGTTTTTGGTTATTGAAATAAGCTACTTTAATTTTGTGAACCCGGCCCTTCCTAGAAGGAGACGGTTATGCTGATCATGAATGTTGCTATTGATTGCTTCAAATTTATCACCAAGAAAAATTTTTGATGCCCGATTAAATGAGCGATCAACCATGTGTAGCAGTCTTTTACTTGAATAACCCCAAACTAACGGACAATAATTAAATTGACTGTAAATAAAACTGGAAGGGATGCGTATTGATATTGGGAGTATCAGATAAACAATATCTAACCGTATCTAACCGTGTCAAGTAGTGTCCTGGATTGAAAGTAAAGAATGGACCAGAACGGGGAAGGATGATCTGCCAGACATTGGCGAACTAATTGAACGGGGCAGTTATGACCACCAGTAGCACCAATACGAACTACCGCAAAAAGGATCTGTTTTTTTAAAGGATCGAAAAGGATCTGTTTTTTTAAAGATAAAATTTTTTTGTCTTCTGAAATAGACACGTCGCTATACAACAACGTATCATTGCGGAAACGCGTGGACGAGGGACAAGCGTATTCTGAAATGCCAGGCGACAAAATCGGCCCACCTGAAAACGAGACAAGGCGTCAGCTGCAGAGTTACTATAACCAGGAATATGTTGCATCAAGATCTTAATGTTCATACGAGCAGTTAATAGACAAATAGATACCCAACCAAAGTCTTAATGTTGAAGCTAGTACCCTTAAGCCAGACGTGAGAAATAGACAAACTATTTGTGAAATTAATAATTTAATAATTATCAAGAGCAAACAGCGACTACTATGGCAAACAATTCCTGAACGCTAATGTGGAGAGCCTGCTACCTACTGGGCCAAGGGGCAAAAAGCCAGCGATTTTTGAAGACGGCGCCCAAACCTTTACGCGCATCTGTGAAGAAAGCAAGACTGACAGAGGTAACCGCCTCGTGGTGAATCAGACATACGCCATTCCAAGATGGCATGAAGTCCAACCAAAGAAGCCAAAGCGAAAGAAAAGGCTCTAAGACATCAACCCTGGCTGGAGACACTACACCAGAGGTTTCGGACAGATGTACGCCGGATGAGGGCCGGAAAAGGCGCGACATCGGTGAGGTCTGCTGTTGAAGTAGAAGTAGGCCCCAGACGGACCATTGCCAACTCCTGCTCCAAAGGTCGAAAGGGCCCCAAAGCCGGACGTTCCTGACTGAAATGGAAAAGCATTGGCAAAATGACCACCTCTATTACAATGAAAACATAAATTATTGCTAATAGGAACAGCGCTACCTGGAGCCAGGCAGAAAAGGCAAACCGATGCGCGAAATACGTGATGAACACTTGGTAACGGATTTGGCTGGATAGTTAGTCAGGAAATGGTCAATCAAGGTCTTTCCTTTTCGGGTTGGGTTTTGAATCGCCTGAGTCACGTTATAACAGTATATCAATTCTTTCTAACATTTAACTAGAGAGAGATCAAGTTAAAGGGATCCTACCATCTAAAATGAAAATTTGTTATTTGTTTATAAACCAGGAAAAAACAAGATTGCCATATCTTGGAAGGTATAAAAAAACCACAAGGGTCGATAATCAGCCAAATTATTTTTTAATATTGTACCATCTTTCCGAGAATTCGCTTCTTCCTCATCAAGACAAACTTCGGAGTAGCCCCCAGTCCCTAATGATAAACGCCAAGTTGATCTATCATACCAGAGAGTTCAATTTGGTGTGAATAAATATAGACAAGCACGGTGAGCACTTTTCCAAGATGTCTGATTCGTAACCTTCGTTATCTCTTCGAACAAATCGATGAACTTAAAAGAGTTTATATGGCTAATTTGGGTCGAATCTTTCAATTTAGGTTGTAAAGACAAATGTTTGTTTTGATTTTTCTTCTGGGAAACGACCGAAAAGTCGATTCTTGGGAATTTCGAACAAAATATTATGTTTTGTTTGTGGAAATGGATTTGAATTTCATTACACTTTTTTGTTATTTTACCTCTCTTATACTTGTGGTTGATCATGGTATAGATAAATGTGTTTAACAAGCCTTAAAAAGGTCAGAACAAGTGGATCTCCACTGGGTGAGAACAGTCTTTCTATATTCGTTAGTCCACTCATACGTCACACGGCGCGTGGGGACTGGACGCTATAACTGAATTTTGGATCGAAGGAGCGAAGCGAAAGTCTGTAATGGCGGCTGTATTTTGCGAACGTTTTTGCAGTGTTGCATAGCAGTGATTCACTTCTGTCAAAATAGTCAGATGGCAATCTTGTTTTTTCCTGGTTTATGAACAAATAACAAATTTTCATTTTAGATGGTAGGATCCCTTTAAAGAAGATCAATATTAAAATCACCGGTTATTAAGAGTATGCAATCCCACCAACCAAAGAGTAATATTTAGTAATTTTTCAAAGCGATCTGGCCATGAATTGACTGATAAGATATTACAGTCTGGTTGATAAATGGTACCGAGAAGAACATTGCTATGGAGATTTTTGCCTTGTATTTCGATCCAAAAATGTTCCATGTCTTTATCGAATGATGTGATATCATTTCTAACTTTTCGTTTTATGTTCTCCTTAATGTAAACTCCAACACCGTGAATCTCCCATAGGCGTATTCAGGGTCAGTCAAAAAAAGTGGAGGAGTTCAACATTATGATATTTCTTTTCAGTCTTAAGTGTCGATTAGGTTACTTGCACGGAGACGGAGGTAAAATCACAGAAATACAGAATGATAATTAACAGAGAGTTACTACTCACGTTGACATTTTATCTGCATGTTATTTAAAATGAAAGAGGAAGTTGACGTGTCTCCAAGAGAACTTAAATTTTCCAAGAAAAAGTTAATGTCTCGCAGGCGTAACAAAGTTATCCGCTGACAAAGTCTTTGAAAGATCTTTTCTGGTTCGAACTAGCTTGTTCGAGTTGCATGTCATTTACGGTAAAGTCTGTCATTAAGATAAAATGAAAAGATAAGATATAAAGATAAAAGATAAAAATAAGATAAAAATCTTAAAAACAGAGGAGAATGACATCTTTTATCTCGAACTACGAAACCCAGGGTTTCTTTTGTTTCTGCAGCGCAACCAAGAAACAATTAGAAGAATTTTCATAAAAAAACACAATTATTTATTTTGTAATTTATGCAGCAGGATCCCGATAATAACTCGGATAAATTCCTTATTGCCTTTACAAAAAATGTCGCCAACCCATTTCCACCAAAGAGGTGTTCTCGCCAAACTGAAAAAAAATATTCATTCATGATGAAAATAAAAGATAGCATGTCGAGGTCGAGCTCTTCTTGTTGCATCGTTGGCTGCATTCGTCACTGGGATACAACACGAGCTGTGACAAATTTCGTAGTTTTCTGAAAGAAGCCATCAGTAGTCACGAGTCATCAGGTTCGAGTCATCAGGAGTATATGAATATCATTCATTAAAAAATACATAAATTATAAAGGTATAACCATTGCTTTACAACATAAATGTTTAAAGTTGCCACTGTTTTAAGGCGGGGTTTTCGATTTTTTCGTGTAGAGAGCGAATGGGTATTTATATTTCATTTCATTTGCTTTATTTAAAGACGATTGACAAAACATACACCACAAGAAAACAAATAGTTTCGCAAACTAATCAAAATCGACTACGTAAAAATGTAGATTTTGCAAAGACATGACGTATCATTGCAACTTTCAATCATTTTTTTAGAGAGAGAGGGAACGAGGTTCTCACAATACATCTTCCCGAATTTCTGTTTAAACACCGTATGAATGCCTGGTTTCTATGCATTTTATTGTTTTACTAATTTCGTAGCGTTATTACCAAGCAATAGTCACTTATTATTCCAATTCCCCAGTAGAATAATTTAAAGCAATTAAGACCATAAAAACGAGGCCATAATGAGAGGAGGAAAGGGTATTCCAAATTTTTGGTGCAAGTGCAGTTAGGCTTATGTGTTCAAAATTTAACAGAATTTTTCATTGGAACAGCTAGATTGTTTATATATTTCTATATATAATTTTCTTATATACCCTACAGTGTAATCTCGGTAACTCGAACCCGCGATAACTCGAACTTTCAGTAACTCGAACTGTTATAGCATTCCTTTAAACTATTACTTTCTCATCATATAAAAGACTCTTCGATAACTCGAACTTTCGATAATTCGAACAATGTTCATTGGTTCCTTGGAAGTTCGAGTATGAAGATAATTCGAAGACATGGCAAAAGCGACACAGCATCTAGCGACTCCAACTTCTAAAACGCCTTTAATTGAAAAATGAATTAACATCTATTATATATAGAACGACTCGACGACTTGGATGTCGGCTAATGACGTCACGGAAAACATCTAAAGCGACTCGACGACTTGATAAACGAGATTTTGGCGTCAAATTAACTGCATATTCGAGAACGTAAATAAAATTAAATGGATGGAAAATGATGAAACTTTGAAAGGAGTGATTTCCGATAGAATCCGATTTGGCTTTAAGACCCAAAAGGAGCACTTAAACGTTTTTTAACAACCTCGTTCCCACGATAAACCTAGTTTCGCAAAAGCATATGGCGGCAACAATGACGTTGGGCGCAGTTGAGAACTTTGGTTGAAGTTTACCTATCATTATATCTAACCGTCAGAAATTAATTCATTACAGTTTGGAAAGGGAATTCGCCAAGGTAGGTAATGCACGGAAGTGTACATGTTGTTGGATAGTGAAATGTATGTGAAATAACTTTATTTTATGTATGATTTTTTAAATAAGCTGAGAAATCATACATAGCTGGATGGAGGCCACGCACCATCCTAAGGCTGTATATAGCTATTTAGTTGAAGTGACTCACATCCCTTGTAAAATGAATCTTAAAAAATTATAAAATGAACGAATAGAAATCCTGGTCTTTCTTAGCTTTATTATTAGCTAGATTTTCTCGTATATTTGACGTATAATAGGTGTGTTAAAAGCTATTCTTCCAGGTCGGAAAGTCTTTGCTTTTATCCAATGAATGAGATTGGTGTATTGTTGGGGGAAACAAAAAGCGTTGAAGTGATTTATCGACGATAAAAATGAAAAACATTTAAAAAGGAAGCTTACAGTAAGTACTTTTTTGAGGCAATAGCTTAAATTTGAAATATCGCTTAATAATTGTGGGTAACCTCTGTAAACAAATCCAAACACAAAAAACATGACCAAAATGATTGTTGATATTCACACAAGCTGTAATCCCCACTTCTTGTTTACAACTGGAATGGAAAGATTGGACATGGGACTTCAAATCATGGCTTTTAAATCCCTGTTTTGAAAGCAGATTTCCATATAGGGTGGGGGTGGTGTGGTGTTCCCTTCCTCGGTGCGATTGTAATGTTATCTACATGCTTAATAACCAGCTGATAATCAGAGTTTGTTATCTATTCCACTGTTCCGTGTTTTATCTCTAAATTGTTTTGAAAATTGTTTTGTTGATAAAAGAATATATGGTTGAACACGGACATATCCTCCAGTTCCTTTTCTCCTCCGTTTATCTAATCTTCAAAGGAAAGAAATGTCTTTATATTTTTATTACAAATGTTGTTTTGATATTGTATTTCATTTCTTACATCCTTTTGAACGTAAATTAGGTTTCCGTTTTTCATTTATTGGATTCTAAAGTTGTTTTGTCGAGCATAGATGAAACTACCTTATATATAAGTAAAAAATAAAATGACTTTCATGAGCAAAAAACAGATTTTAGAATTATCAAGACTTTCATAGAATTTTTGAAAAAAAATCTATCAAGCCATCTATCCTATATCTTATCGTCCTGATAACAAAATGAGGTACCAGAAGTTATCCACTAAAACTGAAATTGGTTTCTGATACTCCCTTATAAAATTTCACCCAGTCAACAAAATAAACTACAATACACTGCCATTGTATTTTGATCATGGTGAAGCAGAGAATTCAATTCTTCTTGTGTACAAGTATTTTTGTAGCTGTAAAAATATTTGTTTGTGTGTGTTCATTTAAATGTAGTATATCAAACATTAAAATTGTATCAATTACATAATTTGTTATTAATTAATTATTAATTAAAATATACATACATTTTTCATGTTTGGAAAAGTGAAATATTGTCTTTACTTTCTATTTATTATAACAAAAAGTATTTTGCTTGAATTTGCTTATTTTGTTTATGTCTAGGATATTAACATAAAAAACTAAAGAGCTGTCTGTCAAAATTTCTCTGGTGTCCATTGAGGTGTAAACGTAACTGTCATAAAATTTTCCCATGCTTTTATTATTGGTCAGTTAATGTTTTGTACAATGACAAAGGAAAAATTATATTGTAATTCAAATCTTGCATTTGAATGATGGTGCTCTGATGGAATCAGGAATTAATGAATCTATTAACTAACATATTGGTTAAATTTTAAGAAGTACTTTTTTATATTTAGCTTCCCATTCATGTTATATTTTTGATGTTTATAAAAATTTCATTAACTGTTTTAGCAGTTTACATTTTTCATAAAATCATTTAGCAAGAATTTTATTGCCTGAGGAAAAGTTTTTCAGAGAAAAAATGTTTTATATTACTGTTGTTAGATGTTAAAGTTTATATTTCTTGTAAAGCAGAAACAACAACAAAAAGATTATGACACTTGTTTCTAAAGTTTCTTTGATTTTATATAATACTATATATGTTTGTTTCTAAATGAAACCACAATTTAGAAATTTAACTTTATGGTTTATAAGCTGTGTTTTCTATTTTTGAGGGTTTTTTCAATGTTGAATTTGTTACTTCCTGTTCATGTAGTGGAAGTTGAGTTGACTGATATTTGACATGATGAAAATATAATAGATAAAAAATAATGAGAGCACTTCCAGGAAATTACTATTGTTACTAGTTATGGTAATTTAATGTTTGAAGGATGGGCAGTCATTTTATGTCATCCAATTTTTTTCTTCATTCACAAAATTTGTTCTTACCATTGTTACCATTGTTTCCTCTACATTACAATCTTTTGAGTCATTAAGTCTTGGGAATATTTTAACATTCTTTTAAATCTAAAGTCTATATAAACAGATATGTCATTCTTTTGGTTCTTGTGTTAGGGGTACTTTCACACAGACAGCCTATTTTTTTTGTATTTATTACTTTTAAAGATTCTTTTTCACCTTCTCAGTTTATTGTGAATATAAATTCAAGAGTTTCCTGCTTTATTTGTTAAGCCAATTAACCCTGGTTTCTATTATAATGTCTTTCTTATACAAAATCACATAATAATTTGTGTTCAAGAATGTTTTTCATTTCAATTGGTGTACATTTGAAGCTACGTCATTAATTTCTCAAGTTTCTTGTCCGAAGTTTATGCTTTGTAATTCTACTAGAGATTAAACTTACGAAATTTATAAATTACTTTATATGAATGTGTTTTTGACGTAAGATCGTTTGTGGCGTTAATTGTAGGTAAACATAACAGAATTAATCTAATTAATCTTTATAAAATCTTTTTCTGAAGACTGAGGAGGTATCAGTGATATCATAGCTGATGTGAACATGGTTACAAAATTCCTGGACTTTAAAGTCATGTTTTGTTATTTTTTTAACTTATCGTTTTAATTTACATTTAATATACGAATGTAAATGATACTTTAAGAGATCTTGATTTTTTCTTTTTAGTTTTTTGGTTAATTTAAGTAGTTTTTGTTTATTGCGATTTCTCAGAAGTATGACAACCTACAATTGATATGAACGACATCTGTTACTACAGAATGTACTTATAACTTTCTTGTATTTTTTTACCTGTTCATAGAAATGACAGAATATTTCTGTATTTAGATTATATAAAAAAATTGACAAAAACGATTTTTAGAAAAATGTTGAAGGTTGGTTTAGTTCTGTTGATGCAGTTATGTACTATATCGTGTATTAAGTACCTTGTTAATGTGGATTGTGGATCTTATGTTGATTATGTGGCTACAGATCCTGATTTACATCGGTTTACGCCTTATTATGTAAAACTACATAGATGTCATGGAGCCAATATTGGTGCAAACCCAAGAAATAAAAAGTGTCTTCCCGTTCAATTGGGAGTCAAAAATTTAGACATAACTGTTTTTGATGGTCCAATGCAGTCCATAAAGGCAGTTGAAAACCACACACTGTGTGAGGAAAGGTGTACCCTGGAACCATCAGATTGTACACCATATCAGCAATTCCAAGAAAATGACTGTGCATGCCTGTGTAACTTTACCAACACACCAAACCCAAACCCTTGCGTGAAACCATTTTATTGGGATCAAACTAATTGTGATTGTAAGTGTTCTCACAAAACACTAACATGTGGTGCTAGAAGAGAATTTAATAAAGATATCTGTGGATGTACCTGCAAAGGTAAAATCCAACAACGTTGTAGAAGGCGTGGAGAGTATTTGGACGAAAGTTCCTGTTCCTGTGTTGACCCGAAAGTAATTACTGGCGCTTCTAGAGGGCAATGTGAGGGTGAAATTAAAGGTGGAATTCTAGCTGTGATCATGATTGTTGAAGGGTTGGCCTTCATTATTGCATATTTCTTTTTGTACGTCTATTGCTATAAGCAAAAGTATTTACCGAAAAAAGCATTGAAGAAAAACAACTCCTATTATTACAATGGTGATATTGCGAATAACAGACCATCAAATGAGGTCAACATTACGTCTGTTGTTGAAGAAGATTTTTCAGAGAAGTTAGTAAGTGACGACAAGAAATTGATACAAAAAGAGGAAGAAAATGTTAGGGAGAAAGAAAACTTGGTAAACTACCCTGTGTACTATCCAGAAGATGAAAAGTCACATTTAGCCACCAAAAAATCGAACGAGTGGTACATGTATAATGATATAATGGAAGTGGACGGACCTTCCAGAGGAAGTGTTGTAGAAAGTGATAAGTTGACTGCAGGGTATACCGATTACCATAGTGAACTTTCCGAAGATGGATATGGGTCCGTTACGCAGGTGTAAAAAATGCTAATGAAGAGAACCTCGGGAGATGTGAAATACATATTCGACAAACTTCATACAATTAACAAATTGTACTGGAATTTCAAATATGCCCATTTATCAGTTTAATAGCATGATTGTTTTAAAACAATGTAAAATTTTTGACATGTGATGCATTATAGCTTTTCTGAAATCTGCAGTCATAAGTTGAAAGGAATTAGACTCATTAAACAACTATTTCAGTTTTCTTTTTTATGTTTTTTTATGTATTTTTTGTTTTCTAATGACAAATACGACATAGTTACCATATAAATAGTGTATACTGTTTGTATGCTAATTTGAAATAAATCATTAAAAATGACAAGCCATAAAAACAAGATTCTACCAATTTCTTTTCAATCTGAACATTTTACAGCCCCAACCATAACAGACAGCTGAAACATGTAACACTGTATTTACAGTATTATATATATTACCATATTATCTTGTGTTTTTATAAATATTTTGAATTATCACTTTTACTACTGCATGACTGATGAAAACAGAATAAGGCACCAATGAGAGGTAGTCTGTAGGTTTTCAGACCCTGTTTTTACGAACAAAAACTTATATTTTAGCATATTGAAGTAAATTTATTTTTGTACAATTAATTTATCAAAACTTAGAGAATGTCATGTATATAGATTTTATGTTTCAGAAATGTTAAACTCATTCTTTATTGATTTTCTTTCACAGCACCCCCGTCTTTTGTCAATAAAAACGGGAGGGACAGAATGATATTGTTGTGTTTTTTAGAAAGTGTGATAAGTGTGGGATTTCATATATATGAAATGAAACAAAAACTTCAATTCATCTAATCATAAAAACTAACTTCTCAATCTGATCTAATTTCAAAGTTGTAAATTGTTTAATTTGCACACAGATTTACGTGACTCTTGTACAAAGTCGTTAGCTATATTTGAAATATTACTACATTTTTTCTTCTTCAATTTGGATACATGTAAGGTATAAGTTGAGATGCCTGCTTATAATGTATTCATTAAGACCATATATGGTTATAATTCGTCACTATATACACAAACCTTTTCCTTTGGCAGAGTTAAAAATAATATTAACAAGGTTTTAGAGAATTCTATTTTTTTCTTATTTTCCCCTTTTTTGGCTTTTGTGAATGTTTGTATTGAACAAATGCGTGATAGGATAGTATTTGTTGAACGTTGAGATGTTTGTTTCAATAATTTTGTCTTTAAACTTATTACCAAGAATTAAATATTGATGAAATTAACTTGGATTTTTCCAGACCATGTTTATTTCATCCATTTTGAGTTATATACATTTATTTAACTTGGACCACTGTTTCTCTAATTTTTCTTTAATTTCAACGTCCTTAATTTCACCAAAAAATATGCCTCAGAAAACAAATTTTCATTATACAATCCTGGCATAAACTTGTTGAGACACTTTTGTTATAATGAAAAAATTTGCAAACATTGAATGAAGAAGAGATAACTTGTTCCAGAAAGACATGGCAGATGTTTGGCAACTTTTGGGATGTCCAACAGACCCAAACAACATTGTATAAGTTGTAAGGTTCCTCGTGTAAAGTTGTATTTTCTTAAGAATCTTTCAATTGTCTCAACAGTTTGTGCACAGATAATAAAGTATGGAAAATCGTTTTAGATCAATTTTTACACAACCATGTGTAGTGTTGTAAATTTGTAACCAAATTTTCTTGTAACCAGGATGCCTGTCTTTCCAAACAAACCAATCTAACACCATTTGTGTCAATATAGGGTTATTTTATATTCACATTAATTTTGTTCTGCATTATGCTCTATTTCCTGAAAACCCCATTAAATATAATTTATTGCAACTCATCTTCAAACAGAATTAATTTCCTCCTTTGTTCATTTGCTCATGTTTATATCATCCATCAATAATTTTTTATAATAAGGTAATCACCTGGGAGGCAACTAATATTTGAAATTAATGAAGTTGTCTGTAGTTCGAAACTCTATAATCTGAACTCTCACTTTTATATCCAACAAATGTCAAAGGTTCCTTCACCTATGATTTAATGTAAACGGACACTCTATAATCAAGCAATTTTGTGCAGCCCGTAGATGTTCGAATTACAGAATAGATCTTTTATACTTGGAATACTTTTAAGAATAACTCCTGCTTTTTTTACATAGTTGATAGTGTTAAAGGGATTCGTGCGTCCAAAATGATATTTGGAGGGATGATAGAACTCACATAGTTGTTTTGCAAGTCTTCCTGCAGGAAGTTCTGTTTTTGGGCAGACATTTTCATTTAAAAGTCACCAAATTATGTAGCATAATTATGATGTAATAAGTTAGTATTTTTAGTATAATTATTACATTATTGCATATATTAAATGCAAGATTTTAAAAACGAAGTATCTCACAAACTATAAAAAATGTTAATACTGAAAAGAGACTTGTTAAACAATTTTTTGAGCTATATCATTATTTCAATCAATTTGGACACAGGAATCCCTTTAAAATAGTTTCAAAATGACTGTACTTGAAATGAAATAAATTCAGATACATGTTCTTTGATGTTTTTATTTGTTACACTTGGATTTTAAGAAGAAAGACATTCATGGGAATTTAATTCTTTAACAAGAATATATGGAGACATTCCTGGGAAGTTTTGTACATTATCGTTGACACATTTTGGAATCCAATCACTTGTGATCTTTGTTAAGGAATTCTATAGCTAACAACTGTTTCCCTGTCTTCATTGGTCAATTTTTTTTACAATAGTGTTGTTTTTTTTGCTAAGTTACTAAGCATTATATTTTTTTTAATGCAATAAATTTATTATCTATATTATAAATCTTGTTTAAATCACATTTTATTTATTAACAGATATTAACGCATTTCTGTTGTTTGCTCTTTTTCTGTTTAGATTACGTCAGAAATGTTTTCTTTGTACACCGATTTGTAAATGTTTTTCTTATTACTACCTTCCCATTTTGTTGAAATAGAATGTCACTTCTCCACTTCTACCAATATAGAACAGCTACATTAAAGGTATGTTTTTGAATTTTATCTTATCATTTATCTTATCATTCGTTGCTGTGTTTTTTCTGTTCGTACAACTTATTATTATTATTAGAATAATATTATATAAAAAGTTTAATTAGTTCCTTTTTTCATATATATATATTTATATATAGTTTAGTATATTCCTTTTATGTGAAAACCATTTTCTGTTTGTTTTGTTAAAACAATTTGACATTTCATTCTGTTTTTGACGTTTGCACTGCTTAAGATGAAAGAAAATTTGTCAATATTTGAAGAAGTCATACTGTTGATATGCCAAACAAATTTATTAAAAAAAAAAAATACAAGCCATCCTTGTTTTCAAAAACAAATTCAATGTTTTATCAAACATTTTTGATTTATTACGTTTTTTGATATGACTATTCAATGTTTAAAATGGTAACTATATACATGTTCTTGATAATTTTTATTTTGTTATGACAATGATAATTTGGTGTCATTAAAATCAAATTGATTATCTTACAACATCTATTTGCTTTTTACTCAAAGCACATGGTTTGAACCGTTAGCTATTCATGTATCCATACAGATTAATTTTGACAAAACTTTATCTTAGGTTGATAGTTGTTTTTATAAAAAGGCATTATCTCAAATTTCATTCTTTGTCGCAAGGACTTACATCTCAGAAGTTGAGACACGAAAAAAGTAGTATTAAGAGCTTTATAACATTCTAAGGTATTGTCTGATGTGAATTTATTGATAAGATTTTTTTAGATAAGGTCATAGAAGTAGCTTATGAATCATGTGGCTTTTATGGTTAGATAAAGAAATAGTTTATTATTGAACTTGAGATCATACTTTCAGATTTTTTTCTGTATATACTTTTAGAGAAATAACTTTCATACTGTATGTTCTCATTTAGGAATAAAGAAATATATATTAGGGGTATATATTTCTGGTTATCTTTAAAGTAATTGTCTTTTTCTTTCTTATTTTATTTGTTTATAGGTATAAATCTCCACTTTGAAAAAAAGAAACAATTCTACCATGCTGTTTTTCTACATAATTCTATTTTCATTTCAATTGTCAGATGGTCGTAATCTTACTTACTTGCCAGATGTTTTCTGCCAACCTTATATTCACTACGTTCCCATAACTGAGACTTACGAACATCAGCCCTATGTTGTAAAGCTTTACCGCTGCCATGGCAAGACAGACACTCGACAATTAACAAAATGTATTCCAAAAACTGTAGAAGGTTTGGAAATTTACACTATAAATAACAATGGTCAATTAGGAAATACGACAGTTGTTAATCACACCAGTTGTCACGAGAAATGTGTTCATAATAGCTCTTCTTGTAATAAATATCAAACATGGGATGAAGCGAGATGTGGTTGCTCCTGCAATCAGAATACTCCACCCGCTGACTGTGTGTCACCTTTTGTGTGGTACGCAAGTTCATGTAGTTGTCGTTGCAAATACACAGCATCTTCATACCCCTGCAGCCATTGGAAGAAATTTAGTGAAAATGCTTGTGGTTGTGTATGTAAACCGAAATGGGGAAAGAAATGTGCTCTGCAGAATAAGTACTTGAATGCTTCTACGTGTGACTGTGGCGCAGACATAACAAAAACTGCTAAAGTTGAAAGCCCTAACTGCCTCAAGGATAAAGGCAAGATAGTGATTGGACTTGTTGTAAGCATTGAGGCAGTTGTTATTCTTCTGTTGTTTTATCTTTGGAATCAATATTATGATCTAATTAAAAGATATTGCTGTTGCCGTAAAGCAAAAACAATAACATTTGAAGATATTGGAAACAACAATGCCGTTACGAATGATACTGAAGATGGTAGCATAGCCGAAACTCCTACTATAGATGTGCAACCCTATGATGATGCTCCTATAGTGTCACAAGAATCATGTGATGGTGGTGTAAAGAGTCCTAATGAGAGACCTTTCATATTTGCAAACTCGCTCAGCAGACAAAATAAATACCGTTATGAGATGGCAAACATTGTTCCGATATTTTATGATAATAATGAACGATCGATTTACCCGGAGAATAGAACGCTTAATGGAAATACTGTTTGTTACAATGATGTGAAAGAAGTTTCTAATGACACATTCAGTCGATCAGCCAGTCTAGCATCGGTAACACAGGTTTGAAGCTTAACATGTGATGGAGGGATGAAACAAATGGTGCTTAGCATTATTAATTCGTACTGTAGTGTTGATAGTGTTACGGATTTGTCATTGGCGAGTTTTGGTATCAGTCTCAAACTCTTGTAATAACTTGATGAGAACAACGCTGTTCGTTTGTGTTTTGTTTTTTGAGACCAAAAGGTTTTTCTAAAGTTGTTAAAAATCCTTTCTACTAGAATTATATGTAAACATTAGGAAAATTTTAATATGCAGGGAACAAGTTAGTTAGCAACTCATACTTTGTGAATCACGGGCTGTTGAAACAGTAAATGGAAAGTTATGATCAGCTGAAAAAATACTATTTTCTGCTATCAATACTTCTAACCAGCAACATAACTACTAGTGATATTTCACACAAACCTTTGTGTACATTGTGCCTGGTGCAAATTTCCTTTTAGTTCAGAAAAATGGTTCCTTTTCCATTCCTTTTCTGTACTGTGAGAATTTTAACAAAAGAGATAAATTTTCACATTTTTGTTGTGACTTGTTTTGTTTTGTTATGAAAATAAATATTTGTACAAACCACTCAGTCAGAATTAAATATTACATTATTGTAAAGATATTCTTAGATATATGATTTATATTTCTTCCATCAAAACTTTAAATGTTTGAATTATCAAATAACTGTGCATGCTGATAGCAGGGTCTATTCTAAACTGAAACGGTACAACTGTCATTTAGTGTATGCTCTCTTTAAGTGAGACCCCAGATAATTGGGATTTCCTTCAGTGGGACCAAATCAGCTGATCTCTTGACATTCAATTCAAGTTATTCTTAACAAGTGAGACTTTTTTAGGTGGACTGATTCTTTGGTCCCTTGAGAGTCCTAGTTAACAGTAGTGTATTGTATACTGTTTTCATAGATACATTTTGTGTCACAAACATTTTTGAATTTCATGTTGTCTTTATGATAAAATAAAAATCAAAGGGCAGTCAAGTGCGATTATCACAATAAAGGTCTAGAATGGGCCCTAAATGTGTTTTGTAAAAGATTTTTAGAAAAATATATAGTGATTGTAAAAGATAGTTTAAATGCTAATATTTTATGCTATAGATGTTTGTATTACAACTACATTATCAAAGAAGAACATCAAAGCCATTGAAATACAAAGCAAATGATATATTTGTTAGGGTAATGTTGATTTCCACTAATAAATTGTATCCCATGAGAGTAATTAAGAGTCCTTCTTCCTTGTTAAAACAATTGCCACATTGTGGTTTCCATCTACAGCAGCTTGTTCTTCTGTTTGTCTTTTGTTTGTCGAGTTGCAACTTTGGGCTTCCATCTGTAGTGGTGGCTATGTTGCCCACCGACTTGCAACTAGGAAGTTAAACCAGAGATTGCTCTAACTTGCATAAAGACCAGTGTGCTTTAATTTGCCTGAAGGCCAGTTTGAAGTAAGTGCAATGAATGGAGTATTGGAATACAGCAAGGCTGAGGCTCGAACACAGGCACACAAATAATAACCACTTCACCCTTGCTGTACAAGTATCATCCAATGTAGCGATTTAGTTTCACCTTAAGTTTTAACAGGTTTAAAATGATGAAGTTTTCATCATTATAAAGTTTTATTATGGTGTATAAAATGTGTCTTCATTGTTTTTTCAAAATTTATACTTACTGATTATGTTCTTAAAGAGTTTTCAAAACATAGTTTATTTAAAAAAATAAGTTCACAACATAACACGTATATATAACTTGGCCTTATTCCTTTGAATGCTTGATTTCTTTTACAACACTGACTTGAGTTTCAGATGGTTACTACTGTATCTCTCTAACTGTTGATATTAATAAAAATTTTATAGAATCAAAATTGAAATTGGAAATTAGAAATTGAAATTCCCTGTTATTCTTCTTTTGTATTTAACAAGAAAGATGGAAAAGTATTATATGAATATAGTCTTGTTGTAAAAATGTTTATATAAATACAGACATCTTTTTAAACTAAATTTCTTGGTAGCTGTTAACCGCAGTGAATTAAAAGTATTTCTTGTTCTGATTATGCTACATTTTGTGTCCTCTGGTACTATTCTTCAGCATCAAGTTATTTTTTATTGATATGAAACTGGAGAACAAGAAAGGAAAAAAAGATAAAAAAGGTTTTTGTTGAAAGCTGAATTCCAATAATAGCATTTTCGTAATTCAGTCACACAGTTGAAAAATATTTTTCCTCTCATCTATTGTCACGGTGGCAGTATCTGGCAGTTCTAGATATTATTTTATTTTAGCTTTGAGTATGTTAAGTTCAAATTTTGTAATATTAGTGTTTACAAGGATTTTTATTTGTATCCTTCTTTTCTTTGAGGCACTCAAGTTTGTTTATGTTTTACAGTTAGGTGTTGAGAAGCTACTTACTACCTGCTTGTTTGTTTATGTTTTACAGTTAGGTGTTGAGAAGCTACTTACTGCCTGCTTGTACTTTGGCTATTTTTATCTTATATATTTCTTCTTTGGTTACAAATGACGTCAAAATTTCAGGATTTACCGCTTCATCTATGCACTACGATGTTTATGTTTTTACAATTTATTTTCAGTGTAAACGAAAAAAGAAACTGCTTCATTATTTTGGCAAAAATTTTTCGCTATTTGGTAGCTCACCTTAGGTGCTTAAGTGAAAATCTTCAAAAGGTCTCTGTGGTGGAGTGTTTTTTTTTATTGAAACAGCAGACGATATTGCTTGCCATTCCTGTAGAAAATACTCCTCCTCATGGACTTTTTGAAGATTTTGCACACTGGGATGAGAATCAATAAAAGTAATAACAACAACAAATCAATGATTAATTAACTTATCAAAAACAAATAAAAACAAGAAAGAGTTTCTAGTAAACCAAAACAGACGGATAATAATACGTTTTTAACTTGAACCTTGAACTTTTTGCAAAACAAAAATTAATAGTTAAATAATTAAAAGTAGTAAATAGGAGTAGGATAGTGATGGCACCTCAAGTTGATAAATTTTGCAAGGTACATTTTGCAAGAAATAAAGGCTGATTTCCACTCCACGAAAACAAAGTGGACAGGTGGGTGGATTAACACAGGCATGCAGATTTTTCTGTTTTTGCTTGATTTGAATTTAGAACACTTTAATGTCACAACGTATCTTTTTCAGTCCGCCTGCTAAGTTTTTGATCTGCAAATGGGGTATTTTCCAAGAGAAACCCATGAATTAATTTTAGCGAACTCTTGTTTTTATGTACACTCTTCAAAAAAACAAAATTGAAAGTGAGATTTTAAAATCATGTTGGTTTCTTAATAATCCTCACAAAATTGATCACCTTCAGGTAGGAGATTGCGAGAAGCTGTTTTATTTAATTGCTTGAGTGACATCAACATTGTTGTTATTGTTGTGACTGTAATGTTCAGATATTATTTCCTGTATTTTGATCAACTTTTTCGATGATAACCCTAAAAAAACTTTCAGATGATGGTTGATTAAAGAATGATTAAGATGTATTTTTTTGGAATGTTATTTGAAAATATTAATATTAGGCATGAAAACAATATGATATATCTTATCTTCAATTTTATTTTTTGATCAGCTTGCCCTCCTTTTTGAAAGACAGTTATTTTTTAGATCAACTAGAAAAAAATGCAAGATTTGTTATTAACCATTGCTGAATTTGCAGCTCGGTCAGAGGTTTACATCACTGTTTTAATTGGTTTGCTTACATTGATAATTATCTATTCAAACATGAGGGATGAAAAAGAAATTGTGGTAAGCTTTTATCTTATATTGTTAGTCGTAATGATCTCTTTAAAAACGTTAGGTCGAACTAGTTACTCATACTCAATGTATTCTGAGAAAACAAATAACCTTAGAGAATTCAAAGAAAGGCATATTTTGTAAAAATTAGAAGCAACTTTTAATAGCTTCTTCATCAGTATTTTTTACACATTACAGACTTTGTATAGCCACAATTAAGCAACCTTTATCTCCGAAATAGATAATGGTGGAAATACCAAAGATATATTCCCCTTCAGTAAATTTCGGGTCCACCATTGGTTCACTTTACATTAAACTGATTAAATAAATCACCAAACAAGCTGTAATTACCATTATGCTATTCGATTTTGATTTCATTTCAATCTCAAAGTGTTTTTTCAATGTGTGTTTTTTCAATGTATACATGTTGATATTGTTTAGACTTCAGATAATGAAGATGATCCAGCTGATGTATCCGAATCTAGCAAGCTTGAAAAAGAATTACTGTTATCATCTGAAGATGAAACAGATTTTTCACTCGACGCTAAAGATGTCGAAATGATTAAAAAGGTGAATCATTTGGATACTGCAAACCCAAAAGAAGTCAAACAGTACGTAAACGAAATACGATCGCAATCATATAGATCTCAGTTAACGGACACCGAAAGGATAAAAGAAGATGAGTACGTAATTATAATCATTTTATAATGTTACTATCTGTTTTGATGGACATGTAATTACTTGCGATTCCAATTATTTGTATTTGAAACGAGTTGTCATAAAATTTAAGGAGTATTTTAACATTTAGGGCCAAACAACAACAATTGTCTCAGATTTTTGCATTGATGAATCAGCAAAAAGATAAATTTGGTGAAACAAGTATCAATGACTTGCAAGAGCAGATGAATTTATATTCCAGCTAAATATACATATGACTGGTTGCTGGTGTTGCTTTGCTCCTGTTTTTATGGTATTTCTAATCTTTCGAAACATTTTGTGTGTTGTCACTTCAAGAATAAGGAATCCTGTTAAAATCATTTTTAAAACTATTTATTATTATGTTAGGAAAGAAAGTTGCCAATGTTGACATATGAGAACATAAGAGGATATGTTTTGTAGTTAATGGAATCGACAGGGGAACTATCTGTAAAATGGGGAATATAAATATATATAAATAAATAAATATAAATAAATAAATAGCAGAAAACTGGACTTTTCTTGTAACAAAATTAAACGGAATAGAACACTGTTCACCATTCAGTTCAGTTATAGTTATTGTAGCATAAAACAAAGCCCTCTCCCTGGATATATGGAAAGATGTTTTCTTAAGGAAGGCATCAAATCTTGTACCAATAAATTTAGGGTTACCTCATTTGTATGCAAAGCGCGTTTAGATGAAAGCAAACATTTTGGATGTCTTGGGTATGTTAATTTACCAGTCAACAGTCAACCATCGTTGTATACCAAGATGAGATCTTGGTATACCTGTTTGTAGGTGGGTTGGCTATTACTCCACTACAACCAAACACAATTTTGTTACACTGACCCACTTTATGCCCTTAGTCGGCTGTGACTGGCATTGTCACAGTGACATTTTCACAGCTTGGAATGAATAATGCACATTTGAAAACGATGAGCTATGATTAACAGGAGATAATCCAACTTGAAAAGTGATATTTTGATTTGGTGAACTGGTAAAAATGTAGCCTGATGGATTGAATTTCAATTTCAGTTGCATCATATTGTGTCCTTAACCTTTTTCAGGAGAGAACGAATCGTGTGGTTTTGTTGTATTTATCCTGCCTCTTCCTTGTACTTTTCTCCTTTCCCAATATCTTTTTTACCACCATGCAAAGCCATTGGTTGCAGCCTGGAACCATTTTTTGACTGCTTGTACCAGGAGCCCATTTTCCAACCTTTTGAGCAACAGCAAGGAACATGGTCATAAATCGTTGTGGTTTTATTTCTACATTGTTTGTCACACACACAATTGATCCCCTCTAGTGTATATAACAATCCAGCAACTGGTTTGAGCTAAACCAAATCTTTGCCTGAAATCTCAGCTCTTTCAAACATATTCTGTAAAACATATTCTGGAACTGAATTTATACACGAATCTTCAGTATTAGTGGATGTTATTCTGACTTGGAGTATCGTCTTGAACCTGCTTGTTTATCTGTCATGCGTTCCTCAATGTCATTATTTTTCGGTTTCTTTGTTGCTCAGTAAGCTTCATCCAAGCGAGATCTGAATATTCTAACTTTAAATTCAGATCTTATCTTATAGAGACTTTTTCTAATAATATCACGAACAGTGTTTCTGTACTGCTTGTCAATGACTTCTTTAACACTTTGAATAAATATGTAGTATTTGCACATCAGATTGTAAGTTGTATGCAGGTGCTGTATTTTGTCTGCAAAAACTATTAATACTCCATCCTAAAATGTTATATATCTTAATACAACAAAAAACCCAAATAAAACGGAAACTTAGTAACGCTAATCTTGAAATACTTTTGAAAATATGAATAGATGAATGGACTTAATGGACTTAATGAACTTTTAAAAAGTGGTGGAAAGCACTTTTTGGAAGTTTTCACAAAAATTGGAAGCAGAACTGAAGATTACCTCCTCCTTAAGCAACTATGACAATTTTACAGACAAGAATTTAAATCGAAGAACAAACAGCTTTTTTCAAAAATTTAAAAACTGGCTTTCAGCTCGGGATCCCTCTAATATCTGAATATTAGGAACCAAAGTATTTTCTCCTGACTCAACTATGACAATTTTACAGACAGGTTTTTTCCAGGTTTTCAGCTCGGAATTCCTCTAATATCTAAAAAATATACTAAGACTTTATCAATGAAACTAATTTTTAAACCATAGGAAGAGGCAGTAATCAATCTTGCAATTGCACAACATAACACCTTAAGTTTTTAGGAAATTCAATATTAAAAATATAAAATATTGTAAACAAACATTGAATTGCAACATCTAAATCAGGTGTCTTAGTAATGGATATACCATCAGCCATAATTTTGTAATTCCAGCGGTTCTGTTAAAGTTTCTCTGTTACATTTTAATTAGGGCATCAATGATGTCTTTAGATTATCATCATTATATATTTTCTAGCAGGCCTATCCTCAGGAGTGACGTTAAGTCTGTTCCTTGTCCCTCTGCCTTGTGTTTCGCGATGAACTGCTCTGCAATATGCACCGAGTGTTATCGTACTAAGAAAAGAATATTATTTCTGTTCTATGGCACATTTTGCAACAAATCACATGGAGTTCTGATGCCAAGATATCTTGGGTATTCAAAGGTATTCTCCGGCCTTCTTTCGATTTTGAGTTACCTTTCATCTAAGAAAAACACTTATCATTAAATACCAATAAACTGAATTTTCAGGTCTTTTTTATCAATAACCCTTCAAATACCTGTCTACGACCAATATTATTAAAGTTGTCCAACTTCTGTATTTATTTTTTGATCTCTGCATGTAGGCTTGTTTTATCCCAGGTTTCGAGAATTTGAGGAAAGATGTTACCACCTGCACATAGATAATCATAGTTGAAAACCTGATTACATACAAGCTCTTGGAAAGAGGATCATTAATAAGAAGAACTTACCATGTAATCTAATTTTAAATTAAGGGCAGTCGCAAAACGCTTTAATTTTAGATAGGAAATTCCAGCTTCCAGTCACCATTGAATTTCTCACCTGTAAAAACAGAGCAAGGTAAGAAATTCCTTCATATTTTCTAAAATTGAAAAGGTATTTTAATAATTTGCTCATACCTGCAGAAATTATGGTTTCGAAAACTATTTTGTTTCACAACCATTGAGACTCTATTTTAGTTTCAGCTCCTGTTTGTTGATAATGGGACCTCCACAATTGTGTGTCGATAAATTATCTTAAACTTTTTGTCTCAAGTGTATTCATCTACAAGTTTCAACAACCACTAACTTCTACGATAAAACGCTCCCTTACTTCAAAAGGTGGTTTCAACAACAACAAAAAAAAGGAAAACTATTAAATGGATCAAATATTGTGAATTAAAAGGGAAGCACTTGCTATAAGGAAATTAAAAGGAATTTAATTTACAGAAGCATTTCCCTTTAAAAAAATCGGAATTTCAAATAAGTTCATGCGTTCCTAGTAACTCTTGTTAGTTTGTTTATTGTTGGTATAATGTTATGCTGAAGTATTAAATACAAAATCTTTAACTTTTTTATATCCATAATCTAAAAGGTTTAGGGTAAGGTCACCAGAAATGAAAATATGCCTTTTTGATTGACTTATGAGGTTTTAGGTGATCTTGGAAGAGATTAAGAGTTTAAACCAGAAGGTTGTGTATATATGCAGTATTCCTATCGCTTCCATTTATAAGTTCGACATTTATAAGAGACTAACAATGAGAATGATTAATTATTAGATCGTTGTGCAACTGATAAGAGAGTGAATCATGAATAAATACACAAAGGCCACCACCAGCATGGTTGTCACCAGTTGTCACCAGCACGTGGCTGATGAACTACTGAGTAGTTAGGAATTTCAAAATTAGAATCACTCTGTAACTCATCCCCTTTACGCCAAGTTTCTGTGATAGAAATAACTTTAAAGGGATAATTGAGATTTGAAGTTTTTGAAGTTCTTATATATGCTTCGAATGTTCACATTTAATATAGAAAATTTTGAGGAGCCATTTCAAGAGATCAAAAAGTGGAAAACGCTTAGTTTCAAGATTTTCCCGATAAAAGAAATTTCTGTCTGGGTCTGATTCATCATTAAGAGAGGTGTGACCACCTGGTCAAAATTTAGAAGGTTAAATCATTCATTTAAAAGCAGAAATCAATCCTAAATAATCAAAGTCTTTCTTAAATCTTAAAACCTCTTTCTCTTCTATCCTTCTCTCCCATAATTTTCTTCTTATAGGGACTGTTTCTTTTAAAAAATCTTCGTAAACATTATATTTCCTTTCCTTTCAATTTCTTTCCCTCTCGTAGCATTCTTTCCTTGTCTTTGAAGTCCAGCAGTTTCAGCATCATCTTTTCTTTTACCTGTCCTGTGTACCATTTCAATCTTCCCGTTATCCACACCCAAATTGTTGTATACATTCGATGCCTTTCAGATCTTATCATCGCCATTCTCGATAACATTGGTACTTGATAAAGTTCTGATTTGTAATCGTCGTGTTGTAAAAACTTCTTCACCCCTTTCGCCTTTTTCGATGCTTTGTTATTAAATTGTTTAAAACTATACATTTTAGCTTTTAACCCAACAAATTCTTTCATCAACTCGCCATTCAGTTCATCCTTCATTTTACCAACAACCTTTTTGTAAACATTGGAAAAGCATTTATTATCTTCTGGATAACCGGAAAAGTCGAACAGGTCTTTATCTTGTAACATATCCTCGTAAATGTCATCTGTTTCAATTTTGTAACACAGTGAGTCTGTGTCGGTGAAAAGTAGTTCAGATTTGTTTCCTGGGTTTGATGTAGTTCTAATGAAAGTTTTACATGAACACTTAGGATAGATCTAAAACACTAAAACCAACATCTATTGGACAGTTTAGACATAGCATGGTCTTTCAACAGCGACGAGGTTTTCATTGAATGTAGTAAACGACTTAAATGGTCGTTGCGCAGCTAATTTCTTCATTCTTCGTGATTCGTCACGAGATCGATTACTTTTCTGTTCCGCGGGTTTTCCATTGTCTTCCCAAAGCAAGCGTTATTCATTAATTTGAAGAAGTCTTTCTCGAAATCGTTTCGAGAAAGACTTCTTTAACAGTGGACTTTAAATGATACGCTTCATCATTCCTTAATGATCTATAATGTTCTTTGTATTTTATCATTGAACAAATCGTGCACACTCGATACATGTGCATGAGAAATTTGGTCACTTATGGAGTGTTGGAACGCGAACGTTTTCTTCCGGTTTGCTCTCCACAAACTAGTCCATTTTCATTATGTCTTAATTGTTCACTATGTAATCCACAAGTTATTCTCTGTTTAAAAGGAGCATTTTATGTACAAATTCAAAAACGAATATATGATTCTTTTGTGAAAAGTATAACTGAATCACTCTCCTGCGATGAGCGCAACGGTATAAATTTGTTATTCACGTCTAAAGAACCAAATATTTATTGTCGTAAGTTGTGTTATTCATTGTTAACTAAGTGAACAGGAAGATTTTGCTTAAATGGTTTTGTCAAAGTTATGTCAAAGAAAACACTTATTGTAAACTGGGTTGGGATCAATGGAGCCGCAAAACACAAGAGGAGATTGGTATTACGTCCGAATGAAACAAACATTTACATTTGTCCAGTAAAGAACTGTCTACGCATTGGTTTTAAAAGCAGTCGAGGTTTACGCAAGCATATAGATATAAAACATTGTTGGTATTATTATTTTGACAAAGCTCCAGATATTAAAAGGGAAGAAGTTGAAGCGTACCAGCCAATTCGAAAGAAAGTATGCACAGCGCATAAACCTTCTTTTTCCGTCAATGAAGATATTGGAAATCAACTTTTAAACTGGCTTCGCACACCATGTGGGGGAGGAAAATCCGAAAAAGAGGCGAAGCAATGTGCTCAACGATGTATGAAATTCTTAATGGCTAGTATTGACGACCTGGAATCCGAATCGGTTTTAACTGAAGAATTTATTGATTGTTGCTTAGGTACACCCTCCATCATCATGGATTTTCTAAAAACACTTGAAGAGGGTTGGAAATTAAGTTGTTCGGCGTCGTTGAATTATTTGAAATCGATATCTGACATAGTAGATTTTCGCAAAGCTAACTCTACGTTGTTTCGCTGTAACCGAAGTTTATATACGACGTGGTAAAGAAAATCTCGGCAAGAGAAAGCTACTCGAATATTCTCGTAACCTTGATTTAGAGACACTAATTGCGAGGAATAGCTGGACGATCATGGAGGAAATGGAGCGAGTGATCCCATATCATGTTCGTCGTTTTCGGGACATATTACAGGTGTGCAGAAATCAACAAAAGTCGTCGGTATGTCAGTTAGCATTCGCCACGAGATTCATTGCTACGTGTTTATTCATTCGTGTGAAATGCTCTAGGCCAATAACTTATCAATACCTAACTATTGAAATGATAGAAAAGGCTAAACTGAATGGAGGATTTATTGATCAAAAGGAATTTTAGACTGCCGATAGATATTTATTTGATACTGTTATTTTAGACTCTGAAACGATGGAAGTGTTACACTTTTATATCCAGCTGGTACGACGTTTGATGAATCTGAGTTGCGATTATTTGTTTCCTAAACTTGTTTTGTAAACTACTTCCGATAGTAGTGTATCGACAAACTTCGAAAGGGATGGTGCTTTTGTATCTTTGATAACCTCAAATGTGCACTTGAAGAAAGAAGTGGTGTGGGAACAATCAAGGACTGCTTCACGGGTGAAATTCATAAAAGCAGAAGATATATTTTTATATAAAGGAATCTCGAAGTATGACAAAGGTTACTGGACACTTGTACTGAAGGATTCCGAATACGCATTTCATCCTTGTCGAAATAAGGACTCGCTTCGAATGCGATTTGAATCATTGGGATACAAAGGTAGTGTGGAGGAGTATTTGAAACAAAATCCTGCTGTATGAAGTCTATTTCATTTCCAAAGCTTCAATGTTTTTAGTTTTGTAAGCTTCCTTTATTAATAAAGAAATCATTATTATTGTTTCTATAAGTTTTCATTGTCTTAAAATCATTAACCTACGTCAAAATTTGTGAAAAGTTTATTCATGAAAAGTTATAGAGTGTGCACAATGGATGAAGCCCTGGGTTAACAAGCTTCTACCTTAGACACAATGTCAATATACTTTTCTTCAAAAAAGGACGGGCCACGGATCACCGGTCAAATCCTTCTTGTCACCACGGGCCAGAGGACGGGCCACGGGCCATAATCACGGGCCTTGTCCCCAGACTCTCTAGTTAATAAGAATGTAGACTGAGAAGTAGTTTTGCACACACAAAGTAGTTCCCAGTCTTTCTCTCAATACAGATACAGATTATTTGTTCTTTCTTCTGTAAAAAAATGTTTATATATACAACATTTCCTAACGTTATTCTTCATCCCCTTCCTCATCTCCGCCAAAGTAATCTTGTGTCGTGATTTCTGCACAACTACTTCATCACTATCATCTAAATCAAGGTAAATACAATTTGTAAAATATTTTCCGATAATAACGAAAAATTCCAGACTAGCTATGAAACTCACAGGACATGATGTACTCCTCAAGCACATGATCGTCTTCCATCGCAACAATCTGTTCAAAATTTCCGTTGTTTTCTGTAAGAGTATGCAAAAACGTTATGTAACTAACAGTCGTAGAAATCGCTACCAAGCACTTTCTTAAAAAAAAGACATAAATTGTACAGTTAACCTTCATCTTCTTCATCACTGAACTCGTCACTGTAAGGCCACCACACCAACCTTTCTGTGAGCTCAGGTGGCGTTTCCAAATCGACCAATAGAATATCCAAAATGTCATCTTCATCACTGTACACATTTATCGGGCTGTTAAAAGACTCCATTAATTCATCTTCATCAAAATCACCCATGTTGTTGGCAGCGAAAACGTACAAAAAAGAAGTTATAAAAGGCTACTACAGAATTTGACTTAAACAAATTGCTATTTGTTCCCAGGTTCTCAGCTTATCAATGGCATATCATTTCCTTTTTACGCACGCGTTGTTACATGTTCGGGTATGTTGTTACCAGTTGTTACATGAAAACGAAGCTGATGTGTTTAAAATTGCGATGGCAACGATATTTGTGTTATGTGGACACTTCACCAACTAATACGTTACATCTAAATATATGGAAAGGACGGGCTTGCGGGCTGACAGTGAAAACTTTTGTAAAACCACGGCCTTCAAGCTCGTATTTTACCCGTGGTGAACCCATGATCAATTTTAACACGACAGTCTATGATAACCGAAACAGAATAGGTGAGAAGACCTCAAGGCTATGAATTTTAACTACTGACATATTATTCCTCATGAAAAGGACGGGCTTGCGGGCTGACAGTGAAAACCTTTGTAAAACCACGGCTTCAAGCCCGTAATTCACCATGTCAGCCCGTTGTCAAGCCTGTGATTTTATGAAGGATTCCTGTAGAAAGCCTGTTAGCCCGTCTTTTCATCTAAAATGTATTTTGAGTCATTTGACTTGATGTAGCCTCTTGTTTGGGAATGGGAAAAGAAGGACAACAATTGATAGTATTTTTTCAGCTTGTAAACTTTTCAGTTATTCTGTTGTTACATGTCTCCCGTAGGTGTTTCAATTTCTCTGAAATATCTTTGTAGTTGTTTAGAAATGTGTGCACCGAAAACACAATCCTCATACAATTTCATACATTGAATTCTATAGACCCACCTGCATTATCTTGTAAGAAAGGATAATCAACCGTTTTTTCCTCATTTCCAGCGTAATCGTCTCCTGAATAAAGAAACTGAGTTTTAAATTGGTAAATAATCGCAACACTGCGGACCCACTTTTAATAATTGAGTGTAAAATGACGATGATGATGATAACATAATTTTTGCGCACCATTGGAATCCGCTTCACTTTCGGAAACAACACGTTTTGCTTTAGACTTTGGGATGAAACCACTGGGACCAGCTGTGAAATAAAAAATAAGGGAAAGTAAAATGAAATTTTAAACCACTAGTAAGTAAATGTTTATTTTAACAATACATAATAAGACATACCTTGGTCAGTATGTTACGGGGATTGTGATAAATTCGGGGATTATGCATATTAACCAGTTATTTTACATAATTCCCAGCCAAATTGGGTAATTTGATTAATGCAGATTTTTCATCAAATTTCCCGGTTATTTTATATAATTCCCATAGAGAATGGAGAATGTGATTAAAAAGTGTTCTATTTGTCAAATTCACCGGCTAATATGCATAATTTCTAGGTTCTTTTGGGGAATATGTAAAATCTCCGGACTGGGTTGGGAATTGTGCTAAAACAGAATTGAAAGGAAAGGAGACGTATCGTTTCTTTGTTTTACGTCGTTTATTAAGCTATACCTTACCGCGTCGAGCTTAAAAAGATCGTCGAGATTAAAAAGAAGATCTTCTCGGAAGAAGATTATTAAGCTATAAAAAGCGTAAAAGGGTATGTTAAAATACTTTTCAAGTTAGTTAATGTAGTATCTCCAAGAAAAATCACGTCGTTCTATTTTTATAAAGCTGTTTTTTTTTACTCTAAAATAACCAGCAAATGATGATAAAACAAAACTAGAAGACTAAGAAAATAAAACTAACAAAAGAGTAAAGCTTAACATATCAATGTCTTTTATTTATTGTCACAGGATAAGCTGCTGTGGCACTTAGAAGTACACAGTTTTTTAGCTTTTCTACACGAGCACGAATTGTTTCGGCAAGCTGTCTTACAGTTGCAGCGCTTGTAGCCTTGCCCGCCAGATAACGATGACTTTCCCGCGCATTCTCGTAGTGATATATCAGTTGAAGGGACATCAGCAATATCGACGATTCCTGCTGTGCAAGTTGTGAATTGATTCCGAGCGTACCACGATTTGAGCATTCCTTTTTTGGTGCCAATTCTGTATAAACCTTTACTTAAATTGACTTCAGTGATCACTCCTAATATATTTCGTGAGTCGCATCTACCACGATCAACATCTGGCACACGTACTTTGACGGTGTCTCCTACCTTTCCTGGAGGAAACTTTTCTTGTGACTGCCTGGTCATTCTTAAGGCCTGAGCTTCAAGATTGCATTTTGCCATTTTTCTTTTTTCTTTAATTTTCTCTTGTCGCTGGGATATCATTGAAGGTGAAGGTGAAGGTGGTGGTTCATCGTCGGTTGCAGCAGCATCTTGTGCCTCAGCCTCTTCCATCTTATCTTGACTTGTACCTTCGATCTCCCTTTGTCGTTCATCAGTCTCCACTACTTCCATTACAGTTTCTATGGCATGCTCATTTTCATCATTGCTAGCTACCTGATTGTCAGATTCGCTAGGTAAATCTTCAATGAATTGGAGATTTGGATGGAAATCCGGCGCTGCATCTACGTCATGCATAGAAGAAATGGTTTTCTCGAGCTCCTCTTCCGTTTGGATTTCATTAATGGTTTCATTGGGGGAGATTTGAGGTTTTTAAACCCACTTTCATCGGCTGTCCAAACATAGCCTCGTAAGGTGAACACTTAAGGCCTTCGTGATAGGCTCTATTCTTCATGACTTGAACAAAACGGAGTCCATCTGTCCAATGGGTCGTTGAGTTTGAATGCAACCATGTTGTCAGCATGTCTTCGATGTCTCTATTTGCTCTTTCTACAGATCCCTGGCTCTGGCTGTGTCTTGGTTTCCCGTGCACTATTTTTAAACCTTCCCACATTGAACGAAGCTCTTCGATTATCGAGTTAACAAACTCTCTTCCATTATCACTTTGTAGGATGTTTGGAGCACCGAATATACTGAATACATCCAGTAATTGGTAAGCGATTTCAGGTGCACGTTTAGACGTAACTGGTCGAAGTTGCACAAATTTTGTTAGATGGTCTTGATATACAAAGATCCATTTGTTCTCTCCATCCGCCTGACTCTGCATATCTATCAAATCAACTTGTGCTCGGGAATTCATCTCACTGAAAACCATTGGCTTGATAACCAAACCCTTTTTCGGAACTTTCGACTTTTTTAGACATGGAATGCATAAGTTCAGATAAATCATTATACATTCTGCTGTGATGTTTTTGTACTTCGTACCCGTTTCCTTAACCATTCGGTTTCTTCCTCCGTGGCCAATGGAAACATGTGCCTCATGTATTACATTGAATATATCCTCTATGCGCACGTAGTATTTAATTGACGTGCTACCCTCAGCTACAGGATATATCAGCTTCTCGACGTTTCCAATTTGAACAACATCGTACCGTTTCAAAAGCTGGTAATCATTCGGTTCCTTTTTGCGGTTACCGTGTTTCAAGGTGTTTATTTGTTGAATGAGCAATTCATACTTTTCTCCACTCAAGAAAGAATTGTTGTGCTTTTTACTTTCGATCAACGCACTCAATTTTTGATAAAACTTTCTTTTCATTACAGCTTCCATCTTGAGTTCTCTTCTTGCAACACTGTTTCACAAAACTCTATAAACAACCTCATATTATGCACAAAAATCTTATTTTCTCATTAATCTTATTTTCATCCTATACAAAAGAATAACAGGTTGATAAATAACACTCCCCAAAAACGAATGGTTATTATGTAAAATAACCGGTGAAAGTAACGAACCTCATGATATTTGTTACATTTCCCAACTTTAATGGGAATTATAGAAAATGACCGGTTATTATGCAAAATTACCCAAAGAGAAACCTATTTTTGGTTATTATGCATAATAACCGGGGAATATGCATAATTCCCAATTTATCATATTACCCGTAACAAGTATCTGATTGGGTTACGGGCCTCTTTCAATTCAAGAGTTCAGCTACTTCGAATTCTAAATGGTTGAAGTATTTCGATTATTATAAAATGGAGATACTTGAAGCGCGACAATGCACAGATGAATGGTGTGAAATGCTGACCGTGAACATGTTGCTCAAACGAGTCACACAAAATATGGTCATCGACCATGGCTGCCTTTTGAACTGCAATCGGGTGCAACGCAGCATTACTGACATGCAATTTTTCCTTTTGACAACTGGGAATAGAATTAAAGGTCCTACATTCCGCAAACTCATTTGCTTCCCTAAGATAGAATAAATAAAATAATTAATAGACCCTAGAGAACTTATAGATGGTAAGAAGAAATTGTTTAATTATGAAACATACTTTTCATAAAATCTTTCACTTGGATCAACCAGGTGAATGTTGAAGTTTATCTGGTTCACCATCCAACAGAAGCATTGCATAGCGTTCTCAAGCATCCATTGTGGTGCATCGGACCGCAGTTGCGTTAAGGAACGTGTCTCGTACACGGATAAACGTCGCTCGACGTTTCCTTGTTCTTCGCCAAATGAAGGAATGTTGTTGCAAGTAATGTATACACCCGCGTCATTTTTCATAATGCGCGCACTTTTGTTCTTGATGGCTTGGGTAAACAGTCCACCTAGTCAGCAAACGTAAAAAACATAAGCATTTGTCAGAAAACGTGACAAGATAACAACTCATTAATGTACACACGCATTATTAAAATACCTCGTAGAAACACTTTAGCCGTATCACTTTGAAACACGTCTCCGGACCATTCGTCGATGAAAATTAACTGGGTGTCTTCCTCCACCATAGCAAAACCGAATATTTTTTCTTTCGATATACAGGCAACTTTTCCTTTAGGCATTAATCCAAACAGGACATTCACCCACGAGGACTTGCCCGAATCTGTTGGACCCACAACAACTAACTTGCGAGTTTTTCGGTTTTTGAAAAACGAAAAACGAAGCTCTTAGAATACCCGACGAAATACATTGTCATAACAGGATAAAAATGACTGGTATTGAAGCTTTATGTATATTCCTTAGAAGGTTTGCATATCCTTGTCGATATAGCGATTTGATGCACAGATTTGGTCGACCCTCACCACAAATTTGTATGATTTCTAACATGGTAATGGATTACCTATATAACACTTATAACAATAAGCTTCAGAATTTTCAGCAAGGATGGCTGGCATCACAAGAATTATTAAACATGGCTAATGCTGTGCATGCTAAAGGAAGCCCACTTGAAAATTGTTGGGGTTTTATTGACGGGACAGTTCGCCCTATTTGTAGGCCAACAGAAAACCAAAGAATTGTATATAATGGACACAAACGTGTACATGGTATTAAATTTCAAACAGTTGTGGCTGCTAATGGTTTGATTGCTAACCTCTCCGGACCCTGCGAGGGGAAGAAACATGATAGCGCTATGTTGGCAGACTCTCGCTTACTTAATTTGTTGCAAGTTCACTCTTTCACACCCACTGGCAACCCACTGTGTTTATACGGGGATCCAGCTTACGCACTACGGATTCATCTTCAAACTCCATTCCGTGGATATCCTGTTCAGAATTTATACAACAAAAAAATGAGCCAGGTGCGCACTGCTGTTGAATGGATATTTGGTGACATACTGAATTATTTTGCATTTCTAGATTTTAAGAAAGATTTAAAGTTAGGGCTCAGTGCAGTTGGTAAAATGTATGTTACTTGCGCATTATTGAAAAATGCCCACACCTGTATTTATGGAAATAGTACATCAAGATACTTCAATTTAGATCCACCTGATATGGTGACATATTTTCAGTAAACGTTTACATACCTAAGTTGACTTATGCTCAAAAGGTCAAGCTTTCGTTTTTTAATTATTTTGAGGGATATATTCTTTACAATACATCAAAACATGAATAGTTATATTTGCACTGTTAATAACAACAGCTGTTTGTATTTCCCATTTTGATGTTTCAATAAATTAATAAATTTTGTTGTTGTCAAGCATTTATGTCCACACTTTGGTTGGTATTCCTTAAAATTTAAGCATATCCTGAGTATACTTCAAGGATAAGTCAAATCAAAAACAACATTTTTATAAAAGCATCAATCTTATGATAAAAATATTTTTCTTCTTCTTTAGCCCTTCTGCAAAAAAATAAAAATAATTTTAGCAGGGCTAATCTTGAAGGTCCATTTGGCAGCATATGAAATTTTTTGTGGAAAGGGTTCTGTTGGAAAGAATTAAATGGTCTCAACTAAGCATCCCAAGAAAATCTTTGTTTGGTAGTTGTTGGACCTCCGAGATTAACCCTAAAAAAATTATATTTATTTTTATACAAGTACAATATTAACATGACACCAGGCTTAAATAAGAGGAAAAATATAAGCATTAAAAGCTGAACTCAACATAATAAAAAACAAGGTTTATTGTTCTTAGCAACTCTAACAAGTTTTAGTAAATATTTGCGTGTTTTGATAATATAGTAGTTAATCACTTTTGAGTTAGTTTCTCAATTAAAGTTGTAAAAAGCTGAGCTTGTTGTTGTTGTGCTTGCATCTGTGCAAGTAACATCTGTTGCTGTTGTTGTTGTGTATCTTTCTGTTGTTGAGAAATATGACTCATCATATTAGTAAAAACTTGTTGTTGCTGACTCATGAATTCTCTTTGCATTTGAATATTTTCCATTTGTAATTTAACTTCATCACGTTTTATTCGAAGTTCTTCTTCACGTAACTGTGCATCTCTTTCTGATTTTATTCTTAAAAATGCTACTGTCTCAGACCCATTACTACGTGATTTTCTAGCTTTACGGCTCTCGTCATCTTGGTCAGTGGATGAAGAACGTTTACGAGTCTCACTAAAGGTCTCCAATGCTTTCAAACGAATGTGGTCAGCTTTTTCTTTGTCTGCACTTTCTTTATTATTTTCATCCTGGAAATGAAGGGCTGCCTCAGTTGACTTTTCTATAATTTCTTGAATGGCTATTTCATTTTCAGATAAATCTGGTGGTGCAATACCACTGCTTTTTTCTTCTTCATGCATTTTCTTTTTGAATGTTTTTTCAAGAATAGTAAATCGGTCACGAACTGACCTTTGTGTCACTCTGAAAGTGGGATTTTCAATATCATTCAGAATTTCTGCTATTTGTGTCCATGCACCACCTCTTTTAACCGATCCCAACTTGTATTTGAATGGTTCCACAACTAGAATTTCTCGCAACAAGTAATCATCGTGAACTTCAGTCCATTCAAATGGAGATCTACAAAAAAAATGTTCAATGTTTTGCACCGACTTGAAAGCAGAACTAGCTAGTTTATAAATAACCAAAAAAAATATACACAAAGTTTTTCTTATAAAGTATCTTCAAATTACATAAATCTATGCAGCAAGGACTAAGTTCCTGTGCAAAAAAACATCTAACTTGAACAACCTTGAACACTTTGTCCAATCAAAACATAAAACAATTTATACTTTCAGAAAAAAATTAGCTCGAGCAAAAAGAAAGTAAACAAAGGAGCTAAAACTTGCAAAAAAAATGAATAAACGAACAAGAATACACCAGACTGTAGTAATCCAATATTTAAAAGAACTTACTGTCTTTTTTTAGTCGTAGAAATAATATTTTTTCCAGAGTTATCCATTTTCTTTATCCCACGTTCTAGCGACAACTTCAAAACATGCCTTTTTACGTCGACGGTTTCATCACGAAACTTCTGGAAGGGGTTTACCCTGGCTTAGCGCATGCGCAGTAATTCAAATCAAAGCGGAACTCCGTCGTAGATCATCGCCGTCCTTGTTGCGTAAGGTGCCTACTATGTCATCTTGAAGGGACGGAATGGCAAGCAGCAATTCAAATACTCCTCAACCGGACACATATAAGTAAATTGAGCTGAAGAGTTTAAAATGGGAAAATTCATTTGCTGTTACAAATAAATGTGAATTCAATCAATACACTCAGCTACTTACCTAAAAGTCTTTTAATTTTCTTTTTATCCTATATTTTCTTTTTATCCTATATTTTCTTTTTATCCTATATTTGCTAAATTTTTTAAAACCGAACCAACAAAAGAATGACAGTATATACAGTTCTTCACTGCCGATAATGTTCGTCCCAGTGTTGTCGTGGGTCCTTGACTGTTGACATCAATGCAACGGCTTCCAACGTGCAAAGAGACGTTAAAGCCATCGTTCTTCAAATTGCTGACGGCATTAGACAAACACTGGCGCACACATTCATCGACCACCACCAAACGACAAGGATTTTGGTCAAAGTCAATATAGCACGGCTTAGTCAGCAGCTCGTTTCTATCTATACTGTTCCCGGTGGCCTCGGCAAGGCAATGAAGGACACTTTCTTTCATCAAATTCAACGCATAGGCGCTTTTATAATCCTAACTAAAAGTGAAACAATAATATCATTTAGTATAATACTGAAAACGAAAACAAATTCTAACAACGAATAAATTCTAACAGAATCACCTTCACAATGATTTCCAACTGTTTCATCAGTTTGTCTTCGACGTCCATGGCTGCTCCTTTTGGTTTAACCTGAACAAGTGAATTTTTAAAGTGAATTTTTATGAAGTGATTAACCATAAAGATGTGTAATGAAAAATCAGTTGATTTAGCCTCCAAAATTTTATAACGAAAAACACGCCTGCGAAACGGTGATATCGAAATGCGCATCGCGCAGTACAGCAAATATCACTGCTTCGCGAACACCACAACCAATCACAAAGTAGGCTAACCAGGTCGTGGTTTAGCCACCTTTTCTTTGCCCTTTGCATTGGAACAGGTTCCAGTTACACGGGACATGAAAAACTCTACGCCTGGTACCTGTGTCACTGCCTTGTCCAAAATCAAACGCTTATTGGCAATCATTTTGTTGGACATAGTGAGGTCTTCCGACCATGTTGTGCGCAAACAAACAACTGTGGATTTGTGAGGTACCTAAAATAATAAAATTAGAAGTCATTCTGTGTTTTTGTGCAATCAAAACTCAAAAATTAAATTAAAGTGTGAATAAATAAAGCAATACTTTTAAACCACTTACCGCCCAATATGAAGAAAATTCACAAAATAAAAATATTTAAGAATACGTAAATAAGGTCATATCAAATCCCAAAGTAAAGAAATGAAAAATCTAAAATCATAGAAGAAACTTACCGCAGGAATAATATTTCGCATAAGCCAATTTTCGATTTTCGTCGAATTCAGTTGTTTAGAAGGTAACGCCATTCTCGTAATCTCGCGTAGTGAACAAGAACTTGATCAACAAACTTAAGGAGACAAATTATTTGCTAGAAAAATTTTTGCGAAATATCTTTAAAACACCAATTCGCGAAAATAAATCCACTCTAAAATTTGTCTCCTTAAAGTAATCAAAACTAGAACAAAGGTGCTCTTCACACTCCACCAGACCTCAGTCAAAAGGTTTACTTTACTCACTTCAAATAAGAATAGTTCCTTGGAAAATTCAAGAAGTTGCCTTTCCTCCCCTTCCTCAGGTGGCGTTTGTGATTCATCAGTTGCTTGTTCCTCTTGAGTTGTTTAATCAGAGGAGAAGTTATGTTGTTGATGCTATTCAGAGCCAGAAAAGCCAACAAACTGACGCAGCTCTTCCAGTTGTTGGCTTTCACTTGTTTCATTATTCATTGTAAAATTTCCCTGTGTCAGTAATGAGGCAACAAGAGCTTGGAATTGCTGTGAGTTACAATGTTGTTGAGTCGCCATGTTGTTTTCTCTGCTGTTCATCATGTTCATTTTTCTGGTCAGCAGCCGTTTGTTCCCATCACGTGATGGCTTTCAAGCGATTTAATTGGTTTGCGTTTTTTTTTTTGTTTTTTTTTTGTTGCTGAGGCGATAAAAAAACAGTAAAATGATATTTTATTAATTTGTTGAGCAATGAACATTTCCGGTTTCCAATGCAGATTTACCGGACATATATACACTAACGATACAAAATAATGATATATGTGAAGGGACACTCAGTATTAAGCAACATCACATCTAACACGGTGGCAAAGAAATTCTTGAATTTCTTCAATCGTGTATTCGATCTCTGTGTACAAAAGTAATTATCGCTCCTCGTTTCCAAAATTGTAAGGAGGCCTTGCATTGTAAACTCAAAACCAATCGAGTATTTGTGCGGAATTTTATCATACAACTTACGAAAATGCATTAGTTTTCCAGTGTGTTAGTATTTAGCAAGATTGCAATTTGCTTTTTTGTCACTGTAATAACTTATACCAAATATTTATAGAAAATTCTGATTAGAAACATCTCAGCTTTCAACTAAATGTATGATAGTTTCATTAAGTTTCATTTAGAGATGTTTTCCTAAATGCATAGGCAACTGAGTTTGTTGCTGTGATATTAAAAGTACAGTCTTGCCGAACGGCAGGAGGACTTCTCTGGTTTCGCGGCCTCCAAACGAAACCATCGTGGTCTTTCCCACCATTCCGCTTCCAAACTTTATATGCCTTTCCCGATTTTGGCCCTGGGTGCCTCCTCCGGTATTGGAGAAAATCTTGTCTCGTGTCTACAAGGAAATTGGTTGAATATTAACTATCAATGAACAAAATTGAAAAGTAGAAAGATAAAAAAGATAAGGAAGAACATTAAAACATACGGTTTTGTGGGCGATCCAGATTATCTACAAAGAGAAAAAAAACACACAAATATAACAAAGAAAAGTAACTACTAATTTATTGTTGAGAAAACATCAATACATTAGATACTTACTTATTCTAGCAGGACCCTGTACGGGTGTCACTGAAAGATAAGACGGGAGAGTTAATGTCAATGAAACTTGGAAAGGAACCTCTAGTACATATTTATTGATAAAAAACATACATTAAAAAATGATAAAACTTACAATTAACATTTCGTTCTTCCACTATAAAAAAAGGGTATCACTATTCAAAAGACAAACCAATAACAGCCATAGTATAAGCATTGTTAAAATATACTTACTTTGCGGCTGCACTGGTACCACTGAAAGGAAAGACTCAATATAAAGACTCAAACTATAACAAATAGTATAAAAGGATTATCAAACCATCATTACAGGCCACATCTGGTTCTATAAAATCAAAAGTAATCTAAATCAAGTTGAGGATTTTTGCATAGTCATAATCCAAGCATAGTTAAGAAGGAGAATATTACCTTCAGCAATCATTTCCTCTAATTCTGAAACAAAATAGATATTAATTAAATACAGTAAATTAAACTTTAGAGTAAAGAATGAATTATGTTAATCGTTATAATCTATAATTTTGTTACGGTTGTAAATACCTTCGTCATCCTCCATCAAATCTTCCCCTGCAAGATGAAAGGAAAATTAGTAATACAAAATGAGACTGTTACAAATAGTTTAGAAAGAAAAAGATATAACCTTACCACCTGACCCTATAGGTAATCGGTCGAACGCTGAAAACATAGAAGTAAGAAATATTTAAGGGTTTCTGCTACTTTAAAGGCTGAAGAAGATAAAACAAGAGGCCATGGGGCCTGAAGATCAGCGCAGTTGGGCATACCAGAAAGGTGGTAAGCAGGACTCTTTACGAAGGATCCTTATAACTAGGACAGTTCAGATAACATTCCATGTGTATATACTAAATTTCATAGCCTTTCTACTTCGGCGGCAGGAAGTACATTTTAGAAAGAAAAGTTGGACCTAAAAAATTCTATTCCGAATCTGATATCCTTTATAACTGTCGTTTCCATTTCAAAATCAGCGGTCTCTAGTCTGTGGTTACCGATTTTCAACCTGAAGTCATAAGTATTTATATTTAAGTGTGGAATACAATTTTAATCATCTATATTATGAACTCAATCTATTGTAAAAATGTTAATAATAGTACAATATAAAAAAATCTGTGTCAAAGTAATATGTGATGATACTTCTCATGTGACAAGGAAATCTATGCAATCATTTTTTGGAAATATCTGTAAAATAAAATCTGGTCAAGTTCAGATGAGGCTAACAAGTTCCAAGACTTCGGACAAGTTCAGATAAGTCTGACAAGGTCTGATGGGTTTTGAGGTTTGATGAAACGGGTGAGTTCTGGCAGCAGATATAAGGTAATACCAGAGATGATGCCACCAACAAAGGACCTAAAAAATAATGAAAAAACCTTTTGGTTAACTTGCGAAAGTTTATATTAATGAAGAAACTTTGGATTAAGATTCTAATTTTTGAGGTCTTATGTCTGTTTGATGAGTGATGTCTTAAAACCATAGAATGTGGGGGTAACAAGGTTGTTAAGTTCCATAAATTGCTGAAAGTTCAATGTCCAAAATTTTCTGATCAGTTTAGAAATTTTCGTGCAAATGTAATTTCGTGAATTGAGATAAACAAACTTTTCTCAGGAATTTAATTTGGTCATTAGTCTTCATATTTTTTTTAAATTAAATATTACCATGGATACGTTGACAGACAGTGAGGCAAAAAGTTGAAAATTCTTTCAAATGAATTTAGTAAAATCTATTCGAGAATATGTGAAATTCAATTTTTTTTCCAGTGAAATTTTCTTACCATGTTTAGGCATATTTGGTATATACAGTACAGCCCGAAGGAAACTTTACGCGTCCGTGAAGGAATGAATTTTTATATGAAAACACCAAAAGTTTTATCTGTTATACATAAAGTAAAGTTTTATCTCTTACATGAAGGCATTGTTTTCAACACAATTTTTGAAATCTTGCGTTTGATAAACAAAACAAGCCAAAATGCGTATTTGTACTGTGGGATGCAGGTGGTTGGCATGTATGGTTTGGGCATGGAAGCTAAGCTCCCTCCTTAGCACAACTACCGTCAATGTGCTTAATTCTGAACAGCCTTCTTAATTCCGAATGCAAAAAGATACAGTCTGTAAAATATAAACCACATCAATATTAATCCATACTGCATTGCCAATCAAACAAAATCCGAAACTTAACAAACACAAAACTTGAATTGACTGTCCCCTTGAGACTCGCGCATAATTTTACGAGCTCTGCGATGTAATTATATGATGTGTGGTTACTCTAAACTATGATAGTGATAGCTTTCATCCATAGTCACAAGAAAAGAACTAGTCTGGAATCAGGGCCGTTTTCGGGCCGTTTCTTATGAATAAGTCGGGTGCCGTGAAAAACTAGAACCCATGCTTTTTTATGGTGCAAAATAAATCTTGTAACAGGCGGGAAACTTCGAATTTACTGAAGTAAACTCACCATGCCAGGTCGAAATTGCTCTGTATTTGGCTGTTCTACCTCCAGATATACAAAAGGGATTGCTATATTTCGTGTTCTTCGTGGCGACGAAGAGTATAGCGTTAACTTGCGTGCTACTTGGGTCGATATTGTAACCAGAGACAGGGTTGTAGACAAGTCTTTGAGGGAACAAATTCAGAAAAGGAATATAAGTATATGTGAGCGCCATTTTGAAGAGAAGCACTTAAGGAGAAGTAAGTTATATTTCGCTATGACAATGATCTTGCTGCAATACAAGGTTTTAAATAACTCATAAGACTAAATTAATGACACACGTCATACACACACGGCGAGACAAAATATATTATCTCGGTTATATTTTTATTACCTTAGTAATGCCGTGTGGAGTTTTGCATACCAGCGAAATTTGATAGTTAAATATCGCTCCGTAAAAGTGCATTTTTGTAAAAAAGATTGAGAAAAAATATGATAATGTCCTGGCAATTTTCTTAGGGAAAAATACATTAAAAAGTGTTTCAGTCTGGAAAAAGTGGGAAAAGCTTGTTTGTTTTTTGGGGTTTTTTTTATTTTGTTTTTTGGGGTAGGGGGAGAATCAAATAAGCAGGTGTCTTTTATGACAGCAAAAATAATGTTTTTTATGAGATGTGTAAAAATAGCTGTTTTTTTCTTCGTAGCAATCAGTGTCATTGATTATCCAAGTTCGATGACTTCTTTTGAGATCTGTTCGCAAAGATTTTGATCTTGTTTTATCACACTTCATTTTGTGAAGCTGTTGTTTGTCTTTCACAAAAGAAAATGTTCTTGTCCGTATATACAGTATCAGCAGATCTTCAAGCAAACTGATCGAAACTTCCATTTTTACAACATGGTCAGCTCTGCATCTTACTTTGGAAAATAAGGCGAGTATGTACGGGTCTTTCATCAAGTGTCCAAGAATTTCTTTACTGTCAATTTTAATGACACACTTTTTGGTTGACATTTGGAAAGTAAATTCAGCAACAGTAAAAATACTGATAACATCAGCAGTTACTTTCCAAAGTCCATTTCGATCACGAGTGTTGACCAGTTTGTGCTCCGGTAAATGGGTACTTCCCTGAAACTTACCAGCAAGGAGAATAGATAAACACTGTTGATGATAAGAAGATGGTGATTTATGAAAACGAATTCGTCGGTAAATGGTGCCAAATACATATCCACTCAGGTAAGTAATGGATTTTTCTTTTTCCGAAAACTTTTTAATATCCTTGCAGGTAAAATCAAGGGTGTCCTCCTGAAAACTTCCACCGGAAAGATGAACCAAAACATGATTTGCAATTTCCATGCCCAGGATCACAGAACATTTTCTACTGAGCCCTGGAAACAAATGGTCAGCCTCATCGGAAACACATTTGTAAAACTTTGGGTAAAACTTCTCAGCATCCCCATCAAATGATGAAATAGAATCTTTTATGTAAGTATATGTTTGGTTTACCTTATCCAAGGACCCAACAACATAACTTTGCAATTCCCCTAACATACTGTCAGGATACAACCCATCTTCAACAAGATTACCAATACTTTTTTCCATGATCTTCTTAAAAATCAATGGGTGAAGCATTTCCTCAGCAGTTTTAGCAGTTGAAGTCGTGGTATTTTCAGCATGCTTGGAATTCGTGTGACGGGTCAAACCACGTTTCGTTAGGCAGGTTTTGTTGCATTTTTTACAGGAAAATGAAGCGGTATAAGTGGCAGCAGGTATATCATCAACAACTGAATTACAATCACCATTCAATTCACCCTCTCCTGATAAAATGTCTTGGTCAATGACTGCAAAAATAGCGTCAAAATCATCTCCAGAAAAGAAATCTTCCTGTCTTGTTGCCATTTCTGCTTGTTTTTTTCACCAAATTGTACGGGCCGTATCAATTGGAAGTTCACGCTGCAAATCGGTCGTTTAGGGCCGCATCTTCCAGACTAGTTTTTTTCTTGTGACTATGTTTCATCATAACCCATGCTTCTTGTTTATAAACACCGTGGAGGAAGGAGCACACATTTTTCAGAGATAGCCAAATGGTGTAGGTCATTATTACTTCACTCACAAGGGATTCTCACCCTGATAATTGGTGTTCAACGTCTTTTCTGCTACATAAACATTTTAGTATTTGTGGCGATTTTGTTGAGTATGAATGCACATTTTGTTAACCAGATAGGCCTGCCCCTGCGCTGCTTACACTTGTGTTCGGAATTAGGCACATTGATGGTAGGTCGCCCCTTATTCCATCATAAGTATGAACACCACTACTCCCCTCCCCTTTTCCAACACAAACAATCTAAAGCTTAGCCCAAATTTTTCTGATTGAGAAAATTGCAATCATCATTCATCAGTGGTCTTATGTAAAAATAAAAATAATAAGAATTTCTTTTTACCTTTATTAATCGTTGGATATTAGCTCTAACTGATAAATTCTTGGTTATATAATATCGGTTTTCACAAACAAAGTTTGATGTGATCGGTTATGTATATACTTTACTTGCTCGACTTCCGTTCAAGTTACTGTATTAAGGCTGCACTTACCGTGATAAAATAATTTCAACTTCTATGCAGATAACTAATCTTAGCTAGACCAGGGTCCACAAGCAGCCTCTATTCCAGGCTCATTCCTCCTGTATCAGGCTACAACACGGAACATGGGACGGACGTACAAATGCTAATGAAAGCTCAGCTGCTTTCCGCGCTGACCAATTAATCATTCACCATCATTTACCATTTTTATTATTTTTATTCACGGAATTGTTTGATTAAAAACAATATTCTAAAACTCTAGAAAGGTATTAAACTTTGGTTTATGAATTGTGTTTAAAAGCTTTTTTTATACACGTGAGGTAAATATAAAGTAAAATGATTTTTTTATGTCAATAATTTATTGAAAACAAAATTTTAGTCTTCTTTATAAAGATGCCCTGACTTTTGGTTCATGAATTGTCTATGAAAGTTTTTTCATACACAACAGAGTAACAGAGTACACGGCGAGAACGTTAGTCAATGGGATTTGCACTCCACCTAAAAAAATAAAACAGAATAGGCAATTAGACTGTTTTTTAGGGAAAAGAAATTTTAGGTAAAACATCACACATTACAGTTGAGCCACCAAACAGAATTTAATACATAATTATTGTAGTAATACAAAATAGTGACTTTTAAACAACTGTAACAATCAATACATAAAAATAACACTGATGTTCAACATTATGATTGATAAATCATGAAACATATTTTATTTAACTGTAAAAAAATCAAAACATACAAACATAGGAACTTACTGCAACACTTGTGGGAAAACCACGTTTTGTGTGAACAGCTTGCCATTGAAGTAACCTTGCTTAACAGACGCAGCAATTTTGATTTTAACATTATCAAATGCTTTTGCCCTGGAGCAAGCGACATAAAGCTGACCATATGAAAAATACGGCCTCTGCTAAAACAAACCAATTTTGGCAAATGTTTGACCTTGACTCTTATTGATAGTAAAAGGGTAGGCCAAACGAATTGGAAGTTGTCTTCGTTTCAAAGTAAACGGCAAGGTGTCAGTTCCATTCTAGTATAAAAATTATGTCATCAACAGCTGAACCAGTTAGGACTTCAGCTTTTATTAAATTACGTGACAGTTCCCGAGCAATCAAGGGTGTCCCATTGCAGAGACCCTTCTTGATGTTCAGGTTCCTCAACAACATAATTATTGCCCCAACTTTAAGCCTCAAGCAATGTGGAGACATACCCGACGGTGTGATACTATTCAGAAAATCAATAGGATAATTTTGTCGCTCATCTTCATCTTCATCGGCGCTGTAGTAACAGACTGCATCTCCAGGCAATCTATCCAATACCTCATTATTAATGATTAAGGATTGATCATTGGTAAGTGTCAGAATGGCAGTCGTGCCAAACGTTTAATGTATTTGCATAATCTGCAGGTACTGTATAGGAATTTCCATATGGTTGTGGTGTGTTGTATTTTTTCTTTTGTAGTTATTCAGAAAATTATGATTAAATAGTGAAACGCTCGTCTTATCCCAAAAAGTGAATTAGACTTTCTTAGTGACATGATCTTCGAAGGTAATACTTTGTTGAAACAAATACCTAGGTCACTTTCTTCGGTTACGGTTTTTAGATCAATTCCATTAAGTTGGTATCGAAAAACTTCCTCCTCGACCTTCTGACGTTTTGATTTCAGTCTCATTACCTCACACTTTTCAGGGTGAAATCTTAGAAGGGATGTTTGTGTCCACTCGTGTAGGACTTTGAAGCTTTGCCAAATCTTCGTGGTCCTTGATTTCTCTGAACAGTTTTAGGTCAACTGCATACAACCACAAGTCAGTCCCTTCACCCTTTTTTTTTTATCATAGTATTGATATATATCCCGAACAGAATTGGGCCAAGAACAGATCCCTGAGGCACTCCAGAGTCAACCTAAAAGCTGCCATTAGACACACACTTGCTGTTGTCTGTCGGTTAAGAAATTGTTAGTTAAATAAAATAAAAATTCGACAGTAGGGATTTGAATTTGCTGGCAATTTACTTTTACTGCTTCACTTGTGTTTGCAATCTCTTGGCAGTTTCAACATTTACGAGATAAAAAGAGCCTCTGTTCCGCTAAGACAGAGCAAGGCTAGTTTGCATTGAATGCATATAATGGTTTATAAATTCCATTTTAAACAATTAACAAATTTGTATAACTGTATCCTTGACATGCTAAAAATTAAATTAGTTTTCCTGTTTTTTTGTACATGATCAGCAGGGCTCCAAATAACTATTATGTAAATAACATCTCGTTCCCAACCTTCTAGCTCACGTCGCCACCGTAGAATTTATTATCTTTTAACCATTAAAACCAAATTCATTAAAATGTTGTTGTGTTAGCGCAATGTTGAAACAAAAACTTTGGTGGTATTCGAACCTGCTGGCCATTAAAACATGTCCACCTGTCCAGTTTGTTATCCAACTTCAACAATAGACCCTCCCCAGTATTTCATTTTCCAATAATAATAAAGAAACCAGTTTTATTATATGTCAACGTATGTCAACATTGGTCTCAAAAATTCAGCCAAAACAATCTTGTTTTTAGTGGTACCAGAAATTCTCAAGAGAATTTGTTAGAGATGGTGCAATTGGGGAGAAAATAGTGGAAACGCCCTGAAAATTTCCCTTCCTCCTCTTTGAATACAAATTCAGTTAGTGCATGTCCTTATAACCGACATTCTTTGAATGGAGGGGGAAAATGCGGCAAAAGCTTGAAGAATTTATTTTTGTCCCCGACTGTAGCGAAAAGATAAGAAAACTTATAAATATGTAAGAAAAAACATTGTTTCAAAATATGATATTAGCAAAGTGGACTTGTTGAGTGGAAAGTAATGTCTTAAAAACTTTTTTTTTGTATTTCATAGATTTCTGAAGAATAACCAAAGTTCATTAAAAGTTTTCGTTTGTCAAGTTTTTTTATGAGGAAAATTTGGGGAAAGTGACCAACTATTGCTTTCCTGATGCATTTTATTTTTCACGGTTTCAATTCCTTGTAGATATATATATATATATATTTTTATTTATTAGTTCAAGAATTAATGTATACACATTTATTCCAAGTGTTGTTTTTCTATCCCGTCAGAACGCATGTCATGTCAGAAAGCACTTCAGTCTCGTCGTAAAGAAATATGTCCCCAATGGAACTTATCAGATGTGATCAATTTTCAATTCATTTACTTTCTGATCGTGATCTTCTCAATCTAGGCGTTTTTAAGAATAAAAAATCATCAAGCAACAACTCTGTGACGTTATTTCCAGTTCTTAGCCTTTCAGTACTCCGACATTTGCCACTAGTGTCGTGGAAAACCTCCAATACTTCATTAAGGCTTTAAAACGTGTGAAAATTTGCATTTCGATCCGATTTAATCGTTTATACAGGACGTCTATTCATCTGTAACTTGCCCGATGAGAGCAGGTTCTCTCGAAACGTGTCCCAACGTAAATCATCAGGTCATTGACATGATAAATCTCTTCACTTATTATGAACAATACTGGTCCGACAAACAAAATCTTCCAATGTACTCCATTAAGGCTGATTAGTTTGCATTCCACAAAAACTGAGCGGGCGGGCGGGCGGAAAGTTGTGACGTTAGAGCTTTCTAAATGTAGCTCACACCAAGCGAAAACTGGCGGACAAAAAATCTAAATTAGAATACTTCATGCACAATGCCTTACCTCCTTTTGAATGTTGGCGTCATCCAATTTCTTTTTTTGAAGCTTGTGTTTTAGCTCAAGTCCGTTTGTATAGAATCGACCTTCAATTCCCAGTACTTCTCTTGCAGACATAATAACAGTTTCACGAAAGATTTCACTTATTTTACTTTTGAACCAATTGTGAAACCCAGGTGCCAAAGTATTCCAAACTTCTTTTAGAGATTCTAATTTTATATCAAAATCTTCTGTATCATGGGCATCCGCTAAACCTGCATCAAAGAAAACATCTTGTTGCGTGCCATATATGTCTGCCATGATACGGGTTTGACTGTTTTGACTGGGTACCAGTTTCTTTAGTTTGATTGCGTCTCTTTCTTGAATGTGCTGAATACACCATATTTTTTTTTGCGTTTTGGATGATATCGGTGACACCATTAGGAATAGCTCTGTCCAAATCATGTCCTATCTTTTTAATTCCAACCAATTCAGGTTCCACCATAACAATTTCAGCAGCAAAACGTCTGTAGGCAGCTCGATCTTTCCTGAAATGCTACATGGAAGGGCCGGGAAACTCTGGATGTTTACCATCTGTTACTTTAATCAGGGTTGTGTCTGTCAACCACAAGCAATCAACTAACTCAAATGTAGTGTCAACCCTTAAGATGGAATCTCCAGTTACACAAAATTTTCAGATATTTTGCATCATGATAGGCTGATAATTGAAGGTGACATAATCTCGGGGAGAAAATATAACTGCATTTATCATGCTGTTATCAGACTTGACGTTATAAATCAAAGCTTCCGGTTCAGAGGTTCTGTCTATCTCAGTAAAAGTAGCACTTTCTCTGTGGTGGTTATATTTCCTGTTTCCAATGAATTTGGGGTTGGGAATGGTCTCACTTGCACTACCACCGGTTATCCTAGTTAATGAATTGTACACCTTGTCCACACTATGGCCTTCATCCAACAAGGTGTCCACCTTTTCAACTAAAGATGGATCCTTCTTAATATATGGGCCACTGGAGGGCTTTTGGGAGTTCCCATGGCGAGTGGTGTAGAATACCTTATCAGCACCTTCTGTCCAACGATACATCATTAAATAGAAGGTCTCAGGGTCTTTGTGGACGAACTTCCGAACTGTCGCAAATACTCTAGAAAAATTTCTATTGTTTTTATTAACTTGATAACGTCAGGTTAATTCCACCATATCCTCCTCTTCAACAGTTTTACGGCAATAAGACTTTCCATCTTTGACTTGGATATACCATTCCCTATTTTCGCCTTTATGAACGACTCTGCAAATATCTGTTTCAAATGACTCTGCTTCTTATTTACACCATTTGCTAAGTATGCTCCATTGTCATCAGCTGAAGCAGACTTGATGGAAATTTCTGCAGCATTTAAAGTAAAAACTTTATCGTCCCGAATGGCTGACGGCTTTGCTTTCAAGTTAAGCTCTTCAGGAGAATTGAGAAGAATATTAAGGATCACTTCTGCTTTTTCATATCGTTCATCAGGCCAGTTATTTTCTTTTTGTGACCTATTTAAGAAATAAGTATTATATACTTAAAAATAGTTTTTAAAAGTAATTAGTTGAGGCTCAGATAAGCTATAAAAAAGGAACCCTTATCCAGGCATGAAATTTTATCAACAAAAATACTGCCACAATCTAGAAAAGAAAATAGAATAACCAAGGACCATATTTTAATGTTCCTGTTTAGAAGCAAAATCGAAAAAACAACACTGATACCCGTAAGTTCTCAACACCGTAAAATACCTGTTTCTATGCCACTGCAAAACAATTTCATTTTTTACCGAACTCTGAGGGGTTGTCCCCAAAATTTGTACCTAAAATTATTCCGTTTTCACCTCAGGAGAAGTGTCTTTCTGAAAACACTTCTCCTGTGGTGAAAATGCAATGTTTGACAAATTCAGAGACAAGGTCTAAGCTTCAATTTCTAAGCTTCCTTTATTACCAAAAGACAACAACTATGTCAATAAATCATAAAAGGGCTTACTTAGTTGGCTCAGATTTCACATGATATGTTTCAAATGCAGAAGGAAGCTCATCAGCACTAGCACCACTAGATTCATCACATAACTAAAATACAAACAGGAAAAATGACAGAAACATTACAATGAGAGGACCTGTGTTTACCTTTAGGGAATTAATTAATTAATTTACATAAAACTTGCAAATTTTGGCCCAGAAATCGCAAAAATTGTCAAAAATTTATTCTTGGGAAACCTCCTAAACTTAAAAATGAAATTCACACATTTTTTTGGTCTACAAAAAACTAAAGATACACCTTTAAAAACAACAAATTGTGCCATTTAACGATGACATTATGCCTTATTTTTCTCTCATGTCTATTAAAAAAGGCCATATAAGGCCATATAAGCCTTTTTGTGAAAAAGACCTCATTCGAAATTAAGAAACATTGAGGCTGAAGAATGAAAACGTGTAAAGCTCAACAACAACGTGAAAAAAGCACCTTAAAGCATTTGGAATACCTTTTTTGCCTGGACCCATTGGAAAAGTAAGTTATTTTGGATAAACCCCTTTTTTTTATAAGAACATCTAAATTTTAGCTGAGGCTTGATCTTCTAATGGCTTTTAGAATTTTTAGGCTGAAATGTTCTTATAATGTTCTTATTAAAAAAAGTGTGTAAATGAACAAATTTCAGCAACATCGACGTATTTTCTGCATAGGTGTATGACAGCCTGGAGGATAAAATAACAAACTACTCTTGTAAACTTCGGGTTTTCAAAGAAAAAAGCGCACACAAACACTAAAATTGAAAATTTGAGGCTGGGTAAGTTCTTAGGATGTTCTTAATTTTTGACCAATTCTCAGCCTTAACGTTCTTATATAAACTAGGTTCTTGCTAAGAAAAACAACGTGTATTCCAGTTTTTATCCATACAGGGAAGATTATGAGTTCCCCTGAACCCCTTGGAAAATCACAGACACATATCCTGGAGAAATAGTCAATAATTTTGACCACAGGATATATCTTTTGTTTGCAAAAACACTGTGGAAGTAAGATCATAGCATTTCATGTCCTTGAAATTATTGAAATTAGTATATAACCCCATGTTTTCAATTTTCATTTCAGATGAAACCTGGAACAGCCCATCCCCCAGACTCTGATAAATCCAAGGAGACAACACAGAAGCCTTGCAAGGAGGGAAATTTATTTGGTGCAGCACATCTTGCCTGGATTCTCCCTCTGACTATATCCTTATATAGCGAATATGACAAGATCGTAACTGAAGATATATATTTCGAAACTTCATCAGTATCTGAATAATGATATTTTGATATTAATATATATCCTATATATTAATATCCGACTCTCCGTCTGTTTGTCTGTTTGTGTGTCTGTTTGTTTGTCTGTCACGATAAATGGTAGACACGAGTAGTGAAAGAGATCGGGGAGTCAGCAACGTAAGATCACACATAAATAATTTTTCTTGAGCTACGACAATATGAAACCGATGCACTGGGACCCAAATCGAACGCGAGATTTTTCGAAGACTTTTCTCGATAAGTATTTCTGCGTTCCTTGTCTGTCTTTAAATACCTCCAGAAACCCCTACGATGGAGGTATCGTCCTTAATATTTAAAATTTTTCATTCTTAAAATTTTTGATCAAGGATATCTCTGTAACGGTTCGTCATAAAGACATGATCCTATACATTTTCTTGATCAGCATTTCAAGTTCTATAAGCTAGTAGCACTTTCAAATAGCTTTCCGAAATTTTATTTTTTTCTTATCTGGGAAAACGCACACTGAAAGTTTTCATGGGCGGCGAGCGACGTCGCCTTGGCGTTTAGTTTATACGTATTTTGTGAGGAAGTATGAATTAGTAAACAAATAGTTATTTTGTTAGTGACAGGATGTGAAACATCTGGTCATTCAGTATGGTTCCCTGTAACCTGTAAACAGAAAGTATGGGTGAAAATTCACTCATCCTGAAAAAAGGGGGAAAACAGAAAGAAATGTTTTAGAATCAAACACTACAAACACATTAGTCAAAAAGGCAATCATGCACATTGAGAACATCAGTGTTTGCTTCCTTGTATTTGCACTTTATATCTATACTTACCTTTCCAATCCTAATACCAATACAAAATAAAAAGAAAGTCTGTCAATGCACTGTTCAATGTCAATGTGCCATCGTTATATCTCGAACCCTGATGTCTGGGAAAGATAAAGAAGGGGTCTTTTTCAGCCCGGCCATGTTTTCAACCTTTCAGCAGGGGAAGAAACGCATGCTCAATGTCTTTCGTTTGGAACTGCCCCGAAATAATCTTGGCTGTCCTGGAGTCATTTTACATACGTAATTACCAGTACATACTTGAGTACCAGGAAGAGAGCCAAACAAAACAAACTGAAAATAAAACTTACATCGATATAACCAGCCTGTCGTGCCATCTTCTCGAGAGTGAGCTGCCCGGCTTCCATGCAGTCGTAAAACCACTGGAAGCTTTTTTGTCACGTGACCATGAAAAAAAACGTTCGAAAATCATGTGATGAAGATCTTGTCTCGTGGCCAAATTTTCGTCTTAAAACGACTGAAAACTGAAACGGCATGGATGGGTCAAAATTAACTTGTGTTTAGAAGTTGGATTTTGAGTTTATAAAAACACAATCCAATCAACAGATTACGTGACAAAAAGATCCTTAAATTATTATATATTTTTTTATATATTATACATCTCGAATAACAGTTTTTTTAATTTTTTAAAAATAAATATCTAGGACGATAGCTAGGACGATTCCCACCGACACTCGAAACATCCGGCAACCGAAAGGACGGGAATGATTTTTTTCTCCGTGGTGTTCTCAGGTCTCAGCTCGTCTCTTGGTGGTCTCAGCTCGTCTCAGGTGGTTCCGTTGTTTAGTCAGTACGTATGTATTCTGTGTTCTCGCTACTTTGGCTGGCAAGGTTCCAAATATCCTGTTGCTATGACTTGAATTCCCCTTTCACACACTGTTAGCCTCAAGGTGATTCTGGTTCACAATGCACACAATAAATAAAACAAAGCTTGCATACTTTACACCTATTGATTATCATCAAGATGGTTCCAGTCATAAAAGTTGTGACGAAACACCGGACAAAGAATGAATGGTGGATATGAACTCATACCTGTGAATGGAATTCTAACAAACTGACAAAAATAGTTCGAACAATTGAAATTTCCACTTATTTGAGCGTCACAGAAATATTTGTTTTAACGATTTCATGACGCAGTTTTAAAATACTTATCATTAAAAGTTGCAACCACGCAAATGTAATAGCTTCCTTAATAATAGCAGAAATATCGTTGAGACGAGCAGAAACTTTCTCTTCGTCCGTGTAAAGAAATCGGTGGGAATGTTAAGAGAAACTCATGCTATGGACAACTGGAATTTCAGTGACGAAACACAATATCATAAATCACTCATTCCCGCCAAAATCAAAACAGCCGTCCAAACGGATAAAAACAATGTTTATTTTTAATGTGACCATCACTCCCAGTGAGCAAAATCTTCTAAAAGTCTCTGTGGGGGAGTGCTTTTATTGAAACAGCAGGCCATATTGCTTTCCATTCCTATAGAAAACACTCCTAATTTTGCCCACTGGGTTGGCTGTAAAGGAAATCCTTTATCTGTGTTTACATGATGCCTGACCGTAAGCATAGGTGTATTCAAGGTCAGTCAAAAAAAGTGGAGGAGTCCAACGTTATGATAATTCTTTTCAGTCTTAAGTGTCGATTATGTTACTTGCACGTTTTCCTTTTCTACTTTAAATGACTAAACTCTCCTCCACAAATTTTGACTGAGCTCTGTCTACGCCTCTGGTAAGTACAACTTTGTCTCCATAGAAAAACTTTGAAGCGTTTACATGAACAGCAAAAGTAACAATTGCTGCAAATGTGAACATTACTTTAGTGTTAACTTCCGAAGAAAAACGTAAGAAATAAGGGCCAGTGTTTTGTATACACCTCCCCCACCGTAACTTATCCAAAATAGCGTTGTGCGCATGTTCATTTAGTTGAGAACGTGATATTATTTACAGTGATAAACGCGAACAAAACGCAGTCTTATGTAAACACGCAACAATTATAACAATTAGGTCATGTAAAACCGTTAGTTATGTTCAGATCTCCGAACCTAGTTACAAGGAGTAAACTTTCCTCCAGGTATCATATAAACGCCACCTAAGATGTGTATCATATGAAACACAATATATGATATAGAATATAAAAGAACTTTGCGTTTAACTTCCGATACCGAACTACAGTGAAATCTACCCCCTGGTATAACTTCTTCTCATTCCCTTCCTCAAGGTTACTTTAAAGGAAAAAATAGAAAAAACTTTATGTATCTTCCTATAAATTTTCATATTCAATAATTTCTTAATCTGGAACAAGTCTCCATTTAGTAGAAAAATGTGGAAAAGAAGTAAATAACAACATTTTTGCAGAAAGCTCATTTTAATAACTCAACATAATGTTTTGTTTTTACACATTCTATTTTACACCTTTTCAAAAGCAAAAATATTTCAAGAATATCGCTAAATAAAACACCTTTAAGGATACAGTATACGTTCCATACATCAAAAAAATCAAAAAAATTTTTTTTTCAGCAATCTACCTAAAAAAGTCTGAATTTTTCAGTGGTAAAGTTGGTTTTATGATTTTTTTACTGGAAAGTTGTTTATTTCCAAATAAAAGTTTTTTTCATTCATTAATCGTGATTTTCTTTGCTTGATCTTTCGCACATTTTTTGTAAACATGTGTTAATTAAAACTGACTACTCTTTTGAGAATATATTTGATACATTCAGAGTTTTTTAACACTACCGTATTTCCTCTAATAAGCGCCGCGGCGCTTATTTAATTTTCGTGATTTTAGGTGCGGCGCTTATTAGAGGGCGGCGCTTATTAGAGGGCGGCGCTTATTTCGAAATTTCAATTTTCAAGTTTCTGAAGTTTTTGCCTATTCTTTGAATTTGATCGGTTGGTTGGGTGATATCCTTAGAAAAAGAGTTCTTGCTATAAAATTTGGGGTTCTATCGGGGTAAGTAACGTACGAGAAAGAATTAACGGATATGCATCGTGATGTTTTCTGTTCTTCTTCTATCAAATATAACAAAGTTTAAGAATAATATAAGTTTAGACATCAATTTCTTCGTCGCTTTCCTGGTCAGAGTCAATCAAATGAAACGGCTCGCATGCATCCTCAACATCCGAATCTGTTATATTCTTAAATGGATTTATTTGACTCTCTTCCTCTTGCAAGATATTCAGGGATTCTCTTAACCGTGATGCTCCATCAGGACAAGCTCCCTCCTTTTTAAAACAATGAATCTTATCATCTTCACTACCATCGATTGGCAGGCTCAAACCGCATGTCTTAAAAGACTTCACGATGAGTTCACTTGACAACTTTTTCCAACCCTCTAAGATCCACTCGACTACTTTCCTTCGCGGAGGTGACTTCATATTACCTGCGTTCGTATATTCGTGGATCCCTTCACTGAGCCAGGTATCGTAAGCTTCGGTAACATGAGCTTTGAATGGCTTATTCCACGAAACATCGGGGGCTTGGATGTACGGAGTACAACCACCGGGGACGATAACCGAATCAACATTGAAACTTTTCAAACGTTGTTTGATTGGTTGCATCATGTGGCATTCAAAGGAATCCCAAGCTAACAAGCGCTTTTGAAAAGAAAATTTACCAATAACTGTTCGAATGTATTCTAATGTCAATTCCTCATTCATCCAAGCATTTGAAGATGAAGCGATAACACATTTAGATTTGTATTCATCATTTAAAACCTTACATTCCCGCTTTGCACCCCCAAAGACGATGAATGGTTTGAGCCGTGTTCCATCAGCTGTTGCTGTAAGGCAAACAGAAACTCTGACTTTTTCGTGGCCAGTGGTCTTTAAAGGAATGTCTTTTTTTCCTTTGCTTTCTACAGTTGTCCCAGAGAGCATGTCAGACCAGACTGCAGTTTCATCCATCGCAATGATCGAACCAGCGGAGTATTTAAATTTTCTTTGTAATCGTCGGCACTGTAAAACATACATGACAAGTTTGTCGACCATGCAGCTAGGATTCTTTTGAGCGGTAGTGGTTCTTCTCCTTAGAGAGAGTCCGTTTCTTTTCATGAATTTCTCCAACCATCCACGACTGGCTACAAAGCTCTCTTTTACAGCAGGGTCATCGGTGCTTTCGTCATGGATAATCTTTGCTTTCTTCATGATTAATTTTCGAGAAACTCTAAGCATTGCTGATCTACGATCCATTATCCACATAAGTACTTCTTCTTCTAAATCCTCATTCGTGAGCTTTCTTCCTCCGCCATCAAGTCTTCTTCTTTTCAGTCCACCTTTATCAGCAACCCTGGCTTTGATGTCGTCTATTTTGGCTCTCCATTCACGAACTCTCTTCTCGTCAACATTGTACCGCCTTCCTGCTTGGCGATTGGAATTCTTGATGGCATATTCCACGATTTCCTTCTTCAAATCCAAGGAATAGGATTTGACTTTTTCTCCTTTGTGTGAATTCTCGGTTGGAGCCATGTTTATATTTTGCACACACACCTCGCGCACCAGAAATATTTTGTTTATACATTAGAACGACTTCATATTTTTGTTCCAAAATCAAGCAATGTAATAGCTTCATTCCATCTTTTCAAAATTTAAACAAACTGCAATGACTTCGCTTCCTTCCACACTGTCTCTTCATTCAAGGAGAGGGCGAAACATGGCTAGAACTATTCCAAGAAGCTTTTTCTTTGCCTTTACTGAGAAGTTTGAAACAAACATACGAGGCCACCATGTCTACAAAGATGTTTGGACTCCAACGATGGGAGAGAAACTCAACTGCAAACCAGACGAAAGAGAAGAAGCCAAAGAATATGATGAATACGCCATAGGTGTATACAAAACAAAGCCGCAGGTTACAGTAAAAGATGCAGACAAATCCGACAAAAAAACTAAAGAAGAAAATGAAAATACGGAATCAGAACCAAGCACTACACCAGTCGGTGTAGGTAAAGGAAGTAAAGCAGACAAAGAAACCGAGGTCGCGATCGAACCAGTATCTGAGGAGGTCAATAAAGCAGTTGTCGAAATAGATCCGAACGATATGGGAGAAAAGGATGAGGAGTTTTTAGTCGGACATTTACCTATTGAACTCTCCAAACTTACGACACAATTTTTGAAAGCTGATAAAACCAATACGATAGTCGCACAAGTGACAGGAAAAAGAAAGCGAGAGCTTGGCTTGGTTGTCCCTGCCAAATTTCTTTGCTTTTCAACGAACAGTAAAATTTCTAAAATATTATATGAGGAACTCGTTAATAAGAAGTGTAAATATAGCTATCTAGAACTTTCTGTAGACGACTATTGCAATAAGAAAACTATAGAGTTCAAGTAAAAGTATTCAAGTCTCATTTTCTCTTGATTTTCTAATAAGCGCCGCATGCGGCGCTTATTAGAGGGCGGCGCTTAATAGAGGGCGGCGCTAATTTCGAAATTCAAATTTTAGGTGCGGCGCTTATTAGAGGGCGGCGCTTAATAGAGGGCGGCGCTTATTGGAGGAAATACGGTAGTTGTTTTTCTCGTTTAAATGAAATCGGGAACTATTGCTTTCTCTCCGACAAGAAAATCGGTATTTTTTCAAGTCATTCAAATAAGTTATTTGTTGCGAATTTGAAATTTTCTCAAAAGGTCAAGCTAATGGTTATAAGCCGGAATTTGTTGTACTCGTCTGCTCAATGAAATCGGGAACTATTGTTGTTTTCCGACAAAAAAAATCAGTATATTTATAAATCTTGGAAATAAGTTATTTTTCGATTTTAAAATGTTTCATTTCTCGAAATGTCAAGCTATCGCCATAAGTCGTTTGCATCAAGTAAAAAACGAAAAAAGAAAAGTTCCAGTTTTACTTCACCAGTTAAAAGAAGAATAATCTATAAAAAGAATAAAAATAAAAATTCATCAAGTTCTGTTCCGTTCTCTGTTGTATCAGCAAGTCACAGCAAAATACTGACGCAGTCGCAAAGTTCAAGCTCAAGTGAATCTTCCTCGGAAGAAGAGTATGATGAACTGCATGAACATCTTACACCGTGTTATTGGATTGTAGACATTGATCTATTGCAAGATTGCCTAAAAACATCTTCCTCGTGCAAAATATGTCATAGTGAAGTGATTTTACGGGAAGTAACGTGTTACCGTGCAGGATTAGCGACAAAATTTGAAATAGCTTGTACTAACAAGGAATGTTCAATTGTAGAAGGTTTCTTCACTTCAAAAAAGACTGGGCATTCTTTTGACATCAACCGACAAAGTGTGCTTGCATGTCGCCTGGCTGGTAAAGGGCGTAAAGGTCTTGTGAAAATTTGCAGTGGCCTAGGATTATCTAGTCCTGCAGCAAGAACTCGTTTTGTAGAATATGCAAGATTTTGGGAAAAACTTTCATTCAATCTCAGAGAAGAAAACCTCACAATGTGCGCAGAAAGGGCAAAAAAATTAATAACGCGTGATGCTAATGCAGAGGTTAACACTGTGGTTGATATTCCTACAAGTTTTGATGGTTCTTGGAGTTCTAGAGGGTGGACTGCAAACAACGGCATCGTATCAGCAATTGCAGAAGTTTCTTCGCAAGTGATCGATATCTCATTTAAATGTCGTTCATGTTCGCAATGTACAGCCATGAAAGAGAGAAAAGAAAATGGAGAAGTATCTGCAGTGGAGTATCTTGATTGGTTTATCAAGCATGAAATCAATTGTTTTAAAAATCATGACGGAAGTCCTCAGGTAGTTTCTTTATCTCGAACTTAAATTTAGAAATATTGAAGTTATAACGTAAGGCGTTGTGGACCGGTTTTTAAAAAGAAAATATCACCAAAAATACGCAAGTCATTGTGGTTGTTTTTGTATTATTTTTTATGTTTAGAAAATGGAATCAGAAGGCGTTTTAGAATTATATAATCGGTCAGTGGCAAAGCATAATGTCCGCTACAACCCATTCATAGGAGATGGTGATAGTAGTGCGTATTCAACTATCGATAAAGAACGTCCATATGGAGCAGCGGTTTTTGTCAAAAAAGAAGAATGCGTAAATCACATCATAAAACGCATGGGTACAAACTTAAGAAAGTTGGTTAAAGAATTAAAGGGTAAAAAGTTGGAGGACGGCAAAGGAATAAGCGGAAAAGGGCGGCTAACCCTTGCACGTATTGACGCCATGCAAAATTTTTACGGGCGCACTATCCGCAATAACAAGGGAAACCCTACCAGAATGTCTAGTGAAACATGGGCAATACTCTATCACTACTCAAGTACTTTAGCCAATCCACAACATGAAAATTGTCCGAAAGGTGAGAAAAGTTGGTGTGGTTACCAGAGAGATATAGCCATGGTTCACAGACGTACATGCCACCCAAATATCCATTTACTGAAGCCATTGTAAAAGCCGTGACACCCATTTTCAATAGACTTGCTGACATTCACTTTTTGGAAGGTTGCAAAAACGTTAGCAACCAAAATGCAAATGAAGCTTTCAACAGCTTATTGTGGTCTATTTGTCCAAAAGAACAGTACGTTTCACCAACAGAAACATCTTTGTCAATAAACTTATCAGTATGTTTATATAACTCGGGTACGGAATATACTATGATAAAATTATTCGAAAGTGCTGGACTTGAATATAAGGAAATTTCAAAGCAGCAATGGCGTGATATGGATATTGAAAGGATATACCACGGAGATTATTCTGTGAGAGAAGATCGTAAACAGCACAGAAAAATGAAAAAGCGAACGCGAATAAAACAGCAAGACGCTTTCCAACATATTGAAGGCACTCAATACAAACCGCAAGGATTCCATACAAACGAAACTAGACAATGATTTTTTTTTCATATTGGCGATCTTATAAGAAAACACTTTTCTGGGTTACGTTAAAACAATTTGTGTTGATATTTTTGTATGTATTTTTAAGTTGAGTTCGCTTTTTTATTTTATCTAATAATAACTGGAATGTCCAATGCTTCACAAAATTCCTTCATTTCCACCTTATAACTGTCATCTCGTATTTCGCCAACAATATCTCCTGGTGCTAGTTCTCTGATATAAGAAAGCACAGTGGAAGGATAACTGTATTGCGTGTTTTCAGGCCCAACTTCTTTCCTATATAAACATCTCGCCCAAATACAGTAGTGAATATACCGAATTTGCTTGTTCGCCTTGCCTCTTTTTTGTCTCCACGTGACAGATTCCATCAAGTTTTCAGCAAATGTTGATCCATCAAAACTAAAGAATTATTGAAAAGTTGTTAAATAAATTTCGCAACTCCTAAAAATGTAGGAGATAATAAAAGTTGCGTACTACTAACCCATGATTTTCCATTTCGTGTATCATGACAGCTCTCTTGTCCGACATCTTTACTCGTGTTTTTTAATTTTTTGTTTGAATGAACATCGTAATTTAAATGGACATCTGTTTAAAATATTGTTAATAATAGGATCACCAGTCAAGGTGTTAATCTATATCATGATTATGTTGAAGGTGTGATCTTTTGCAAAACTTTTAAAACGCTTTTTCGCAGTGTTCGTTTTTTAGCACGGTTCCTACTACATTTTGAGTCCCATTTACAAAACTAAAAAAGCTCTGCTAAGGAGACTGCCACCATGTTCAAGCATATAGATTTTTCTAAAAACGGTTTTTTTTTTTTCCCCGAAAAGTGAACCATTCCCAAGTTATTAGTAAATAAAGTTAAAGTTTGGACGGAAAAAATTCACTTTTCAGGAAAAATGAAATAACTTGAAAATGAGGCTTTTTCAAAAAATAAAAAAAAAACCGTTTTTACCCACATCTTTTGTGATTCTGACAAGAGTGGAATGAGCACTGGAAACTAAGTAGTTTTGTAAATGGAGTTGCTTTTGTGAAGACGGGGTGTAAAATTTCCAAGCCTTCTAAATTTTTACTAGTACAAAATTTTCAAATAACATTAATATCATTCGATAGCTTATAAAAAATGCTTTTCGGTGATATATAATATAGCAAATATTTATTCATAATTGGCAAAAAATTTGAATTTTAAAAAACTATGCTCAAAACGTATACTGTATCCTTAAAAAAAATTGTTTCTTTCAAAAATATTTTATTAGATAAAAACAACTTATTTAGTTTAGCTTTTTTCGTCATCCATTAGGAATGCTTTGATTTGATGCATACTTATTCATAATTATATTGTTTCATCATAATGATTTGATTACGAACGTGAAATGTTGATTACAAGGGATGATATAAATCAACACACTTATAAACTTAACTATTGCTAGCTTTTCTTTTGTATCATAAACTTCAAAAACAGTGGTGATGTTGAAACACTCTTCCAGGTAAGAGGAATTACACTCTGTAACAATTTATCACAGCTTTATAAATGGACAAGTGATAAAAAAGTGGCGATGGGACATACGGATTTTGGAATTTAGAACTGACGTCCTATAATCGGAAGTTTAGAAAATCTTTTACATGGTTTTTAGTCTCTAAGGATTTTTTTACAGATGATTAAACCGGAGGACACCTACCAAATGGAAAATGATGAAATTATTTTGGGTCAGAAATTTTAGTGAGAAATTTGGTTGATTAAAAAAAGGACCACTTCTCTTTAAAACAAATTAGGGGAGGGGGATCCTTGGTTCCCCTGATTTCTCAGCAACCAAAACATGTTCAAAAATCTATAGATAAAACGAAAAAAGGGAAAAAAGAAACTCATATATTGTTCTAAATGCGTAAACTAAATGATAAGGTTATTTCTTGTGAGCGTATCTTCAAAAACTCTACATTTAGTCTTTCCAAGCAGATAGTCGACAAGCAACAAATGAGTCTGTGAAAGAGATTTACTTAAGCAACATTGACCCTCAACCAAAATTTTGTGTTGCTTTAAAGGGTTTTACAGGCGTTTATTTGTCTTTGTCAATCTTTGTCTATTTTAATTTTTTCAACGATAGTCTCTATCACTACTTTATAATATTTCTCAAGAAGTTGTTCAATAAAGAAGGGACTTGGAAAAAAATAAGTTTTTAAAATTCCTTTTAGAATTGTTACAAGCTTTAGAAAACAAGAACGAATTCCAACCAATTCAGAAACGAAAATTTATCAATTTGAAGGACTCTCGTTACCTTTGACAGATGTTCAGAAAAGGCATACACTTAATATCGCAAAGTACATTGGAGATCACTTAGTTCACGATGAGGACAGTCTAAAGGTTATTTTGAGAGAATCCTCCGACAGAGCACCTTCAAGAAGAAGACCGTTTAGTATGATCACCAAGATTGAGTGGACATTAGGAGAACTTCAAGCCAGTTATCCAAGCGGCATTCATTTTGAGAATCGACGTGCAGACAGCAAGGTGTTTTCTTTCGGCGCATTCGTAACTCACAAGAAATTCATCTTCCACAGGAAAGTTTACCAATCCGTATCAGATTCCAACAGTGATGAACTTGCAGTTGAAAAACTCATTTGCTTTTTTGAGCGAAAAAGTCATGATTCCAATAACCTGAAAATCCATCATAAAGCGAACGAGCTGATTAGTATTTTAAAAACACGTCCATCCTTAAATCGAAACCTACTGGGAATGGCGGTTTTTAAGAACATTTCGCACCAACCGCAAGACGCACCGTATTATGACATGATAATAGAATTTACTATAACTCCAAAAGCCAGTCGTGCATTTCAGTTGCGTTTAGACTCATTTTATAGTCGTGTCAAGAACGACGTCGGCTTTTGTTATGGCTTATATAGACGTAGTCAGTTAATCGGCGCTGCCGATTGGGTGTGATATGTGAAGCAACTGAAAAATATTTCCATATGCAACTTTTATTCATCTGAAATCGAATAAACCAGTCGCAGGGCTCTTATTCTTTTACCCCATTTCCTCATAACATCTTTTGAAACTTGCCTTTGTGCGCTTTCTTAACGCACGCGGAATTGAGAGAACGTCTTCTGGATCGATTGCAAGAATTTCCAATCTTCTCGTTGATTACATCATATTCTTGAAATGCAAACTTTGCCTCGTTTTAAATCAGAATCTCTCCCTTCGAGTGTATATATCTACCATTTTCTAACCAGCTAAACTTCTTGGTTAAAAAGCTTCTTAAAATTGTCTGAAAGAACGAAGCATAACCTGACCTTTACCCTCACTTACCTAAACAAAGGTTAAGCTGGTTAGAAGCCTGAATCAAAGAGGCTGCTCTGAAACTTATAAACCAACCCCGCGTAAAAGAGCAGATACAGTGTTAATGTTGATAAAGCAGTTGATATGTGCCTGTCAGTCACTATTGATCTAAATGATCATGCCAAATCATGCCATGAGTTTGATGATTAGTTCAAAGATTGATGCATGAAAATGGTAACTGCTTCGTATTTCACTACTGTAAAAGTTATATTGACCACGAACATTATTGTAGAAATGCGCAGTAGCATTCTGTAGTAACCTCGTGGTAAAGGAGAAAAGAAGTTCGTTTACGTTTTGTGAAATGTAACGTGTTTTTTGCACAGTCCTGTTTGACAAGTAAGCAAGATTATAGAGGGAAAAAAGGTTTTATTATATTTATATTTCCATCACAAAGATTCGTGTCGTCGTTTGTTCAGGACAGGGTAAGGGGTCGGTATGCTATCGGGTCGTTGTTTTAAACAGTTACACACGAAGTCAAATGAAAATAGTTTCTCCGCGACAAAAGTGAAAGCTTTATTTATCTATTTATTTGAGATCGAATTGGAATATTTATTTGAGAATAGTTATAACAACAGAAATTTTCGCGGGCAGAAATTTTCGCGGGCAGAAATTTTCGCGGAATTTATTGATATATGCTCAGCCGCGAAAATTTGTTCCGCGAAATTCGAATTTTATTTTTATCTTTGTTTTTTGCTAAAGCAGGGGTAAAAAAGCAAGACATCATTATTTTTCATATATATTATACAAACATCCTTGCTTTACAAGATTTCAAAATAAGTGATAATTAACCAGTAACATCTTCGAAATGCCTTCGAATTATTTAAAGATTAATTGCTAATTTGCAGATTCTCGCCGAAAATATACACTTTTTACGCGAAAATATACACATTTTACGCGAATTATTTCGTTATACACTTCTCAAGATATGTCAGTCGCGAACATAAATTCTGCGAAATTTACAAAAAAAACACATGATCGCAAAAACAAATTCCGCAAAATTCGCTGGGTTTTTTTTTACCTTCTGCGAAAAATTATGTCATTAAGGTAATTTAGACCAACAAAAATAAAAGCAACTAAAATTCAATCTACTCACAGTAATGAATGCGCATTCATAAAATCACTAAATTCCATACAAAAAACATTTATCGTTGGATGAACCACATACACTTTACATCCATAATATAGTGGAATGGACTTAAGATTCTTGTGGTACAATTAGTAAATTTCTTCGTCTGAGATTGTATTTGGTGGTTATGTGTGTGAAATGAATAGAGGGCTCAAGCTATTTACTTTTTTTTCGTAATGAATCCTTCCAGTCACTTATCATTTCCTTAAAATCCTTATCTTTATCTGGTGTTATTCCTCCATGCCAATAAAGAGTGTCCATAACCGTCGAATAAAGCGAATCTTCATTGACACTTTCTCCTTTCCCTTCAATTACTCCACCTCCGTAAACTTTTACAACAACAAAATGACCCCACTCCTGGAAAAATTTCAGCATTCCACCATACACGTTACACATAGCAGATGTTGGAATTTTATCAAGAGCTTCCTTGAATTGCTCGCTCGCATTGACATCGTACTCATTTATAGTTAAAGAAAATAACCATTCTTCCATCCTGAATGTTCTTTCTGAGTTAGGAATACTATATCCACTCTTGACTTCCACATCACCCTCTTCCTTATATATTTCACGTGCAACACCTAATTCATGCATCCTGCACGCCACATATTCTCCCATATCACCAAAGACTAGTTTGCTTCTTAACAGATTTATGATGTTTCTCCCAAATTACTTCATTAGGTATAGAAAATCCAAGAGGTATAACGTCTCTCTGATTTATCAAACGAATATATTGGCCGGCTCAGAACTTTATCGTGATAAATATCATAGCCCATTCCGATACTCAAAACATAGAGTGATTGATCCAGATATTGGTTGGGCAATTCAGCTACCAATTTGCAATTTTGGAGAACACGTAGTGCTCTAGGACCAATGGTGTAAGGAAAGATAATGCTTGCTAAATCATCAAAGCTTTTTCCTTTAATTTTTTTCAACTTTATCTATGCCATGTTCGACAAGAACTTGTGCAAGATATTGGGTCTCTTCATGTAAATCTTTATCCAATCTGTTTGAGAATAATAAACGTTTAATTGGACATACTCTTAATCCAGGGAAAAGTTTATTAAACAAAGCTTCTTCTTCGGCATCTAAATCACCTTCATCACTTGGAGTGACAGAAAAAACCCTCCCATTGGACTCAATGTTGTTTGCTTGCAGAAGAAATGAGAAATCGTGACTGCTGCTAAATTGTCTCCATTACTTTAGCTTGCTGATATAGATTATCCTAATGTTTTGGTGGTCTTCACCCATGCTTGCTCAATGAAAGGAAATTCATTTACCAAAGCATCTGATGGGAATCTTAAGAAATCTTAAGATTAACTTAGCATGGATTCTAATAAGTTTATGAGTACAATAAACTTATTAGAATCCATGCTAAGTTAATCTTAAGATTTCTTAAGATTCCCATCAGATGCTTTGGTAAATGAATTTCCTTTCATTGAGCAAGCATGGGTGAAGACCACCAAAACATTAGGATAATCTATATCAACAAGTTCTAAATGTTTTAAAGCTTTTAGAGTTTGACAGAACTTGGTGTTAGGACCCACAATTCTGTTTTCTGATGCATCGAAGACACTTTTGGGTATGATCATATTTTGGATGTTCTTGGAAAAACTTCTTGACGCTGGTCATATTTATAATGTCTTTCTCTTTACCGTGTGTATCACCAAATCCAGACATATCTATTAAAGCCAGCGATCATCCTTTATACCCAACTGATAATTATCTGAAGTCACCACATATTCTATTGTTTTGTTTCTGCACTCCTGGGTTTCAGATACATTTGCGTAAAAACCTTTGAATATTTGATTGATCAAGGAACTTTTACCAACTCCAGTGTAGCCATGCAATAGAATAACAGATTTACCAAGACATCGTTTCAATTTGACGGAACCCTCAATCATACACACATAATTTCGAGCACATTCATCATTTTTACTGATTTCAGGAAATTTGGCTAGTTCAGCTTGGTTTGTAGGCAAAGAGAATAGTTTCTTGTTCTGACTTTAAAGTAAATCATCCATTGACAATGTAGTGATCTGATTACTTAGTCGTATCATGTTGTTAAAAATATTTTTCCGGTAAAAATATTCATAAGTTAATAGGTGACAAATCTTAAAACTTCCCCATTTTTTATGGGAAATTTTTCAGAACCTATTTTGGCGAAAGATGAATCACGTGAAAATGACGTATCTTTTTTTTTTTAAATTCCTTTTGAAATATTTACTCCAATTTACTTGCATTTTCGATTTATCCACAGACTCAACATTGAAAAAATATCACAACAAAATTTAATTTCACAAATCAATGTTTCATGTTTGAGTAACTTCAATGGTGAACATGCCAATACGTAATTTCCGAATTGAGCCCTATGCTGTCAGTTGCTGTCAAAACTGTATCAGAGTCACCATGCACCTTTAACCAATAAAGGCACAACAAAAGGTAGAAATCAAAATATCATCTTTTGACAATAAGATGAGTATGTGTTCATCCAAGAGGCATGCAATGTTGCAAATGTATTCTGTTCTAACCACACCAACAGACAACTTCTTAAAGGAGAATTCGAGAACGTCAAAAACAATTTTGGCTGAAATAAAAGTGTACATGATTTCGCATAAAATGGTCTTCTACAAATTTTTTAAAGTAATGCAATGGCTTTATCCAACTCTTTCCTTCTCTCTTGAAAGGCATTTTCAGTTGCGCTCCACAAGTAACCGAATATAACAGAAGTGACATCATATACGTACATCTGATTCAAAATAAATATGGACGGAGGCAGTGAAAGTTTTTTTAGGGGGACAAACAAAATCTTGTTCTGCCAATGTGATATGATCATCTGCATGCCTTTAAGAAAGGGAATTTTGGTTACAGTATTTAAAAAATGAAAACATAGAAAAATAGGCTGTTATGTTAGGGTCTCGTGAACTGGATAGTTTTCATTCTTGCCAAACAACAATATTTGTTACACACAGACGTTTGACATTTTTTTATTCATTCAAAAAATACATTAACAGACAGACATTTTCATTAAAAGACAGTACTATTACATTAAAGAAACTGTCTTTTTGAGAGATTATGTTTTTTTCCTTCATTTGTTCTTGTTTTCTTCAATTGTTTATTGGCCATCTCAAATCTAAAAACGTGTGTTGCTAGGAAAATATGAACGTCCATACGGATCAGAATAAAAAGATAATGGCTTTTTAAATTTCTAGTCACAGATCAGTTGTTGAATATTTTAATTTTATTAATACCATTCAAATCTGTAGTCAAAAACAGGCTTCGAAATAAATTAGTAGAAACTCTAAATCTGGGAACCGATATATGGGTTCCCATGGAAAGGAAGTGTGTGTGACTAAGGGAGAATGCCTGCTGTTAATTCTGAGTTTGTAATTATCACTTCGTTGGTACTCGTGTGATCTTCACTGACGACGGGATCTCGTTAGTAAAGAAGTATTTTGGAATAAAAAACATTCTTTTCCAATACATAAAAGAACATCTTTTTTTACAACGAAAATACGCCATTATGAAGAAAAGTGCACGATGTATCCAAAAATATTTTTAATCATCTCCCCTGAGACTCGAAAGTCTTAATCTTCGAAAGGATTTTTCCTTTTTAAAGAAAAAAACATTCGAATGAAATAGAACATGAATTCATTGTTGTTCGTTCTTGAATATATAAATTCTGAAGAAAAAAATTGAAGAAAAAAAATTAAAAAAAAAAAAATTAAAAACTTTTTTTTTCATTGCACTAATGTTTTCCAACCACTGTGACTCCCCAATAAAAAAGAATTATCAACCGAAAAAAAAATGTAGTTATTTAATTATATCTCTAAAGTGGATTGCCTGATTTAGGTAACAGTAAAGAATGATTCAGCCATCATGCTATCAGATGACATATCAGTGGTTGAGACTGAAAATGTAAGATTCTTAACAAAACACTACACAAAACACTGCTCCAATAAAGAGCAATCATACTCACTAAATTCATATCTAAACTTGTATCTGTCATCTTTAGAATAATCCAGCACAAAAAAAGAAAAACGACCACATCGCTACTGTATTTTCTGCAAAAAAAATATCCCCAATAAATTGAGTCGGTACATTCAAAGAATACATAAGGAGGAAAAAAAGGTTAAAGAAGCGATGCTGCTCCCAAAGAAAGAAAGATTGAGGAGGTTCAAACATTTTAGACTCCAAGGCATCATCGTTGCTTTCAACAAAATCCAGGCTTCACAACAAAATCCTTGTTATCAAAAGGAGAGAAGAGGAGAAGACCAGAACCTGTTATGTTGTAGCGAATGTGAAAAAAGTTTTTTTCGTCACAGAAAACAATGCACCAACACAACACAAAGCCACAGAATTACGCCTACATCAGTGACTATATTAGAGATACAGCTGCAACATGCCAACTTAGGGCTGTCTGACGATTTCAGAACGAATATTTTGGGGAAATAGGGAAAGACCCTATTTTATTACAGTTAGGGGAAGTGAGTCAAATATTATTTTTCAAATTGCAATTTTAATATTTCTATTTTTCTCAAGTTTCTATACAATTCACAAAATCCCTTATATAGGTATTCTACAGCAAGGCTAAATGGAAGAAAGACAAAAGTGTACAAGTAAGGAAGACGGTACGGTCAGAAATGAGGATCTTGGCCCACCTGTACAACCGTGTCGTAGATCAACCAAATTTTCTTCGCCAGCATGGTGACATCCTAGATATTTTCCAACGCAAGAATTTCATGGTTTTGCGTCAAGCCATTGATTCGTACACCAGCATTGATGACAATAAATTGAGAGCTGGGCTGAAACAGAATGTGTACTACATTTTAAAACGTTCCAGCAAAATTTTGCGAGCATTGATGGTGGCAACTGAACAAATAAATATAGCTGCTGAAATCCTTAATTTCAAAGAACTGCTTGAGCTATGGGAAGATTTCATTTTTGGTGATGCTGTTTATGAGAAAAATAAACGAAAAGAGGTAGCTGTTTCATGTACAGTAAGAGACGATATAAGGAAATCAGGAATTTTTGATAGCACAATGAAATTCATGTATGAATGAAACTGCATGTATGAAAAATGGAAACCACAAATTTTCACAAACAATCTATTAAATTAATTTTATGGTATATTTGCAATTTCACATTCTAACAAATGGTCTCCACAATAAACACCCAAAGTATATCAAAACATTTTCTTATCCCTAAAATACTGAAACACATAAATTTTTATTGATACATACCAATTCGTAAAAAAATTATGAAGATAAAAGTTTATGAGTAGGAAATTGTGGATGTTGGAAACATATTCATAGTTTCTTCAAATGTTAAGAGCTCTTGCCGATTTTCAACCATCTGTCCGTTAAAATTTGTTCCTTGAAAATTTTGTGCCAGCGAAAAATTTCAGGTAATTGGTGAAGTTTTTATCTAAAATAAAACATTTAGAAATAAAAAAATATGGTCATACTGACGATGATGTAAATCTCCCTTTTCCCAAACCAAAAATTTCGTTACATTGCTGCAGAAGTCCTCACCTAATTTTAAATTTTTATTTCTTGTAGCATAATAATTTGTCAAATTGTAATGCAACCATTTAGCTTAATACTCTCCTACTTTCTTGATTATAATCAATCTGAGTTTACTTTTAAGGTCTTCCTACGAAAACCAGCGCAACTTCCAAATGAAGACGATATGAAAATAATCAGGGGACATCTTACCAAGCAGATGGAAAAAAATACACAAGATCACCTAAAATTTACGACCTCCAAAGATTTTGTTGAGTTGAGAGATTTGGCCCTATCTAGATTAGTGATCATAAATGGTGTGTACAAAGTGTTTCATAGATTAAGACGCTATTTACACCAGATCTAAGTAAACTCAGACTAGTTGTATATTTCAGTGTTGAGTTGTGCTTGAAAAAAAAGACTATATTGAAAAGAAAATTGAATATTCCAAACTAGCATGATTTTTCCTCTTTGCAAGAAGCCATGTCAACAGTTAGAAAAGCATCATTCACAAAAGTAACAAGTTTGAGTTTATTTTGGGTTGCACGTGAAAAGCCCCTAATATAAACACACCGATATTTACTTTTGATTATCAATTTTTCAGGTAGAAGAGATGGAGAGCCCTCAAGGCTAAGGGATAAGAATTAAAAATTAAGGCAAACACAGCAGCGATCTTTGGCAGTTACCTCAGCAGGCCTGAAGTTACCAAATTTAAGAGAGTTAAGAAAATTGAAGGTTCAGAATCCCGAAGTTATTCTTTTCTTTTAATGTTTATTTGAAAGTCTCTTGCACAGACAAAATCTAAATAATTATTAAAGGAGAACTAACGACCAGAAAATACCACTACGTTCATGGTAGCTACAAATACGAGCAATTAAAAAATATTTACATGTTTCTAATATTAAACCTAAGAAGAGGGAAAAAAAAGTATACATGTAAAAGCACTTGTAAAAACAAAAGAATCAATTAGCCGAAATGACCTGTACTCCCAGATGTTACAGTAAGTGTAATCAGGCCCTAAAATGGCCGAGTTTTTGAGAACATGGTGTCCAAATCCGTTGATTGAGAGATTATTTAAAATTTAAAAATTTAAAAAAAAATTATTTAAAATATTTCAGAATAAGTCACAAGGAAGTAAGTTACAGTAAACAGGATTAGGATTTAGTGATTAGGATTTAGTGATAAACTAAAAAAAATGCAAAATTTGAAATAATCTGCCATTTAAACCGACTGTTGGCCTTGGTAGAGTGCTCGCCTCCAGTGCGGGAGGTCAGGGTTTAAATCTTGGTCGAGTCATGCCAGCAACTATAACAGTGTAAATCAATCCACTCAGCCTAGCATTTAGCTTGAGAGCGGGATTGATATTTAAGGGGGTTGTCTGGTTAAGCGGTTGAAGCATACTTGCGGCTTCCGTAACCCAAATTGGGGCTTTAAATGCTCTAGGACCTCCTTCGCAGGACCCTCATTGATAACAGTTCTATCAGAACTGAAGAGGCTATCCTGGGTAAACATTAATGATAATAATAATTTTCATGTCATTTTTTTCATTTCATATTTATTTAAAGTCTATAAAATACTACAGTAATTTAACGCGAAAGGAATCTTTTCGCGTTAATCCATGGAACTATTTTTTTAGATCGTTTTAATCAAAAGTATAATCCATTTGGTTTAAATTTTTGTCTACGATTTTTGTGAACTTGGAATCAACCTTGAACCCAAAATAATGTAAATGACAGATTTAAAAACACCCAATCTTGAAAAATGCTCATGCTCAAATTAATGCTCGTGCTCTTTCTGTCTTGCAATTTTCTAGGTAAGGGAAATAATCATCTGGTGCCGTTACTAATTCCAAAAGATACGGAGGCAGCAATGGAAATGTTGGCTTCTCCAGAATTACGTTCCTCGCCGGGAAATTACGCCTGAAAACGACTTTTGTTCGCAAACACCAAACAAAGCGACGACCATACATCAGGCTGGCACAGTCTCCATCGAGTAATGGACAAGCTGACATTAAAAGAGCCAATGAAAAGCACCTGCTGGATTGATGGAGGTGATTCGTGTTGGAAAGCACATTCTTGACATCGATCAAAGTGAGTAAAATGTTTTTCACTACCATTGCAGTTTTTAGTTTTTAGTTGCGTTATTTATTTATTTATTTATTTATTTCTTCTTGATATACCTTTAGGTAAACCATCTTTATCGTCGTCTGCGACTGCCATAACAACTAAAAAAAGAGGTATACTTACTCGCAGTGACACTAATTAATAAATGTTCAATCAACAATCTTCGCTTCATAAACTGCCTGTTCTTTCCGCTCTTGGCGTTTTTTATGTTTTGACTTGAAAATTCCTAGGCTGCATTCGTTCATTATAACTTATCTAGTTTACTGAAGTCTCTCTCGCAGAGTCAAAAGCATAGACCAAACTTCCGCTTTCGGATATCGTTGTTTGTAAATAAATCTATCAAACAGGTAAAAAAATTCTTATTTACTTTAGATGTATCTGCACATAAAGGAAAAGGAATGAAAAGAAGAATATCCTATTCAGATGGTAAGGCTAGATTTGATTTTGGATTTTCTGTGTATTTGAGACATTTCCTACTTTAACGTTAAATTTTTCGCCTAGATTAATATCTTGAAAGCACGAAATATTGCAAAAAGGTCCGTGCTGTTGATCCTGTTTCCTGCAGGAACACTTGTGGTAAACGATGACGAAGGTATAGAAATAAAGATATAATGTTGCAACGCGATTTCGGTTAGTTGTCTTAATAATCTATAAAAAAAATCGATTTAGATTCCTCTTCCTACGATCCAGAAGATGGACATGATGATAATGGTGACGATGAGGATGACGATGACCTTGACCATGACGAACAGGAGGTGGTGGTTAATAAACCATCAAATGAAGTGAAGCTGGGAAGATGTGAGTCATACCCCTCTGTTTTTAGTTTCTAGTTAAATCCATCACAATAATGACAGTTTCTTCCTCCACCTGTAGGTAGATTAAATTTCTCTTGGACACCTGATCTAATATCAGAGTTTAATACTGCTTTTGGAAGATATGTGAGAAGGGAAGCAGAAAAACCAATGCCAAGTGTGTTTTAGTTTTTAATTTATTCACTGAATGATATTTTCAACTTAAAAAGTTGATTAGTCTTTAAGTCACTGGAAAATAATCTTCACGTTTAGGTCGTGCGGCAATGGAAGATCAACGCAAAGTTCGAGAAAGTGCGCAACCGATTAAATAATGATCGTGCGCATTGGGAGGCAAAAATGGCAAAACTAAACCTCAAGTAAATGGAATAGTTGTTCCACTAGATTAAATGTTTGTTTGATTATATGTTTGATTTGGGGTTTGAAATAGTAACTTCTGGAAAGGAATATCAACCTAATGAATTAAAAGGTTCTAATTTTAATGGCAGAAATTATCATAAATAAATAAATAGATCAATTACAATTCATTTATTGTTAGAATTAGGAGCGCTAATCGTAATAATTTTCTCCATAGAATGTGACGCAATTGATAAAACAGTTATATGGCCGAGATGCGAGGCACCAGTTTTGTCCGGAAAGTCACTAATTGAGTTCATTGGTTAGTTCATGGTTGAAAGTTGTGAAGTTTGTAAATGATGAAAACCAGAATATTTAATTTTTTGAGTTTTGAGTTTTTTGAGTTATCCCCCTTTAAAAAAATCAATAACAAAATGTTATAAAGCTCGTGAGAAAACTGAGTCAGCAGTTTTCTACGTGGGAATCTCGAAGAGCCATTTGTTGACCTTGTTTGTTTGCCATTTTGATATTAGTCAGTTGCTCGTTCTAAATTTCTTATTGTTCTTATGAAGGATTCCCACTGCTGACATCAGCACAATGCAACCCTCAGTTCTTTTAACATCTCACTAGTTACATACTGCTCTTCTTTTAACATCTCACTAGTTACATACTGCTCTTCTGGTTTGCGAGTCGCTGGAGTTTTACTATAACTATTTATTATAACGTCCGTTCAGAAAAGTCTCAAAACATCTTCCTTCTGTTTTGTTGTTACCTCTAAGGGCGTTTTAAGACTATATAAAAACTCGTAAACCAAATTCATACTTAAAGACATCAAAGACGTTTTATTATTATTATTATTATTATTATTAGTCTGACATCTTACACTATAATACCGGTCTGGTGTCGGTAGACATCTCAGCCAGGTACTCAGAAATGAACAGCAGTCATGTAATCAGCCCCTTACAATGTGTTAATTATCGAATTCATAACGAACAGTGACTAACACCGATGCAAATGATGGCACCTTGGAACTCCCATCGTCGTTTCCAGGGTTTCTTTTCTTTCATATGGTTGCCTATATTCCAAACAGCAGTTGAGAATTTTAGAAACTTTTTAAATGATTTCCACTAATCGAAACAATTAGCAGCTGATAAACAATAAAAGTTCGAATTGAACTTCCTCATAGCGAATGCGAGAAAGACTTTTTATCATTTTATTTTGATAAACATAGTCCAAAAGAAAGAAAGAAACTTTACATTTCCACGTAAGATTATTAGCTTTCCCTATCAAATCGTGTTGAAGACAATGACTTCATGTAACAGACTTTACACGAAAATCTCATTTTTATGTAAAATTCATTCCTTCACAGGTGCGTAAATTTCTTTCGGGCTGTACTGTATACCAAATATATACTTTAAGGTGTTAAGAAAATTTCACTGGAAAAAATGGATTTCAATTATTCTCAAAATTAAATTCTTGTGAAAGGAAAGAGTACTTTTTGCCTCACTGTCTGTCAATGTATGCATGGTAATATTTAATTTTTAAAAAATATGAAGACTAATTATTTTGCGAAATTAATGAAATTAAATTCCTGGGAAAAGTTTATTTTATCTCAATTCGCGAAATTAAGTTTGCACGAAAACTGCTAATGGATCAGAAACTTTTGGGCATGGAACTTCCAGGAGAATAACTTTCATGAATAAATTTATTGCAAATTATGGAACTTAACAACCTTGTACCGAACACTTTCTTTGGTTTTTAAGACATATCAAAACAGAGACGAGACTTCAAAAATTAGGATGTTAATTCTTTGTGAATCTAAACTTTCGCAAGTTAACCAGAAGTTTTTTTGAAAATCAGCTTATGGTATGCACTTTGTGATCCTAAAATAGCAGTTAAAGAATATCTGGCTTAGCAGTTCACTCCCGGGACTATCGACCGGTTTCATAAACCTGTAATGGTTCCAAAGAATGACTCATTTTTGCAGGGCAAGATAATCGTTCCGTGAACTGCAACTAAGCCGAATATTTCTACGACGCTTCCTTTTGCCCACATTTGTGAATTTTTGCCCATTAACTTTTGGGAGATTATCAAATATGCAGAATTATTTTTCGTTGTTTTTTTCAGGTTAAAATAAAAAATAATCACATTATTTCTTCCCACTAAAATTTCTAAAAATTGCTTTGAAATTAAACTCCGTTTCATTAAACCTCAAAACTCGACCTTGTCAGACTAATCTGGACTTGTCCCAAGTCTTTGAACTTGTCGGCCTAATTTGAACTTGATCAGATTTTTTACTTTCCGATATTTCCAAAAAATGATTTCCATTGCTCAATTTTGCTATCTTTGTCACGTGAGAAGTATATATTCTTCAGTTTTCTTCATATATTCTTCAGTTTTTACTTTGGCACATATTTACTATATTTACTACTATATAAACATTCTTTACGAGCATTCACTATTATTATATTATTATATTATTATATATTATTATATTTACTATTTGTTAGCAGTAAAATAGTTCAAAACAAATATGATATTGAAAGCGAATTGAAATATTGAAAATTTATGCTGGAATAGATGTGTAATTTGAGGAAATTTTCTGAAGATTCGGCTAAATTTCTAGAATATTTTAAGTAAAAGTTCATAAGTTTGAGTTCATAATACATGATGAAAAATTGTATTCAATACTCCAGTACAAGGACTACAATCGCTCATTTTTGCTTACGCCATTACTAATGATAATAAATAATAATAACAACAAAGCCTTACGGCTTGAAGGTCAGCGCTTACTTAGACTTTGTCCATACACGATTTGAAATTGGATAAACCTTCACACTGAGGACATTTTTTGTGATGTAACGTAAATTTCCAATGCTTTCATAGACTCGTGGCACAACAGTTCTAAACAAGTAGATTTTTGGGCACAATTTTTTTCCTAATGCACTTTACAGAGAACAATACAGGGGACGATGGATGTTTTCAGTAATATTAGTATTGCTATTTACTTTTTGAAGTAAATTTAAAATTATCTACATAATGTTTTATCATCATCACCATACTCGCTTAAGCATCCCTTTCTTTTGTTTCTTGGCCATGTCAACATCCACAGCTGTGTCTATTGTTTTCATTTTTTTATATGCACATCAGCTGACTTTTTTTTTTAATTATTTTTTAAAGAATGATAAAACGCACAAAAAACTGCTTGGCATGGGTTTTCCTAATTTCAAATCAACTTGAATATTAGAGGCCTTTTACATGAGATCCGAAGTGAACTCAAACCGGTATGGAATAAACTATCTTCACTTCGATGCATGATCCAATTCTTATTACTGTTTACACGCCTTCGGGCGAAGTGAAACTCACTTCGGGTGTAGTTTTACTGCGGTCAAATTGACCAAAGACATATGTTCAAACTTTATTAGAAATAATCCACTGATTCAGCAAAAAAGGGTTACCCGAAGTGAAATGTCTCATGTGAACAACTCCGTATTTCAAAGCGGTTTGAGTTCAATTCAGGTCTCATGTAAACGATCTCTTAGTTCCAGACATCTGAAATTGTCCGGCATAAAAGCAGTATATATTTGTCCGACAAAAGAACTTAATCAACAGACATATTTGTCTGGCGAGAAATATCAAGTGTGGTGCAACGTAAATAAAATACCAAAGGCAATCGGTATCCTTATGTTTGGGTTCACAGGTTAAATCGTCCCCCACTTTACTGTTGGTTTCACTTCGTATATATACAGAGAAAACACTGTGATGATGTTAATGTCGGGACCGGGTTTACAGTTCTACCGATGGACATCTTGTCCGACATGGAAAAAAATAATCTTCAGGCCTGCACAATATCATCCCACAAAGTTAAAGCCAAACAAAAATTAATTCACATATATTTTAAAGTATAAAGTATGCAAATTCCTAAGATTAAGAGTTTTGATGCATGAATCAATTATATATAGTATATTAGTAGTAATGCTATTATACGCATTATACGCAAACATGAATTTAATCCATAACATAAAGGCCAGTGGCGGATCTAGGCAAATTTTTTGGAGGAGAATGTTAGCTATTTAAGTATAAAAAAAAGTGTGCAAAGTTCATTGGTGACTGAAAATAGAAATTATGTTAATGAGCTCCTCCACAAATTGCGACTACCCTCTAGATCTGCTGCTGAAGGCAGTATATATGAGATGCCTGTCTGCATGACTGGCAGTTTCTTTTGTTTTCTTAGCCTTAAATGACTGGCAGTTAACTTGCTCTTTTTTATTTTTATTGTAAAGAATAATATAAATGATTGCATATCTATATATACATTGTGTACACTGAATGTCTTGTGGCTGTGCTGTCAGCTACAAAAATCTGCCAGCCATGCAGAAGCCTAAAAACAAACAGAAACTGCAGCCAGAAAATTGTTGAGCTATTATTTGGAATAAAAATAAAGTTTTAAAAATTGGAGCTGGTGGTGAAGAAGCTGTGCTACTCTTTCACTCTCAAACATCTATCCACATTATCATTATAAAGTATACACACAAAACTCAGTTCTGTAATGTATTAAAACTGTATTAATACACTAAGAATACTTACCTTTTTTGAAGTAAAGTTTCTGTCTACTTCACCCACGTTCGAGAATCGTTATCAACAAACCCGGAACTTTACGCCATTTTTATAACCCGTTTTCTTAGCAAACCAATTAGAGATCGAATTGATGAGTAGGCGTTGAAGAAACTGGCAATAACAGATTCCGATAATCGGGAGGGTGTTGTGAAAGGGCGGAATTAACTGCGACATTACACACTGACTGACACACACGGGGAAATGAAAGATTAGCTGCTTTGCGGCGCTGACCAATAATAATATTAAACTGAGAGTGGTACCATGTAGGTAATAAAAAAATGTATGGGATCGCAGTTTTACGATGGACCGTTGCCATCAAATATTTTGCTGATTTCATGATGTGACGTATCAGTTCTAAAAGTCCCAAAAATTTTGCCGCATGCCTCGTGGCCAATTTGGACCCCACATTACGTCAGTTATTGCCATTAATTAGTTTATCAAGAGATTTTGGGCCAAAACGTCAAAATTAATTATATTGAAACAAAAATATTTTGGATACCTAATGTAATGTTTTAACGTCAGATTTTCAACATGATATTTGTATCCATAGCGATTGCCCAAAAGTCCCAAATTATTTGGTAAAACAAGCACAAGGTGTTATTGATATGATAAGAGCAACCATTTATTTAGCCCAAGTGTATGGAAATTTTTCGTATATCTGCCAAATGTTGTATAGATAGAAAAAGTTCAACGATACTGTTGTGCAACATTTTTTGGGTATTGATGGAAACTTTATTCTCGTTTTTCAAATAATAGAATTAGTTTTCAAAAGTTTATGTTCATTCAAAATAGATTGTTGAATTACACTTCAACAATTCAAAGAATGAAGGAATTGCTTAATTGGAGGCATACGTATCCTGAATGAAATAGGGTTTTATTAATTATCCGTTTCCTCATTTCAATATCAGCTATTTATTTTGTTTTTGTGATTATTAGCAAATGAATCATTTTCTTTTCTCTGCCTTCTGGAGAATGGATGGTTTAGTCCTTGTGATATGAGAGGTAACACTTTGATGAGAACGTGAAGAGATTCCCTCACAAAACGTGTAATTTAGAAACAATATTCATTACAGAATCCACGAGAATCCACACCCCTAAAAAAACAAAAAAACAAACAAACAGCTCTCAGCATCTAGCACTTGTTCATGGTGGTTACTGTCCTCCAGAAATATTAGACAACCAGGGAAGAAACGTTTCTGAGCAACATTGAAACTTTGTTCTAAGACATATGTTCGGACTAATGTTTGTCGGGTTACTGTCCGGTTGGGGGCAGTTTGTCGTAGATGTGTCCTCGGACCACTTTCCAGATACATTGATAGTTTGATATACCGATAAGTTTACCGCTGGACGTTTCCAAACTTGGAAATCTCTTTGAATCCAGCCTACGGAAATCTGCTTTGTTTTTATTTTATTTTATTTATTTAACGAATATTTACACAGGATATTCATGTCAGCTAAAATAGATAAAATCTGTTCTCAATTGGGTCCTGAGATACTGAGAGTTTTAGACAGCCTGGGTTGTAGGTTGGGATAATACAACTTGTGGCTTCAATTGAACAACAACGTCGAAAAAACAAGAAGCCGTGCTAAAATCGATGCGACGCTGTCAGAAAAACAAATATGAAAGTTTTTCATTCATTTATTTATTTACTTAGTTAAGGACCTGTTCAACGGTATAAAAAATCTTAATAAGCGTTTTTCGATTACCAAAATTATTATGTCTAATTAAGAACACCAATTAGGCCACTGATAAACGATTCCGTTTATATGAGACAATATTGTTGCGGTAGATTCTTTCCCGCCTCAGCAAGGCCAGTGTCCTGCTTGAGAGAAGTGAGATCCCGTCCCATCCGAGAGGTTTATAATTTTCATTTAATTAAAAAAAATTAAATATTTAGATCCGTCTCGTTTGCTTTTCCATATGAAAGATATAGTTATCCCGTTTTTGGTCCCTGTGCTAGCAAACGTTCCCTACACCCTTCCATGTAAATAGCCATATAATTTGTCCTGAATATTGTCTCAATTTCTTGGGGTCAACCACGTTAGAATATCAAGGATTAGATCCCATTCATACAAATGGTTGAGTTGAGGGTAAATGGATGGTCAGATTGATAACAATCTTGTGTTAGTTTCGCATTATTTCTTGTATTAATATTTGAGCACGTATTTCCAAAGGACAAACATGCTAAATTCGTTATCGGATTTTTTTCTTACCGTTTAACTGGGCCTTTATCATAATTGTTTTATTTATTTATTTAAAACATATTTATACAGGGTGGCCTCTTCAACTTATAAAATAAATTGCTTTCAACGAGGGCCATGTACTGAATAATAAAAATAAATAATAATAATACAAAATAAAGCAAAAATTATTAGTCATTGAAATCAGCAAAAAATGCATATAAAACAATAAAATCTAAGGTGTAATGCGAATGTAGTGGTAGAGAAAAAACACTATAGGGTTAAAATGGTAAAAATGGTATACAACTGTTCTATAAAATTTAGTGATTTAGTGATACGATTCTAGTAATGATAGAGTGATTGAGGAAAATACTGAACAAAAGGAAAAATGTATAAAATATAATAAAAATAAAAATCTAAATCAAAACCTAAGGATAAAAACATTTAACTAAAACTTTAAATTTTTCAAAAAAGTTTTGTTTGTTTGAAGACTAAATATTAATTTGAAAATAAAAGTCAACCCAGATAATCACTATGGCAATTAATTCGAATTTTATGATTCCAATTAACTTTCCATTGGTTTCCAACTTTCTATTTTTATGTATATACAGCACACTTCTTTATCGAAAATCAGTTGAAAAGAAGAGCCGAAAAGAAAAACATCAAAAAGGAAAAAATAAAATAAAATCGTTTTGAATTTTTAATGAGTATTTGTTTACTATTTGAAGAGTTTCGTTTAAAAAAACTAAAATAAAGGAAGCTGGACAAATAGTGGTAGGACAAGAGTGTTGGTCACGAATAACGAAAGATTCGAGATTCCAGTTGTCTCACTTTTGTTCTTCGAGAATAAATGTAAGTTTTGAATATATTGTTGTTGTTGTTTTTGTGTGTTTTTGTGTGTTTTTAGTTTTAATTTTTTTTTTTTTTCATTTTTACTTCTTGTTCTCCCTTCACAATTTTGAATTTCAATTTTTTCTTCAAGAATCCTTAGGATGTTAAGGTCATGATAACAATTTAAAGGTTAATTCAACAACATAACACATAAGGATTCCTCTGAATGAACAAAACAGTATAATCTTATTAAAATTTATCTCAACTTTAAAAAAAGAAAATGAACTAAAAAAAAAAAAAAACAATTATCAGTCAGGTTATGCCTCATTCTTTCAAATGATTTTTTATAAACTTTTCGCTCTTAATTTATAATGAGGAGGGATTTATTTCCATCTTCATGTTTGTATCAAATCAACATTAAAAAAACTTTTCTCTTTAAAGGCAGCAGAGATCGTCTGATAATTCTGAAAAATTGTCGCATTTTTTATAATCACCTTCTTGGGCGTATTTTTTACTCTGCCATAATAATGCAGCATGATCGTCATTGAGCAATTTGTGGGCTGTTCGACGTGTCCATAGTCACACGATCAATTACACACCCTTCTTATGCCATCTTGTTTACTCCGCTAAAAAAACATATACTCTAAGTATTTTATGCGCTCAATATGCTCAAATTTGAAGGACAAATAAAGAATCATACGGAGGTTCCATCCACCCAACTTTATATGGGCTTTTGACTAATAGTTGGGATTTAATCGCCGCCTAAGGAACTTCTATAGCATACAGGTTTTGCTGATATTTTCTAAAAAAACTTTATCTCGTTTTTTTTTCAGATTTTCTGGATGGAAGCCAATTCATTGATAATGTGGTTAGTTCTTGATGGAAAGGAAGTATTGTCAATAAAATGTCTGATCTTATTATTGTTAATAGGTAGTTAATTAACCACTGATTTTATTGCTTAATTATAGTTGTTTGTGAACAAAAAACGAACTTTGAAGTTTTGTTATGTTTACATATTTGTTGGAATCACGTAAATAAAAACCGTTCTTTCTCTGTTTGTATTGGAATGACGTCAGAAAAATGACCATATGCGAAAGAGAAATTTTAAATAACAATTTGGAAAGAATAGACTCTTTGTTCCGACATCTTCTAGCCATGCCGAACTTCCCAGGGTCTGGTTAAGCGAGAGAATACTAAGGCGTTGTTGCATCTATACAAGAATCACTGTTATCGCTAACCAGTTAACAGAAAAATATGATTTTTAAGTGTCTGTCTTTGAGGATTGCTAAACAAAGATAGATAGAACCAAGAAAGGTTCTGTATAATTGCACGGAACAACTAGAAATATAAAAGAACACATTTTTATGACCTTCGTTGCACTAAACTGCGTTTATGCATCGAATATTGCTACCAAAAATTGATTCTTGATCCTTTTTTTAAATTTCTCTCTATGTTGTTTTGATTTGAAAACGATTTGATTACTTATTACAACCAATAAGAATTCATTATTTACTATCATGTGATCAAAGTGACTGCAAAATAAAGTGTCCAGACCAGGGAATTATCTAATGTTACTTCCATCCTATTTTGCAGACTATCCTATTTTACAGACTGTCTGTAACTGTAGAAGAATGAATGAATGAACTTCTTTTCCTTAATGGCCTGTTTCCGTAGTATTTTGTGGTCGACCACCGCTTCCCTTCTGTAATTTCAAGGGTAGCTTATAACAATAATGGTTTATTTAAAACAAAATACCAGATAATGATAGGCTGTTTATTTGTTCTTGGATGTAACTTCCTTCCCAGGGCTAGTGTCAAAAAAACAAGAAGCCCTGAGAACGAAAACAAAATGTCTGGTCCCTTTGTGCTTATTCGAATTAGCAGATTTAAACTGTAGAAACTGTATTCCTATAGAAGTACTTTGTTGTTTGTTTATAGGAAGTCATCTGTGTGTCAACAGCGAATTTCATTGTCTGTCCTTCGATTCGCAAACCTGCAGAAAATCTAGCAATGGGTGCTACAAAGCAGTTAGGTGTTCGAAAGGCGTAAATACATGTTTTTCAGCCTATCATTATTATAATGGTAGCGCAAAGGCGGTGATGGGCGGCTGTTATAATTCGCTTTCAATAGTGGAAAATTGCGAAGCGAAGAAATGTCCACAAACACTGACTAATATCACGACGAAAAAATTTCATTTTTGCTGTTGCTATGGAAACCTCTGCAATGGAAACTCTACATCTTCAGGTAAGAATATCACTTACATTTCAATACTTTTCAATATTTTAATTTTAAGAATTTCAAAAAAAAAAAAAAAATTTGAAAAAAAAAATTATTTTGGGTCTCGTGAAAGATTTCAAATTTGATACAATTTGAAATATTTCTGAAATAAAAATTGAAGATCTATCTGAAAGAAATATTTCAATAGACCTTTCCGGAATTTCTGTTTAAACACCGTATTATGACTGTAATATCAAGTTTCGCCTCGTTTCTATGCATTTTATTGTTTTACTTATTCCATTACTTCAGTTATTATTCCTATTTCCCGAAAGAGTAATTAAAAGCAATAATGATGATGAAAACCAGGCGAAGCTTGATGACTCGGTCAGAAAAAAATAAAGGATTTAAATCGAAAATGGAATACTAAAGCACCCATGCAAACATTGAGTAAATTGAATGATTTCTTTTGGTGTTTAGGTGCAACCAACGCCACACGTTCTAACCACGTGACCATCTCTACCGCTGCAACCAACAAAAACTCGATAAAAATGAGTGGAACACATACTGAGCGAGTAAAAGAGGAAAGGACTGGGACCAACCTTACAAGTTGGTTGATTTTAACGGTCCCAACCTCATTAACTCTGTTCATGTTACTTGTGGCATTGTTACTGTACATGCGCTTGCGCATTTCGAAACAGCAGAGATCTCGCGAAAAACATCACGCGGAAATTGTGGCCGTTTAATAGAGAGGTAAAGATTGTTTGAAAAGGTTAGCATCTCAGAACGGCAAAGAGAAATTTCCAGTATACTGCAAGATCTGAACTTTGAAATGCTGAAAGTTAAAGATAACTAATAAACATTCATTGAGAGGTCACACCATCAGAAAACGGCGTTCCTTCTATATCACTACCAATATTGCTTGTGTGTTGCACTATTGCTGCAGATCGCATGTTGCCATTGAAGCTTGAGCAAATAAGAGATGCATACCAGCTGTTGCTGTATAAGGAACATAATGATCTACCAGTGATATCAGCAATGCTCCACTAACATGTTTGGATACAAAACTCCTAGTTATTCGTTGTAAGTTCAGATAATTTTGAAGCATCACAATAAACGACATGACAGAATGAGAACTTTGAAAGCGCTAATAATGTTTTCCATCAATTTGACAAATGAACTTGGAAATTGACGTGCCAACCGAAGTGATATTACATCCTCGCGTAACAGCCCAGTAGACAAAATCTTCAAAAGGTCTCTGTAGAGGAGTGTTTTTTTATTGAAACAGAAGGCGATATTGCTTGCCATTCCTATAGAAAACACCTCCTCATACACTTTTTGAAGATTATGCCCACTAGGAGAGATTTAATGATCCATTCTCTATCAACATAAACACTTAAGAATCATTTGTTTTGGGAGGTCCCTGTAACTGGTGATTGATGTTGGGAATACAACTGTTTTCGTTGATGAACGTTAAGGTTCTTGTTACATTGGGAGATATAATTCAACAGCTACACGGAAACGCATGTCATGACATAAAATAAAGAGCTGTCACCATTTGAACTAAAATAAAGATAAATTGCGATTAAACCATAGACTATATTCAACTGAACTGCAAGTTTCATCTGAAAAATAGGCCTTCGTATAATTCAGTTATGTTATAATATTATCATTCAATTACCACAATGCACCACCGCACAACTAATACACTGCATTATGGGAGCAGTCCATTTGATCATCAATATAATCACGGTGAAGTAACGCTAAAGTTAGCAACCGATATCATTATGAAGCTTGTTGATAAACATATTGAGTATGGAATTCCTTACTTGTAATTCTTGTAAGTATTCCTCATTTGAAGAAGAAAAGTATTTCTGTGGGGATTTATTTTGTGGTTTGTTTTGTCGAGAAGAAGGGTGAAAATGGAGTGTCTTTCTGAAGCCTGTTGATTTGAGTTACTCACTCGTTACTTACTTAATTGTCTCACTCGTTCTTTTGAGAGGAAAATTCCATAAGTTTTTTGGTTAAAGAAGAGAAAGTTTATAGCATTAATACTTACTTGTCTGTTCAAAAAATAGTACAATATATAGTGGATATACGGAAAAGATATAGTGACACCCTCTCCCCTTGTATGCAACTGTAACATCCCCTCCTCGCATGTACTTAATGGATGGCCCCCTACTCTTCTAAAATAAAGATTGTTTTACGGAAAAACTCTAAAAAAGACCAAACACAATCTCAAAAATGAGATCTTTTAAAGTTAAAAAAACTCCACCGACAGTGAATAGTACGCATGAAAGGCAATATCAAGCTTTATAGCCCTCTATTCGTATGGTTCATGACGCCACAGCCATAGTCGAGGTTTTCCCAGATCGGCTAAATTGTTTGTAAGCCATTAATAACTCCATCTGAGCTAACATGTTCGTCGTCATAACTGTGATTACCTGTGCTGTCCGTTTTATTTTCATCATGTTATCACTACCGCAATCAGTTTCAGTCGCTTTTTTGGTCGCTTTTAACTCACTAAATATTGATTTGAAATTTTTATTTCAACAAAATTGCTGCAACGAGAGTACGAGATAATTATAGTTGGTATTGCGTAAAATCTCATTTAGTTTCAGAAAAATTTGCTCAAAACTTCTAGAAACGCTTATATCCGAGAAAAACGTCAAAACCGACTGCTAATGACCACGTTCACCGGCGAACCGAAGGGGTTGTTGCAAAACGTATTTTGATCATTCTTTCGCAACAAACATAGATGATGACCGTTTTTACTTTTAAGTTAGATCACTATGCGCATAAGAAAATGAAATGAAATCGCAATCTCGGGCTTTACTTTGACGTCAGTCAATATTCTCCGGTAAATCCCTCATAACCAGTTCATATAACCAGTTCATATAAAGTGGATGTTAACTGACTAAACTGTTAATTAGCCTCTATAAATGGCCCTTATTTGGTTGGTCCTAATAAGGCCAAGACAAAAATCGTTATTTAGCCAATTGGGAGCATATTTTGGCCAATCGTCAACTTTGTTTACAAAACATCGTAACTAGAGAGTTCCAAAAAGGTGCTGGCACCCTTCAAAAATAAGTTTATTTACTTTTCTAAAAAGTGCACCGCCATAAACTGTCATAGTACCATTCTGATTTACAGAATGTCTTTTTTATAGCTGTAGGTCGATATAATAAGCCTGGCTGGTCAAGATCTTATTTCAGATGCTTCGGTTAAAATGTTTTGCGATGACAGAAAAGGAAGGGAAAAGAAACTTAATTTTCTATTTTACTTTACGTTTTACCTTCCTTGCAAATTTTTTTAGCCCCTAATCGACCGGCCCTAACTTAACCAAGAGCAGAAAATGTGGCCAATAAGGGCCAACCAAATATTTTTCAATAGGGTAAAATTATTTTCATTTCGCACAATTTGGTTAATTGGACCTCATTTTCAAGGTCAATGAATCTATACTGAATTGGAATTTCAAGTCAATACCATGCTTTTCGGTTGATTTTGGTGGAATCTTATAGAAACAATAAAGTTCTCATCGAAAACTAGTGATCCAGTGGCCACACAACGTTGTAACAACGTTGGATATTAGTTGTTGCGTCGCCACGTCGGCGACTTAAGTACAACATTGTCACAACGTAATTTTATCGACATTATAATAACCGATGTGATCACAACGCTGCAGCAACGTAGAACATGTAACGTTGGGACAACTAACATCAATACAACGTTGTTATAACGTCTCATAAACAACGTTAAACCACATATTAAAAAATAACGTTATCACAACGTTGTTCAGGTGATGTTGCAGCAACGTTAGGCGTACAACGTTAATCTGACGTTGTTGGAATGACGTTAAAACAACAAACCAAAATACAACGTTATTACAACGTTATTGCAACAACCTCTCAAAAACGTTGGCTTCAATACGTGATTACAACGTTGCCGGGATAACGTTAAAACAAAATATCAAAATATCACAACGTTGTTCACATAATGTTGCTACAACGCTAAGCGTACGAAGTCATGCTGACGCTGATGAACGATGATAAAATATATATCATGGTAAAATATATATCATTATCTATACCATTATTTTTTTCGGATTCTGTGAATCTTCAGTCCCTTTTCCCAGCGGGCACATGGCGTTATAATAATGTCATATTTTGGTCATGACGTCCATATAACCAGATGAACACGTCATGGATATGACGATCAAATGACGTTATCAATATTACGTCAGTACAACGTTATATAGACGTCTTATTCTGACGTCATATGATTACGTCAAATAAACGTCCTGAAGACGTCTTTTTTTCCAGAATCATTAAGGCATTTTTTGATATCCTTTAAAGAGCCCGGATAGCCGCGGCAAAAATCTAAGCTTTCAGAATTTAGGCGTTTTATAGAAGACTTTGGTAAAACTCGAGTAACAGACTTTTTCAGAAGTATTAATGTACGTCGTAACATTCAGGATAATTTCAATAACTAACTGAATGTAACGTGTATTTTACGTCATTTTTCACCTTAGTGGTAATCTCTCAATTTATACTTATTAATTGTCACAACGTCAGCAAATAACGTTGCACAAACGTTACGAAAATACCGTCTTAATGTATTACGTTTACAACCTCGCGACAACGTTGGGACAACGTAGGCAACAACGTTTTTTTTGCACACTGGGGACGCATCTTGTTGGCTGGAATGCATTGAAGAATGAATTCATGGGAAGATATTTAAAGCATTTGGTGTTTTGATGTAAAAGTTGACGAATTATTGCATCTCCTTCTTCTTTGCAAGAATTTAACTTTGCAGCCACAACTGTTTTTAGAGTGCCACCAAAACTTATAATAGTTCCTAACCAATGTCGAGAGCTGAAACTTGGCAGGTGTGACCAATGTCACTTGTTTTTTTACCTTAACGTAAATCGTTTGAACACGCTCATCTGTGATGTCACGATTTGGGTAAATTTTCTACTTGGAATGGAAACGAGCCTTAACAGTTCCAACATCACGACTATATGGTTCCATGACTGTTGAAGAAGAACGAACTTGATCGAAAAAGCTTCTTTAAAGAGCGCTTTTCACGGAAGCTATGAAAGTTATGCGGAGCAAAAGCAATAAATTCTTATGGTTTCACATGCAAGCAGTATAAATCATTCACTATAAACATCTGAAATTGATAATGAAACAAAATAATATCCAAGCGGCATGTTTAAGCATTGTTGTGTTTGTCATTACCCCCATTTTTGCAGACGTAATTGGACTGATGATTGCATAAGGGGTAAAAAAAATCCAATATCGCCTAAAGAGAGCTTCTTCTATTTTAATGGAAAGACTAATTTAATATCGTCTAGAGAGAGCATTTATATATCCTTGCAGCTTATCTGGCATCTTTATATTTTATTGGAACTCTATCGCTTAAGATATGACAGATTATATTAGATATCTGAACATGGCGCTTAGATATCTTTACATGGCGCTGCGTAACCTACAATACACCAGTGGCATCAAACACATGCACTGACACAAAAAGAGAAACAAATCTCATTTCTAACAACCTAGTTGACTGCAGGAGAGGAGTACACACTCACGCATTCTTCGATCGAAATCCCTCAAGGTAGACACTCTTGCTACGTTAACTGTTGTTATCATCTGCATAGCTTTAGAGGACTATAATCGTTACCTCCCAAATACATCCACAATCAGCCAGCCAGTATCTCACCTGCCTAGCCAATCTCGCCTCACACGTTATTTATCCGTGGTAACACCGCCATCTTGAAAACAAACTCTCCGCTACCCTGAACCCTAACCGACGAAGTACCTCAAACTGCCCCCAACTATTTTGAACCCGCCCATCACAAAGACGCCCAGCGACCAAAACGACCAAAACACTCCAGGGGCTACTGACACCATGACCATGATTTTCTACATGAAACAACAACAACAAGCAATGCAAGAGAACACCACCAAACTCATGTCCAAACTCCTACCATCCGCCACTGGACCGCCCACCACTAATCCCTCAAACCAAAAACCACCGTACGAAACCGGAACGCCCATCTGATGTTCGCAACGAGCTACAATCCGCATGCAATGCTGCCGTAAACGAGATGCTTTTTAACTTTGTTGGGCCCGCCGCACTCAACAACGCTGACGAAGCATAACTGCTTCAACACATCAAGGCTGTTGCCGTCAAAACAGTACATCCAGAAGTATACCGACAGCAATTCTTTGCAACTCGTCAGACCGATGGAGAAACTATAGCACATTTCATCTCAAGTCTGAAGTCTCAAGCAATACTCTGCGACTTCATACGGCAGTGTGACTGTACGGATAATCATGGATACATATGGATAATTGCAGAACAACCTACTCGGAAGACGTTATTAAATGACAACTAATTGCTGGCCTACGTGACGCAAACTATCAAACCAGAATCCTCAGTGAAGTTGCCAACCTCAAAACCTTATCCCAGATCACAGAAAGACTTTTAACGCTTGAATCAACCGCCAAAGCCACTTCACACTTCCGACCCACAGTGGAAGTAGTCGAAAGCAATATAACTCCAATCAAATCGGATTACCAAAAACATAAGCTTACACCCTGACCCATTGGGCTACAATTGGACAACAAAAATGCCGAGGTTGCAGACGGGACCGACACCCAAAAGGACGCAAACAATGCCCCGCACAAAGCAAAAAATGTGTTAGTTGTGGGAAGCTCAACCACTTCTCAGCCGTATGCTTGAGCAGCAAGAGCAAAACGAATGCAATCACTAGAGACGACAAAAAAGACGACATCTCGTTTATATCCATTGTCAGCTCAAGTCAACTGTTGTGAATAGATGGACTCCCCTCACGTAACATGGTTACCTCGCTCCCGGAAAACCTGCACATCCTCTAAAAAACAAAACAGCATCCCAACAAATTGGACGCGATACTCCAGAAAACTCCAATTAAGCAACGTTCACCGCTATCTCAGATTCCGGGAAGACATGTACAACAGGAGTAGAAATCTTCGCAAAGCTGGGATATACCGAGCGTACCTTGATTCGTACACACCACCGATTGCGAGCCGTCAACAACAAAAACCTGACAGTCATGGACGCCATCATTTATCGATCGGCACCTCTTCCACCACTGACATAATCTACATATGTCAACAGGTCAAAGGCCTGTATCTGTCACAAACTGCGATGAAATATGTAAACATCATAACCAACGATTTTCCGACCGGCCATAAAAACACCTCCATGACCGCAGCAACATTGGATAACCTCCCAGATACACCGAATGCCAACATTGCCCCATGTGGTTGTCCAACACGATTACCTTGCCCATCGTTACCAACCCAGCTACCCTTGCACGCGACACATGAAAATCGACAAGCCCTCGAACAATGAATAAAAGATTATTTTGCATCAAGCGCTTTCAACGTATGCCCCCACCAAGAACTACAACAAATGACTGGAGAGCCTCTCAGCATATCGTTTCTGCCAGACCACTTGCCAATTGCATTACATAAGCCAATCCCAGTTCCCCATTACTGGAAGGAAAACGTAAAGGCACAACTGGACGTCGATATGAAGCTAAAAATAATCGAACCAGTACCACCCGGCACGCCCACAAGTGGTGCTCCAGGATGGTGACCGTTCCCAAGAAGGACGGTTCTCCGAGGCGTACGGTTGACCTTCAACACCTGAACGCTGCCACTAGACAAGAGACGCGTCATATACCGTCACCTTTCCATATTGTTAGCACTGTGCCACCAGGCAGAAGAAAATCAGTCCTTGATGCATGGAACGGATATCATAGCGTACCACTGTCACCTGAAGCACGTTACGCCACGACATTTATCACCGAATGGGGGAGATTCTGTTATCTCAAGGCTCCACAAGGATTTCACGCATCTGATGATGGTTACACAAAGCGATTCGCCAGTTTTGACATTACAATGGACGGTTACAGTCGAACGGCCAAACTGCTTAAAGTCATCGAAGAATTCCAGTCTCCACGAAACATCACTGGTGTAAGGTCCTGGTTCGGCCTAATCAACCAAACTTCATATGCATTCGCACAAACGTCAGTGATGGCTTTCTTTCGAAAACTTTTGAAGCACGATAACAAGTTTTACTGGGATGACGTGCTTCAAAAATTGTTTCAAGAGTCCAAAAAGGAAATTCTAAAGAGCATCGGCGAAGGTGTTCCAAACCAACAGGCCAACTTGTCTAACCACCGACTGGAGCAAAACCGGAATGGGGTGCCCAAATCTCATTGTCGCCGTTGACCACAAACCGCTGACACGCATTTTTAACCACAGTCCACTAGACGAAATTAAGAACCCCATTACCCCAAAACTCACCCCGGTAGCCGATACACCATCGGTTGCAATACCCGTCAACCCCGCCGAACAACAAGAGACCCTGGATGAGTTTATAACAGTAGAACCTACTAGGAGGTCTACTAGACAAAACCGTCAACCTCCTCGTTACAAGGACTACGTCATGTCATAATTATCTTTTTGTTAAAAAAACAAACAAAAAAAATCAAAAACAAAAACAAGAAATAACAACAATAAGAGCTGTATATATCCTCGCAGCTGATCTGTCATCTTTATATTTTATTGGAACTCTATCGATTAGTATATGACAGATTATATTTGGTATCTGAAGAAGAGAGTTACGTTCTTTGATCCCTGGTAAAACCTATCTTTACAAGAGCTTCTATTTTAATGGAAAGAGTAATTCATACGATAGGAACATTTTCATTTTTATTAAAGCTTGGATTACAATTTTTACGTTGTTTAAAGTTCTTGTGATAGCTCCCCCTAATCCTATTACAAATACATTTACCCCAGTTTTCTTGCGACTTACTTGACGTGCTTGTTTCTAAGTAATGGTTCAATCCATATCGTCCGAAAGAACGAAATTACATACTACTTCAGCAGTGGCGGATCGAGAAGCAATTTTACTGGTGTAAAAATTATGGAGAAAAGTGTTTTCTAAAGGATAATTGCAATTTAATTGCCAATTTTCTTTTAGAAAGTTCTCCTCCAAATTGGCTTTTAATCAGCAGTTAAATTTCTGCTCGACTCGCCGCTGTTCAGCAATATATATATTATCACTTATAACTTTCACTTTGTTACCCCCTGCTCACATTCCAGCACAAGTTTGTTGCAGATAATTATCTTGCGTAAGGGGGTCGGTTTAGTGATTATGCAGAGTTTGTATGCATAGATACGACCACTTGAAAGTTTTTCTTAATGCGAATCCCCGGGATAAAAATTATTTCATTATTGGGGACGCAGGTTAATAAAACAACAGAAGACCGAGTTGAAAAAGAACACTACGATAGTGTTTTAAAAGGGTATTAGTTCAGCAAACAAACAAACAAATATGTCCGCCGGACTTACTTGCCATCCGCTACTGTAATTACTAAACAATGTCTACTACAATGGTATCTTTAACCGAAGCTGTAGTTTTTCCTTCTTGTTACGGCAGCAGCGAAAGCGAATATCGTATTAAAACACCCTTGGACTACTACTCCTTCTCCGGCCGAAATGGCATTTAGCCCACGCTTTAGACTCTGCGAAATTCCCTTTACGAAACTATATAAATTGTATGAACGAACGCAGGCTAGGAATTTTCAAAAGCTTATCAAAACATTCAGTAAGTATTTTGGTATTTACCAGTTATTCACGAAAAAAATGGATCTTATTCCCATGAAATACAAAAAGGAAGATTTCAATTATTTCTAATGCGAAGCATATCATTTGAAATTAAGTATTATTTTGTTACCGAGGCATTCATTCGGCTCACCTACAGTTCATAATGAGAAGCTTCATAAGAAGGAGTTCTTACTGTAACTCTATTAAGCGACCTTATTATAATTATTCTTGTTGGTTATTTGAACGTTTTTGTTTACTTTGTTTGAAAAAGTTTAAAACCCAGTATTATTTTTTTCGATGAAGACTGTTTTGTTTTTTTTCGTTTTTTTTCTTTTCGCTCTTATAAATTTTTTTTTTTTAAAAGATATTTTAAAATAAGATAAGTATCCATGGTTACAGCACACACATGTATATTTCTTTTGTTTTAAGCAATGCTGTTTCTTTATTAAACCTCGTTTACACTTAACAAAGTTTAAAACTCGGACGAATTTTTTTGCATCTCTTTCGGTGAGCCGGGCTGAAATTTTCTCATGTGATGGGTTGAAAATAACTCAGCCCGCCTAACTGAGCTAGCGCACCTAACTAAGTTAGCGCGCCTCATATGATCAGCCCCTTAGTTTTGAAATCCTTTTAGGTGTGAATCATGAAACTAGTTCATCATTTATGACAAATTGGGTTATTCATGCAACCTCAAACCCAGTTTTTTTATGGACTGACGACGGTAGAGAAGCTGGGTTCGAGGTTGGCTTTCTTTAAAGGATTTCTATAAAATCGTTTTGCACCATATGGTTCTTGTTTTGTGTTAGTGTCCAGTTTCAGAGGCGAATCTAGAACCTAGGCTAAATTTATGGAGGAGGGTGAGGCTATTAAGAGTAGAAAAGAAAAACGTGAAAATTTTTTAATCAACAAAAAAAAGTTTTGACAGAAAATTCTCGACACTGTACTCCACCACTGCCTGACGCCAGATCCGCCGCAGAGTTTAATTTATGTTTTTTTTGTTCTTGCGCAGAGGCGTATAGGGATAAGTCAAAACTAACCTAATCCAATTCAGGTTAACCTAGAACCCTAATCGACACTTAAAACTGAAAAGAAATATCATAATATCAAACTTTTTTTGGACTGACTCTGAATACATCTATGTTGTGTGTATGGTTTCAAAACCAGATTCCAAATTTATTCGTTTTTTTTTTCCTTTTTCTCTCTCGATCAGTTTCATTCACATTGCAGGAGTTTTGGCAGTATGGAACAATACACCTTTCATACAACTTTCAAACCGAGGCAGAGTAGGATAGTTTGACAAAATGTTGGCTTTTAAACTTAAATTTGTTGTATACATGCATATGATGTTATTCGCACCATAGATTATAATTGTCAGATGAATTATGAAGTTATCTTAAAATTTCTTCCATCCTTTTGTCCTAACCAACCATGACTTCCTGATGACGGGGACGTCCAACGATTGAGGGGAAGACTTTGCACATAATGTCATCTTACTAGGAGTCAAGGATGCACTTCCCACGAGTATTTAAAAAAGTCGAAATTGTGTATTTAAGTGAATCGTGTTCTTATGACAGTACTTATCTGTTTTCTAATGTAAATCCAATCTTTGTGTGAATAGATTTCGTTTCGTTTTGTACTTTTTTATTTCGTCATTTTAACCCTTTAAAGCAGTGCTTCTGCTGTCAATTCCAGGTCAAAATCCCCAGTCAACAAAAATTCAGAAATGTTTCTTTTTCAGGTCGCTGGATTGATAGACGGCGTCGTACGAACCTCGTATTTCTCTTATATCAAAAGGCTTAAATCTATTTATCCTTCCTGCTTTATTTTGATAACAATCTTTTGAGTTGTAAATTCTTTTTTACTTAATTCACTAAAGCTAATGATCTATTAAGTAATGAATATGGATAATATTTTTAATATTGTTAAGTGGAACGTGTTTATCTACCAGTTTACATCTTCTACGATTACCTCTAAAACTATTTGAAAGAACGAGACATTACCTGATCCCAGTCTCAATGACCAAAACAAGTTTTACATCAGAAATATCGGTTTAAAAGTAGAAGTATGGTATAACGATGTGTCAGTTTTCAATACCGGTGCAAAAACAAACCAATGTTTAAAGAAACTGACCAATATCGAGAGGGTAGCGAATTAGTAGAATTTTAAAGCTGAACTCGCATACAGAAACTTATTTTTCCTAGTTCATAGAATTTTTAAGTATTATTTCTAAGAGAACGTTGTTAACAAAACAAACAGGAACTTTTGTCTTTTCTTCAGGTTCAAGTTATAAGTGCTGTCAAATGTTTGTTAATTAAAAAGTTTATAACCGTGTTAACTAAAAATCAAAAAAACTGTACGAAAACAAACAAGAAAGTCATTATAACCTCCAGAGAACCAAATAGATGGAAAATGATATTGACGTGTTAGCGGCGGACACCCAGGAAAACGAAAATTGTTATTACAATTTCAGTCTGTGTCACCAATGGGCTTATCTGCACGTTTTTCTTCTATAAAGATTCCACAAATTTTGACATACCCTCTAGATCCGCATCTGTATAGAAATTTTTAAAATACCTAAAAAGAGATGAAGCCACGTCACAGAGTAAAGAACACCAACAGTTGCAAACAATCCGTCACTTAGTCGGTTATATCCAAGTACCGAGACCCTTCAAAATAATCTAATTAATATCTTCAAAAAGCGCCTCGTTTTATCTTTCTAAAGGCAGTAACGAAAAGTACTGCAATGAGGTTATTCGATACACTCCGTGTTTTCGGTTAATGGCTTTTCATTTTTTATTATTTTCTTTAAAAAAAACAGAATGCAGACTATAATAAAAAAATTAAAAAGCATTATCGGAAACTACAGGGTTACCAAACAATTTATACTACAAGAAATACTACATGTAAAGTTAAGGAGATTTTCTCTTTTGTGACAGCAATTATTTTGAAAAGCTCGAACCCATTCAACGGCAGTCATGAAATCTGTTACAACGACATTTATCGTTATCTTCCACACGAATGAGTCTTCCTGACGTAGACATCGATCATGTCGCTTTTCCCATCCCAATATTGTTTATTCAACAATTTCTTAACAACCATATTTGTGATGGTTAAGTGTTTATTTACGTTTACACAACAAGAAATACATGTTTTGACGAATTTTTCTAATCTTTTCAACGAGCTTTTCCTAATATGGTTACGTAAGAAAGCTGTGGTTACACAATATTCTCCTCCGGGGAGGTTTTGCAACGAAGTATTTTCTGTCCTGCATGTGTGATGGTTCTCTCCTGTTAGTTATGCTTAGTTATCTTATGATCCAAGGAAAGACATTCTAAAAAACCTTTAATAGATCAATAAACGAGAAAGTTCCTTCTTTTTTGGGAAGATTGTCCACCAGGTTTTGCCACTCCTTTGAAAAATATGGAAGCTATAGGATGGAGAGCTTTGAACCGTTAGTTGACAGCTAAAATGAAAGACGTCACATTATATGCTATTCGAATTCTTAATGAAACGAATAATGATCATTAACATAAGGCCCCGTAACACATTGTACAACTTAATGATTTAAGAATATAAGTGTTAATTTGATATTCAGTGAATTCAGTGGCAGTTATTCAAACTCTTTAGCAAACTTTTATTTTGATATTCAATCTTTCTGTTTCGTTCATTAAATACATTCGTAATCAGACCTCTGTATAACAATTTTTAGGTTGCAAATTTCCTTCGTAATGTAAATGACACTTTAATTAAATTGACATTCTTTTAATGTGTTATTATTATTTTTTGTAATCTGAGGGTAGTGTCTTTCGTTTGTTATTTCAAGAGATGAATTAAATACTACCTTATAAAGAGATAAGGAAACCCTAGCCAATACGAAATGAACAAGATAACCTACCATTCACCTTATATGGGCATACAATAGAAAACAAATTGGAGAGATCTTTTCTTTAAAAGATGGGTTGGTTGGCTGTTCAAATCACTTACGATTGAGTTCAACTGACGAACACACATCAACAACACTTCAACTTTTTAGATTTTCTTGAAATTCTAAACACAACTCTATACCAAAATGGCCGATGATGATGTTGCTGCTTTAGTTGTTGATAATGGATCTGGTATGTGCAAAGCTGGATTCGCTGGAGATGATGCTCCAAGAGCTGTCTTCCCCTCGATCGTTGGACGTCCCCGTCATCAGGGAGTCATGGTTGGTATGGGACAGAAGGATTCGTACGTCGGAGATGAAGCTCAAAGCAAACGTGGTATCCTCACTTTGAAATACCCAATTGAACACGGTATCGTCACCAACTGGGATGATATGGAAAAGGTGTGTATATATTTCGCTTGTAAACTAATTTTTCATGGCTTTCTCTTTAACATGGGCGTTGTCTGGGCAAACGTTCGATATATTATCATTTAAGAAATTCCAAGTTAACCAATAGACTTGGAGCAATTCTTTTTGAAAGGATGATATTTTTATAACGATGTCAGTGGACAAGGATTTTATAAGAATTCGTAAAGTTTTTTTTGAGAGATTGTCTTTTCGTTGCATTTTCAAGATGGCGGTTGTTTCGTTTTGTTTGAATTTTTTTATTTCCTTTTTTTTTTGAGTAAGAAAGTAAAATTCTCTCCACGATTTCTAACATGTTTGAATTCCTTTTTTTAGATCTGGCATCACACTTTCTACAATGAACTTCGTGTCGCACCAGAAGAACATCCAGTTTTACTTACCGAAGCTCCTTTGAATCCAAAAGCCAACAGAGAAAAAATGACACAAGTAAGTATATCTAAATGAACTAGAGCTATTCTGAATTCAAGTTTGAACTCTTATAAGTTTTTAATGCTCACTTTTAATGATTTCTAATTTCTAAATTTTTTAAATTTTTTCAGATCATGTTCGAAACATTCAACTCGCCTGCCATGTACGTCGCTATCCAAGCCGTCCTCTCATTGTATGCTTCTGGTCGTACCACTGGTATCGTCCTTGATTCTGGAGATGGTGTTTCTCACACTGTCCCAATCTACGAAGGTTACGCCCTTCCCCACGCCATCATCCGTTTGGATTTGGCTGGGCGTGATTTGACCGACTACTTGATGAAAATCTTAACCGAACGTGGTTACTCATTCACCACTACCGCTGAACGTGAAATTGTTCGTGACATCAAAGAAAAGCTTTGCTATGTTGCCCTCGACTTCGAACAAGAAATGCAGACCGCTGCCAGCAGCTCAAGCTTAGAAAAATCTTACGAATTACCTGATGGACAAGTCATCACCATTGGCAACGAAAGATTCCGATGCCCCGAAACCCTTTTCCAACCCGCCTTCATTGGTATGGAATCTGCTGGTATCCACGAAACCACCTACAACTCCATCATGAAATGTGATGTTGACATCCGTAAAGATTTGTACGCCAACACCGTCTTGTCTGGTGGTACGACTATGTTCCCTGGTATTGCTGACCGTATGCAGAAAGAAATCTCTGCCCTCGCTCCACCAACCATGAAGATCAAGATCATTGCTCCACCAGAGCGAAAATACTCCGTCTGGATTGGAGGATCCATCTTGGCCTCACTCTCCACCTTCCAACAGATGTGGATTTCCAAACAAGAATACGATGAATCCGGTCCATCAATCGTTCACAGAAAATGCTTCTAAATCACTATCATTCGCAACATCTCGTGTGGCCATTGGTCAATTCTTAATTTATTTATAGTGTTTCGGCTCTAGAATTCATCGCATGTTTACTTTTTTTTACAGATTACAGATTTCTCTTCGTTTCCTTTGTAAATTTAATTTAATGTAAATACACATTAAATAAAAACAAACCTATTATTTCTCATGAAAATTACCCCATTTCGTGGCCTCATTACCTGCCTTAAAAATTGCGTACAGGTATCTCTGCAGTCAAAAGTGAAGTTCAACAAGGCTACCAATCTTATTTCACTACCCAGGTAATAAAACAGGATTTAGGCAATGCTACATAAAGGAAGAACAAAGTAATTGCATATAGCCTGTAGAAGTAAGCCTAATTTGAAAAAAGTCTGAGTGAACTGGGATTGCTATTTTTAAGGGAATGCGTTGTTTTGAACAATGACTAAGTTTAATGCACCTAATCTCGAGTTCGGTATATAATCCGATATTTTGTCAAGCCCCGCCTTGTTTTGATGCGTTACATTGTTTCAAAGTAACACATAATCGGTATATATCTCATCTCATCAAAACGAGGCGAGGGTTAACAAAATATTTGCATTATCAAATTAAATTCGAGAGAGATATATACAATCAAGGGCGGAAGGATCTTCTGAGTATCTTCCGTTGTTTCAAAATGGCTGCTAAATTGACCGAATATTCGGATTTCGGAACAACAAGTTGTCATTAATATTATCATCTGGGACCAGATTTTCTCTCCACGCCTGCAGTTGGATTAACCCTCTTAGTGAGATTTCGACTTTTTGCTGCTTGTTTAAACACTAAATGTTATGGTGGATAAGCGGGCTATCGGGAAAATGGACGGTCGTAATTTTCAAATAGGATTGTTCATAGTGGTTTTGGCTTATGAGATTTTGGTTTAAGGTTCAAAGAATGAAAAGTATTAATGAAAATGACTGATGCAGTAAAAGAACGAAGAAGAAAAAACTATAAACGAAAGCAAATAAAATTTGGTAACTATTTCAAAAGTGCTTCTGCTTCTACTGATTCTTTTATTGACGATACTGAAAAATTTTCACCTGTTTCATCAATATGTTTATTTTTGAGACCACGCAAACTTTGTTGTTTATGATGAGTTTTTGATATTGACAACGAGATCATCTCGGTAATCGGGCTAGCCCTTCCATAGTATATACGTGATTTTCAAGCACCCTAGCCAATATACGAAATGAACAAGATAACCTTCTTATATTCTCTAGCAATGAAAGACCATCTGTTCTGTAAATTACACATCCTGTTTTGTAAATACAAGCCGCGGGGCAAGTTTGAAAATACAGTAAGAAGAAGCGAAAGTTGATGGGGTCTTTTTTTCAAAATGTCAGAGAGTTGTACGATAAAAATGTTGTTTGATATGACTTTTTAAGCTTATGTTTACTATATTTCTGTCAAATAGAACCTACAAAATGTTTATGAGATTACGTTACGAAGTTTTTTAAGTCTGTTTTTAGGATGAATTATAATATAATGTATCTTAACTGCAGTGGTGTGTCCAGCTAAAAAATAGTTTTTTAGCTCTCTCTCTCTCTCCTCATATCTCGGAACAGCATGGCAGGATAGGATAGCTACAAGCCTCCACAAAATATATGAGAAAACCCCACTCCCCCAAACTCAATGTTGTATGAAGTGCTGCTAGGTCCCGAACTGTTTTTCTTCAGTCTAAAAACATTCTGCTAAGTTTTCACTTCAACCTTATTATAAACTTTGGATTGTTTTTCTCATTGTAATTCTCAAGGTCATATCTAAAACTACGGATGGGTTATTCTCACAAGTTTCGTGTTTCATGTAAGGACTGTCAATATGTCGCAGAAACATATACTTCTAAACGGTCTCATACTGTGCAGGGTCGAAAGAAGTTGAAATCAACGTACGCACTGTAACAGCTTTTCGAGAAATTGGAAAAGGTCATGATACACGCTGTAGAAACTTGTTTTCTATAGGTATTTCGGCTTTCCGATCTATCAATGAAGAATTGCAAGAAGCTTATGAAAAAGTTACTATCATCAGTATGAAAGATGCAGCAAGAGAATCATAAAAATGATTCTACCTGATGTTGATGCTACCTTCCATAATATATATGTGATTTTGAGATTCTGAAATCTTTTTATAAACGGCGCAAACTTCATTATAATAAAACGAGGCTTTTTGGCTGTGTTCTAACGTTATTGATGAGAAGTGACACCTAACTTAAGCAAAAGAAAACTCAGTTTAATATACAATGGAACACGGCTATAACACGAACAAACTAGCCCTAATCCTAATGGCCAACTATCACTTAAAACTTCTGTAAGGCGGAGAGCAAGTCAAAGAATAAAATGAAACGTCTCCCCCCTGCCTGGTCAAGTTCTGGTAAATGACGTCACAGCTTGCACTAAAGCCAAAAAATGTTATCAAAGCTAATTTTCTCATGAAATTGTGTCCAATAAAAAGCTTTCAGTTAGCAAAATGACATTTCTGTTACATTAGTATATTTCTTTATTGATAGTTATGGCAGCAAAGGTTATTGAGACCTGGATCCAAGCCAAATTAACCATGGCAACCAGCTTCTCCACATACTTATATTGCAATTTACCATGGCCATGGCAGCATTTATTCTGACCACAATGACGTCATGATTGAGTTTTGACAAAAAAACTTTAAATGACAATATTTGTGGAACGAAAAATGCTTTCGTGCAAATTTAAAAACTGCTTTTCATTATTTTTAAAGCTCTTCTTTTATATAAAAGAATAAAACCGATGCTTATTTATTTTGTGTTGAGTGACCTAATCACTTTTAAAAACCATCAAATCTTTGCTAAAGAACCTTCCTTTGGAGATTCTTTTAACCCTTTATTACCACAATGGAGAAAAATTCATATAATAGTGTATCCAAGGTTTACAAGCGTGCAAGAACAAATTGATCTTGATTATTGAATGATGATGTCATGTTATATAATGACTATTTTTCATTTGTCTTTCAGTTTCTCTCCCTCTCTCCTCTGTAGTGCCAATTTTAGACAATCAAACCTTTTGGTGAAAACTCTTATATACACATTTGAATGAACGAGACACATGTTTACACCGTTTAAGTTTTGATGGTCTCAAAATTGCCAGCAGATGAATTGTACGTTTGTTTGACTGATCGGCTTGGATCGGATTTTCTTCGCCGTCATCCAGTATATCGAAAAGGCAGTGAGCCCCGGAGACGAGGTTGAGTGATTCGCAAAGGGTTTTAATATCTCCAAAACCTATGACCTAGTTCTTGTATCTGTGTAATTGTTATGTATTGTCGGTATGAAGTTTGCACCCCAACCTCATTGCAAGATGGATAGTTTAGAAATAGGTTCCACAAAGATTATGAAAATAATGCAATTTCTTCGTTGTGCGTTCTGCAATATTTCCCAATTCTCAATCTCACAAACATTAGATTGCATACTGTATATACTAACACACTCTAACACACACCATAATCTCTAACTCAAATGCGGAAAAGAGGCGGTTGTAGGTTTTAAAAACGAGGATGATGGTTTCGTTTCCTAAAATACAGGTGAAACTCAGATTTGGGGACACTAGTACAGCATCCCCAAAAATCTGAAGAAACTTCAATGTTGTGTACACTGTAAAGTTCATATTAACAAGAAAACAGTGGAATGTTACTACTGTAAACGGTTGACACAAAGACAGAATTTCGAACAAAATTGTCTGGAATAGTGTTTTTTGCAATTTCTACCTCTTCACTCTTCAGAAACCACAAAAGAAACTTTGTTACTAAAATCTTGAATAAATTTACAAAAACAGTGGTCATTCCTTAGATTCTTAATAAAAAAATAAGTGTATAATAAAACCATCCTCATCTTTTAGATCGGTTGAATATTTTCCAATAAGACTGTCCACGACAACGGCCTTTCAGTTATAATGAGGTTTGGAATGTTAACCTTGTCGTGAAGCAAGTAAAGAATTAGTTATTTCATGAGCCCTTGAATATTAAACACGCTCCCATCATACATATTACACACGAATTTTACAAAAAGTAAGTTTAAATTTGTACAAAGAACGGTAAAAAAAAGTGAATGGTTTGCATGTCAAAAATTTGGGAGAGTCTTTATGAAGATCTAGTACGTCCGCAGCAGATTCATGGACGAACTAAAAAGCCTTTCTCTTTTGTTGTTGGGGGAGATATGTTGAACCATATAAAATTAACTGTGAAGAGTTTGACCAGGGAAAGCAAGAATCGCATCACTGGAATTTCTCTAAACCTCCACAAAATCATCTGCCGGTAAAATGGCAACACCAGCAGCAGCCCTTGACGTTTCCATGGGGATCATCGGATTCCAGGTGTCTGTGATAGGTTCGTAATATTCGACCGTGTTTAAATAAGATGGTCCGTCAATACCGCCGATAGCAAACAAATAACCGCCGAACGACGCCATACTACATCCGTCACGTGCATACACCATTGGACAAACTTCCCTCCACACGTTCATACGAGGGTCGTACATTTCAACGACATTTGAACGTTTTAATCCGTCATAACCGCCTAAAGGTAATGGATATGTTGTCATATCATCAACTATTTCCGTTCAAAAACAATATTCAGCAACAAAATTGCTTCCAGATGATTTTCTGCAAACACGTTTCACCGAACAAACATATCAGAAAATTCTTATGCTTAAAAATAACCGTTGCTTCGTGTTCTTCATTATCATCAAGTAAATGAAGCCAAAGGCTTGTTTTCCGTTTCCGTTTTAGATAGCGAGTTCACATTTCACAATTGGGAAAATCATTTAAAGATTATCATGTTCCTACACACACAACATCCGAGAGTGATATTTATTCTGGCAACATAAGACATGGGAAGAATGCCATTAAATTCTCTTTCCACTCAGCTGTGTTTTTTTCAAACTTTTGCTGTTTTGACGTTCAAGCTTTTTTGACAATCAAGAGAAAAAAATACACGTATCTCGAACTATACACCGTATTATGACTGAGTCATCGAGGTCTAACCTCGTTTTCAATATTCAAATTTTAGAATAAGAGAAGCGTTTACTGAGTAACATAAATCGAAACGAGGTTAGACGTGTTAACTATGCCATAATGCGGTGTTTAAACAAGATTCACGAAAGTTCTATTGGGTGGGGCGTTTCTGTCCAAAAATCATACAAAAAATACAAAACAATTCTACCTGCCACATATAGAATTCCATCGAGTTCTGCACAACCGATTCCAGCACGTGTTACGTTCATGGCGCTTATAAACGTCCATTTATTGGTTAATGGATCGTAACATTCACAACTATCCAGAAAAGCAGTTCCATCATTTCCACCAATCACGTAAAGTCGTTGACCGAGACGCACCATTCCTGGAAAATACCATAAAAATAACAGATGACTGGTGGTCTAGTGGTAGAGTGCTCGCCTCCAGAGTGGGAAGCCCAGGGTTCAATACCAGACCACATCATACTAGCGAGTATAAGTGCGACGTCGTGTCATACCAGCGAGTATAAGTGTGAATCAATCCACCCAGCTTAGAACACAGCTTGATGTCTAAGTTTGACCAGCCATACTGTACCTTTCTATTAGGGGGGTATTTTTATAAAGTGGACATTTATTTTGGAACGAATGGTGAACCTTATTGAGACTGTATACAGACAATAGTTTATAGAATTTATAGCTGTAATAAAAAATTACCTGGAAAACTTCTTGCTAGATTCGTTGACGCTACGTACTCCCATGTTTGCTTTGTCGGGTCGAATCGTTCCACCGAATTGATGCAAACGCGTCCATCATAGCCACCGCACGCGTAAATAGCGTTGCCCAAAACCGACACAGAAACACCGGAACGACATGTCTGAAATGAATACAGAAGACTCTCTATGTTGTTCGAACATCCAAAAGATCGTACAAATTAGTTCGATTTATAGAATGTTCGAATAACGGAGGTTCTATTATAAAGAAATCATGGGTGAAGGGACTTTTAAAATTGGCTCGAATTATAAAGAGTTCGAATTATACAGGCTCGAACTTGAGAGGTTTGTACTTAAAAACACAGCATTGCATATTTTGACAGACATGCAGGCAATTTTATAAGAATGAATAATCGTGGGAATTCACTCTTAGGTTACTTGCACGTTTCCCTTTTCTACTTTAAATGACTAAACTCTCCTCCACAAATTTTGACTAAATTCTAGCTACGCCTCTGTGCCTATTGAGGAGATTAAAGAGAATATGTTATAATAGGTTCCCAAAGAATATTCTAATGACTATGGTAAATGCTATACCTGTAATGGCTGTCCTTTTTCCCACGTGTTCGTTTCAAGAGAATACATTTCAACTGAATCTGTTCTATTCGTACCGTCCGATCCTGCAATGGCAAAAATCTTTTTACCCAATTCACAAACGCCATGCTGTTGGCGTGGTTGGAGCATAGGTGCAATTTCTTTCCATTCATTGTCATATATACTATAAAAAAGGTGAGCAAAAGAGATTAGGAAGGGCCTGAGTACCACTAACATTTAACAACTCTCTTATATTTCCATGCAAAGAACAATTCTAAATTCTGAATTTCCAAAGAACTAGAGTGAGTGAGTGAGTGAGTGTGTGTGTGTGTGTGTGTATCTTCTAATGATTGTGTGAAAACGAGAGTAGTAATCAAGCTTGAGGAAGTTGTTTAAACACGAACTTGGGTAATATCCATTGATTTTCATTTCGTTTGTTTTCAGTACCATGTGATATTTTACACAGAGGGCGGAGAAACGCCCTGTTCTTACCTGAAGTATTCAGCTTTGTCTGTGATAATTTTTACACAGAGGACGGAGAAACGCCCTGTTCTTACCTGAAGTATTCAGCTTTGTCTGTGATAATTTCTCCCGATTCTTTTCCACCGGCAGCAAATAAAAGACCACAGGTGGAGAACCTTGGTAATGTTCTTAACGTCCTCAAAACTGCATGATTTTCCGGTTGCAAGTGATAGTTTTTGGCCTCGTCCAACAAGTCCCGGGCTTGAAAACTATTTTTAATCAAAGGTTCGGCGTCTACAGTCCCCGTTAGAAAGTGTGTTGAAAGTAATGGCAGTCTAGTCAGCCGTAATAAATCACATAATCTGGCTTTTCTTTCATTTAAATCATGTTTAATCCATTTCATGATACCATTATAAACTCTAATTTCACTGTCAACTTTCAGATGGTTACTAGAAAGTATTGCTTTTAGTCCTTCAAAAGGAATTTGTACAAATTCCTCAGAACTTAAAACTTCCATGAAATGTTTGATAACAAATGCATCGATGATACTGCAAAAGTCCTGGCAATTATGTGCCATCGCAAATTTTCGTATACCAACACAGTTCAAAGGTTCTAACTGCTTTTCCAGGAAGTTACAAGCTATGTCCCGCACTTCACGAAATTGAAACTGCGTGGATACTTTCAGGATGTCTTCCACGTTCGTACTGTTTATGTCTATAGAGCCGGTGTAGATGAAATCGATAATTTTTTCTAGAATTTGATCGTCGACATCTTTTAAAACGACCAGATGTTGTTTGCTTTCTTTCATGTCACTGCTAAACATGGCTAAAAAGTAAGGACTACATGAGGATAGGATAGACTTATGTACAGGAAACTGTTTGTTGTTGACTTCCAGTGTAACATCACACAGTTTGGTATGTTCTTTGCGATGCTGATTCATCGTGTGCAAAACTTTCGCGCTGTGTGTTTCATACTGTTTGTCAAATTTCGGTAGGTCGGTCTCGGAGTCCATGGTCAACATTTTCGTATCTTTGTTATTCCAGCATCCCCATTTTTTTAAATAGCATCTGTAACATATAACATAACCAGGATAAGTGTATAAACTCTTGAAAAGAAATTAAAAATTCTTATGTCACTGAAACAATACAGTGCAAAAGAAACTTTACATGTAACATAATTAGCTTTCACGAAGAGAAGTATATTTAGAAGTCTTTCATTTATTTCAGTTCAACATCATTCTGAAAGATTTTTATGACCTGCTTTCATGTAGAAATTTATTCCTTAGCGAATGTGTAAAGTTTCTTTCAGAGTTGCACTATACTTATTGGAGTTTTTTTCCAATTTTTTTTTTAATAAACTGTTAACAGGAATTTGAATGGAAAGATCATTTTGTCAATATAAAATAAACTTCAGTAACAGAAACTTTCCATAAATGTCAGAACAGGTTCCAACCTCGTTTTCAACAAAAACAAAACAAAACGTAAATAATTATTATTAGAAACGATGCAAAACCTGCGTAATTTATGAGAAAAAAATAAAAAGGAAAATAAGAACATGAATTTGCATTTTGCATAATAAAAATATATATAAATGAAAGTTACAAGAAATAAACCAGACTTTGTCACAAAAGGCTGAATGAATTTTCATTATTCCTTTCCCTACATAAATCATTGAGAGAGGAAAAAATAAAAATGTAAATAAAATAGAAATAATAATAATAATCAAATAGAATGAAATGTTTTATACTGTACCAAACTTACTGATGCAACCGCCATGTTCATTCTATAAAACTACTGAACATGAAACGGTTTTGTTGCTTTCACAAAATATTCAAAGCTTACATTTCAACGAGAGTAATTTTCAATATCTTTTAAAGAAGGAAAAAGTAATTACGGAATTAAAATGCAACATTTTATATTCCTTTACAAAAAAAAGTAAAAAAGTAAAAACGGAAACATTGTTTTGACAAAAAGAAAACCTCGTTTAATCTTCCTTCTTTCTAGATTATTTTCTCATTATGACATCCTCAAAGTTATTAACCTTGCTTAAGTACTTAAAAAAACATCAAAAAAATCAATTCCACAACATTTTAACATCTCAGTGACAATTGACAACAAAAAACTCTTAGTTGCTAATTAATACAGCACAGTTTGTTCTTTGATATAAAAACAACGATTGTTGAATATAAAACGTGATTGATTGCCAGAATAGGACACCATAGCATGTATATTCATAAACAGTAAATGAGAAATTAAAAAGCTAGATTCTATTCTGTTCTATAATAATAATGGCCTTCTTTCAATTTGGTTATGCATTACAGAAGACCTCCGTTATTTTTAGTCAATCTAATTGCTATAAGTAATGCATTCCAAACAAAACAGAGAAACTTTCATGCAAAAAGTTTGTAGCACACTCTAGTAAGTATTAAGTGGGCTTAAAATTATCGGATCAATTGAACCGAATTTGATTTCTACGACAAATGGAATTATGAAAACAAAGACAAATCAATAAATTCTAACTATTTGATACTATTTCATTTCATTTACAGTAAATATTAAAATCAGTTCATTTAATTGGATAATAAACCCCACTTTACACTTGATATTGTCGACCAACCTACCATTATATTTGGTCAATAAACCATTGCTAAAGGGGGTTGAAGAAGAGCCAATCAGATGTCGTAACATTAAAAACTGACCAATTAAAGTCACAATTATATATAATTGTAAACAATAATAATCAAAAAACAAAAAAGACATTTTTATAAAGCTGGCATCCAACCAGGGCAACATCACTCACCAACATGTAGGCCCTGTTTGCTGCCAGCTTAAGTCTATCCCTAAAAACAACTATAAATCTGATATTAATTTCCATATAATATATAATATAAACTATTTTTATGAGATAACTTTTAAGGAACTGAAATTCATAGGTAATGAGTTTTGCGAGAATTAAATTTGGCATGATGGAAAATTTTTTTCAGAAATTAGTTTGTTTTTTTAATGGAATTCCTGAGTCCAAAATGATATTTTGAATTATGACAGAGTACCTGAAATATGAAGTCTCTTTTCAGTATTTTATAATTCTTTATAGGTTTTTGAGATATATTTCTAAATTTCATACATTTAATTTATGCAGTGCATAATTATGTAATAAGATAGTAGCAAACATTCAGAAATGACCAAGAGAGGCATAACAAGTGGCACGAGCTGCAGGAAAGCACAAAAAAGGTTTGGAATTTCAAAAACAATATTGCATAGACATAATACATAGACATGATACAAGAAAATAGGGAGGCCAAACTGTTCAAACAAGCAATGTTGAAGAAAAAAGGCTTGTCAATTGGGGCTAACCGCTTGAGACTTTGGATCTCAGAATGATTGTCAAGACTGCTGTGGTGTTCAGGAGAAACAATTGAAGGCGAGAATGTGTTTGTTCATTTTTTCAACACCACAAGAACAAGCTCTCCTAACGTTTTTGTCAAAATATAAATGAGCAAATGAATCATCCCTTTGGTGCGACAAGGCTTTGCTTGGGGTCTAGTTATAAAAACATATGTTGTAATGTGATATATATACATATATAGAAACACCCAAAAGCCCTTTTAAAACATTTTAATTGTACATATTGACACCATGACAGGGATCACTAGGATCATGGATCAAATCATTGTATGTCCCTATTCTCCCTATTTAAAAAAAAAAAAAAAAGACACCAAAAGGCCAATGAATGGGGTTTTGTTATTAAACTGAAGATGCTACCTAAGTGAGGCACCAGACAGTCTCTCTTGCATGTGACACTTTTGAGAACAAAGATGTTGAAAACTGTCCCTAAAACTACGGTACTACAAGTTAAATGATAGAAGAATAAAGTTACAATATTTACTAGTTCGAAAGTTACACACATCAACAATAATACTATATTATGACATCATGATTATGTGTCATATAATTTGGTGACTTTTAAATCAAAAACTTTTACCCAATGAAAAAAATATTTCCAAAAGCTGTTAAAAGACGTCTTAACAACTCATCCCTCAAAATATAATTTTGGACACAAGATGCTGCTAAAGGATAGTTTACACTATAATTGTTTCCTATAATTTAAGATTAACATTTTCAAAATTAGCTCCTTTGAAGTAAACATTACATAAAGACATCATGAACTGCTTTTAACTGGATTATGTAAAATGAATATAGAAAAAAACACAAACCAATAAATTCTAGAACTCAGATTTCTTGACAAGATATCTTTACCAAAAAAACATTAGAAATAAATACATCCCTGCACTGTATCATGATGTATCCTTTCTCTTCTTCAATAAATTTTCGATGTAGTACTCCCCTGCTTTGTACGAAGACCGAACAAGTGGACCACTAGCTGTATATGCAAAACCCAGTTCGTTTCCCAACTCTTCCCATTTCTTGAACTGTTCCGGGTGTATGTATTCGTGAACTTTGGCATGTCTTTTTGTTGGTTGCATATATTGTCCAATGGTAAGGCAATCTACACCAACATCTCGCAAATCTTTCATTGTCTGAACGACTTCCTCTGGTTTTTCACCAAACCCAACCATAATGCTAGACTTAGTCAATAACTTTGGAAATTTATTTTTCACATGTTCTAAGACAGACATACTTTGTTTATAGTTGGCCCTAGGATCTCGAACAAACCACTGCAGACTCTGCACAGTTTCAATGTTGTGAGCATATACATCCAATCCTGACAATGCCACCTCGCTAACACAAGATAGGTCTCCAGCAAAATCACCAGTAAGACACTCGACAAGCAAATCAGATTTCAATCTTTTGATTTCTTGAACAGTTTTTGCAAAATGGAATGCACCTCCATCTGACATGTCATCTCGATCAACTGATGTAAGCACAACATAATTCAAATTCCAACTGGCTATAGCTTTTGCAGTATTGATAGGTTCGTTTGGATCTGGCGGCGGAGGCTTACGTGAAGTCTTTACAGAACAAAATCTACACCCACGAGTGCAGGTATCACCTACCGGGAAAAACCAAAAAAAACAGAAATAGAATGTCTACATATATGTATATGTAATATCTGATGTTCAAAATATTTTTAAAATTCAAACTCTTATTATTTGAGCACAGAACATAAACAATATGATTGAAAAATCAATACCTACTATACATTTTTATATATATATATATATATATATACACATGCATCAAAATTCCTAACACATGAACTTTAAGGTTAATATTGTCCATTTTGTCACTTGTCACTTTTTATGTCATTCTCATTTGCCAGCCCATAGGTAGGTACAAAGTAACAGAGACATGGAGTAACATGTATACTTCATTGAACACATGGAAACATCAGTACATTCTTAATACATCATAATTCAACCAATCTCTTCAATGAACAAATACACAATAAAATTTAGGTGTCTTGCGCATGCTGAGAAACCTGAAGCGCGTGCAATGTGGTAGTCACCAGCAACAACACTACAGCAACACCACTATCAACAGTTGTTTCGTAATATATACAGCAAATACAACAACAATTCTTCAAGTTTTCATAAAGGTGTATCTAGATTTGTTAGTTCTTACGACAAAGTGTTCTAAAATAAACTAATGCCAAAAACCTTTTTAGGCAACTTCATTTTAACACAGCATATCTTCAATACATAGCATGCCCCCATTACTATGAGAAGTTGGGAAAGGAAAGGGACGTTTTATTTCACTCTAGTGCAAAGTAAATTTAAGTTTTTATTCACATCTCGCTTCAATAAAATCTAATTGATCAGCGCTAACAAATCATGCTCATTTTAAAGTTGTGTAAGTAAAAAACGTGTTGCAAAGAAATAAGTTTTTTAATAGAGAAAGAAATTGGAATTTTTACACCATTTGCAATCCAGAAAGAGATCCAACATCAGGTCTCTTTCAAAGCAATCTAGATGGAAGTGATCTATGCATACCAAGACACTATGTGCTTTTGATTCAAAGTTGTTTATTTTCCATTTTCCATTGCCAACTATTATGTAATCATTGAGAGCATAGTCCAAGCCCTTTCTTAGCATGTTCTTTTTTTCATTTATTATTTCACCGCTTGTATTTGAGCACCCAAATACTTAGCATGATGGCATTATAAAACCTTGAGTGTTTACAAATTAAAATTTTCTCTTTAGTTTATTATTAATATCAAAAATATGCATTCCACAATTTTGACGTCACAAAATGCTTCTATCCCCATCACATGTGCTAAATATGTAAATCATTGAATCTTAAATATTTACTTAAATACAATGAATTTTGGAAAATAAATTTTTGACAATTGTTGTTTGATATCTTTTGTTGTTGGGACAAAAAATAGAAAAAAAAATTAGTTTCTAAACCTCACGTCCCCTTTAAAAAAAGAAAAAAAGAAAAAGAAACAAGAGAAGGGGGTAAAGAAGAAACATTTTGTCAGTCTTATCACACTCTTGTCACTCATATAACCTAAAATAGCACTTTATCACGAAGAACAAATATTCAGCTAAAAAGGTACCTACCCAATATCATGATAGTAGCAGTTGCGGTGCCCTCTTTTCCACCCCAACATTCGCCTATGTTTGGACATTTGGCCTCTTCACAGACTGTTGCTAAATTCAAAGAACGCAATGTTTTTTTTAAAGACCCATAATCTTTTCCCAATGGGATTTCTGTTTTTAACCAAGGTGGAAGTCTAAGTTTCTTGCCGCCAACTTTTCGTACCAGTGATTCCTTTTGAAAACTGTCTGATATAAATTCCTCTAGGCTAGGTCCATTACGAATGTATTCCTTTTTATTCTGAGGTAATGATGAACACAGCCTCCTTTGGATACAAGAAAATAACAATCTTTTTGTATTTGGAAGATGTTTCCATTCTCTCAATGCTGCCATTTTATTATGATCACCTGAAAAATTGGTTTTTAGAAGCACAGAAATTTATTGGAATTTCAGTAGGACTCATGTTACAATTTAAATTTTGTAATGTAATTGGAATTAAATGGGTTGTTGAATTATATATGAGTTTTCTATAAGTTTATGAATGGATGGACAAGATTTCTTTAATTGGCATGGTTTTTCGAATTTATTAAGTGGTAACACATACCATTAAGAAAAAAAACATCATTTTTTAAAACAAATATTTATTTTCAAACAGATCAACAAAATCAACATTTTTTTAACCAAGAGCAAATCGCCATTTGACTTACCTTTATGGATGAGATTTACAAATTAATAAGTCTAAGCCTGCTTTTTAGCTTGAAATGAAAGAGCCATATAATTCACAATAAACCCAAACACATATAAAAACTTGACATACGAACTCTGCTGCAATTCATCAGGGCTGGCAGAGCAGCAATGAAACCTATTTATGGAACCGATTACGGAAGAACCTATTGCTCATTTCACAGAAGCAATGTTTCGTTACCCTGAAATGTTGAAATTTCAAGGCCTTGATGGACTGTAATAACACAAAAAAGAAAATGAACTGGAAAAAAACGTTCATTTGCTAAAAATGAGCATTTGCTGGAGCTCCAGGTTGTCAATAAATAATAAAACATATACTAGATACTGAAATTGTCTTCCAAAAACTATGAAAGGGGTTGAAAACAAACAAGAAATAAAAATAATACTCTTATACACCTTGAAATTTATATATCTTTTCGAAATAAAATGCTTCAACAATTCACAAGCTCTAGAGCGAGCAGCTATCATCCATATCTCTCACTTTGCTCTCTATTTTTATTTTATTTTATTTTAACAGGACACATATGGAAAGCATCATTTCAATGTTGATAAGTTATATCCTGTATAAATATTAGTTTAATTCAAAAAAATACAAAATACAAAATTGAACTTTCCTATGATTTACCTCCAAGTTTACAAAACCTTTATCCAACATCCAAACAATTTGGTGCATCGAGATAAAATGAAATTCGGATACATATCAAAGCATATAAGTGTCCACAAAGTGTCAAGACTAAATCATGCAAGCTTAAAACACGATAAATAGTTTTGTGTGGTTTTATACGCAGTTCTTCCTGTAGTAGAGAAAAGTCTTTTGGCAGTGCGAAATCGTATCGTGGAGAAAGGACAAGGAAGGAAAATCGCAGGTTTCTAATCACTGGTATTTTGGAGTCACGTTTGTGATTATGATGAAATATATGTTAGGGTTTTTATCCTGTGCTCTTCATTGGTACTTTTTCTCCCTTTTTCTCTTTGGATGTTATTGATTAATCCAAGGTTAATTTTATGATTATTGATTTGTAAGAAACTGGTTGACTCCATCATAAATAAATAAATAAATAAATAAATAAATTTCTGCCATCAATAAAAGGAGCTAGTTGGAAAATAAGAAATAAAACATTTTATGATATAAATACATATACATAACACTAAAGGATTAACAAGTGGAATTGAAATTTTGAGTAAAAAATATGAGAATTCTTTTGACTTCATGAATTTTAAAGGGCAAAACTTTCCTAATGATATCTGAATTTATATGCATATATATGATATGCAAAGTTCGTTAATTTGTATTCCAAAGACAAAATTTCAATATCTGGAAATATAATTTACCATAATAATTTACTAATATTAAGTTCTTATATAAAATAATGTTTTTTATGAATTTAGAAATTCACTTCACAAGATGGAAATTACAATTCTAAGACAAAAAATCAAAGAACGTAAAAATTTTTGCAATTAGAAGGTATTTTCATTAAAGAATTAGCTTTGATATGCATTTTCATAATATTATGTGGAGGCTTCCAGATCCAGGTTTCCCGTTTTGTGGGACATCTTACGATACTCGATTCAAGGGAAATAACACTTGACGAATAATTTGTGGGAAGGAATATTTCATCCTTCATCAGTGCAGTAAAGTATACAAGTATAATAATTTACTTAATTTGCGAAGGCAGAGGGATTGCAAGATCATCCTCTAGAGTTGTTGGTCACTAAAATATAATTTGTGCAAAATTAAAGAATTTTAAAATTTTTCTGATCTTTCATTTTGTAAAAATCGTGAAATTTCATTCCCACAAAAAATTATTTTCCTCCTGGTAGTATATTACACTATATATATATATATTACATAAGCTTTAAGCATGAATAAAATTTTTGTGTAGTTCTTTTTCAAAATTTCTGTTGTAAGTTTGAATACAAAAGGTTTATGTTTATTGTCAGTAGGCTAATCTTCATTAATATTTAATGAATGAAAAGTTATTGGAGAGATTTCTGAAGTTTTATCTTAAAAAAATCCTCCAAAATTCCATTGATGACTTGAAAAGTTAAGTTGTTATTCTTGAGCTATAATGTATAGTGTATAAAAACAGGTTTTCTCTGTCTCTATTATTTTTTAGATCTATATTTTTGCCAAGGTGATTTTCAACTAAAGATGTTGTTTGTTGATATCTACTGTATATATGTCTTTACGGATAAAACAGACACAACTTCTTTGTGTAATTTAATTGACATAATTCTGTCGGTAGCTTTCACTAACAGAAATAATGAGTTTATGATTTTTGCTTAAATTTTTATTGTAGAACATAGAACAATAAGTCAATACCTTGGTGATGTGATATGCCGCCAATGTGGAGGCAAGCTTGTCCACAACTTCCGAGCTTACAACCACAAAGAGCTGCCATTTTAAATTTTGTTAAAGGTGTTTGGGGTATGAAATTTACTATTTCTGAAGTTGATGGAATCTAATTGCCATATTATACTCATTTATGTTCTGTGTAAAAAATATAAGGACCAAATACCAACAAGAATCTTTATTGTGGGAAGTACTGCATAAGGAGATATTACAATACTGTAAGCTTTATTCATATAGTATGAAAAGGATAGAGAAATCAAAGCAATAGTTTTATAAGTTTACAGAGTAAAAGCAAGGTTGTGTTTATTTGTGTGGGTACTTTTAACCTGCCCCAAGGAACAGATTTTATGATTAAATGATTTTTCATGATCATTATCTCTGTTTTTATTTGTATAAAGATCTTTTTCAACCAAAAAGCATCTTGGCATTATGTTTCAAATTATTTTGAACAGGTCGAGGTAACACTACATTGAGCACTGCAATATATTCATCAGACATGAAAGTAAAGCTTTTGCCAGCACTTCAAGATAATTACATGTATATGATTATTGATGAAGATACTAAAGAAGCTGCAGTTGTTGACCCTGTGGAGCCGGAGAAATGTATGACTGCCATCCGTGAGGAAAACGTCAAATTAACTCATATACTAACGACACACCATCATTGGTAAGCTTTTCATAATGTTGCATTAACCATCAGGAAACTGTTAAAATCATGTTTTCTTAATTATAGGTTTTTATTCAGATAAATAATATTTTTAAATCCCTAAATTATCCAAAAAATGAAACTAAACCATCAGAGGAAGAAATTCACTGATGGAGTCATGAAAGTTCCTCTTGAGGGCAAGAAATAGAAAAATTATTTTTGTAACAATGAAGCCGTAAACGCAGTAAATTTCAAGTGTTGAATAAGTTTAGTTTAGGCCTGGTCCAACATTTGATCAGGGTCAAATTTTTCATCCAACATTTGCAGGTTCATGCAACACGATTTTCATGTTGGATTGGTTTACTCCATGTTTCATTCAATATTTCATTAATATGACATCAATCGAACACATTTCGAACATCATATATTAATATTGAATGAAAGATTGAATGCACATGCAAATTGGATGAAGCATGTTGAATGGAACTGTACAAACGAGAAAAACATTCATCCAACATTCGCCCTATATTTCATCCAACATGTTTAAAAAATGTTGGATGAAATGTTGGACCAGTTTAGCCAGGCCTTTTCCATGAAATCTAGTTCTCTTTAAAGTATTATTTTTCTGATCTGATTCCATCATGAGATTAAATATCATTAAGGGATCATGCTGGTGGAAATGAAGAATTGTCGAAATTAATAAAAGGTTTAACTATCTGTGGTGGAGATGATAGGATTGGTGCGTTAAACAAGAAAGTGGAGGACGGGGATCAATTGAAGGTAACCAAATATTTTTTGAAATTCTTGCATTCACCTGAAGAAATTTTGGCTACTAGTTTACAAACCTCCGGCATTTCATCTCTTAAGGGGTGATCACATAGAAAAGTTTGACCTGGTAAAGTTCACTGTTATTTATAAAATTAATTAATTTTAAGATAAAAAACTGAGATTTCAGCAAATCTTGTGATTGCTATAACTAAGACAGACATTTACATGAATGTAAAATAACAATGCAAAATTTTAACAAGCATCATGTGACAATCAATGGGCTCCTCAGTTAACCAGACTGGAATTTTCTTGTGATGGATTTGTAATAAGTAAGTAATCATTTATTTAATTTATAGCTCTTATACAATTACAATGAAAGAAAGAATAACTAGGAGACCACTCCATATAGAAAATTCTAGTCAAAGTGGCTGCCTAAAAAATACAAAGTGATAAAAATAACATATGTAATAAGTTTTCGTCAATTAATCAATATATTGAGAAATAAGATACGATTTAGTTAAGACTTTTAATTTTGGAAATGTAAGCACCGAAAAGTCATCAAGTTGAAGATGGTTTTGAATGAGATTCCATTAACAGATGCGACTGATATTGGATGGAGAATTTATCAAATGAAGAATCCTTAAACGGGTGTTGAACTAAAGAACCTACGTTCCTTCCGCAAGTATTATAATTCAAATCAAAGCGTTTAAAAATCAAATTGTTGCGAATGACTTGGGGGAGTTTATCGTTAAGGACCTTAAGTGTATAAAAGATATAATTTAAAAATTTAATTTAAAAATGTCAAAAAGCTTAAGGAGACCTAATTTCAGAAACAGAGGGGACGTATGAGTTAGCCAGTAAGCATTACAAATAGTACGTATTGCACGTTTTTGTAGCAGATAGATACGCTTTGTGACTAGGTTTTCCCTTTGACCCCAAACCTGACAGGCATAAACCATATGTGAATAAAAGATAGCATAATAGACAGAAATTAAAAGAGGCTGTGACATAAAGTAATAAAGTTTCATAAGATCTTGTATTTATTTATTTACTTATTTTATACTAGCATGTACAATTCATACTTTCATCACAAGTTGTTGATTAAAATAATTTTTTGAGGAAATTCAAAAATCCTTTTAAAAATGAATGAAATTCGATCCAAAATCATAACTGATTATTCATTTATTCATTTATTCATTTCTATAGATTGGTAAACTTAAAGTAACATGTATATTTACACCTTGTCATACAAGTGGACATATATGTTATCTGGTGGAAGGTGGAGCAAGTGTTCCTGCTTTATTTTCAGGTAAGTATTGTTGTACTGCTTTCCTATGTAAGATTAGTTGAGGTTGGTCTGTCCATGATTAGTTGATTTGTTCTTATGGACTTTTTTAGGAGATTGTTTGTTCATTGGCGGATGTGGTCGTTTTTTTGAAGGAACACCAACTCAAATGCATAATGCCTTAATTGAAAAACTGAGGAATCTACCTGACACTACTGTATGTCAATTCGATGTCAATTCAATTTTGTATATTTTGAACCCTAAATGGTAGTAATCTTTAATGTTTATTTGTTTATAGAATGTCTATTGTGGTCATGAATATACAGTGAAGAATTTACAATTTGCCCTTCATGTTGAGCCTCAAAATACACATATACAACAAAAGTTTGATTGGGCCAAGGTAAATTTCTTTAGGGTTACTATTCATTTATAAAACTACTTCTTAAAACATTATTTGCTGAAGAAACGATACATGATCCGTAATTCACCTAGAGTATGAGAGATGGATTGGTTTGCAGATTTGCTTTTGACATTTGTTTAGAATCGACGTGAACGCAACTTACCAACTATACCATCAACGATTGGTGAAGAAAAATTACATAATCCATTCATGAGAACAGAGTAAGAGTGACTTTCGAAATTATTTTTAAATCTACAGGCTGTCAAATTCCGAATACACTTGAATCTTTATTATAAAGAACCCTGAATAGAGGAGGAAATCAGTTTGTTGTATCAAGAGTTTGTTAAATTGAAGGATTTTAAGACTGTTTGTTATGACAGGGGAAGGGGAACCGAGTTTGTTATGACATTTCGTTTGTCGGCAATATCGAGATGTCACTGTATGTTCCATTAAACCAATTCTTGCTGTTTTCATGTTCTCTTCTTCACTATTTATTTTCTATTTTGCTTTTAATAATTCATTCTTTTATTGCTCCCATCAGTCAACCAGGTGTGCAGCAACATGTTCAAATGTCTGATCCCATAGAAGTAATGGGTGCATTACGAAAAGATAAAGACAATTATAAACCGAAATAACTGGTTCCTGTCTTTCTTATTTTAAAGAAATAATAATAAAGTGAACTTTCACGGTTGGGAGCATAATGTATATAATCGCATTATACTTTAATGAGATGCACAGTTTGCCTCGGTTATTAATTAGCCATAAAGAACATAAAAAGACTGGCTAAACCACTGTATTATGGATGGTCGGCAATTCTATGTGTGTACTTTTTTATGTGGTACTGTTAATACAATACATAGAACATGTATATTGTTGTCGTTTTTTTTGTTTTATTTCACAATTTTTTTTTTTATTGTTTTGTATCTGTGTAATATTATTTCGTAACATTTGATGATTTGATATACCTGTTATATTCTATTTATTTGTGGAAAATGTTGAAAATACAACAATTAGTGAACCGATTACGGTATTTTTCTAATTTAAGTACTTGGGTGCTTATTTTTGTAAAAATCAGTAAGTGACAAACGATGGAAATGATGAAAGATAATGCATCATGTGTATTTTCCTGTGGGGGCACTTTTTGAAAAATGTTTGGGGCTTACTAGAGGAAATGTGGTACTTATTCATCATTTTCTGTGCTAACCTTATGTTCAATTTTTTCTTATTGTGTCTGGTAAGCTGTGTGAACCAAAGTATTCTAACTTCTTATTTTTTATTTATTTCTTTTTGTTTATTTTCTTTTTATTTTCTTTGTTGTTGTTATTGTTGTTGTTACTATTTCTTCTACGTGTTTTATATGTGAGTATATTATAGTTACTCACTCCTTAATGAAATTAAATACATCAAAAGAAATACCTTAATTAATAATTTTTTATCCCTTAAAGTCCTATTATTAGATGGTAAACTATTAAATAAATTATGTTCAAAGTAGAAACTTTTTTTCATAATAGAAATTGAAATTAATCAGGTCAAAATTAGGTGATTATGAAGAAAATGCTTTAATAAGTCTAAGATGATCATGGTTTTCCTGGAAAGTCTTGAGTTTTTCATTATTTGTGTCTGTTTTGTGTTTAATTCCTTCTGTTTGGTACTGTAAATTGATATTAAAAAAATTGGGAATAGACATGAACGCGTACACTTTATATATATATATTAGGAAGGTGTCTTCGTAGGGAGTTTGAGGTTAAAAAATGGTCTGAAAAATAAGAAACTTAACAAGTTTAATTAAGAAAAAATTTATTCATTTAGTCTTCCGTTCTGATCGATCATGGTAGGTCCTCAAATAAATTTCTCGGTAAGCTACATATTCCCTTTCGAGGTGATTGGATGCAAGTGATTAGAGATCTTAAGCAAAAATACGAGGACGGTTGGCGTAAGTGAAACAAAAAGACTGGATTTCCTTGCGCATTTCATTTAGAAAGAAAGTCCTATTTCATACTATACAATTCGGAAAATTTTGCCAGTTATACATCAGCAAATTATCACGGTCTACACACACAACGTGAAAAAGTAGCTTTTGATGTCTTACTGAAAACAAAGACGGAAGGATATTAGTATCTTTAATTGATTTTATCCTGTTGCGATAGCATTTGTCTTTCTCGCTTCGTCAATCAAACTTTTACGTTATAAGTCAGGGAATTTCATCTAGAGAATCTTGTACGAACCCTGTATAACTTATAACAGATCAAATCTTTCACTCTTTTCCGAATATTCAGGGATTACTCTCACGTCGCCGTCCTCATTGTATCGTGATCAATACGCGCTCACCATCGGTAGTGACACAGAACTGAATATCTGCTTTCATAGTATTCATTTATATAACTATTGGTCCCAATGGGAACCTTCAAAAATAGCAGCTCCGGCTATGTTTCAAGCCGTAGTGCGGGATATTGGGAAAAGTTTTCAATTAGCAATCACCACGCCTCGGTTAAACCTCATTGGCTATGGTAATGCCACTGCGCAAAGTTAACGATTCTTTCAAGTTACAAAGTTTATAAAAAGATGATCAATTGTTTTCCTTGTGGTGTGAAATTATTTGCCGTATTAGCAATTATTTACAAATCAACCACTATAATTATTTGCATATAGTTTGTGTTGTTGCATTAGTACATTTCAATGAAATTTAAAATTGATTTGACAACTGAAGATAAATAAATAAATAAATTTTGACGATCTAATTTCATTTCGGATTCTTTTTTACGTAAACGAAAAAATGTTATAAAGGCTTGTTTAGACGATCTGGTTTTACGCGAATCCCTGGCTGGTGTTGCTTATGAAATGAACCTTAGACGAGTCTCTGTGGAGGAGTGTTTTTTTATTGAAACAACAGCCGATATTGCTTGCCATTCCTATAGAAAACACGCATCCAAAGAGACTTTTGAAGATTTTGCCCACTGGGAAACAACCGTTTCTTCATCACAAGGATAACAATCTGGAAAGTTAAGCAAGTAGTATAAATTCATTTACAGGATGAGTGCGAGAAGAATGTCGAGTGTCGTAGATACACCAGAATGACTTAGAATAGATCTCATTCCGGAACGGTTTTCATATCGCATAGGGATTTCGTCCATACATAATCACAAGTCTTGTAATTAAGGTCTATACGGAGGACCAGCCTATCAGATATGCGAAACGGAATGATTCCGTTGCGATAGCCCTATCCGCAACGTGTGAACAGAAAAGAAGCGAAATGATTTCGATTTGATAGCCCTATCCGAACTTGTGAACAGATGAATCGTTTTAATGTTCACATTATTGATAACCTGAACATATATTATAGCTAGTATTTGTCTTTATTTTTAATTAGCAAGTCAAGAGGAAGATAGGTTCCGAATACATATGAACGATGCAATCCGATGCAACAGACAGCATATGTGAACAACACGTTCCGAAATGAAACCATTCCGGAATGAAATGTATTCGCAACTGATACTAATTACTGCTAAAATATGTACTAAGCATAAATTTCCTTTTTCGTGTAAAAAAATGTAAAAACGAATCAAGCCTCGAAAAATATTTTGAAAGATTGAGGATAACCTCGTTATAACTCAAATAGAAAACGATGATCGCATCTTGTTAACTGAATTTTTATTATTAATTATTTGAAAGTAATCTCTGTTCATAATTACTTCTTTTGTTTAATTAATAGGATTAATATGTGAAGTGAAAGATTTTACTTGAAAATAACGGCAAATTATTTCACACCACAAGGAAAACAAACTTTCATATCCTTATAAACTTTGTAACTTGTGAGAATCGTTAACTTTGCGCAGTGGCATTACCATAGCCAATGAGGTTTAACCGAGGCGTGGTGATTGCTAATTGAAAACTTTTCCCAATATCCCGCACTACGGCTTGAAACATAGCCGGAGCTGCTATTTTTGAAGGTTCCCATTGGGACCAATATTACTCAAGAGAAATCGTCAAACATTACAACTAGTATTTCGTTCTTCTGTGCGTATCACTATTTTAATTTATCACCAAGACATTTTACAGGATTTTTTTGAAGTTTATACCGCCATTTTTTAACGAACAAAAATTCTGCTACGATGGCAAGATTTATCCATGATGAATAAATATCCAAACATAAGAGGACCCAGACTCTGGCGGTGAACAGAAATGTTAACGTGCTCTTTCTCCACACATTTCAAAGTACCCTGTAGATCTACCACTGCAAAACCTTCATCCGCCTAATGTGACATATTGTTTGTGAAAAAGATTTTGTCCGTTAATTAAAGGTGCTTATGTTCAAAAATGAAGCACTTTTATATCGTTACTAGCGCTATTTACGATTTGTGGAAGGCATAGGTATTATACAATGGTGTTAAACAACAACCTTTTCTACAAAAAGAATATTAAGTAATTGTTTTCAACAAATGATAACTAGGTTCTATGTACAGAATATAAACAATACCACCACAACAACAAAAAACCTATGGGCCTAAAATAATCTTTGATCGAGAACTTTGTTTTTTGCCAGATTTTCAGTCACTCATTTTGCTTACTTGATTATTTTTGCTAGAAAAAATTTAAAAAGTCCATTTCGTGAATAAAAAAATGTCCGCTAAATGGAGTGTGCGCTAATTACTTGCCCGCTTTTTAGAAAGTTTTCTGTAAGAGAGTTTGACCAGGATTTTGCCAGTGAGAAGAAAACTGTCCGCTAATCAGACCGGAGGGGTCGTTCTTTTAAAGTGTCTGTTAATACTTATATTTGTTTACTTATAAATGTAAAACGTTTTCCATTTAAGGCTCCCCGTGGCTTTTTGTCCGACATTTCTTAGAATTTCCCAAAATTGTCCCACTGTCATTTGCTAATGAGAAGATATATATAATTAAATCAGAAATCGACACATGAATTCGGGAAAGGTGTATTATGCAAAAACGTCACGATTCTACAAAGACAACAAAATACTTTCAGGTTCTTATAATTCAGGATACCCTAAAGATATTAGAAGTAACCTGTGATTTTTGAATATAGAATTGTTGTAGCTCTTGTCTGATTGCACTGCACTAAGGAGGTGCATCTAATTTGGAAGATATAGGGACTGAAAGTTTTAGATAATCATATGATATCTTGAATCTATGTAAAAATATAGGTTCTATTTTGTCTTCCCATAAAGATCTTAATTTTTATAATCCGGGTGACTCTACATAAGAAAAATATCTATGATACAATGGCTGTCATGTGGCTTTTAAATTGTTGTGATTTTTTTGAAAAGTTTTCGTTTTACCGAAAAGTGGTAAAAAGTGCATCACAGGTAACATCAAAGACATTTCGAAATGAAAATACAGAAAAGTCAAGATCTGAATAATAGAAAAATCAAGAGTTCTGTCTCCTTCTGTTTTATAGCTCTATGTGTCATGGATAATGTAAGTGAAAACAAAAGATTTTTCTCTATTTTTCTACTAAACATTTTTATGAATTCTAATTTATTGAGAAAAACAACTATAACAATCAGGAAAAATCTTTTTTACAAATCATGTTGTTCGGTCTTCTTCCTTATTTTCATCAAACGTTTTCTCAATTACTATGTAGAACAATTTCCGTTCTTGATGATAACACATGCTGGTAATCTTTTTGAGCGAATACAAATTTTGAATTTATGTTTTTTTTAATTTTTCGATGATATTTCGACGACATACTTCTTCAAACTCAAACTTCTTGCCTATATTAAAATGCGATGCAGACTTGCTTCTTCTTTCTAAAATAAGGAGCTCAGTTTTTACGCACAAGAATATCTGAACACACCACGTTTCAGCACACTGGACGCGACCTCAAATTGGATTTGGATGTGTATATCGCTTTATCATGACGTAACTAACCCATCAATACATTGGATGCAGTTGAAATATTACGTCACACCATCGTCACACTAGATGTGGTTGAATATGAAAATTGTGTTTTCTAGATGGCGGAAAGACGTTTTTCGATGGCTTTAGAAGATATTTGGACTGTACGTTATTTTCTTTGTACGTTGCAGAAAGAAAAACACCACTGTGTCTGTTTTTGATGCTGTGCACGATCAATGCAATAGTGATTATTAGTGCGATGAAACCAGCAAACACTCCTACAGCTATCCAGATGGTACTTGATTTGCTTAGGGAAGAGCCATTCTTCTGCGCCCTCTGACGTGGCTACAAGACAAAAAGTTCATCATAAAATACATCAGTGCCACAACACAAATAGAGCACTTTGAGTTGATTAATGTTGAAAGCAAATAAGTTCTCTCCACCTTAGTGTATAAAGATGAATTGAAATATTGGAGGAGTTTGGACGGGAAAAGATCAGTGTTACTATTGTTTCTTCCTAATGATTTACTCATGAACAAATCATTTGCTAAGGAGAATAATATTGATCAACATTCTCAATAAATTCCACTTCCACTAAATTCCACTTCCGTCCTCCTGCCACAGGGTAGCGGGGTACGTTTGGAGAAATGAAGTAACAAAGGCTTATTCACCTTATCTTTATCGGTTGTTACTGTGGGTGTGTTCCCATCGCCGATACTTCCTGGGTTGCCGAGTCCTGGACCAGTTTTACTAATATTCAATACTGAAAAAGATTAAAAACTTTTGAAAAGTCTGAGTATTGGATTCTACATGATTGTAACATAAGCCAGTTGTAGTCTCGAGCTCAAATGATAACATTACAAAGTACAGTTTACACTTACCGATATTTCTGTTTTTTTTCGGTTTTGACTTTGTGACAGAACATCCTTCCTTCACATTACCAAATTTTCGAAAGCGTTTACCCCTTGACCTGCTGCTAATAACTTTGTAAACGATATCCAACTGAAAAAAACGTCAAGTCTGGTTAGTAAGGCTCAAACAGAGAGACAAACCAAACTCTGAAATAACAAACATTTTTGGAAAATCAATGTATGCAACAACGTGCCTCCAACCACTACGATTTCATTTTTAAAAGTTCAATCTGCATTTAGCTTATCATGATGTGAAAATCTCTATGTTGGTTGTATGGGTTTGTGTAGTTTACAAAAGGAAGGAATGCATCAGGGGAAAATATATTTGATGACGCTGAAGTAATTGTTAAGATTAGAAACGAGACAATAGATGTTGTGACGTAATTGATGATCTGTTGGTTACAATTAGGTTGCTATTTGTTGGATGATGAAGAGATTGGGTGGGCTTTGTCACCAACTGCGTTCCCATAAAGGCTGGTGAACAAGGGCATATGAAGTTTTATGCGACGATAAGGATTACAACAACTTTCATTTTTCAGAACTAATTTTATAAAGAGTTTGGTAACTACTTTGTGTATCACTGCTACATTTAAAGAGTTGTGTCAAGGTTGCTTTCAGGCCGTTTTTCAAATTATACACGAAATCGTTGTCAAGGAGTTTATAAGTAATCTTAAAAATAACTTACGCCATTGTAAAACAGCTGTTGCAAACATCCATTGAAATTTACTTTACTTCTGGAATTTATTTTTCCTAAAGTCTGTACTTGTGGATGTCCACCAGCGTATAAGAAATCTTTTTGAAGATCAAATTTGCTAAATACACCGTCCGTCGAATCATTTATGCTGAACCTGAAAAAAAAAAAGGTTTTCGTTTGAACTGATGAGGAAGCATGTCTCAGTAATTCAAACCATATATATGTAAATTATTACGGCGCCCATCTTATGTGTAATTTGACACAATTATCACTAAAACAGCCAAAAACATATGTAAGAAACATTCAAGTAATGAAGAACTAAGGAAAAAGCCATTTAGTTTTTCTTGGTATATTCACATTACTAACTTTTACACTCTGTCTATTTTGATTAAAACAGACTCTTCCGCGAATCTGTCTCGCAATTTACAGAGAAAACGGAAAAGAATTAACAAAAACGCGTTTGCTAGCATATGTTACTTACTTTCGATCGACCATTAAGTAGATATCACGCTCTTGGCGCTTTATTTCAACCAAATGCCATCTTCCATCATCAAATTTATGTTCTACCTCAAACTCATGTGCTCCTATAACCAAAGAACCAAATTCGATTATGAAACCTTTTTGTTGGGGAGCTAGCTTCTCTTAGCTTCCTAGTGGGCAAAATCTTCAAAACCTCTATGAGGAGGAGCGTTTTCTATAGGAATGGCAAGCAATATCACCTGCTGTTTCAATAAAAAAAATACTCTCCCACAGAGACTTTTCGAAGAATTTGCCCACTGGGGTACGGACCTGAGCCATCTTAAAAAACATTAAAACTTTTTACTTCTACCAGTGAAAAGTGAAAAAAGCAAAAAGGCTATGACCTCCTCCTAAATCCATACTGAATCTTAATTTCGTTTGATACATTTCTAACATGAGATGATCGTTACCATTCCAACCAGCCAACATAACGCCATCCGGCTTTTTTGTTTTGAATCTTAACGTGATTTGGTTTGCAGCTGTCGATCTTCTAGGTCCTGCGAGGCTCACCGCTACATATCCCGTACTTTCAAATTGTAACGATGCTGCTTCTGATATAAAAAAAGAAATTATATAAATGTCTTTATAAAACAAAATTGTGGGAATATAGAGCTCAACCGCTACCCACGATCTCTTGCCGTTTTTAGGTTGAAAGTTAGCTATTAAAATCGCTGGGTATTTATTCTCGAGGGATTAAAAGAAAAACATTATTTCACGCAGTAATACTAGTTATACTCCCTCCTTCTCTTCGCTAATGAAGATATCCATCCACCATATCCGAAATCACCACGGCAATATTATGGGAGTTTACAGTCAATCATTTGTTGTTCAAATCTTTATAATTCCAACTAATTTGAATGGTCCCTTATGAACCTATGAACATTCTATAAATAGGACCATTTTGTGCGGTCTATAGATCAGCTGACCATTTTTCTTCACCTAAGTTTATGGTTCAAACCGTGAACCTTAAAACCCTGGGTTTGCGAGGTTAGTGCCTGGTTATGCCTCGCTCTTTCAAACCCTTAAAATGAGTAGCAGCGGTCTGTAAGACATGCTTTGTATGTTCCGATAACAGTGAGTCTACCGTATTTGTTGGGGAATTTGACCAGTAAATCTTACCTTTCTCACATTTGTCTCCATCGTAACCAGTACCAATGCAATCACATCTAGCTTTCGAAAAATAATTAAGGCAGGTTCCTCCGTGTGGACATTGAAAGCTTGCACATGCGTTTTTGCAACCCTCCTCCACAGCCACTGCTGCGATTACGTTTTTTGGTAAAAGATCTTCCGGCGAATTGGCAATGGCATTTGGCGATGTGTCAGCCGGCTCAAAGGTGGAGGTGCCAGATTTGTATAAAATATTTTCTATACATCCAACGAACCTGCTTTTCGTGAATAGAAAAAGCAAAATGAGCATATAAAAATCAAGATTAATGGTTAGTCGTGGTTAATCGAGACATATTCTTCTGCAGATCGTTTTCTTGTTTATTTCGCTGCTGTGAAGGACAGAAGAAGTTAAACAGACACAAAAATAAATTAAAAACAAAAACAAAACAAAAATAAAGCAACAACAACAACAACAACAACAACAACAATAATAACAATAATAACTATAACAACAACAACAACAACAACAAAATGAAGGAAAAGACAGAAAGAATGTAAGAAGATTAGTTGGAAAGAAAGTTTATAAGTACATATTAGGATCTATTAGAACAACTGAATAATATAGAAAGCTGATGGGTCCAACACCCATTTTCCAGAAACATCAAAACGACATTACCTTGGCATGGCCTTGATCGTTTGATCAATTAATTTCGACGCTAGCTGTCGTGATATGCCGCCGAAAAACATACCGGAATTAAGTTCTAAAGTTTCATAGGGACTGTCGGCATGGTTCAACACGACGTCATTATTCCCGTCTAATATCAATTTTGTCGCATTTCCCAACCTTTGAATTTCTATCGTGTGCCATTTCGAATCGTCCAAGTTTTTCCCAAGGTATTCAAACTTTCTAGATTTGTAGTCCTCGGATCCCATCTGTACGGTAAACTGTAATTTGCCGTAATTCAGTTTGAGTGTTATAAAATCCTCTTTGTGTCCTGTCGACTTGCTATTGTCCGAATACAAAATTAAGCCGTTTGCACTGTATGTCTTAAATTTCAACTTTAGTGCGGCTTTCGTTTCGGCATTCCATTGTTCCTGTTGCAGGAATGATTGTCTTAAGTTTGTGAATGTGTAAGTTTGTGATCTGTGTACACAACACCAAAAGAGTGTTAACATCACAGGAAACTTTATGTAAATTGTGTTTAGAGGAGACATTAGCATATCTATACGTTTTTATATCTAAATATAAAATAGGTTAAAACAACTTTCCCAAATTGTAATATAAGTCCAGAGAATGAAAATATTTGAACATTTTGGAGTGTTTTTCAAAACGAGATCAATTTAAAAGAGGTATGTAACACGGTGTAGGGGTACCCAATGATATTGGGCCAAAAATAGAGACCTTTTTGTAATTGTCAAAAAATAAAAGTAGTGTTATGAAACATCATTCTATCATTTATCCATTCCATTGAACAAGGGAAACAATGGAAAAAGGGAAATAAAAATCTTCTGGAGAAAGATTTAAAAAACATTTCGAAGTGTGACCACACATCAGTTGAAGGGTTTCCACACATCAGTTGAAATCCCTATAAATTAACATGTTGGCTTCATTTGATTTTTAACTTAAAATTATATGCCAAAATCAACTTCAATTATAAATATCTACCCACTACCTCCCAAAACTTAGCAAATATGCGTTTCAGTGTTGAAAAACTGGCATTTATTTATACCATCCGTTTTTATTACACCGACCCTGGACATACATAGGGAAAAACGGTTTTCTTCATATGTTAACGATGAAAGCCATGAATAAAACCAGCTTCGGGATTTCAAAAATCATCAAAGTATTGTTCAAAAGAGATGTCTCAAATGTATTGCATACTCCCTGGTAAATCAGTAATCTAACAGAAACCAACTAACAAGCTTGCAGCCATTATGAAACTCAAGTACTTCTTAACATGTTCCCAACGATAAACACTTTATAAAAAGCAACATCGATCCTTTAATTGGAGTAAATAAACCAATACTACTCCTGTTCAGGAGCATCTGTTTAATAATTCACATTTGTGTTGTAAACAAACTTTCAGTTCACATCTGTTGTACACAAAGAATCGTTCCCACTTAGATTGCAACTTTTAATTTTTTTCATCAATTTTTCTTTCTCGTTTTTTACTTCATTCTTTTCGTGTGTAATATTTATAAGATATTTATTTCTAGAACAGTTCTAGAACAGTTTGTATACGTTTTTAAATATTTAAAAACTATTAAAACAAAATAAGTGAATAATCTTTTCATGGGATTGTGCATACAGTAAATTGTATATAGATCTTTCGAATAGAGCTTCAAATCAGTCAGCACTCAGTTTTTTCTTTTCTTGACGTCATTCTTGAAGGCCCTGGGTTTGAGGTTGGTTTACCACTGTGCAGTGATGTACAATTCTTATAAAGATTTAAAGCTGGTTTTCCACAAGGCGGAATATTCCGTTTGCAGGCTGGCGGCTTTTGTTTTTTTAATAAATTCCGCCAGAAGCATGCGCGGAAAAGTCGGATCAAGTTCAACTTTTCCGCCGCGGAATATTTCGCAAGCCAATCAAACGGTTCAATTAGTGATCACGTGGAGAAAACAATAGCCGCTCCGCGCTGAATATTCCGTCTAGTGGAAAACCGGCTTAATGGCTAGTTATTTTTGACGTATTATCGGATATTGGTAATTCCTTTGGTATACATAGCTGTTACCCGGTGTTACATAATATTTTGAAGATTGTACATTGAACTCTGAGGAGAAGACAAAAAAAACTTATTTTCGGTGAGTAACCATGGCAGTTTTTTCAATGAAATTTTAATCAGATCGAGAAGAAGAAAATTAGCTATATTGAGTAAGAACAAACCTGGACATATGATTCATGCACAGGCTAACCATCATGTAAAAACGGAATTAAGAATTCTTCAAACCATTTTGTACGGAAGCGTATTGATGCCATTATGATTACGTAACTTTCAACCGTCTATGTTATGTAAAATATCTATTTTTATTTAATTCAACGTGTGTCATATTTTTTCGAACTTAAAATGTTATGTATGCAAAAAATTTTACCATGAAAAAACACTTGAAGGACCAACTGACCCATTTCTTATTGTTCAAATGAGGGAATCCAACTGCTGACATCAGCACACTGCAACCCTCAGTTCTACTTATAACAGTTCATTATCTTTAATTTTGTTGGGTAAAAGAAGGGAAATTTGATGAATTTTCTTTCAAACATTTTTCTTTGAGTTTTGTTTATTTGCCAATTTGAGACCATGAAACTTTTCAAGGAAAAGCGATTAAAAGAACAATACTTGCATAAGCGCACTCGTAGAGATGTGTTTTTTGGGATAACAAATTGATGGGGAAAACATAAGGCTCAATTCAACATGTTCCCACGGAATTTACTTTTATTTCTTCAAAAGATTGGTACACACCTTAATCTATAGAATTTTTATTTTTTCAGCCTTCGGCAGATAATTTCCATGCATATGGCTCGCTTTAACAGTTTGGACAAGTGAAAAATGTTCTCACGAAAACAAAAGAATTCCAAACCAAATATTGACAAAATATTGTTCTTGTTATTATTTATTTATTCATGTTATAAATATGTTGTAATAGTTGTTTCCAGTTGTTTTTCGTTATTAGAATATCGTTATGCTCTAATTAAAATGCAATGGTAAACCTGTTCACATGACACACAACTTTTCGTATTCGTTATATGTCAACATTTCAACATATTGCTCTTAATTTTATGATTTTACACACAGACAAAAGTAATTGAACCTATGAGTGAAAAGAAAACGTTTCTGTTTTTAAATTCTACTAATAACTAACGGCAAATAATAGGTATGACGAGTGTATGCTATTATGATTTAAAAATACCACGAAAATTAACAGTTCCCACAATTCCCATGGTTATCTCTATAACACCTCATACAACTTCCACAATGCATAGCGAAAAATACATTCAAAATATGTCAATGAAATAAATGAAAGGTTTTCACAAACAAAACTGATCTTCTCACAGTCGTGATCAAACAAACCCAAAGTAAGAACTGAATTATGGGAACAGCCAATATCAAGCAGTTAGTGATTTGAAAGCCGGGAGTGTCATTGAAAACTTGTGTATTGACGATCAATCTATCACATCGACGTGATTCTGAAATACAGTACACTCTCTGTAATTCGAACATCAAGGGACCGAAAATATGTTTCGAATTAGAAGGAGTTCGAATTATGGAGGTTCAACTACAGAGATTTGACTGTATTTTCAAACAACAAATAACAACAGCCAACAAATCATAAAGATAAAAAAGATCAACCTCTTTCCAAGGATTTTTTGTGGTTGAAGAAAGGTGTTTTTGTGGCCCATACCTAATCTTGAAAAGACAAGGCATGGCCTTTATCCTCACTAACAAAAACATATTTTACAATATTTACACCATGAAAGAAAGTACGACTGGACTTGTTACATTTACTATATGCTAAACACGACGGCCTTGTTGTTTCAATAATAAAGATGACGGCCTTGTTGTTTCAATAATGATGATATTTGTGGTGCATACAATTATAAAATTAAATTATTTATTAAATTTTCTCCTTTCTTTCATCCTTAGCCAATTACTTGTTTTAATACCAATAGCAATCCAACAGTTTTAGCGCAGTGTTCTTCAATTTTGATTTCATAGCTATCTTTATCCAATCACTGTTTTTGTTACAAGTAGCTCCGCTTTTACGTTATTCCGCTCACAGTATTTTCCTTGTTATCTAGTTAGCTAATTTTTTTATACCTATATGTTGTACTGTAGATAGGGAGAAGAACCATTATATATAAATGGAACCCAAATAAATGATTAATAATAATAATAATAATAATACACTAAAACTAAAAATCGAAACCTCGGAATCTAATCCAATGAAAAATCTGAATACACAGGAACACATATTTGTGATTAAGATTAATGTTACCTTACGTAAAAAGTTTCTTTATACGTATAATGCTCTGCAAGTTTGACAGTTTCGTTAAACACGGTCAAGCACTTTGCAGAACACCAATAGAAAAAGTTCTGGTTCGGTAAATTATTTTACCAACGTCAAAGATAAATAAAACCAGATGCCCTTACAGGCAAAAGGATTTCTGCATCATTAGCTGATCATTTTCAAGATTTTCATAGTATAAGCAATAAGAAAAAGGATTCTGCATGACTGATTTTTCATTTTTCATTTCATATACTAATATTTTTATAATATACCACCACTAAATTACACGCACAACTTTAGACGGAATCGTTTAAAACGTTTAAAAGCAAAAAATACAAATGGTTAAAATGAAATATTTGAATGACAAAATTCCTTGATCATCTTTTAAACATTTCTTGAAATAATGTAATTTTATTTTTATTTTAAAACGATTCAAAAGATATCGACAGATGCAAAAACTGGTTGAAAGAAAGAAAAAAATCATTAGTAGAAAAGGAAAACGTTCAAGTAACCTAATCGACACTTAAGACTGAAAAGATCATAACTAACCCTGAATCCGCCTATGAGTTGACACACTTCTCAAACATTACTCGCTTACGCCTTTACTTCTTTGCATCAGTAAACAGACTTGGTATCTAATTTCAAATGTTTGTTGTTGCCAGAGAACGTCACTAATACCTCCGTAATGAAAAGGCGTATCTTCGAATCGTTTTATTTTACGAGATATAACATGATTAACTGATCAAAGCTAATCCCGTTTTTGCAATCCGTTTTTTGTTCATGTTTAAGCCTATAATCTCTTAATAATTAATAAAAAGTAAAAATTTATTGAAAAAGTAAGAAATCAGGAATGCGACACAAAAGGAGTCAGTTGCAAATCACATGGAACGCTATATAAACGCATTACCGTTTAATTGGAAAGGCCATAATAAGAGAACTCAAGATGTTCGACAGCGAAACTTTGTTGATAGGAAGCTTTCCATTGTCCGGCAACTTGTCATTCTGATTGGCCGATATGATCTTCTTTGTATCAATCATATGACATGCTTGGTAGCCATTATGAGATAATATATCATATAATTAGTTTTAAAACTTCTTTCTAAACATAAGCGGATTTTATGTCGAACCCCCGCTAAATTAAAACAAGAAATGACGTCTTGTAAAAATACCACATGAGTTGGAGAACTTAAGGCTCAATTCTTTCAAGCCATTAGAATCAGTTTTTTCTCTTCCAACTCTTCCAGGTATTCTGTTATAAAAGGAAATGGATAAAATTTATTCCAATATTAATTTCTGCATAATTACTTTTCAATTTCTGCATAATTATGCATGCAAAGCAGTTTGTTTTGATTTTCCCGAATCCTTATCTTGTGTTCCTAATCCTTTTCTGATCACGAATCCCAATTCTGAATGTCAATCTGAAGATGGAATCTAAAACTTGAATCTCAATCATCTTTCATGATTACCATGTTTGTTTACATCTTTAACGAAGTTTATTTATCATAAATTAATCATAACAAGAGCCTTACGGCTTGAAGGTCCGCGCTAATTTAGACTTTGTTCATGCATGATTTGAAATTGGATAAACCTTCACACTGATTTTTGTGGTAACATTAATTTGCAATGCTTGCATAGACTCATGACACAGTTCTAAACATGTACCAAATAGATTTTTGGGGAGAATTTTATTCTTGATGCACTTTACAGGAAACAATACAACAGCGGATCTACGGTATGTCAAAAATTGTGGAGGAGCACATAAACCTAATTTCTGTTTTCAGTTTGTATCACCAATAGGATTACTTGGACGTTTTTCTTTTATGGTTTAATAGCTAACATTTTCCTCCACAAATTTCGACATACCCTCTAAATCTGCCTCTGCAATACAGGGGACAATGTTTTCAGTAATATTAGTATTGCTATTTACTTTTTGAATTCTATTAACTCTACTTTCCCTTGAAACCACCCAGGTGCTTATTAATTTTTTTGTGACTTGGATAGAGGGTTTATCTCTCGCACTTTTGTTATACTTATGTGTATATTCATCATTATTATTATCAAAGAAATTTTAATAACCACCCGGGTGTTCTTTTACTAATTTGAAAACATTTCATATCAAATTATCTACATAATGTTTTATCATCATCACCATACTCGCTTTAGCATCCCTTTCTTTTGTTTCTTGGCCATGTTGACATCCACAGCTGTATCTATTGTTTTGATTTCTTTATATGCACGTCAGTTGACTTTTTTTTCATTTTTTTTAAGAATGGTAAAATGCACAAAACACTTCCCCTGGGTAGTTCGATATGCCTTTAAGCATAAAGAACATTTCATAGTGAAGAAAGTTAAGAGATACAGAATGAAAAAAAGAAGAAGAAAAGAAAAGTGGGCAACGCATGTAACAAAAAAAAAAAAGGTTAAAAAAGTGGATGAATACTGACCCTTGACCTCGCTCTCTTAGTTAAAGGAGAATTAACGTCAAAAAACAACTTTGGCTAAAATAAAACTTTATCTTTTTACAAATTAAATGGCTTTATCCAAATTTGTTAAAAATTTTTATTTCGCTTTAAATAAGCATTTTAAGTCATGCTCCACAACTAACCGTTATTAGAGTTGTGACGTCACGTATGTCCATCTGTTTTATAATATATATGGACGAAGATAGCATAAGCAGCGTTGAAGGTTCATCCAGTGTCTACGAACTGAGCGAAAGCTTTGAAAGTAGTTCTGATTCAGTTTCCACTGAACAGGATGGCCTATACATGAACGAGCCGGAATATACTGAAGCAGAAATGAAGGCTTTAGGTATTCCAAACGAAGAGCCCACCATGCCCGGTGATAACACAGTGAGTAGTAGCGAAGATGATGACGACAACAATTTGAATTCAAGTCGGTTGGAAAACTTGCACTGGTGTTATTGTCATCATTGTACTCTAATGCCAACGTTAACAGAATCAAAATGTTGTAAGAAGGATTTTCCTGATTTGTTGGATGATAAGCTACAAAACACGTGTTGTATAACTGAGCACAAAGATTTCGATATTATCTGTCTCAATAAAACTGTTCTGGAAACTGCGTACATTCAATTTCAAAGATACAAGAAAAACTTCAAGGACGTCAAAAATTTCACATCTAAGTAAGATTATCTTATTTTATTGGTGAAAACATTTCTAGTATATATTTTTTTTTGCATATTTTTTTCTGAGTTTGTTATATTGCGCACAATCTTTTTTTCATTGTTGTTAAATAAATAGAACAAGCAATGAAAATTTTTTCTTTACACAGAATATAACCTGGTTTTTATAAGATAGTCGCGCTAATGAAAAGACGAACACAAAAAACAAACAAAAAAACGCCTGTCAAATCCTCCAGCTTTATTTAACGTATTCTTTTTTAGAAACTATCGATTCATGGCATACTCTCAATATACAGCCTGGGTACATCATTTTGAAAAGCTTGGGAGAGGAAATCGTGTCGTCATCCCAGCATGTGTTATCAGTAGAATAAGAGGCGAATTCTTGTCTGGGGATAATTCATATGCTGGATTCAAGGAATTTTTAGATTTAGACTTTTAGCCTAGGAGTGTGTCTATTTACCAATTTCTGATCACCAAATCTTATTGGTAGAAACTCTTATAAAAGTGTTTGAATAATGAAGGCTAAGCCTGTCCCTTACCCTCACTAACCCAGACAAAGTTTACAAAGTTTACACTGCGGTAACAGGTGAACAGAAATTGCAACTCGAACTGTATGCTAGTTATCAGTTATAATGTAGTCATTATAATTTTCAAAATAACATCGTACAATTAGCTTCCTTTCTTTTTGAATCGTGTTAGGACAGTCCGCTTCTCCACAACTTCCCTCACGTCAGGCCTTTGACTGGCGGCGATATTTTGAGGACTTCTCAAAATCCCTTCGATTGCATGAAATTGTGTATCTATTTTGACACCGGATCTCTTCTGGTCCACAACCTCAGACAACAGCTCACTGACGAACTCATATGACTTCGGCTTTTTCACCTCTTTTGCCACCCATTCCTTAGATTGCTTAGCAACCTGAATTTTCCACTTCTTTTCACCGACGCTGCCACTTCCTTTGCGCGATTTAACAATTGTGGCTTGCTCTCTGTTGACATTGGCATTGAAGTCGATAGCTGCCAATTTGATTCGGGCGTCCATGACATGGTAATCGAATGCACTTCTTTTTGGTGCGTACATGTTAACAACTGAGTGGAAGACTTCTAAATTCCCAGTGTGATAAGGCTCTGCGAGATTTGGCATGTCAGCTATGTTGCGTTTATCCATAACAACTTTTTCCAAATAATTATAAGCAGCAGAATCTTTTTTTATCCATTTTTTTCTCGACGTTTCAGCTCTTGTGTACCGTTTATGACGGCATTTCGAATATTTAGGATAGATTTTGAACCTATGGCGATTACTTACATGATGCAACACAGATTTCCACATCTGGATTAACATTTCTGGATCACCCTCACAGTTTTCTGCGCACCAAAACAAGTGATTGCCGACAGGCTTGACCCAGTCAGCCAAAATCTTACATCCCTTCCGTTTGGCAAATGGCCTTAATTTTCCTTTGATGTTCTTTGCAAAATGCCACGGGTCATAGCGATGTATGATCTTCCGTCGATTTTCCCTCAGCCACTTGCTTATTTGCTTATTTCTGTCTGTTGCAACGGTACCAACATTGAATGAGTTTTCTTCCAATTGTTCCAAACAGTTTTTGAACCCCTCTAACTCAAGCGGGGCTGATCCCTTCCCTCCTTTTGTCTGTATAGTTGAAGACGCTATGATCTTGTTCGTAGATGCTGCTTGGAACGTATAGGAACAATATTTTGCCGATTTTCCGGGTGAATCGAACCGACCGTCACCCAAAATAGCGGTGGTATTGTTAGCCTCGGCTCTAGCAGCAACAATACTTCTTTCAAATATTTTGTTAATTGCAGGTAAAGCAAGAGTTCTCTGGACTTTGTAGAAAGTATTTGAATTGATAAATTGTAGGCCAGAAAATTCCAAAGGCTTCCTGACTGTTTCATATGTGCTTCCTAACAATAAAGATGAAGTAAAGGGAAGTATGTTGCATTGTTACAACGGACAGAACGTACAAGTAGTAAATTTTTGGAATTCAACAACATTTATTATGTGCCGATTGAGATGATCACAGTTGACGTAGGGAAATAAATATCTTTGAGAAGATAATAGATAAAATATATTGCTAACCTGAAAAAACAATAGCTGATGCTACCAACAAATTAAAGGCTGGTATTTTTCCCACATATGGTTGGCTGGACCAGTGCGTAACCAAGTGACCGTGCGCACACATCGTTCTCACGGACACACTAGTTCCACTTACTATCTTTTTTGTTGACACAGGAACTTCAAAGCACTCAGGGCAAGTTATTCGCTTTAGCAGCTCATCCAATTGTTTTTCTGAAACAACAAACTTGCGATCCTTCAGCACAGATACCTCATCATCAGCTTCCAATCTAATGAACGATGTGTCCACTGTGGAATTACTGCATTGTGTTTCGTTGGGTTCAAAGTCATTATCATTGAAGTACTCAGAGTCATCATTTCCAATCATTGTGGAGCAAGAGGTATTCATAACAACAGAAGAATTTTTTCGATTTTCTCCAGTGAGGGAAAGTATCTCCATGTCAATATCTGTCTGAATTCCAATTGACGCTGTTCGATGCGATAATGTCTATATGAAGTTCAAGATAAGAATAAAAGTGTCTTTGGAAAGGGTCAAAAGAGCCTAAAGGACTTACTGAATGATTGAATGATGAATTTCCGTCACAACTAATGCCTTCAGAATCTCTAGCAGCGCAGGTATCCTGAAATAAACACGTACGCCTGCTATTATTCCTTACGACGTTAGACAGATTGGTTATTTCAAGGACATCTTACCAATATTTCAAAATCGTTTGTATGTGTTCTGATATCAAGTTCGTCGACAGATTGTTGTAATGACGCATCGGGGCAAAGCAGCTTGGCAATGACCTTACAAGAAAAATAATGGAAACTAATGGTTTGGCCACGTGATTGTGTTTTACTTCTTTTGACACTGGCAAGGGATGGAGGGAGGGAGGAAAGTGGTCAAACAAACAAACAAACAAACAAACAAAAAACTGTCGGATTCAATTAGTCCAACGACAATGATAAATAAACAAATGGATGGATAAATCAATGAGTATTAAAATAAACAAAGGAATAAAATAACGAATAAAAAGAGCAAATAAAAAAATGATAAAAACAACGAAAAATGAGGCAAAGCATAAAGTAACAACCAGGTCAATAAAAGTTCTCACGTATATTTGAAATATGATATAAACAGGTGTTTAGTAAAAGATTTAACGCACGTACCTCATCATGTTCCTTCTGAATATTTCTTTTCAATGATGAAGTTCTTTTGCTCTGAGTTGTTTCTCCATTCATATTTATCGTGTTGAACGTTTTGTGATTAAATAATGTGGGGATAGCTCCTGGTTTTAGAGTTGTCTTTTTAGTTGAATAACCAACATATTTTGCCTGTAAATCCTCTTCAAAACAATCTTGATGAAAATGTTCAGCGCATAAATATGTTTTTTTATAATTCGTTGATGTCAACTTGAATTTTATTCCAGTGTTGTGGACCCATCTTTCAGCACGATCTTTTTCTTTCTCTGGGTTGGGAAAGCGATGTAATGAACGTTTCGGGTTTTTCTCACTTACTCTTCCACTGTGATATGAGCATCCATATGCCTTACAAACCGTCATTTCTGTCTTATTAACTTTAAAATTGGAAGCTTATTAAAAAGTGAAAAAAAAATTTAAATTACAAATAGAAAAATACTTTATTCTTTATACTTTATTCATCCGCGTATTCCCTACGACGTAGCTGCATTAACTTCTTTTTCTTTCTTTTATGTTTAAAAACATTTCAATAGTCAATTGAAAAGGAAAAAGTTAATCGATTTCATTTATTGTTAGCGTGATCATAAATGTTAGATCACAAACGCGAACTTAACCTTGGACATACATGACGTCACACTTTCAAAAAGATAGAAAACTTTATTTGGTCATAACTTGATGAAACATGGTGCAATGAAGCTGAAATTTTGAACACAAGTTCTTCTTTCACAATACTATCGAACTATCGAAAAAAAAAGGCACGTTAATTTTGACGTTAATTCTCCTTTAAGGTAGGGTCGCTCTCTTAGTTAAGGTAGGGTCGCTTCCTTAGTTAAGGAAGGGTCGGTCCTTTAGTTAAGGAAGGGTTGGTCGAGCGACAACACTGGTGTAATTATTGAAACAAGACCATATGTTTAAGAAAGAGAAAGCTCTGAACAACTCAAAAATGAAATATTCACTTCAACCGTACATTAAAGTATTGAGAAAAAAAACTAACCACTTCTGCTTATGCCGATCGTTTTGCTTTCCAGATTTCTAAAGAAACTTAACGTCATATGGAGACGATAAAGAATGATTGTCGAAGGCAAGGACGTTATTTTGATGTCGATCTTGACAAGTAATGGAATCAATTGTGATCTGAACAAAACCTGGACGTTCTTGGTTTAAGTGGCATCGAAGTGTGAAGTATTCTCCATCCGATTAGCCCGTATACCAAACATGGTTTTTGATATTGGGATGGTGTTGCTTCATTCTTCTTTTCTTTTCATAAGACAAACATTTTACATTCTGTTCAACACTATATACTATCTATTCACGATTTATATTCACTATTTAGTTAAAAGGAAAATAAATGAAGTTATTTTTGTTTGAGATTTATAGAATTTAAAAATAACCGGTGGTAATTCAAGAAAAGTCACAAGTTGGTGGAACCAAACGATACTGATGGAAGGACTGAAAACTGAAAACCCGCGGTTGTTTACTTGCAATGGACATTTTTTATTTCTAAGTTTTTTTATGAAAGTTATATAACATTTTGAAAAATTTCACAGAAAAAATAATCCGATGCTGAAAGTAACGAGAAAAGAATTATTTGAAATGAAAAGTTTGTAGCACTTATAAGTACGTAAGGGTTTATTGTAAAAAAGCTTAAAATTCACCTGTTTACTCAAGGCGTCAATCACCATCTTGTGCAAGATACGGAAATTTCAAATTACAGGGCACAGGTGAAGTTGCAACTGGATGTCTCAACACTAACGCCCTAACCCCTATTTCGCAACACTATGGTACAAATCGTTCGCGATTTCTTGTTAGATCGAATTTTCTTTTCGTAAACCAACGCACAGACGAAATGTTGTTAATAATTGAAATATATGGTTTATTCCAAAACCCAAAACATTTATTAGTAAAGGTTGGATGAGGTTTATATTGGTTATAAACACGACTGGTATTAACAAACCATCGACTTTATTTTCTAATCATTGTGGCGACATGTTGTTACGTTAGCAAAGTAGAAACTAAATTTAAATTGTTAACTGTGAGAAAAAACCTCTAAAAGCGAAAACATTTTTTTAGGATGGAAAATAACAAAAACAAACAGCAATATTGAAAACAACAAAAACAAATAAATATAGATTTTGTTTTGATTGAAATATTAAGGTCACCAGATACGAAAATGTTCTAGTGGCAGAAGGCTCGTTTAAAACCTTTCCAGTATAACGGGGTATTCCAGTATAACTGGGTTCCTCATTGATAACAGTTTTATCAGGAACTGACGAGAAAATTCTGGCTAGTCATCAAATAATGATGATAATAAAGCATGCTGGGATAGATATTGTTTCGGATGATGTGATTGAAAAATCATGGTGGAATGTTTGGGTAGACTGATGATTTTGTTCTCTCTCTCAAAACATCGTAAAAATGTATGGAAAACTTGAAGAGCATTATTTCTTGTGTTTGTTCAAAATACCAGAGAGAGAGCGAAAAATAAGCAATTGAAACAACATTACAATTCTGTTTTTAAAAAAGCCATTAAGATTGCTTTGGGAAATATTACTAGAGCTTAGGAAGGGTCACAATGTTCTAAAAAAAACCATTTTTAACAAAGAAAGTTGCATCCAGTCCATACATCTATTTAGATGCTTTATAAGTTTATAGAACCGAAAGACCCTGAGAGTTTACATAACGTATACATGTTCCAAGGAAGACACATCGAAATAGGGCGTCTTTAAGACGTCAGAAAGACGTCTCTTTTCAAATTAGTGTTTCAGTTTGAGACTACTGATAGGTGTGTTAGAGACGTCCTACAGGTCACCAAAAGACGTCTCTCAAGGTCGTCTTAAAGACATATTATGTTTACTGTGAATGTTTACGAGAAGGTGACGGGACTGGTCATTTTATTTCTTCCACATCATGGCGAAAACATGTTGAAAGGAAATGTAATATCAACATACCTGATTTTCATTCTTCCATGATTTCTTTCATTTTTTTCTTCTTAACTTTTTATTATGAAATGGTCAGAAAAAATTGTTTTTTCATTAAGTCTTATTTCATGTTCAGTTATCATGAAAACAGCAGTGGTCGCTCTTCCTATATGAACTTTTATCCTGTTTAGCAACGTTTATCTGATACAAGAAATATTCTTTTCAATTCCTTTTACTTCCTTCCAACGAGAAAAACAGATGCACTAACACTTCTCCGTTGAATGCACTCCATCCAAGAGGTTGTAAGCGATATTTACCCCTAAAAAACTTTCTTATAAATGCTGCCTGTTACCGAAAAGACAAACGGGACATTTTGTATTAGCCTTCACTATTCTTGATAATTCAGTTAAAATCTTTGATAAATGATAAGATTCTTGAAAATAATCAAGCGAATGACATCACATGCTGACGTTTAATTTTGTGTACAACAGATAAACCCTGTTTTACACGGTACAGGAATTTCTTTTGGAGATCACTTTGGTTTGATTCAATTTAACGTATTGAACATTTTTGAGAGCTTATACTCATTTAATTCTTCGTGGCTAACTTTATTTTTTTTTCTTTCGTGAGTTTAATTTCCTTTTTTATCATTTCTTTTTTTATATATTTTCTATAGATGAAGGAGATAAAACATCGAGATATCGTTGTATGTACATATCTAATTTGGAAGCCAAAGTTCTTGCATTTTAAGAAATAATTCGAACATGTTTGAATCAAATAAGTAACCGAATTAGACAGATTTCTTCGACAAACATTTTCTTTTGAATACCAAATGGAAAAAAACTTAAAACTAAAATAGATAATACAATAAATTATTTATTTATTTATGATTTACAATAATTTATTTATTTATTTGGAAAAGGTTAGCGAGGAACAATAGGAACAATGTTTATTCAGAAAGGCATTTTATTGATTTATTCATTATTATTCTATGTTCCGATTTACGTCACTAATTATTTTGAAATAATTAAATCTCGTTACTTCGGCTGTCATGATGCTTCCAGATATGCTGTTGCTATGACTTCGTTGCTATGACGCACACTATTAGCTTTGTTAGCCTCAAAGTGGTTCCTAAAAGTTGTGACGAAACACCGGAACACAGAATAGAAATCTTGGCTCCGTCTCCTGATTGGTTCTAGTTTTACCCATCATCTCTCCTGATTGGTTCTGGTTTTACCCATCGTCTCTCCTGATTGGTTCTAGTATTTTACCCATTTTATTCTACTTTATTTTATTATTTTATTGTGATCGAATTTGAAATTTCTTTAGCCATATTGTTTACTGTCTCGACTTTAAATAATGGTTAGAAAATTAAAGTTAAAATACCGGCTCGTCATCTTGCAGACCGGGAAATTTTCTAATGACTTGCTATCACAAAGCGTTTTGGTTGAAAGTCTCTTAATTTTGTTGGAGAAAACAAAGCAATACTGAACAATGTTCTCGTTAATCCTAACTAATAAAATATTCACCACAAAATAGCAGTTCAATAGCTTAAGCGACTGTGAGGGATGTCCTGGAAATGATGGTTGTATTGTTTTCTTGTAGAGATTGAAAACAACAAACCACAGAAAAATTTGAAAATAACTTTCTAAAAGATGTTTACATTCACAGTTCAGAGGCGGATCTAGAGGGTATGTGGAAATTTGTAGATGAGAAACCATAAAAGAAAAACGTACAAGTAATCAGTAATCCCACTGGTGATACAAGTAATCAGTAATCCCACTGGTGATACAGATTAAAAACTCCTCTAGATCTGCCGCTGCAGTTCTCGCGAATGGATCGTGCAAATAATGGAATTCACAAATGCACGGTCGCTGCTTTGACCAACAGGAAGTGGCGATTTTTGCTGAGTTAACGAAATTTTGTTAATTCTACATAGATAATAATTTCAGTTGCAGATGCGCTTCCCAAAACCAAAAAAATCTTTGATGAATTTGTTACCTTCTACGTCATAAAAACTAAAAAACAAACAACAAGCAACAACAACAAAACAAATCAAACAAACCCGACGTCGGTCTGGAACCCTGAAATCCTGGGGGTTCGAGTTAAGCGGCGGCTACTGTATATATATAAGTCAGGAAGCAGAAGGCCTTTATAAAAAATAGATAGGTCAAGTAAATATATAAATATATATATATTTACAACGGAAGAAGGCAAGTGCCGAAATATATCTTTCATTTAAAATGGGTGTTTTTATTTAACATATATAAATATAGTGAATAATATCATTAACAACAGAGGCAATTAAAATAAAGGCAGACAGCAATTTGTATAATGAATTTGCATAATGAGCATACCTTCGTCCCCAGTCTTCTTAACAAATTAACATTAATCATGAAATAAGAAAGGAGATGGGTACAAAGTTGACTTAAATGTTGAGCAGGTATTTTGATGCATACATTTGCAATCAGTGAACCGTGAAGGTGAGATTTGAGTTTTTCTTGCTTGTCTCAAGAATGCCGAAAATGAGTTCAAGCATTTCGTTTGAAGTATCACACGATGTTTGCCTGCTGGATAAAAAAAATTAAACAGAGAAAGATAAAGTCGTGAGAGGAATTATGAAGATTACCGACCAGCAACAATAATAATATGGAAATTATGAAGCCTCTTAAGAGAGGAAATGGCTCGTTTAAAATACGCCTTACAGTTAGACTGTGTTTACTAATTATCTGCAGTTTTGGGCTAGTTCTAATGCGATCTAATGACAATACAACGAAACAGCGTAATAACGTCAATCGAAAACTGATGGGTATCGATGGGAACTGTTTACACAGCAAAGGAGCGGTCGAAGAATTTCCGCCGGATTTTTTTACCGACGAGCAACGTGAAAAGGGCGGCATTATCATCCATATTCTAATAATGTTTTATATGTTTGGCTTATTGGCGGTCGTGTGTGACGACTATTTTGTTTTGTCACTATATCACATCTGCTCAAGACTCAACCTAGACAAAGATGTCGCTGGTGCAACATTCATGGCTATTGGTTCGTCAGCACCGACATTGTTTATTGCCATAGTGTCGATCTTTTTTACCGAAAGTGCCGGCGATGTCGGATTGGGTACCGTCGTCGGGTCGACAATTTTCAATACGTTGTTCATTATTGCGATATGCGCGATGGCTAGCACTATACCAATGAAAGTTTCTTGTTGGCCGTTGCTAAGAGACTCGTTCGTTTATACCCTGGGTACGTTGACGTTAGTCTTTACGGTGCGAGATAGACAGGTGCAATGGTGGGAAGCCATAATCTTTGTCTTTATTTATTTATTTTACATACTTATAATGTGCTATAACAAGAAATTAGGAAAATTTTTCACTGACCTGTCGAACACTTGCTGCGGTACATGTGGCGACACTGATTTAGATGAAACCAATTATCCAGACGACATGACAGCTTTGATTAATGGACATGACGGAAATCAAGCAAGTAAAACACAAGCAAATAGAAAGATCTCTCTCGTAGATGGCGACGATGAAAGTCTAGAAAACATTAAGCACGAGCTCAGTCAGTTCCAACATAAACAGAATTCCCCGCTACACATTCCAGAAGGTGTTATTCCGAAAATTACCTGGTTACTTGGATTTCCGGTCATGATTTTATTTTATATTACAATTCCTCCGTGCTGTAAACAGAGATGGTCGGAGTGGTTTCTGATGACGTTCGCCATGTCGGTTATATGGATGGGCGCATTATCATATATTCTCGTTTGGATGGTGTGTATAATCGGTGACACTTTCGGAATTCCCGATTGTATAATGGGTATGACTTTTCTGGCAGCGGGTTCTAGTATTCCTGATGTGATGGCATCTGTGATCGTGGCGCGACAAGGTATGGCCGATATGGCGCTATCAAACGCTATAGGGAGCAACGTGTTTGACATGTTATGTTTGGGTATCCCATGGTTACTGAAAACAACTGTATTGGATCCAGGTACTTCGGTACAAATCCAAAGTCGAAGTATTATGATTTCCGCGCTGCTACTCATTGGTTCCATAGTGTTTACTGTTATAGCGATCCACCTGAACAATTGGAAACTGGACTTTAAACTGGGTATCATGTTTCTCATCGTGTATATAGTCTTTATTACACTCGCCACATTACTCGAATTTTTAGCTTGTCCTTGTCAAATTGAGGATTTAATGCCATGATTTACAGGGACTGCTTTTCCATGTTGAAGATTTTCCTATTTTCCATAGTAATAATTAATATATTTTTAAAGAAGGCGTATTTTTTAGTATTATTTAACTGTATTTGTTATTGGTGTAAAGACGTTTCCAAAGTTCATGTTTATAAAATGTCGCAAATTGACATAGCTATCAGTACAGACCTCGTTTCTGTGTTGAAATTACAAGTAATTGTCCCACTGTGTTAGCAAATGTATAACTTAATCATTACCGCGAAACAATGTAACGCATCAAAACGATGTCTGTGCGCCGACAAGATAAAATACGACATATAAACGTGACTTCGGGAATTATTCACATTGTGAAAACAATTTAATTCTGATGAACTTTCTTACTTGCAGATCTTTGGATTCTTGTCTTTTCCTATAAAAGCCACCCTCCCTGATAAGTGAAAACAAAACATGTATTAATGGAGGATATTTGTATTTGCTCGAGACAGGAACGTACATTGTGAAGTGCTCGTGTTTTCCCCATCTCGTATAAATTGTTTTTAGTGAAAATGCCCGTGTGACGACGTCTACTCTCTGCGCTGTGCTTGATTTCATTATAGTACTCGGCAAAACGGTACGCCGGATGCGCAAAACTCCCACTTGGGAAGAAACATACCCTTCGAACCAGTGCAGTACCGTATGTTCTCGAAGTATAAGAACCGCCGAAGCTCTACAGCGACTTTATTTTGTGTGTCGTCATTAAGAGTATTCGTTTCGTCGTATTTTTAAAGTTCATCTTCTTTGGTCTTTATCGCCATTATCGTTTATGTATTTTGAATGTTTGTGTTGGTATGTCTTGTACTCCGACTTCAAGTTTTCTTTTTGGAACTTGTTCGGTTGATTATTCGAAAAACAGGTGCTTCGATGTTCACTGTAGTAACTGTTCCGGTATTGAGTCTCTCATCGTTTGTGGTGACATGAAAGGAAACAAATAAAGTTGATTAGTGGGTTGAGTTTACCTCACGTGTACGTTTCGGTATCGCAGAGAATAAATAAAGCGTGTGCTTTCTCTTTTATATCCCTCCATCGCTGCAATTATGCGCATGTGCGATGTTCTCCCATTTTCGTTGCCGGAACCGAAAAGAAACTTCCTTTCCGACTATTCTTCGAACTGTCGGAAAGGTCGCTTCTTGTCTTTTCCTATAAAAGCCACCCTCCCTGATAAGTGAAAACAAAACATGTATTAATGGAGGATATTTGTATTTGCTCGAGACAGGAACGCAGGTTGTAAAAAAGAGAGAGGCAAATTTTTGGTAAATTAATATCTGTTAAATTAAATATTTATATTCTTTGTAATTGTTAATCTTTGACATTTCCCATCTTTGATATATCTGTCCCTGGAGCTACTTGTCAACCATCTGCCATGCTTTCGAATTTGTCTGTCTGAAATGCCCGAATTTGCGGCAGTAGAAGCTCCTCCGGATCTCAAAGAATGTAAACCGTAACAGTGTAAGTTGTTTCCCAATATAGGTTGAGCGAATCTAAGAAAAGAATCTCTCGCCGTCGTGTAAGAAATGGGCTTGGAACCTAAGGCTCTATGACCTGCATGGGTCTTGACCAGTCGGCAGATGAGAAAATTATCTGGGTTATTTCTTAGTTCGGCTTTGTCTATATATTTGTTCAACCAAAAAACGGGGCAGTATGCCGTGCCTGTTTTGGATATCATGATCACGTGGCCGTCTCTTAGTTGGTCAGTTTTGGATTTTGGAAGTAAAATCTCGACGTGTTCAAGATGAAAAGACAAATGTTTTACTTGAACGGACAGGAGCTCGCTGATTCTCATGAAGCCAGCAAACCCAAGAAGTGATAATACGAGAAATCTCAAATGTAATAAATTTCCTTTGTCAAGCTTGTCGATAATTTCTTTAAGTATATTGGCTGTCAAAGGTTCTTTTTGATTTTTTTTTTGTAGAGTATTGAGCCGCGAGTCTCTTTGCCCCTTCGAATGCTAATTTGACGAATGGATGTTCTGTAGGCGAAATGAAGCCTGAGTGAATGTGACCCCAGCGTATTCCCATAAAAGCGGCTGCAACTGTGCCTGTTTTTCCTCCCTCTGCTATGAGATCATTGAAATATGTTGCGATAAAAAAAGGATCTGCTGGACAAGCTGCTACCTCTTCAAATTTTGAAGCCCATGCTTTCCACGCATACCAAGACGTTTTATATTTAGCTAGGGTGGATGGCGCGTATGCTGATTCAAGTAAAACCGGCAAGTTATCTGCCTTAGCTTTCAGCTCTTGATTTTGAATGTTATTTAAAGTTTTCCAAATACCACTCTGATATTCGTCTGAAATAAATAAAATTTAACAGTAAATTGGTAACGTGGTGGTAACAGGAGTGGGGAGTAAAGGAGTATGATATTTGTAGTGTGCTTTGTATATCTATTTAGACTCATATTTATATATAAATACATTTGTTTATTCTTTCCTATTCCTTTATCTGTTTGTTGTGATGGATCTGGAAGGAGTGTTCGCCTATTTGCTGCGTTGCCTCATGTGGGTGTGACGCTTCTTTTCTAATATGCGAGGTTCGTCTCATGTGGCCGTGCCTTTTTTGCATTTTATGATCAAAAATCGTCTCATGTGGACGTGCCCTTTTCGTTTTTAACGAGCGAAAATTGTATCTTGTGAACGTGCCTTTATGCTTCATGTGAGCATGCATCAACCTGCAAGGAGTTTTATGTAAACGAGAAGTCTATTAATAAAGCTATAGTGCGAAATTTAGGAAAGCCTTGAAACACGGAATGTGACATGGAGTAGTTGATGAAATAAGGGCGTAAGTACATGCAATCTTTGACAAAGTCCTGAAAGTCTTTTCCGTTCTTGGTGATAACAGGCCAGAAATGCGATGATTTCCATTCGGGAATAAGCAAAACGCCTGTAGCTTTGCAGAGTTGTAGATGTTTTACGGTTCGGATTATTTGACTTGTCGGAGGGCACAGCCAGTTGAAATCTCCTTCCCAGTTACATGTGAATGCATTAACGGCTCTGGTGTTGGGGCACAAAAAACGTGAATTAAAAACCTCTAACTTGGTGTTTAGATCATCCGCGAATCTGTCAACCGTGAATTTTCCAAAGTGTTCTTGAATTTTGTTGAATGAAGATAGATCTATTCCCCAGTTGTCAGTGTCTTGAAATTTAGATAAACTATCGGCTACAATGTTTTCTTCTCTTGGGAGCCATTGAGGTTCGATTTCAACGTTGTGTTTTATGCATAGACCGTAAATGTCCAGGGAGATGTTATGTAAAGCAGCTTTTGTGCTGCCGTTTAAAATAATTCGTGCCACGTTTTGATTATCTGAGTGCCAAAGAATTTTCTCGTTAGAAAGAATTGAGCCGAAAGAAATGAGCAACAGTTTTACAGAGAGTAGTTCGCGGTAGGTTGAACTTTGATTAATTTCTGACGTTTTGAAATCTCCTCTGGCAATGATGTTTCCTAATCTTTCTACGATAAACCCTCCATAACCAGTGTCACTGGCGTCGGAATATACGACCTTTGTTGTATCCGGCTTTTTGCGAAAAGCAAACCCGTTGCAAAATTTTAAATTCTTTTCCCAAAATGTTAGTTCTTGAGCGACGTTATCACCTATATCCCGTATGTCAAACCAGGATGATCGGCTTTCGATAAATTTGTACATGCTCCTTGTGAATAATCTGGTTAAAGAACCGATTCCTAATCCCATAGATATGATGTGACCGGTTATTCTCGATAGAAATTTGGCGGATGTCGCTTGAGATGAGAGAACGGATCTAATCATATAGGTCAAGGCAGTGATCTTGTTTTCAGGTACGTAAAACTTCATTGTTGTCGTGTCGATCTCGAATCCTAGCCATTTTCCTCGTTGGGATGGGGTCAGTTTTGACTTTTCGATGTTGATTACGAATCCAGCCGATGTTAAATCCTTCTTGATTATTTCGTTACATATAAAATTAGCTACTTTAAAGGTTTTGGCCCCGGCGATCCCGTCATCTATGTAAATGGCGCACCTGATTCCCAAGCTTCTCCATCTTTTTATGAAAGGCCTGGTGCATTTCGTGAACACGTAGCAAGCAGATGCTAGGCCAAAAGGTAAAACCTTGAATCTATAAAATTTTATCGTGCCGTCCAAAAATACCCAAGCAAATCCCAGATAATCGCGAGAAGACTCGTGAATTTTTATATGATGATAGCCTGCCTTCAGGTCGAAAGTACCGAAGTAAAAATCCTGTTCAAAACTATCAGCTATTGTTTTAAGATTTTCGTATTTAAATTTAGTGATTTGGATGTTTTGGTTGACGTGTCGCAGATCAAGTACTAAACGCAGTTTGTTGTTCTTTTCCACAACAGATAATGGGTTGACGCAAATAGGCATTTTGCTCACTTCCTCGATGCAATCATTCGTTAAAAGCTCGGCAATACTTTCTTCGACGAAAGTTCTGTTCCTTAAGCTGGAGGCGTTGTTTTTGGCATAGAAAGATGGAGGTCGCGATAAAAATGGTAGACGATAACCGTGTTTGACAATGTTGAGGACAAGATCTGAAGCGTTAAGAGATCTCTCCCAAAATTGGAAATTTTGTTCCAATCTACCTGCTACCATTGTTTCTTGTTGTTCCCTAATCCAAAAGCGTTCGTGTGGACCTGGAGTGAAATGTGATTTTGAAAACATGGCGGGGATAATAAGCAAACAAGTAAGTATAAAACAGTATCAATGTTACATTATTTTGTATAATTGTCCCTCGAATGTCTAAGGTTTTTCATTTTATAACAAGACGATAAAAAATGCCCATTTTTACCACAACCCCAGCACAACTCTGACGAAGAAGGCTTATACTTTGTGTGGTAAGTATTGAAACTTTTGGCAGGGTATCGACGTTTCTCGGGTTTCCTTTTTTCTTTTTTAGAATTCGCGGACTTAATTGCTTTCGCTAACTGCTTTTCGTCGCCTGAATCGTCTGCCAGTTCGTCCCTTAAGTATTCTCTGGCAGTTAACCAATCTTCCCTATCAGCAAGCTTTATCACTTTAATGCGTTTAAGTAAGACTTTCTTACCCTTTTCCAACTTTTCTTTGGCTTCTTCGATATCGCTTTTCCCAAGGTCTTCCAATGCATCATCGATTAGATCTAAAACTTCGGTGTTGTGCTGGAACATTTTCTTGTTTCCGTCTTTCTTGAATTCATAATCGTCCAATTTTTTCTTCTTCTTTAAGTTCTCGATGCTGTTGTGACGGACTTCCTCAGCCACACGTTTGGCTTGTCCGACGAGACGAAGTTCTGCCTGTTGGACAGTGGCATTGATGACTGCTTGTATTTCAGGAGAAATGTTAGACATCACGTGTACGTTTCTGCAGTTTACCTCACGTGTACGTTTCGGTATCGCAGAGAATAAATAAAGCGTGTGCTTTCTCTTTTATATCCCTCCATCGCTGCAATTATGCGCATGTGCGATGTTCTCCCATTTTCGTTGCCGGAACCGAAAAGAAACTTCCTTTCCGACTATTCTTCGAACTGTCGGAAAGGTCGCTTACTTCAAGAATTTATTTATTTATTGGAGTGAGTGCATTTCCATTATCAACACAACAAGACAGCATGTAAACAAAACACGAAAAGTTGTCGCAATCCAAAAATTACTATGGAAATGGGACGCCATTCATTTTTTTTCACAAACTTTGCTTGTAATTTTCACTAGACCGTTTCATTTCGTGCAGGCGTAGCCTCGTTTCAAATCAGAATGATAAGGGAACTTCTTTTCATGATACAAATACATTACGCTTTTTTGTGGTCATTCAACTTCATGTTCACTGTAACCATAAAAATGAAAGTAATGATCATTATGCTTAGAAACGAGGCTGCATAATGCCTCTTTTCATCAATTGCATCGCTCGTCATTAAACAGACATTGCCTCGTTTCAAATCAGAGTAAAAATGACGTTCTCTTGCATTATTACCAATGATAATTACTATTAGAAACGAGGCACTGTCTGCTAAAGTGACGTGTTTATGACGTTCATACCGAAAATGACGCGTCATCAAGTGAGAAGCCGTGTATATTATTTTTGATGTTATTTGATACTTCTACATGATTAATATAACTTTGTTGTTTTTTAGATGTACTTGACCATGATTTTTTTCGACATCTTTTTCCCCCCAAATATTTTCATCCAGTATACAAGAGGCCGTTAATGTATTATTTCCAGACCAACTGACTTCAGCGGGTCGAAAAGCTTACACCACGAAGTTTGGATTGTCTAAAAAATTATACATATTATGATCCATAAAAATATATCATTCAGTACAGATAACGAAGATTATTTTTTACTGAGAATTTTTCCTCGTCATAAATTTATGGTGAAAAGTCTAATAAAAATGTTTCAAAAAACGAGGCATAACTTGAGTTTAGCCTCACAAACCCAGACAAAATTTATAAAGTTTTCACCATAAACTTATACCTAGGTAAGGAGAAATTGTCAGTTGAACTATATGCGAAGAGTATAAAAGGAAAGACAAACGAGATATTATTTAGTTTATCTACTCAGGTTGATCAGCGCGGGTTTCTTTAAACCAAGCAACTTTTATAACACGTTTCTCATCAGCTAGGAGAATAATGTCCATTTTTGCTCTTTTTATTTTAGTTTCGGGGGTTTGTTCTCAGTTTATTTGTTTTTTTGTTTTTTTTTACATATTGGGCAAATCCAGTTGAACCTGGGGTGTTGCTTAGCAGTTGTTTCGTTTTTGACAGATTTGAGGCTTGTCTTGCTATCTTATAAAATGTTGTTTATAAAAAAAACACAGCGTGTATAAAAAATCGGCTAAATCATGACACAAGGTTGACTTTTAAACCCTTCGATGGATGTTCATTTTCCTTATATCAAAGAATCAAAGAGAGAAATAAACAAATTATATATATAAAAGAAAAAAGAAAGAACAAAACAGTCATGCTTCATCACTACTCCCTTCATCTGATGACGAGGCGATCAAATCCTTATATTCTTCTTCTGTCATTTGCATGCTGGTGAGCAATTCCTCATGTTTCGGAACACTTTGCACTTGCTCAGTGCTGTTCCGTGAAGTACTTCTACGATCTCTCGAGGTTCGGTTTTGAGAATTAATGTTGCTAGAGGAAGAAACCTCTGTGTTTTGTTTGGACCGGGCAGTTGGTGTACCTTCTGCTTCTTCACTCACAAACTTAAAATCATCATCAGATGCATCGAACGGATTTCCGAAATAATCTTCCGATACAGGTTCGGAAATAGCCAGTTGGTCGTTCTCGACTTGCTTCCGTCGTGATGTTGCAACCTGATATATGGCTTCGGATTTGCTCATTTTTGGCAAGTAGGCTGTACTTTCATCTTCTTTATTTTTTTCATTTTCTGTCGTACTTACCAAACGCTTAGTTGGCGATTCTCTTATTTTCGTGTTATCTTTGTCAATTTTCATCTTTTTACATACAGTTTGGTCGGACGTGGAATCGCTAACCGGTTTAATGAGTTTACATCCGGTTTCGTCCGCATTATCATTCGGTATATAGTTAAACGATCCGTTGCTTTTACTGCGTTTAAACGGCTCGTTTAAAACTTTGTGAAGTCTTCTCGCCTAAAATACCAGGATAATGGAAGTAGTGATGAGTACTTTTTCGAGTGCGACAAGCACAGAACTCGAAACTTCACTCGAATGTGCTTTAGAAACCAGCTTACCACCAGTCCATTTGGAGCCATATTGGCTGCCTGGCGCTCATGCATGCGAGAGCAATGCTGTACGTATCTCTCTGGCGATAAATCTACCGAGTTGGAAGTCAGCAAGTAGAACAAACAACTGTTACGCTATTTACATGGCTTCGAAGATCAGAATATTTACTCACTTATTATTTGCACACCCGGCAGATACAATATCCTACTTGTGACAACAACAAAAACATGAAATGTGAACAATACCTTGTGTGGTCCAAAGCCAGGACACAAACTGATTTCTTCAATGCTGGCATTTACGATATTTTTCAAGGACTACGTATTGAAGAGAAAAGTTTAATTAATCTCTACGTCATGATTAATTAAAACCATTTAGACATAAATGCTCCAGAAACATTTTTTAAATCAAATTACGAAGACAGCGTTTGACAGGAGATGATTGGTAGAGGCAAGGATTAATGGACTATGGTTGGTGGAGACAGTAATTGATGGACGATGATTGATGGAGGTAGGAATCAATTGACGTTGATTGGTGAGGGAGATAGAGGGAGATATCAAGGAGCAAACAATTCTTGACTATCATGCAAATATCTATCGTATAGCACCTACTCCAAAATTAGATAGCAGAGTGATGACGTCAGTTTTATTGATGGATTTAATGGTTGTTAACACGTCTTGCATCTAAAAAAATGATAGCAACTCAAGTCAATGCAGTTATGAAAACAGTAATGGAAACATGTTTATCAAAATGTATGTTACATAATAAAACCCTAGACATGGACAACAAGCCGGAAACCTTAACAAAAAAGTTTCAATGGAAATCTTCAGATAATTTGCAGTATAAAATTTGGTTTTATACAAAGATATTGCAAATGTAACTTGATCAATTCCAAACCATCAGAAAAAAAGTCTTCAGAATTTTACAACACAAATGTTTGTGATAACACTCATAGTGTAAAAACAGAAATATTGCAAATGTATGCACAATGACTATCATTATATAAATACCCTTGATAAATAATCAGAATCAATTCTTTCTTGCAAAACATCAGGTGGTTTGTGTTCGTATTGTTTGTATGTTTCTAAGTAACGACCAGCTTCTTCAGAACTGAAACAACAACACAGGATTTTTATCAAATTCTTTTGGAATTATGCCTTATTCAAGAAACTAAATAGTTGACGTACAACAAATGGTCATTTGCGAATCATTCCTTCAGAAATAACCAAATGACACCCATAATTAATATTGTTTGTAAATATATTTATCAGTACACAGGAAACAACAATAGGTTATAGGTTATGGTAGTGTAATGATTATGATAAAATGATCAAGAAAACCAAAACCAAAATAACTGAATTGTTCACAAACCTCCATGCCACTATCAACGTGCAATCAGCTAGGATACATATTTTCCCAATTTCCTTCAAGCTATGTTTCGTGTTGATCTAGCAGTAACAACATTATAATAAGAATTAAAGTTGTTCGGCAAACACAAAGTGAAACATTTGCCGGACTAATCCTGAAACGCTTTCACTCCAGATAAGGCAAGTGATACTTAAGACCATCTTGCAGACATTAACATTGTTACATCAAATATACAGATATACAGATCATGACCACCAGAGTGGGAGGTTAGTTTGAAGTAGATGTTATTGATAACATTATCAGAGTTCATAACAGCAAAGAAGGAAATGCTTTCGAAAATGTATACAACAATTAACATGAAATGTTTTGTGGACGATAACTATTGTTGCTACTTTCTTACCACATCAACTTGAACAAGAATTACTCGTAAGTTGTATCGATTACCAAGCAGATTAAGACGTTCATGGATGTATTCGGGATTTAAATTATGATAACGCAAACTGAAAAATATATTCACTTATATTGTGAATAATAATTCTGAAAAAAAAGTACAAAGTGTGGAAATAACAACAACAAAAGCACAGTTCAAAGAGCTGAAAAATAAAAACCTCAAAAACAGCACACAACTTGTTTGTCCCACTTCATAATCGGGTACGATTTCACCAAATTCCCATGGTACATTTTTCACATGTTTTAAGATTGGATTGCCTCTCTAGAAAGTTAAAATCCAAGGCATCTTTAACTTACTGTATTTTCTCTAATAAACACCCACATTATTATAAATGCAGCTTCACCAATAAACGCCCCCTCTAATCCAAAAATGTTTCAAAAACAAATTTGTTCACAACAAAGAATCCATTAAAATGGTTTAAAACATTAAAAAAATAGTGTATGTTAATTAATTTTCAATATTTTCAATGAAATACAGTGAACACACATGATATATTGCTTCATCTCAATACTATGAGATGCATATAAAATTTTTCTATTTTTGGAAATAAACCCTCCTCTCCGATAATCCTAAAATCTAAAAAAATAAACAAATGTCGAGGGAAGAGAAAATATGGCATGAGATTTTCCTTGTATATGAGGGACACTTTCATAATGGCGTTTCTGAGATGTGGAGTACTCCTTCCAGTCGCTGAGACAAAATGTATAATGTGCAACACTCCTCTGTGTTGTTCACACATCAACATCCCAGAAAAAATTGTGCAAAGGACATAAATCATTTACCTGTCTAGTATTAACTATAATCGAATTTGAACTCTTTGGAATAAACTTTCTAAATGAATCAGCATAATTACGGATATATGAATATTACAATTATAAAAACAAAACCATTGTAAGATTTCAAAGGTACTACATACAGTTTCTTGTCCTTAGAATTTTGAGTGGTTTTCTCTACAGTACAGCACAAAAGAAATTTTAAATGTCCAAGAAGGAATGAACTTTAACATGAAAAAACAAATGATTTTTGTGTACAGTCTTTTCTGCTATAATGAAGTCATTTTTGAATCTTTTTTTCGATGTTCCTTTTATTAAAAAAGATCTGAACATGAAATCTGGCATTAAATATTAGTGCTGTAAGTTCTACAAGGAATCCTGTCCTGTGTAATTTAGTTTTTTCAGAAATTCATATATAAGTATACATGGAACACTATTTATTTTCGCGTCAATAACTATTATGGTCATGGTGGACTATAATATAAACACAATGTTTTATGAAGAATGTTCCATGATCAATGTCACTGTTTCTGTCCTGATTGCAAATACCATCCTGATTTGAAACACTTGGTTGTCCTGTTTATAAACAGGGCGAAAATCATGTTTAAGCGGGTCGATGAGGTGGCCTGTTTGTAAACGGAACACTCTGGATCCATCCAGATTAAAAATGGTTAAGTTTTTAAATTTAACATATCTGATTTCTAATTTTTCTTTTCTAATTTGCCTGCCAATTCTCTCATCGGCTAGGAAATGACAGAAGTAGATCGATACACATTGTAAAGTATCTTTTCACAAATAAAGTCATTTGTTACATAAACGTCATAAACTACATTATACATCTGATCTTGTCATGTGCATCAGTTTTTTGAAATGATGTCATGATTTATGATGACAAACGTCAAGGCAAGAAGCCCTGGGAACAAGCTGTTCTATCAGATAAAATAATTTCCAAAAGAATTAAAATTGATACACCGGGTGTGAAAGAAAAGGTTTATGGAAAAAAATTCAACAAACAGTGTGATCAAACTTTCCAAGACATTCAATTTAAGTGAGTGTTTTCCTCCTAATGTGATGTCATCCTGACTTGAAGAATGAACAAAAAACCGGCGAAATTGACACATTGATTGCACTTACTCTGCTGGTTGTGGTTGTGGTGGTAACTCAAATATATCAGTTTGTTTGAGAAAGGAAAATGTCTCAGCAAACGATCTTCCAACTTTTCCTGAAGCTGAAGATTTACTGGAAGAAGCTTGTAGATTATGATTGACAGCAGATGATGAAGGTTTCGAATTTGTTAAGGATTCCTGCTGCTGCGTATTGGTGTTAATCTTTGAAGAAACGGCATCCTCTGATAAAGGTTCTCCAGTTTTAGTTTCCTTGTATTTCTTAAATCGGGAAACACTATCGAAAGCATCATCTGATTTTTCATCAGTTATTTTAGAAAATTGAAAAGTTTTTTTACTCATACTTCAACCCTCGAATCGAACACTGGAAGTCGACCATTTCCAAGAAACCAAATTTCGTCCTGCAATGTAGGAAGTATAGGGGGTACTGATAATGACAAATCTATCGTTCATTTATTGATAGTTTGAAGCTGTAAAGATATACAGATTTTAGCTGTATATGTATATAGCTGTATATGGCAAAAAAGGCTTTAATAACCCTGTAATACTAGAAAATTCTCTGCAAATATCGAAAACAAAGAAATAATATCCGAAACACCCCCCGAAGATTTTGGAGAAGCGTGCAAGTCCTGCACAAAACCCGTAGTGCTTTTACAAAACATAAACACAAAAGGAGGTTGGGCAAAAATGATAAGAGGAAAAACTGCCTGTTTTATACTAGATAACTATCGGGTAAAAACCTTGCAAATTTTAAGAAGATGTTTTACAACTAATGTTCGAATAAAGTCTTTATATAATCCACAACCTTCTGCTGTTGGATTTAATAATTACGACGATGAATATCGTTCCTTTCGTATGAAAACGCCCAAATACTTCAATTTTGCTGAAGATGTTTTGGAGCAGTGGTTACAAAAAGAAAAGGTAGCTTTCATTCATGGCCATTTGTTAAGGGGTATTTTGTTTGTATTATAACATATATGTGTAGCTGACCTTATTTTCAGAGCAACATATATAATCTAGATGTGTAGCATCTACCTTTACACAAGGGCACGTTCTTCTAAAACGGCAATATTTTCCACATATGGAAACAATTTCCTTATCTGGAAATAAAATTTGACACCTATTGGGACATAATTTCCAGATAAGGAAACCAATATCGGGATTTTCGATTTCCGCAACAAATTTATTATGAAAGTAAAATTAAAGATATTTGCCTTTAATTCTTTCGAAATTTTATACAAATTATCAGAAGATTCAAAAAAATTCACTGACCCTTTGTGGAATTACAATCAACTAAAGTTCCCGATTTCCAAATAAAGAAATCTGATTCAAATGTTAGACTACAGAGGAACTGTATAGAATAAACATAAGGAAATTAATTTACCCAATTAATTTACCTAGAAACATTTATTATATAAAGAAGTAGTACCAGGCAGTTTAATTTTTAAAATGGCATTCTGTGTGGATGAATTTTCTTGAATTGACACTTAAAAATTCTTTTGAGGGTTATAAAAATTTTATCAAAAGCCAAAAATAAAAATCCCAATACTTTCGAAAAGCAATTCCAAAAAAAATATCTTTATTGAAAGATTTTACTGATGTCAAAGTCCCCCTTCCCAAATTTTTTGCCACCTATCCATGCCTTCATTTGTTTGGCCAAATATGGAACCCCAAATTATGTCAGTTTTCCCCATTGGTTATCAAGATATTTGCTTTTGAATTTGAGAACTTTTTGGTATGCAATGTATAATGGTAAAGTTGATCAGAACAAAGTTATAAAAAGTAACTGTAAGTAACTATAAGTATGTGGTACATCAAATAAATATACAATCAAAGGTATGATTATATTGCTTCAGTTTATTTAATAAGGTTATAGAATCTATCATATCAGACTAATAAAAGTTTATTCAAAAGTAGTAGCTGATACATGGAGGAGGACTTTTTCATAAGCTCCTTTTTTAAATATGCACGGGTGGACTGCAACTTACCAGGAAAATGTGTTGGTAAAAAGCTTTTACCCAGTCGGCTAGTATTAATATAATAAGATATAATGATTCATGCAATTATGGTTCTCTGTTATAGTCTGGTGTTCGTTCAAATTCAGTTCCAGCATTTTGGTGGATTGATGATTTTGGTAATGAAATAAAATGGGGATTCCAAGATTTACTTATAAATGCCAATCGGTAGGATAATTTATTCTTAACATACAGTTAATTTTTTTTTCTATGTTAAAGATAAAGATATTGTTCATTATCCGGAATTAGAAAGCTCAAAAAATCATGAAAGAATATTATCCTTGGAAACTCAATATAGAAATTAATTGCCTCTTTATATGTCCAGGTCTATATGTCCATTTTTCCATAAGCTATGACTTGTTAATTGTACCACCATTTCACCAAAAAAGCTAAGTTATACCTTATGTTAATGTTTTTATTCAAAAGTGCCTATCCAGTGGCATTAACGGAACTAATGAATGTGGAAGAAAAGATTGCAGAACATGCCTTATTTGAACAATAAGAAATGTGTCAGCTGCTCCTTCCAGACCCATTTCTCATTTCTTCAAATGAGGGATTCCAACTGCTGACATCAGCACACTGCAACCCTCAGTTCTACTGTTATAACAGTTCATTATCTTTAAATTTCTTTAAAAATTTATAAACAAAAGACGAATGAAGCAGTCTACATGGCGGGGGCAAAGGGGCAGAAGATATAACTCTTACAGTTAACACCAGTCTTCATTGCTTCAACACTTTCTAGATTCCTTATTGCCAACCTTTCAGGAAACAGAAGTATACATTAGTTTTGGAAAATCTTCCCTATTTGCCAAATTTTGAATCCCATTGTGATATCTGAGGGTTAATGCAGTTGACTCTCAGTCTTAACTTTCCTGTCTGACTGCCATGGTTGAATTTCTTGAAGAATTAAAAATCTGTAATTCAAAGGTGGAACTACAGCTCGACTCTCAATGGGAGTAAGCACTCAAGGAGGAAGATCTAAGAAAGCTTGTTCAAAGATTTAAGTTTAAGCGACAACTTCCATTACTTTTACCAATTAAGTGTAAAAACATAAAATCTTTTTGGGGCACTGAATTTGGGGCTCCAAATGGTATTTCCACCTCAAAGACATCCTGGATATGTCACTGTTTTTGATCATATTACACTTAATGGTCATATTCTAACTTTTTTCTATTAGATTATCAAATATTTTGACAAGTTGTGGTGTTCAAAAGAGAGATTGCGTGATTGTGATTTTACCCAGGCTACCAGAATGGTGGATTGTAAATATCGCTTGTCTCAAAATTGGTATGTTATTTTGTATTGTGTTTCTCCATACAGTACAGCCCGAAAGAAACTTTATGTGTTTGCAAAGGAATGTATTTTTACATGAAAAGACAGAACAAAATGCATATTAAATAAACAAAAGACTGTTAACTTCTAAAGACACTCACAGTCTCTTCAGGAAACCTATTACCTTACGCAGGCACTTAAAGTTTCATTTGGGCCATACCATACATGAAAGATTTTAGTATACTGTCATATTCTACTGTGACAAAGTATTCTCCATATCTACTTGAAAGCGTTTGTCTTCTTTTTTTTTCACATTCCAACACCAAGTAACAAACATGCTGAGGGTAACATACCATGTATTTTGTTTCAGGAGCAATAGTAAGTCCTGGAACCACATCCTTAACAGCAAATGATATAATTAGACGTGTGCAAGCTTCAAAAGCTGCTTGCATTATTACCACTCCTGAAGTTGCTCAGATAGTGGACCAGGTATAATCCGTTCCATTAATAGACTAAGGCTCTGCTAAGCTTAGAACTGCAAATAAAAACCAGCTTTGATATACAGTCAACTTGGATTCGATTCAGTTGAGAAGCAAAGATGTTTTACTTGTTTTGTAAAACTTTTTTCTGTGTCTCCAGGTTTCAGAAAGTATACCATCCATGAATACAAAATTTATTGTTTGCAATTCTTCCAGTGAAATGAGGTATGTAGTTTTTTAGTGGAAATTTTATTTATTTTACATTTACATTTGCTTGCATTTACTGCTCGGTCGTGCTGTGTCTAGCAATAAAGGATAAATTTTCTGTAGCCTAATGGTCTAGAACAAGCTTGTGTTAACGACGTAACATTTTTACTTTAGGAATTCATGGATACCTATAAAAGATTTCATGAAGTCAGCCTCATCAGTCTATAATGTGAGTAAATTATTTTGAGCAGGAACAAGTTGCAGGTTTTTTGTATCTGCAGATTTTCTTTTTTTTCTCCAAGGTCCCAATCTGGATGTAAAGGGGAGGGGGTAGTTTTAATAAAGGGTGTGTGTGTGTGTGTGTGTGTGAAATTTTGGGGGAAAAAATATTTTAAGTTTGCCATTTTTTTTTTTGTGTGTGTTTTATCTTCTAGACAGTTCGAACGAAAAGCAGTGATCCAATGTCCTGGTTTTTTACAAGTGGAACTACAGGTTATCCTAAGATGACTGAACACAGCCATGCCAGTTATGGTTTAGCTCATCAAACTACTGGAAAGTGAGTTGTTTTTATAAAAATGAACTACCGCAAAGTTTTGCATCATTAATCATGATTCAGCACTTTATCTGCCATTTAGTAAATGCTAGTGGTATTTCAAAAGTACAATGTTTTTAAGGATTTATAATTGCACTCTTCTGGTCTGCTTGATGTTCTGTTGAATTCTTTACTGTGGAACTTGTTACAGATATTGGTTAGATTTGGCGTCAGATGATGTCATGTGGAATGTGTCTGATACTGGCTGGGCAAAATCTGCCTATTCGTCCTTGTTTGCTCCATGGTGGCAAGGCTCTTGCGTGTTCGTACATCATACTTCAAGATTTGATGCTCAGAAGATCTTAGAAATCTTACAGGAGTACCCGATCTCTGTGGCTTGTTTACCTCCCACAGCTTATAGAATGATGGTGCAGCAAGATTTGTCCAATATAAAGTTTAAAGGTAATGATAAACGGGAGTGCATGCATGTACCAATTTTTAATCAGCTGAAGTTTTATTACTCTGCTCACTGACCTAAACATTTTTATTTACATCACCATGAACTGGTTAGAAATCCGCAGATGCACTATATGCAAGTTTCAAATAAATAGGCTTTCATGATGAATTAATGACCACTATTATTATGGATAAAAACTTAATTTTTACCATTTTAGATAAGTGCTGTACAAACGTGACATGTTAGCAAAAGATCTATTGTAAAGATATAATTTTATACTTGTGTTTAATCCATCTATCTGACATCTGTAATTTTTTATATTCCATTTTCAGCATTACGGCATTGTGTGTCTGCTGGTGAGCCGTTAAATCCTGAAGTGATCGACAAATGGGGAAATGAAACAGGGTTAATGATACGAGAAGGATATGGACAAACTGAAACGGTACGAAATTGAAGATTCATTAAATAATGACAACAACCACTAGTAAGAAGGGTCAGCCATTGAAATGTTTCGTATTTTTCTGTTGCTTTCATGCTTAATGAGATCCGCATTGTGAATTCATTTCTGTAGGTGGATCCTGCGTTTATAACCACTTCCTTTCTATTTCCTTATTCCCGCGTTTTTAAGTTCGACATTGAAAGCGTTTATGTCTGATATTCCGTTGTAAGGTAATAAACGAGAATTATAATGATTTTATGTTCTAATAATCACAAACATTCAGTAGTTGCTATTACATCACTCATGTTGATTTTATCACGCAGTTTTTAATTGCCACTCAGACACGCAGGAAGTTTCCGTTTAAATAGATGAAATGAAATACTCGTTATTCGTTGCTATATTTTTTGTAGACACTCAGTTGTGCAATATTTCCCTGTATGCAAGTAAAACCCGGATCAATGGGTAAAGCCATGCCGGGTTACGATCTCCAAGTAAGTGTAGTATGTACCATTATGTTTTAAAACCAGAAAAATCTGCTGCCTATATTTCCTTAATTTTTGAGATGCGAGAGTTGATGTTGTTCTTGTTTGATTTCAGATTATTGATGAGAATGGAAGTACGGTGAACGAACTGGAAGAAGGCGATGTTGCAATCCGAAGTTATCCGGAAAAACCGATCGGTTTGTTTACCAGATACGTGGTTGGTGTGATCATTTGATCTTAAAAGGATAGTTCAGTGCACGTGCGCTACGTAATCCATCTTTTGATAAAACTTCCGATTCTGTTGCACAGGATGACGAGGAAAGAACAGCGGCAGCTTTTCGAGGAGATTTTTACTTGACCGGTACGTATCCTAATGGAAATGATAAGGCACTGTTTACATGATGAAAAATGTCGTTATGGATGCTGTTACACTGACTTCTTTTTCGATTGCAGGTGATCGAGGTTACAAAGATAAGGATGGTTACATATGGTTCGTGGCTAGGTCTGATGACGTCATCATTTCTGCTGGGTATGTATGTTGGAAGTTTGAGATTCTTAACACACGAGCATGTGGAAGTTTCTGGCTGGGATTTCATTGAAAGTAAACTTTTGGCGATCAGTGTGTTGATTACATTTTTTTTTGTTTTAGTGGGAGAACTTGGTACAAGTCATGTGCTATCAGGGGTAATAATATGAAACAGGCTCGTTCCTTATACCAACAGAAACATTTGGAATCTCAGATTCACTTTGTAACTACCTCTATTCAGTCTCATGGCAACAGGACGATTTCCATAGCAATATTACATTTTTTTTGAAAATTTTGTAAAACCACTTTGAAAGAGCACAAAAATCGGATAAAATTTGTTGTATAAAGCATGGTCTGATTATTTGTAGTTCGCAAGATATAAGTCTTCAAATTTCACCGATTACGTCATCATGGAAAGTTTCATAGGGGGATTTATTGGGATGTTCTAGCCAACTAATTATCGAATCCTGTTTTATGCTTTTTCCCCTGATAGCACGCAATTTGTACCAAATTATTTGCGAAAATTTAACTGAAAAAAACTCCAACGTTTTTGTAAGAATTCTTTCCGATTTTTTCAGGTATCGAATTGGACCTTTCGAAGTGGAGAGCGCTTTGATCGAACATCCAGCAGTTGCTGAGTCAGCAGTTATCAGTAGTCCCTGTGAAATCCGTGGCGCTGTGAGTGTGTTGATTTCAGGTTCAACATTTGCCTATATGTTGCATGTACAGTACAAATCCGCAAATTCGAATGCTGCTTAATTCGAATTACAAGTAACTTTTTGAATGTTTGTTCTATGATTTATACTTCGAATGTCATGGATTAGACAGTAGCCAACAGGCGAAACAGAAGAAAAAGAAGCCTTTATTTTTTTGCTTTGAAACATAGTAATGCGAATACCTTCAATTTATTACCGCGTAGACACGTATTAGAAATCTAAATGCCTCGTCCATTGCGTGTTCCAATAAGCGATGTGTGCTGTATATATGTATGTGACGCATGTATACCTTTCGTATGACAACACTTATGGAAAGGTAAAATGGTACCTGTGCAATGAATTATAGAAATATAGAATGTTATTTGTTGTAGATAGTGAAAGCTGTGGTGGTTTTAACACCTTCTCACCAAAAGATTGATGAAGAGGTTCTAACGAAAGATTTGCAAGACCACGTGAAACAACATACAGCACCGTATAAATATCCTCGAAAGGTGAGTAATAGACACGCAGCACCGTGTATACCTATTCAAATACGTGATATTAGACTTGATTAGTAATTTATGAACTTATCTTCATGTCTTCATAAAGATTTACGTATCTCCATCATCCTCCCTAAGCATCAAAATGCCCGCATAACCGAATGTTTTGTTATAAGTTGTATAAACTTCTAGATGTTCACCAATCGATTGATATTCCCGTTTGAATAATTTCGTATTTCAGATCGAATTTGTGAACAGTCTACCGAAGACTATCAGCGGAAAGATTCGTCGAGTTGAACTCAGAGAAAAGGAATGGTCGAGTGCAAAACAGTGACGTGACTGACATGTTCCCGTTTGAATAATTTCGTATTTCAGATCGAATTTGTGAACAGTTTATCGAAGACTATCAGCGGAAAGATTCGTCGAGTTGAACTCAGAGAAAAGGAATGGTCGAGTGCAAAACAGTGACGTGACTGACATGACAACCAACCACACCAAAGATGATGAATATCTGCGTTTTTGATTGGAGATTCGAATTGATCTGAACTGATAATTTTGTAATTTTTGTATCAGATCTTTCGTTTACTTTTCGATTGGAACCTAATCGAGAAAGTTGATTTTCACATGAGAACTTTCTCTCTAAGTTCAATTACCACTAATGTCCATTTTAAAAAGCCTGAATAATGTTGCTGATAAAAGCATTCGACAATTCCTCTTAACTATTGGTAACTTTCAACTTTAGAAAGCATTCGTTTTTTTGGTAGGAAAGATTTTTAATGTTGTTTAATTTGGACCGGCGTGAAAAATGGTCAATTAATTTCCACTAGTAAAAAAAAACGACAATCACAAAAAGTGAACAATATTGAAGTCTCAGTTAAGACATAAAGTAAGATTTTAAATCATCGCTAATTTATAAAAGGGCGTTTTATGCATCGGATGTTTTAATGTGTATCAATTTTGTATTGAGAAATACGAACTCTTTTAAAGAGAATTTTAAACGTTTTATTTTACCGAACTGTCGTAAAAAACCTCATTTCCATGCATTGAACAAAACGCTATGGGACAGTTTGTAACAATTGTCAACACAAGAATGAGGCCTGTTAAGACAATCAAGATCAGGCAATATATATTGTGGCTACATAAGTCATTCGAAAATTCCCTAATCTGGACACATCTTTAATCACATGATAGTAAATAATTACTTCTTATTGGTTGTCTATTCTGCCCGCCGACTTGCAACTAGGAAGTTGACTTACCGCCAGAGATAAGGCCAGTGTGAAGTCAGTCGATGGCTCCAAATGGGCTGATACGCTGCTTTTAAAGCGCATGCATTGCACAAAATAAATTGAAATAAATAATTTAATGATTTGGTCTGTTATAATTAAAAGTTTGATAGATGAACTAAGAAAGAAAGAATGGCTATCGAAACAGGATCTTAGTAATAGAAGATACGACTATCCTTGCTTCTTTGTTTTCAGTACAACTCCAAAACGTATCTTTTCGAGTTGTGAAAATGTGCTAATGATGTTTTAAACTGACAAAATTTTCCTAATGGTACATTCGACTCCCGCTATCTTTAACAAAAGTCTCCGTCCCTTCAGCATTTACGGCCTGACACCTTCCAAATCGTTCCGCTTTCTCCAAAGTCGTTATCTCGTCACCTTTTATTAGATCTCTTGAGCGCATTCCATTCGTTATCTGGAACTTTTTCAGAAAATTCAGTTTGTTTTTTTGTTAATGAGCAACGTTTGACCTGTCTTTTCGAAAGTTTTTGAGTAATATGGAATGTTTTTGAGTAATGGAATGTTTTTGGTGTGAGTCACGTTTGGAAGCAACTAGAGAGAATGTTAAAAAGAAAATGTCATCTCTCTCGCTCTCTTGTGCATCACATAACTTTATTAACCAGTCCGCCATGACAACCTCAACACAAAATTTGAAATATTGAACCCATACAGTTCATGGTACAGTCAACTCCCGCTATCTCGAACAAGGGACCGAGAAAAAAGTTCGAAGTAGCGGGAGTCGACATCCACAAGAAAACAGAATTCTTTGCTTCACTTACGTCTCGCTGTTCTTCCCGTCTTAGGGAACCTACACAATGCGACGAAAATGAGGACGACGGCAACAGGTGAAGCAAAAGCTTTGTTCTCCTTTTAGATTTCGTTTAGAAAGAAAGTCTTTTTCATACTAAGGGGCTGATCACATGAGCCCGGGTAAACGGGCCAGCCCGTTTAGCCGGGCTGACTTTCTCGAGTGATCATATGAAAATTCCAGCCCGGTTTTTCTCCTCCCTGTAAAAATAACAGAAAGAAACTAACAGGGCTGGTTAATGTCACGTGATTTTCCATTGTTATTTTCCATTCAAATAAAAAATGACAATCAGCAGTTAAACGGGCTGGCCCGGTTGAGCAATCACATGAGAAAATTTCAGCCCGCTTTGCCGAGATCTCGGTTAGACAAGGCGAGATCTCGGCAAAGCGGGCTGGCTCGTTTCTCATGTGATCACACATCCAAATTTATAAAAGTTTAATCATTGGGAAGATTTACTGACAACTGAGACGCAAAGTTAATCGCAGATTATGTTTTTCTCGTATCGTTTTTTTCTTGTTTCGAAAGCTTTTCTTTCTTTCACAGTTCGTCGATGAAACATGATTTTTTTCTTACAAAGTTTTGAAACTTCTATTGTTTTGTGACTTATTAATATCTGAATATTTGTAGATCACTTTCACGTGCCCGTTGTCGTCCTAGTTACGTATGGTCCTTATTTTCTAATGACTGCGGTAATGAAAAAGTAACATCTATCTTTCTTCGTGCACAGATGATTCTCAAAGGCTTTCAAATCGCACCTTCTCGTAAAAGGAAGGAAATGTTTGGAAATTAAACTTTTCGTCTCTTCTTATTTATGTGAATTATGGAACGTCAAACAAATGTTCATAGAAGAAATAACTGGTTTGGAAAGTAGCGGCAACAACAAAGGAAAAACATTTAGATGTTGAAACAGCCTTTTTCTCTGTTTTGTGCACCGCCGATTGTCACGTGACCGTTATTTATACGTTGATTGGTTGACTGATAAAACAAAAGAATCAGCTGAACAAAAACATCAACAGCTGATTTGAAATAATTTCCTAACCAGTTATGTTTTCATTGTTAGTATAAACTCGGATTAAATCTACACAAGAAGAACGCCGCCATCCGTATATCGAAAAGGCAAGACACATAGGCGTATTCAGGGTCAGTCAAAAAAAGTGGAGGAGTCCAACGTTATGATATTTCAGTCTTAAGTGTCGATTACGTTACTTGCACATTTTCCTTTTCTACTTTAAATGCATAAACTCTCCTCCACAAATTTTGACTGACTTCTAGCTACGCCTCTGAGACACCCTGGTTTGAATTTGCACAGAGGTTTTCAGTAATTACGTCTTTGTCGTTCTATGCAGACTCGTTTCTAATCAGGATAATAATAGCCTATAAACATAGACCGTCGCTAACTCGCTATGGTCTATACACTTTGGTCGACTTTTTCATATTGGCTTGTTACAGGATCTGATATTCCCAATTTCTTTTTGATAGCACGGTCATATGAAAAAATGGACCAGTGTATGGACTAAAGCGAGTTAGCGACGGTCTATGTTTACAGGCTAGAAAATAAGGATGTTCCCTTGCATGCACTCTATCGTATCGTTCCATCGATATTGAAACATACAAGCGGCAAGCGTAAAAAATAATAGCAGGAGGAGAGAGATTATGAACGATGATCTACTTGCAATGTTACCGCTAATAATTCGACCGATTTTTTTAATTGATTGCTAATGACGTTTGAGACTTGTATGCCGGAACATCTTAAAAAATCTCGGACTGAAAAGAAATTGGCGGCGCGGCAAATTGTGGAGAATTCAATCATTTTTTTTGATTATACCAGTGATTAATTAAGTCTTCCCAAATGTATTCGGCGTTTGCTGATTACATAGAATTTATAATAATTTATAATTTCTGTCGTTACTTTTATTACTCTTATTATTATTTTATTACATAATTTTATTACTTTTATTACATCAAGTTTCTGTATAATGTAGAGCGTGCTGAGACGAATGCGTAACTTCTTGCTATGGCTTGTTTTGAAACAACAGAAAACGCTATTATTAGATATTATGGGAAAAAAGTCCAAAAGTCATATTATATTAACTATTCACTTACGGATTGATTGCCAACTGTTACTTGTGTGTACAGAATATGACGGGGATAAAACTGATTCCGAGTCGTACCCTTCAAAAAGATATAACGTTTTCTTCGGCAGAATACATAGCTACCACCAAGAATGAGAACGAGGAGCGAAAACTGCAATATTGTTTGAAAACATTGCAAGTGCAGAAGGAACAAGAAAATCGAATTTTCAAAAAAGACATCTGCGCAGTTTCGATGAAAATGAGGAACTTCCTGCGCATGGTCAATAATGTCAAGAAATACAGTGAAAAATTAAGTGATAAAAAGGAGTTGGCGCAATTCGAACGAGAAATTAAGAGAGATCAACGCCAAAGAACACAAACTACGAGAAAAATGAAACGCGCCACGTCTGCGCCCCCAATATTGTCTTGGTCACCGTACAAACAGAACATGGGTATGTTATTTGAAAGCAGAGAAATTCGACCGACAACTACATTTCATGTGAATCGTCGGGAAAGTGTGGAGCAAGTCTTTCGTAATGAACATAAAAACCCAGTAAAAACATTATACAACGCTTGGCAATCTATAAATGACGATAAACACGCCTTTGCCCTTCTTACAAATAAACAGGAAAGAAGGGCGTCTTTTCAAACGACTACTGAACCTGGGCGGTTATTTATAAAATCTTCCATTAATTTAAAAAGCAATACACACACGACTGAACCCGTGTGTCCAAAAACTCCATTTGACTCGATTTTTTATATTCCGCATGGGGAATATAAACCGAACGCGATTAGTGAGCGAGATGAAGGCGCATTTACTGTACTTTCCCCTCAAACCAAATCAAAACTAACTTCAGCCTTATTGCATAGACCGGCTAAAATTGTAAAGGACAGCATTGGTAAGGTGAGAGTACGTGAACACACTCTCTCGAATAAAAGTAATGCTGAACAATATACTGATAATTTAGAAAGTGAAGTTTCAACAGAAAAAAGAAAGGTTTGTGCTCAAGTAAGTTTAACGACTTATATTTATCCTAAACGAATATCAGAAAAAAACCCATCAAATATTGACCAATCATCACAAAAAAAACCATCAAATATTGACCAACCATCACAAAAAAACCCATCAAGTATTGACCAATCATCACATAAAGCATCAATTATTGACCAATCACGACATAAACCATTGAATGTTGAGCAATCACCACACAAAGCATCAAGTATCGACCAATTATCACATAAGGCGTCAATTATTGACCAATCATCTATCGACATCGAAAATCTAGGCATGGCTGATAAAAAGAAAAGGTTTCACCAACAAAAGATCATTTCTGCTAGACTAACGAAGGGTTTGCCATGTAAAGAGAAACCACTAAAACGGTCAATTCAACAGAACGCTTACCGCTTCAACATTTATGAAGCACAGACATTAAGGACACAACCTGCCATTAAGAGAGATCCTTCATGTCCATCGTCCAGCTATCCAAGTTCAAAAGAAAAGCACAAGATCAGAGCAGATGTTATTAAAAACTTGCTGCATGGATCAACAGGTGAGAATTTGACGTCAATAGAAAATGTATTGCATAGACGAGGTACAACCACGATGGATGGAAATTCTGTGCCCGCTTTATGGGAGCTTCGAAAAATTACTCTGCCTGTCCAAGAACAAGAGGAATATATTTCCATCACTGAGATGGAGAGCGAGGGAGAACAGGATCAGAACAGTCTGGACTGGTTAAAGAAATGTCGTTATTTACGGTTGCCGATAAAATATCAGGAAGAAAGCAGTGTATTATGTTTAAATATGTCGTGAGAATTTGACGATTTTTGATATTTGCAAATTATCATGTATAATATAATAATTATTAGTATAATAATATATCGGATAGAAAGAAATTATAAATCATAAAAAAGACGTTTCAATTAAGAAAATTATCATTTGAATATTTCACAATTCCTTTCGAATAAATCTTTTATGAGGAAATATTAACATTTCGAAATTCGACCATCTTTTAAAACTTTGCTTCTCTGTGTTTGTGTGAAATGAACAAGGCCCGCCTATTTCTTTTGTTTTGTCTTTCGTAGAGAACCAGATCAAAGAAATGAATTAAAAAAAAAAATGGCCTTGGTTACATATAACAAGCTCCTTCGGTGAAAAGTCTTATGAAAACGTTTGGATGAACGAGGATCAACCGGAACCTAGTCCTCACTTACCGAAAGAAATTGTTCCAGGAATTTCCGGATCGGTGTTAGTTCGTGCAGCCATATCCACAAAGAATCCATTCGGAATATATAAAAACTCGCTTCAAAGTTGAAATTACAATAAATTTAAGAAAATGATCTCTGAATAAATTGCGTCATCCGCAAGCTCATTATTCGACGACGCATGTAACATGTCGATCTTTTTATGACGTCGACGAATCAACATCGTTAAGTAAACGTAATAATTCACCATAAGCAGAAGACGACGTTGAAGATGTCGTTGAACGTGACCTAATCAAGTCTTTTAATCTGCTCTATAAAACAAAAAACACAACTGGTAGTTTGTTGTTACATTGACATCCATAGCAAACACCTCGTTATAACAGAAGCCTTGCTTTTAAATGTAGTGAACATAAAACAGAAATGCTGTGAAATTCCTTTAAACAAATATCGTAGAAATTCAATTTACAACTGAAAGCATAAGTTTTAATGTTTTTAACATGGAATTGCTACTAATGAGGTAACTGCTTAACAAATTTTCCCAATGGAGATTCTGAAGTCAGCTTTTCTTTCTTACTGAATTCTATAAGGAAAACCAAACTTTTGTTTCATTCACGTTTCCGCCCTCGTTTCCTTCTTACTTTCTTTAACTCCCTATTTTTTTGGTCCGGGCGGTGTGTCCGCTGCTATATGAGAGGTTTCCGGTTATTTCAAAAAGTATATACATCCACGCATGTGCAACGACTTTCGAAACATTTATAGTTCGAATCGTCGACTAATCAAGACTTACAGTGAATTTTCTATCTACTTGTCCATGTTGAGTGGCCAACTTCCATAGTTTCTGTGCTAAGCTAATCATCTGCGGTGACGTCATATCCGCGTGACTTAACAACCTGAAAATATCAAAAGGAACAGAAGTCCCTGCAACAGTTATTGCCAATTCAGGGGGACACCATCAAAGTTAAAATCAATTAAACCTTCGTAACGGAATCCTGTACAGAGCCTTCAAATAATTCATGCAGTGTTTGCATGGAATGGTCACGTGACGTCTATTAACTAATCAAAATTATTCATTGATAGAAGACAAAATAGTATTTTGTGTTACCTGTTGAAAAACGCCATTGCTAAAAACGACTGTTTCTTTATATTCTACAAAATTCAAACATGCTTTTAATAGTTCCTTCATATTTCTTTTAATAATTCGTTCATACAGTCGACTCTCGATAACTCGAACACTCGAAAACTCGAACAACTCGGTAGGTCGAACTTTTTTCAAGGTCCCTTGAGTTTACAAGCCCTTTTGAGGCAAAAAAAATCTCGAAAACTCGAACATCTCGATAGGTCGAACTTTTTTTTCGGTCCCTACGCTGAATTCCTCTCGATAACTCGAACTTTTCTCAAATATTTTTAAAAAAATTCGAAAAGACGTTGTAATTCGAACGTTTGAATTTCGAATGTTTTCGAAAAATTCGAATTTTCAAAACACAGAAGAAACGCATGAAAAACAAAACACAAAAAAAAATTTAAAATGGCGCCTGTAAAACCACGAAAGCTAGACAATAAATCCATAGGGATTAAATGTAAAGCCCTAAAAGACTTGGAAAAAGGTATGAAAAACAAGGACGTTGCAGCAAAGTACGGTGTTAAAAAAACACCCTTTCAACATGGCTCAAAAATAAAAAGAAATTAACAACTTGTGAAAGTTGTGAAAGTGAGGAAGATGATCAAGATGACGAGAGTGTTTGGCATACGCGCCCTTCAGCCAGTGAAATTGGAAATGCATTAGAAGTTCTACAAGACCTTTCCCTTTTCAGTACACATGGGGAGCAAATCCACTCACTTGTACTGAAGATCGAAAGTACACTCATCCTTGAGAAATGCGAAAACTTGAAACAAAGTTGTATGACTGATTTTTTTCGTAAGAAATGATAAGTAAGAAAATTGCTCCAAATTCCTCTGTGTCATTTTCATTTTCTTCTTGATTTAACCTAACATCTTGTCTACCCAGTACACCCTGCGATTTTTGCACTTTCGGTAATACATTGAGACAGCGAAAAATACCCGGAGGGAGTCAAAAACGCCGGAACTGGAGATACCGGCTATATTACCTAACATCTCGAAAACTCGAACTCTCGATAGGTCGAACTTTTTTCAAGGTCCCGTGAGAGTTCGAGTTATCGAGAGTCGACTGTATTTATTATTTCGGCTTTGTTCTCCAAACAGGCCTCGATTCTGTGTTCAAAATTATAACTGTTCTCCAACCAGCGAAAATAATTACCTTGAAACAATAAAACGCATCAAAACGAGGCTCGTTAGGACACAGTTTGTCAATATAGGAAGGACGTACAAGGTGCTGTGCACATTGCGAACACTGTAAATAGCGTATGGTTCACACAAAGCTGCTTTTACTAACACCGTTCTTTCACAATCTCACTTTATCTCAATGTTTTTAAGTTCTTCTTCCTTTTTTTTAGTGGCACTAAAATCCACTTTGTTTTTGTGAAAAATAGCATGACATCTATCTAACTGACGCCGCAGCTGTCCACATTGATTGGGGAGAAAAAAAGGGAAAAAAAGGGAAAAAAACCAAAAAGAAGGAGATCAAGGAGACACTTATCTCACTTACTTTATTTCCCATGTCTTTCAACTGCTCAAATATTTCTTTGACTAGTGTGTCAATCATTTTATTGATTTCAGCCAAAAACTTCTGAGCAGCGCCATATAGCTTGTCATTTGAATCCACTAGAAAGAGAGAAACAAAAGGTCATAAGCCAAAACAACGTTCAAAATGCGAATTCGTAACAGTACATTTCATCTATGCTATCAGTCATAACTTCAACAATTTTCTCTTTGGAAGAATGCGCTGAATGAGATCATTATATTCATAAATTATTACAGGAAAGCTATAGCCTCGTTTCTATAATCATACTAATTATTACTTGCTAGAACTTCGTAAAACATTTTTCCCTTCGGAAATTGTCGACACAAACGTCATTATTATACAGCTTGGAAATGAGGCTACTCTGACATCATTTATGAAAAAAGGTGACATAGTAACAAGTCATGACAAGAAACATACCTTTGTATATTTGATAAGCATATGATTCCTGTAAGACGAAAAAATATAAATAAGAAAAAAATAACCGAGTGAAAAATAAGCCTTGTGTAAAAGAAATACCGTATTTCCTCTAATAAACGCCGCCCTCTGATAAACGCCTCCCTCTATTAAACGCCGCACTTATAGCCAAGCATTTGTAATAAACGCCGCCCTCTAATAAACGCCGCATCTTGAAAAGCGGCATTTATTAGAAAACAGACTAAACAAGCAACAGAAAATGGTTTACACGAGTTGGACTTGTTTTCTATCAACAAATTCTTCCACAACTAAAGATAAAAACGAATATTGTTTTTCTCGTACTTCTCTTTTACCATTTACGATTGCGTGCACGTGATTACCGTCAATTTCAATGTAAAATGCTATTAGCTTAGACAGTTTTTTAGGAAGAGAAAACATTGTTGTTTAAAGTCTGTTTTTATTTGATTTTTCATTCTGTAATAAACGCCGCCCTCTGATAAACGCCGCCCTCTATTAAACGCCGGATCCAAAATCTGCAATTTGTAATAAACGCCGCGGCGTTTATTAGAGGAAATACGGTACCTGCGTGACAAAAAAAAACCTGACAGGAAAAAATACGTGAGTGTAAGAAATACCTGCGTAGCTGCAGACAGAACAACAATGGCGTTTAGATAAATTCGTGTTTTAGCGTCGCTATTTTCCTCCCACTGATAATCTTGCAAAACGTTCAGAAGACCCCGATATAAATATAACGCTTCGTGATCCGGATGGTCCTGAAAATACACATCGAAACATGGCAGATTGTCTCATAAAGTCAAACATATAGATGGTGAGGAATCGACGGGGAGGCGTCGAAAATCGTCAATTTGACGGGAAAATAATGACAGGGCGACCTTGTATCAGAGCAAGTGAAAACGTACCGGCACCACAAGTAAAGTTGAAAGTAAACTGTTAATATATTCCACAAAATATGCTTCAGATGTTCTGCTTTTATTGTCTAAATCTGAAGGAAAACAAAGCTGGATTATCGGAAGAAGATTAAGTATCGGAAATTATGGCGAAGCACATAAAAAAGTGGGAAAATATTGAAATCGAACATCTGTTTCTTCCACCAATCATATCCATTTAATAGGTTTGCACGATCATAATGTTGAAACGTACCAATGTTTTTTGGAACATCTGGAAGTAGACTGATGGCCGCACGATAAAACGAATCAGCTAAAAGACAACATACATTACAAAACTTAACATGTGCAATCATTCCCTTCAACTTTGGGAACAAATCAAAAATGCTACCAAATAATTGGTTCCCAGGATTAATTAGATAAATATACTCAAAGTAGAAACTTTTTTCATAATTGAAATTGATTTGGTTTCCTTCATTGACATCAATTGATAATTTTTTTGAAAATTTAGGTAAGATACACGATAAACTATTCCTTAAACTAATCTATTTAAAGAGGTTTTACACTTCAAACAGTAATGCAGTAATACAAACCTTGCCCAATTGCTTGATTTGATAACGCGGTTTGACCAGAAAGTAAGTATAACTTCAAACGCAGAAAAATATCGGTTAATGAAGGGATCGTTATGAAGCAATAAGCCATACAAGCCTAACAACAACAACAACATTAATATATAAATAAATAAATAAATAAATAACCGATAAATAAATAAATAAATAAATAAATAAATAAATAAATAAATAAATGAATGAATGAATGAATGAATGAATAAATAAATAAATAAATAAATAAATAAATAAATAAATAAATAAATAAATAAATAAATAAATAAATAAATAACAACACCATAAATACCCGCTGCAGAAAACGAAATGCTTTTTAACAGACTTTGTGAAAAGAATTACACGGTTTTCATTTTATAAGCAACACGAGCCTTAATGATGTCAAAAACGCACTAACCATCACGTTGAAAAAAACTGAAATAAAATGTGACTAAAGGGAAATATTTTTTTTTTACTTGCTGATATAATGTGTTAAAAAAGTTCGATTAGTATAAAAGAAAGCCGCTCTGGCCTACCTGAGCAGACAAATACTCAAATTTTGCCTTCGCATCTAGATAGGCAACAAGCAAGAAGCTAGCAACAAATCAGCACGTTAAGCAATTGTGAGTCAACTTTGTGTCGATCATATAAAAGCGTTTTACTCGTTTTGCTTACTCGAACAAAGGCTGCAGTTTTTCGATTGTGTTTTCCCTTGACAACCAGTTTCGTTTTCATCGCCAGCACATTCACATTCTAAAAAAAACACACAAAAAACCCCTGTATTCTCGCAGGGAAGTCACGCAGACGGCAGCCGATTTAAGTTAATAAAACCATGGCAACAATATAATGATCTTCGAATTGTAGCAAGATACAAGATAATCCAGTCGAAGACAATATAAGATATTGAATCAGAAAAAAAAGTTTGAATATTGGTAACTTCTAATGTTTAGCACCTTTTTTATTCTTTTCATAATTACATAAATTCAGAGAAATATCTTGCCAATAAAAATATTTTGTTAAGAAACAAAAATCATAAGAACGCAGTGAACATAAACGACAGAGATTCTATCTCTCCGTTCAAAATGAAGCTCTTATTTAAAATTTTGACCGCGTTTTATTTAGTGATTGTCACCACATCAAACCCTTACGGTGTTGGAAAACGTGAAAAACAAGAACCTCGTCTAATGCATAAGAGAATGTTCAACCCCGATGAAGTGATTGTCACCACATCAAACCCTCACGGTGTTGGAAAACGTGAAAAGCAAGAAGCTCGTCTAATGCATAAGAGAATATTCAATCTAGATGAGTTGATTGTCACCACATCAAACCCTCACGGTGTTGGAAAACGTGAAAAGCAAGAAGCTCGTCTAATGCATAAGAGAATGTTCAACCCCGATGAAGTGATTGTCACCACATCAAACCCTTACGGTGTTGGAAAACGTGAAAAACAAGAACCTCGTCTAATGCATAAGAGAATGTTCAACCCCGATGAAGTGATTGTCACCACATCAAACCCTTACGGTGTTGGAAAACGTGAAAAGCAAGAACCTCGTCTAATGCATAAGAGAATGTTCAACCCCGATGAAGTGATTGTCACCACATCAAACCCCTACGGTGTTGGAAAACGTGAAAAGCAAGAACCTCGTCTAATGCATAAGAGAATGTTCAACCCCGATGAAGTGATTGTCACCACATCAAACCCTTACGGTGTTGGAAAACGTGAAAGGCAAGAACCTCGTCTAATGCATAAGAGAATGTTCAACCCCGATGAAGTGATTGTCACCACATCAAACCCCTACGGTGTTGGAAAACGTGAAAGGCAAGAACCTCGTCTAATGCATAAGAGAATGTTCAACCCCGATGAAGTGATTGTCACCACATCAAACCCCTACGGTGTTGGAAAACGTGAAAGGCAAGAACCTCGTCTAATGCATAAGAGAATGTTCAACCCCGATGAAGTGATTGTCACAACATCAAACCCCTACGGTGTTGGAAAACGTGAAAAGCAAGAACCTCGTCTAATGCATAAGAGAATGTTCAACCCCGATGAAGTGATTGTCACCACCTCAAACCCATACGGTGTTGGAAAACGTGAAAAGCAAGAACCTCGTCTAATGCATAAGAGAATGTTCAACCCCGATGAAGTGATTGTCACCACCTCAAACCCCTACGGTGTTGGAAAACGTGAAAAGCAAGAACCTCGTCTAATGCATAAGAGAATGTTCAACCCCGATGAAGTGATTGTCACCACCTCAAACCCCTACGGTGTTGGAAAACGTGAAAAGCAAGAAGCTCGTCTAATGCATAAGAGAATGTTCAACCCCGATGAAGTGATTGTCACCACATCAAACCCCTACGGTGTTGGAAAACGTGAAAAGCAAGAAGCTCGTCTAATGCATAAGAGAATGTTCAACCCCGATGAAGTGATTGTCACCACATCAAACCCCTACGGTGTTGGAAAACGTGAAAAGCAAGAAGCTCGTCTAATGCATAAGAGAATGTTCAACCCCGATGAAGTGATTGTCACCACATCAAACCCCTACGGTGTTGGAAAACGTGAAAAGCAAGAACCTTGTATAATGCATAAGAGAATGTTCAATCCCAATGAAGAAACTGTAACCACACCAAACCCCTACGCTGTCGGAAAACGTGAAGCAGAAAAACTCAGCTAGTTTATTAACGATTATTAAAATGCTTACCTGTATTAACATAATTAAGATTGAGTCCAAATTCGTAAATGCAGCTCGAGCTTCAACGTAGAATTCTAACTGTCTTTCAAAATCTCTCCCAAAATTCACCTAAAAAAGTATTATTAAAGTAAAAATACAGAAAGTTTAAACGTTAACGATTCTGTGAAAGCTAAGTAAAAAAAAAGGTCACCGTTCGAATGAAACCAGATATCAAGTTTGAAATAACACGTCGATCATCTTCTAGTGATAGGGCGCTGAAATTGAAGATGAATAATATCTATGTTTTTTTATCTGGATTCGATAGATAATATTGAAAGGTTTGTGAAATAGATTTTTTTTTTGAAATTTCAAAACAGGTTTCTTTTCCCTGATTAGATTATTTCAATGACAATAGGAAAGATAAAAATAAATAACTTTCATTGGGTACAAAAAGAAAGACAAGTACGGGATACCTGACCGAGTCATGCATTGTTTTGCAAATAGACATAAGCGAGTTGATTAACACTGGATCAGACAGATCGGAATATGATCTAAAGTTATCAGCAATTCAATTAAATAGAAGTTTGGTGCAGAAGGGTTTATAGGTGAGGTGTGTATATTGAACCAATACCATTTCTTGCTCTTTTGTTGATCTACTTGGTAGTAGAAATACCATATGTCCTCTAGTAAACACCCGGGCACTTATTAAATTATTTCAGAAATTGGGTGGGCACTGGATAAGGGCACTTAAAAGAAGGGGCTGCTTATTTCAAAAATTTAAAATCAGGGAATTTACTGAAGTAAACAAGATGATAAAGAAACCTTCTTAAACAAAATAAAAATATAATAGTAACAAATGTCCTTCCTCGGTGTGATCTCTGTAGCTGAATTTAACAAATCAAAACAAAACAAAATTCATCTCTTTCTCTTAATCACTGGTTGCTTATTCAAGGAGTTGGGGTGGGGTGGGGTGGTGTGTGGGCTGGGGCACTTAATATAAAAGGTTTCAGAATACTTGGGTGCTTAAAAGGCACTTGAAAGAAAGTGGGTGTGTAATAGAGGATATACAGTAATACTTTTCACAACCGTTGATTTCGACGAAAACTTTGAATCTCAATCTAACATAACATTGAGCTTCCCCTAGCTTTCCAATGCAAGTATCAAATAATAATAGCCATAGAAACTTCAAAGCAAAACTGGATCAGTCCTTAGATTCAAATTCAAATGGGATTTTTATTGTAAAATATATCAATTTTATTTCCTCATCTAATAACTTCCCTTGGGTCATTTTGTTCTTAATGTTAGAATGCAACAATTAGAGATTTTGTTCTGCAACAAAACAAAAATGCCACAAAATAATAATTTAGCTGTATTGCTGGTGAAAATACATCACACACCACGATGCAGCCTTGCTCAAACACATGCAATAATAACATGTTTAGTCACATGCTTCTGAAAATGCTGCACTGTGGCCTCAAAGCTTATGTATCTTTATCATGAATTAAAATGTCCACATTAAAATGTCCCTTTTATATAATTATAAATCATAAGTTCATGAATGTATGAATAAATAAATGAATGAGTGAATGAATGAATGAAAGGGAGCATACTTCACATAAGCCTTCATCACAGTTTCACATGCTTCAACCTTTACAGAATCTTTCTGAAACAAATCCATGAATGGTAGAAAATTGTCCTAAAAAGAAAATGAAGAAACTTTGATTTCCTTGCTCGCCATTATCTAGAGAATTCTCTTACACTGCTGGTCAGTGGGAGTGAGGATATAACGTTATAAGATAACGTTGGTAGAATGATAGCAGTAAAGTTCCATGTTGTTAAGAAGTATTGTTAAGTACTGACAGTCCTAGTTAACGGGAGTATACTGTTAAAGGGACGGTTTAACCTATCCAACATTTATCGCAAACATTAAGAAGATCAAGAAGATCGAGAGATATTGACATAACATTGAAAACTATTTTCTATCTGATAATATTTAGAACTTTTATCATTCACAGTTCAAGAATTAGATTTGAAAGCTGTATAGCTCTTCTTTGTCCTGAATATGTAATAGTAGTTATTCTGGCATCAAGCTGTTGATACATAAACACTGATAATAATTTCAAACAAAAAAATATTATTGCACCCGAACACATGGAGTCATGGAACACATGGTGTCATGGAGTGAACACAAAGAATAAGGCACAACAATATTTTCAATTTAAGAGGGAAAATCAACTAAACTAGAAGCACTTAGGCTTGAACAATTTCCGCTTCAGTCATGGAGAGAAATCGATTGGGTTCAAACAACTTTGACTATGTTTCTCTGATTTCTTAAGGAAGCACTAATGAAATGAAATCAAATCAAATTGGTACTTGTTGACAATGCATCAACATAAGTTCTCACCAGAAATGTGAGAATGGTCTATTCATCTGATCAATCCAAAAAAATATGGAAACTGATTTTTGGAATGGAATGTTTGGAGAATTATTAGCAAATGCTGTTTCGGTTATAACTTTCAAGAATTCATGATTTATTTGGTCATGCAAAATTACTCCAAAATTTCCATGTCTTGTCTTGCTAACATCTTGCTTACATTTTTCAATTTGCTGATTTGCAAAACTTTATCCAGTCGATGTAAAAGATCAACTTCTTTTCTACACCTTTATTTGGTCATGTTGATTCTCTTGAAATATTGTTCAGTCCTGTGTCCTTTCCTCGATAATGATGCAATGTTTCAACAGAAAATATTATAACAATCAAGTCAATTTTCTACCAACATGTGCATTCATTAACCAGTTATACTAAAAAAGATTTCTTTCAATATACCAGCACTTTCTGCATTTTCTCATGCACATATTTTGTTTGATTTTTAGCTAAATAGGGTACACAGCTTGTAATAAATAAATACAAAATGCATTCCTATGAAAATTAATGATTTCGAACTCCAACAGTGGTCAACTTCAAATAAGTCCCTGTCTCGTGGTCCTCTGTATGCAATTTTTGACGCCACAACACATAGCAAAAGGTTAGTGCTATTCTTCTTGTTATTTTTGACACACATCTTGATTTTTTCCCAACCACGTCTTTTTGCCTTGCATTTTTCCCCAATACAGGCCAACTTTGCTGTTTATTAATACAAGTAAACATACGACCACAAGTCCGAAATCTTGTATCCAATTGATATCCGAAAACAATCAAAAACTGTTAGACAGACCATTTCCTTTGCTTATGCGTGCAAAAATTGAATTATAAACTTACCATCACAAGAATATCGCTAAAAGTTTCTTCATTCGATACTGTTTTTGAAAGTATAGAAAGGAGCTGAAATTAAAGACCATTTATTAAGGTTACAAATTGAATGGAATTGAAGTTTCCAAAGTAATTTGTATGACAGAAGAAAAAAAAATTCAACTATTTGGCAGAATTAAAGTAAATTGTTCCAAAAAAACTGTTAAAATTATAATGCCATTCAACTATTGACTGAAAATAGTAACAGTGATGAACAAACGGCATACCAAGCATTGTTTTAAAGCAAGACAACTGTCCTTGTTATTTCCTATTGACTGAAATCTTTCAAAACAGGATTGAAATAAGATTTCTCACCAGTTGATAATGACTCTCAAACACTCGATCAGGAGTCATGTGTTTTAGTATATTCCCCAGCAGTGTATTTACTTCATGAGTAGTAAAATGCTTGACAGGATATTCGATCCAAACCTCTGCACATACAATGTATTCCTTTAAAAAATAACTTTAACATTAAAAGATAGTTTTCAAGATGTCAGGCCTGAAGGTGATTTTCGTTCTATGTTGGACAAAATTTCAACATTAACTGGCTGGACTTCTTTTTATTATGGTGCAATCAGTTGTTTTCTTGAAAAGTCATTTTAAAGCTGAGAAATGCTTAAAATTGGTAAAATTTTGAATTGACTCTTGACGTAAGTTAGAATATGAAATAATATTTAGGTGTGTCACACCTGTCCTTACTGACAGTTGGCAAGGTAAACTGTTACAAAACTTGTCTTGGTTGACAGTTAATGTCAGGTAAGTTTTAGATTTAGCCTCTTTTGTCAACGATTATGTTTGTTCTGGTGCCGAATGACTATTCTATTTACATTTGTCTGAATATTTGATATATTTAATTGAACAAATACACATGTTGATCATGTATTAATAATAGACAAATAACCTTTCCCTGTCTATTCAGGGCAATAAGTTTTTGATGAATGATTAATAACAGCACTTATTAGACACTTACGGCTGGATCTTTTAGTTTCATTACAACCTTCCACACTTCATTGAGTATAGTTCGTTTTGCATCTTCTGGGGGATCTTCCATTGCTAAGCTGATTCCCAGAGCTTTGTAAAGTAGATACTAAATAAACAGAACAAACAATAACACTCATGACACGAAAAACAAAGACATAGGAAAAGGATGCACGGAACAAAAAATAACAAACATACTTTTGGAAAGCCTGAATCCTCTGAATCCTTGATACAGTTATTGAACTCAACCGCTCTGAAAATCAATCACTAAATAGTAAGTACTATAAACAACAGTTTCAACCTTGATGTTGATGGGACTAATTAGTTTTTAATCCATAGGGAGAAATATCATCTGTCTATCATCTCAAAGTTGCGGTGCACCCATTTTTCTACCCGTTCAGAATCGGTTATCAGTTTCAAAATGGCAGTCGTGTCGAGACATTATTTGTTTTTTTTATCTTTCAATATCGTTTCAATGGTGATACAGTAGAAAACTAAAAACTAAAAAAATGTTTTTACATAATAAGTAAGGTCAGTAAGTAACAGAGAGTATTCAATCCTTGGGCTACAATCATAGTGGTTGGATATTCTTCCTGCTGCCTTGCAACTAGGAAGTTGACTTACGTAAATTACGTGATTTAGAGAAGTTGGGTGTTTTTCGATACTTTTTGAAATATGAATAATTATCAAATTTCAATGGCAAAGTGGCTCAGGGTGTTCACTTTTACTGCCAAACAAATCCAATAGTAGATTATATAAAAAACTTTCAGAATAAGTTAAAAGAAAATAATTCAGGGCTGAAAGCTACAGCTATTGATTGATGCAATGACATTATTTTTACCATACTGCCTATTGCCTTTAAATAATTATTTGAGGAAACTAATGTAATTGTCCACATAATGAAATCTAGAAATAGATAGCCTAAAAAATAGTGCAGCAAGGAGATGTCGTTACTCTGAAAGTAATGAAAAGAAAGATAATGTTAGTGTTTTTAAAAAAGACAGTATTGAAACATCCAGGCTTTACAGAGCTTATATTTCCTCTGGAGCTTATATCATCCATAAACATTTGTAACAAATCTTACAATAGTCTTCAGGGGCAAGGTAACTCTTTTTAATCAACAATGTTGATTTTGTTTTTATATTTCAAAGAATTAGTAAACGAAAAAGTAAATTCTTAGTTTTCTGGAATATAACCTTCTGGAATATTTTCATTATAATAAAAAATTGTGAGGAAAACTTTTATCTATTGTCCAAGGTAATTCCTAACAGTTTCACGGTGTTGCTACCAAACATTATTTATACTAATGCCTGTGCTTCTACAACCAAAACATATGAGAGGTTAGCAACAAGTTGATTATTCTGAAACCAGTCGAGTACAATAGGGATATCCTTTCGTAAACAGACTAGCAAATCGTATTATCATCTGCACAGTTGCAGATCTGCAAGTAAACAGGTCATTAATGAACACGTTAAAAGAATTGGTAAAAAATAGACCCTTGTTGGAACCTAGTACCATTTCCAGCCAATCACTCAAAAAGGATTCAATGCGAATCTGTAATTATGGTTTATGTTTAGCTAAGTAGCTATGAATAAATGTTAAGCTTTTGAAACCCATATGTAAGCTTTCAGATTAGCGATCAATAGATCATGAGACAGCCAGTCAAAGGCCTTGGACAAATCCATCAACACAACACTGATTTTACCTAATCCAGGCACACATTTCTGCCAAGTATGTGACCAGATTAAAAAGGGGGTATTGAGTAGAAAAACCTTTACGAAAACCACAAAGGTATTTTTGAAAGCTTATCTTGGAGGAGACTTATTAATTTCTTGCATAAAAGGCCTTCATAATCTTTGATCGAGGCGAAAGTAAACTGATAGGCCTTTAGTTCAGTTTGGACGTAGTTGAATCTTTCTTATGGATTGGGATGACGTCAGCAAGTCTTAATTCAGTAGGAAAGTCGTCATTATTAAGACTGCCATTGAAACAGTTGAATAATGAACTAGGGAATTTTATTTAATTTGTGATGTTGGCAAAATGTTCGTTGAAGACAGTGGCGACATCTTCAATCATGGGAGATAATTTTGCTGTCATCTACCAAGGTAATCTTGCTGTTTGAGGAGGCTTTTTCTGAGAAAAATGGCTTAACAGCATCCCATAAACCTGAGGTGCTGTTAACAATATTTTTGGTGGAGTAAGATTTCTTGGCTAACATATTTAAATTGACAACTGATTTCTTTGAGCCTATATAATGGGTATATCATATGTTTATGCTTTTGTGAGTAAGCAATCTTCCTGGAAAATAACTTGTTTGAACTTTCTTACAAAGAGAGAACACTTACTCTCGAGGGGCACTTATCAGCAAAACATTGTTTTATACAGGAGCCACTCAGGGCACATTATTATTTACAGTTTGTGATAGTAAGGAACAAATTCCTTGAAGTATCTTGATACTTAAGTGAGTGAAAAATGAGTGAAATATATAATAAACTAAATATAATTTACCTGGAAGAAATATACTTTGGATCAAAAGCAGACATGATGGAATTTAATACGAGTGCACTAAAAATTGAAATTCATCATCTTGTGAAAATTTTGTTTCTATTTGATGAAAAATAACAATAGTAGAGTATACAAACCAATAAAAATATAGTCAATTATTTAAAATGTTGTTAGCACAGATGTTTTTTCCCACTTACCTTTTCACCATCTGACATGTTTTTAAAATCTCTGATAGTGCATCCTGAAATTCAAACATTGATTTGGACATTAGATAGAGATCACAGTTAAGAAGGCGAAAGATGTTACCTAGTTCTCGGATAAGACAGAAACGTCTTTTTAGAACAATTTCATTAAAAACCAAAGTGGTGTTTTTGTTTGTTGCGTAGTTTCTTCTATGTGTTAAATTGTTTCATTTATTTGTTTGATTTATTCGTCTGAAATGAAAGTAATTCAAATGCAAACTCACATCAGATGCTTTGTATGAAATACACTGTAGTATCCAATCAAGAGCTGGTGGGAAAAGCTGAATGTAGCGAGGCATATCTAAAGAAGACATTAAAATTACTGAAACTTTTCACAAACCAAAAAATAATCCAATGCAGATAATCAACTAACCTATGTTTTGTGCAGCAAGCTTATCTTGTACAATTTCTTCATTTAACTGTAGAACAAAAAATAATTGTTATTTCAAGTTAATGGGTTTGCATTTTATTCAATGATTTGTTATTCCTTTTTTACTGATGATGAATTCTTCAGTTTCACGATGTACTGTTATGAAAAAAAGGCCTGCAAAGGTGGTGGTAGTGCATCTGAAGACGTACTGACAGCCACCAATGGACCATACCTTATCTCTTGCTGAGTGGTAAGCAGGGCAGAATGATTGACATCATCATAGATGCTAGTATGATTCGGGATCGAAGTACTGTGACTGCTCGTTATTATGAAGCTGAATAAGATTGCTCAATAAATGGACGCTTACTTGTTTATATGATGTCAAATAATCAAACCAGCAAGGATTCAGATGGTCTTTAACTTGTGGTGCTACCATTATGCCAACCTAAAAAACAATCTGGTGGTTGTGTAGCAAAACAAATTATTCCTATCTATTGGTTTTGTTATATCTATATGCTAATAGCGAGTTGTACATAACAAATTTAGTTCGGTCAGTGTGAATAAAAGGACTGGGAACGAAATGTTCGTATGAAAAATGTTATAATTGAAATTTTAGGTCGTGCGTAACTGAGTTGTGACTTTAATGGCGATTAGTATTATAGGATTAGCGCGACGTCAGTGGGTACATTGCATTGAACCCAAAATAGAACGCGATTTTTAGGGTCAAATATCTCGAGAACCAATGGGAATAACTGACGTCACTTTGGGCGTGCGATATTGGTGGTGAGGTGTCGAAAAAATTGGGGTCTAAAACTTTTTGGGGACGGGTGTGACGTCATCAGAATTTTTGATCGACGATATCTCCGTAACGGTACGTCGTACACAGACGATCCCATACATTTTCTTGATCAGGTTTTCGAGCTTTACAACTCAGTGACACTTATTCTTAGCAATTGTATGATCTTATTTTTCGTCACCGCCATGTTGTAAGAGAGAAGGTAAGCACTAGAGTTGGGGTCAGTAACTCATGGGGAAAGTGAACCGGTAAAATGTTTTTACCCGGGATACTAGTCTTCTTATACTAATACTAAATCTTGCTTTTTTCTTACCTAACTTTGAAAGAAAGAACTTTAGGAAAAATATCTCGGGAAGTTTGTCAATGGATGTTTATTTTTTCCGTATTAGTATAGGGAGAATCTCCCATTAGGAGAATCTCTAGCCCCATCTTACGGGGTTTTATTACTTCGTGGAGTTTTTGTACCTTAAGGAAGACATCATAAAGCCGCACGGAGGAGAAGGCAATGAAATGGTTTTTGCATTCGAAAGTTCATCAAATTTTTTAAAGGTTCATTTCTTTAAACGAAAAATGAAGACGATGTGTGTAAAAGTATTTGTTTTTGTTTTTATATTTTTATCCAACGCTTTAAGTTTAGTAATAAAGAATAACAACATTGATCGGTGTCGGTAACTATTCTATCTGAGAGATAATCGATGTAGACCTGTTATGTGTTCGTATTATCAGTTCATCATTTTCTACCGATGTGTATTTTTTAATGTGTTTGAATGTAGCTTTTTCGTATCAGTTAGTTTTGACTACTATGCCGAAATGTGTAGCTAGCAGTTTATTTGGTATTATTAAGGTTCGCCTTTAGGGAAACGAAGGTATCAAGATCATTATTATATTGTTTTGATAGTGTTTGATTGATATCTTTTTGTTTTAGATTAGAAAATTGAATAGTATAGATGAATGTTATACAAGAAGGAATGTGTAAATCATGGTTATATACATATTTACATGGTTTTTGTATCATGATGCACAAGTGGAGTTTTGGGTTTTGACTTTCCACAATTCATAGCAGAATAAAGATTTGAGAGATCAAAACGTCTCAGAAGGTATTGTTTTTATTAGATAATAGGGAAATTTGAAAGTATTTTCTTATATGTCAGAAGTTTAACCGTGGTAAGGTAGGAGTATACATTGGTTAGGTAGGAGTATACGTCGTATTGTCTCTTTTCTAAATCTCTGAACATTGGAATATTAGCTTTTAGATTAACTGTACAACTTTAGAAATCTCTAAATAGGCCAAATAGCACTAATATTAGGGATAATAGCATTCTTTGAATGATCGATCCAAAATATTTGTGTTAAATATGATATAATTCCAACATGGAGAAACAACAATTTTTGTATACACACAGATTTATCATGGCAGTATTGCGTGTAAAAACAATTTATGGAGAAAAACTGTAAAATGTTTTTACACGCTACACTAGTTATAATATAATATAATATTATATTATATGATCATTCATGGAGCATGCTTGTTACTAGATCCTTGTTGAATTTTATAGATATTAAAAAGGCAAACATGGAAGTAACTATTATTTTTATTTTTCTTACTCTACACAAATAAGCTCTGGCATACACCGCAACTAACGGGTCAGCGATTCCACGAATTTGAGATGTTAATCTAGTCAGTGCTTGAGAGTATTCTCTAAAAGGTGTAAAACAACACAAAATGAGAGTCGAATTGAAAAGAATGGTGATACTGGTATGTGTCTCTAAACTTAAATAGTATAATCTCTATTATCATGAACCCTTGATAGAATGAAATCTTGTCGTAATAAACATGGTATTCTTTCCCTCCCTCATCTTTAACAAACTCTCTATACAACAAAAATTTTATTTCCATTGATTTCCATTCCCCTTCATGGTTGGACATTTCGAGAAACTACAAGCAATGAAAAGAGTTTCATTCTCCAACATGAATATTAATCACATACCCTTTAGTTAAGAAGCTGTAACATTTTAGGATGGCCATCTCTACGAAGCTGGATAGTGAGAATTAAGGATCGAAATACAATACAAAAAACGAGAACTGTTCCGTTCTGGAAAGTTTCCTCAATCTCATCAAACATCAAATGACTCAATCTCATCAAAGATCAAGTGACTGAAGAGACACTTTAGAGGAGAAACACATGAAATTCCTTGATCACATGAAATAAAGCGATGTAGGGACATTTAGAGAATATTCTGTAATTGATTAAATTGATTGTCTTCTCACTATAAACATAAACATGACAGAGAAGCATGACGTTCACTTTCAATTATTGGAAAAGAATACATTCTTGGAGTCAACTCTCGAATCGATGCAACTTTATAAAACCAATTTCGACATGTCTCTTTGGCAGAATCAGGAACTTGTTCTGGGGTGAAATTTTCAGGAAGTGGTTGTGGATTGTTGCTTCCAGCTTGGTATGTCACAGACTTTCCAAGAATTCTCTCAAAAACCAATTTCCCTAAAAAACAATGAGGTAATGTTAAAAGCAGTCCTGATGAGAGGTTTGCGAATGAAACATGTCTAAAGTATTACTCACCAAAATTATCAAGGATGTCCGTGATCAAAACAAATTTACTTGGATAAAACGGTAACACAGATGTATCTCCCAACAATTTGGAACACTAAAAGCAAGTAGCCAAAGTGTTATCAGAGTCTCCAATTTTTGAATACTTTGATGACTTAAACAAGAGAAGTACTGAACAATTACTACCTGAATAGCGATCTTTAAAGATTTAACTCTTTGATCAGAATCCCAAGCAGCAAGTAAAGTCTAGAAACATGGTCATAACATAATAGCAATGTTTCATGAGGAAATCAGTGATAAGTGTTCATTGCCTTTTCTATCATGTTGCAACATTCTACTCATTATATATTCTTAATTCTATGATGATAATACATGAACCAGCACAGTAGTAAAATTTGAATTCTACCCCACTGCTAGAAGTTTTATCAAGTTATCCACAATCAAGAACTAGGGGACAGTCAGTTAGAACTTCTAGGGTGATTATTTTACAAAGTTCATTGGCTGCACCTATGTTCCTACTGCAATCACATTAGCTGATGGCATTTGTGGGTAGGTAGAGAAATATGGATTACCGAAGGAGTCAAACAGTTGTGAAGAAATCTGCTGTTGAATTTAACTAAAAATGTTGCCAAAAACAGTTCCTTGATGCAGAAAAGGTATCATCAATTTAGTAAATGACATTTAGGAGGACAAATTATTATATTTTTGTCGATCAAGAAAATTGAATTGACCAAATCATTCTTCAACTATTAACAACTTTCCCCAATTTCCCATCATTACTATCAAGAGTAGGCAATAATATTTTCTCAGAACTGTTTTTTTCATAACAAAAGAGAAAACCTATACCTTTCTAGTTTTCCTAGAGATTATCAAAAAATACTTTTCCTAGAGGTTATCAAAAACACCTCTCTAGTTCTCCTAGAGATTATCAAAAACACCTCTCTAGTTTTCCTAGAGATTATCAAAAACACTTCTCTAGTTTTCCTAGAGGTTATCAAAAACACCTCTCTAGTTTTCCTAGAGATTATCAAAAACACTTCTCTAGTTTTCCTAGAGGTTATCAAAAACACCTCTCTAGTTTTCCTAGAGATTATCAAAAACACCTCTCTAGTTTTCCTAGAGTTATCAAAAACACCTCTCTAGTTTTCCTAGAGATTATCAAAAACACTTCTCTAGTTTTCCTAGAGATTATCAAAAAGACCTCTCTAGTTTTCCAAGAGGTTATCAAAAACACCTCTCTAGTTTTCCTAGAGATTATTAAAAACTTTTTTTCCTACTTTTACTTATTATCTGGTCTGATCATGTTTCTCCAAAATGACATCCCAAAACATGATCTTTCAACATTATCCCTTTGATATTTTGCCTAGAAAAAACTCATAACAAAAAGATATCAACGGAAAATTTTACTTACTGAATTAAGTTCTTCAATTCTATTTACATACTCGGTTTGGCTGAGATCAAGCATTTCCTGAACTGAACCCTGAAATGAGATATTCAACCAATCTCATTAAACAAAAACATAACAACAATTGGAAGTGTCTTGCGCATGCTGAGAAACCTGAAGTACACACAATGTGGCATTCACCACCAAAAACAACACAGCGACAGCACAAAGAACAGTACAAACATACTATGAAATAATAACAGTAATAACAATAATAATTAATAATAAACGATAACTTAAGAACACAAATAAGCACAACAAGACACCGCCAAGTCTGCAGAAGTCTGAAGATATAAGAACTAACGAAGAAATAAAGAAAACCAAAGGGAGGTGGAAGGACAAATAAGAAACTAAAAAGAAGAGGCCAAGAGATTAAAGTAATCATATATATAGAGATCTGATTATAGTCATAGATGAAAACCACCATGTGCAAAGCAACAGGTAGGAGAAGCAAATGTAATATATACAAACAAGCGAATGTGTCCATGGGGGCAAATAAAATGAGTTAACGAGTTGTTTTTTCCATTCCATCAATCAACAGAAAAAAGTAAGAAAAGAGAAACTAGATGATTGCTACCTCTTCAAAATCATCGAGTTGTTCCAGCCTTGTTTTAACTTTATCTGTAGTTGATGTTTGCTGTTTCACAACCACTAAAACAAGGAAATCTTTTGAAAGAATAATTCATAATTGCTTGCTTATAAACCTCTCTTTAGAAGACACAAAAACAAACAAAAAAAATTACGAATAGTGAAATGTTTGACTGCTGGATTGGTAAAACAAGATTTCCATAAAGCATTTCATTGTACCTTCTTGTTCTAACATCTTTTTAATAAAAATACACATTCCAATATGGCTTTATCCCCCAGAACAACAACAAAGATTGTTCATTATGTTATTCTATTTGTTATGGGGAAGATAACTTTTGAATATATTAGCCCGTTAAAATGACTGTATAGATGTATAGATGTACTGTCACAAATATATAAATCCAGAAAATTAACTAAACAATTCCTTACGTCGCTCTTTGTTTCCGTCGCTCAGGAAACTCTAAAGCATGAGGTATTGACGAAAGTAGAATTTAAAAAGATTTAAATCCAAGGCTGTTAAGCAATTTAAAAAAGCTTACATACAGTAGATATTGAAAGCTTCTCGGATGTTGTGTATTTACAAAGAATAGCAGCACGTTTTGATGACCATGGTTCAAAGGTTTCATCTATATATCCTTCAGAATCGCCAAATATTCTCTCATCAGATTTGACCTAATACAAGATGAATTGCATAGTTAAAACAAAAGAGAAGCACCATATAACTGAAAGTCAGACATTAATAATTCATATTATTAGTTAAGTCACTTTAAGTTTTGAAGTGATGACAACATTGACTGAGTAAGAATGATTGATGTATTCCTTTCTTTCCTCTAGCCCTTTAATCTTTGCTCAATTTTCAAATTGGTTTTATTTTGATCACAGACTTTTAGACAGAAAAAGTTATTTTGATTTTTACCAATCACATTCTACTATTAACGATACAATTTTGACGCATTCTTTTCTAAATTTTCGCTGGCGAGCTGGGTGACCACACACGCGCACTCCGCAATCCTTAAAATCCTTCTAAGCAAAAATATTAACATTAACAAGTTCTCCATAATGATTTAATTAGTTTTCACAGTCGTTAATAGTTAATTATCTATATATTAATACTATAAGTGTTTTAAGCCCTGGTTGCGAGTCCTATACGAAAAAAACAAAAAACGTCAAATTTATTTAATAGACAAATGTGGCAACGGTTTCTGTATCTGTATGCGTATTAGTATAGGGGAAACCATTGCATTGCGTCAATTGTTTACATTTCTGTTTGTTGATGAAAAAACAAGAAAAAGAAAAAGAAAGAAGAAACGTATGATAAAGTTAGATTAGCTAAAAAATGGTTTATCAGTATGCTATATAGTTGTTGTTACTGTATAAAAGTGGTTTGTCATACAAATAGGAGGGGATGATTATATTTTTGTTTCAGTTTCATAATTAAAGATTGTCTTTATGATACAGAGTAATAAATTTATTCCCGAAGTAACAGCATGTAGAGGAGGGGTTTTAATTCACAAGTTGTTTTTTTAATATGCCTGGGTAAAGTACAGCCAGACAGAAACTTTACGCTTCTGCGAACAAATTAATTTTTACATGGAAATATGAAGTCATTATTAAATTATAAATATTTTGTACTCTACGCAGTTTGGTTTAGACATGTGATAGAACTGGACATGAAGATAACACTAATCCTCCACCAAAGCTAATTATCTTACGTGGGCACATAAAGTTTTTATTCGCACTGTACTGAACGAGAATTGCATCGGTAAAAAGTTTTTACCCGGACAGCTAGTAATTCTTCAATTTCCAAGTTTCCAATTTATAAAGAATTGAATTGTTTTTTATTAAAAATGGATTGGAGTACCATACAATCCTGCTAAGTCATACTCTCAAAGGGGATAGAAAATTGGTCCAAGTTAACAAAACTCCAAATTACGAGTTACATAATTCTTAAGGACTTAGCAAAAGTCCAAGTATTCCAGAGTACGTCTTGACAAGATTCAACTGTAAAGATTTTGTTATAACCACCTGCTTATTCTTTCTAGATGTCTCTTCAGCTGATAGATTTTCACCTCTCGCCAACATAGACAAAGGATCTGTGCCATCTAATCCTTCGGGATTATCGGACATCATTGATAATGGATCGGATGGAACTGACGATTTCGTAGAAGCTACACTGTCTGATACTGAGGAACGAACATTTGTGCCAGTTATTTTCTAAGAGAAAGAAAGTCAGAAAAAATATATTCATGAAAAAGATTGTCATTATAATTAACAAAGCTATGAATTTGTAATTGAGTTTCTGTGCCAGCGGAATTCTTGTTACCTTCCTTGTGTTGTTTACATGTTTCGTTAACTTGTTTTTCGAGGAATTCATTCAGAAAACAGTATTGCACGTGGGTTCTTAATGCTTGCCAATTGAGTTTGCAATCATTTCGCTGATAAGCAGTAATGTTTACGACATACATTTTTCAATAAGAAATTTTAAATCTATAATCAAACTACTGACAACAATCTATATCAAAGAATCAATACCATTTTTTAGAAAACCTAATACCTTTCAAAATTGAATAGACCTATATGACCTTGTTACTACAATGTCACAAGTAGTTTTATCAACAGTAAAACTCCTCATGATGTATGATAACATCTAATTTCACTTTACTACAGGCTTCGGCATATGAAAAACACTTGCGTGTGATAATTGCACATCTCACTGGCTTTTTATCAGTACTTAGACGTACTGTTTGGCGTTTGCCTAAACTGTTATAGACGTGCGATGACTTAAAAAAATGGATCATTCTAGTGTTGACTCTCTTAAAAGCTCTTTGCTAAGGATTTTCGATTTAAGTGCCGACTGGTAACCTTGTGGTAGAGTGCTCGCCTCCAGTGTGGGGGGTCAGGGTTCAATTCCTGGCCGAGTCATGCCAGCGACTATAACAGTGTGAATCGATCCACTCAGCTTAGCACTCAGCTTGAGAGCGGGATTGATGTCTAAGGGGGTTGTCTGGTTGAGCGGTTAAAACATTCTTGCGGTTTCCGTAGCCCAAATGGGAGCTTAAATGCTCTAGGACCTCCTACACAGGACCCTCAATAATAACAGTTCTATCAGAACTGAAGAGGCTTTCCTGGGTAAACATTAATAATAATAATAATAATAATAATAATAATAATAATAATAATAATAATAATAATAATAATAATAATAATAATAATAATAATAATAATAATAATAATAATAATAATAATAATAATAATAATAATAATAATAATAATAAGAGTAAAACCAAACTAATTAAAGATTGACCTTGTGTACAAAATGAAAAAATCAGACAGTGAATGTATAACCAGTTTTGACTCATGTGTCTGTTCAAAGTCAACCTGCTCATCCTGGCTAATTCACCGACTCCTGGCCTAGGTGTAAAGCACTACGTCGAATAGATCTCAACAACCTGGTCCCAGCGTTGTTGGCAGCCAGGAAATTACAGGTGATCACCAACCATGCGGTACTTAACTAGTGTGGAGGTGAATGCCGACAGAGTATGGACGAAGCAAGTCTGCACCGCACTTTAGGCGGAACAGATGTTGGGGCAAATATCCTGGCTGTATCAACGCTAATGAGAAATGCCTTTGTACTTTATTTTTGAAGAAAATTGTATATCGTTACCAAATAACTGAAGAAAATAAAGGTGTCACAAATGACTGGTGTGAACCAACTGTGTATAACATTAGGTAGGTACACTGCTCCTGTTTTGCACCATCCAGCTCCTGTTTTTTTGTAAACAACAGATGAAAAGGGAAGTAGACTTAGAGAAAATTTAATTTCAATTTGGCAGATGCTGTCAAGAAAATTTCCTGATGTCAATGTTGCAGATCAAACTTTTTTCAGTAAAATCGGAATTGTTGTATGTGGCCTAGAAGTGGAAACTGTTAAAGGCTTCTTATTACATTTGAACCAAGCACAATCCAAGTAAATCCTCTCAAAATTTCCCAGTAAAAATCCTAGTGAATTTTTCATCAATACGCCCAAGAAGAGTGGCCAGTGTGGATAAAGAAATTGTCACAAGAGTAGAAGTTTAAGAAAAAAGGATAAGAACTCATTAAAGAAGAAATAAAATGAAATTTTACATTGACTACAGTCCCTTTTAATGGATGTTCAGTTGTCGCGATTAAATTGCTTTTCAACCTTCTTTTTTCATGATCGTAATCCCGCTTCCTAGCTAACCTAAAATATGCAAACAGTTTTGTTAGGAGAATTATGTTGATATTGATTACATAAATATGCAAACAGTTTTGTTAGGAGAATTATGTTGATATTGATTACATAAATTCCATTTTTATCAGAATTCTATCTCATAATTTCTACTAAAAGCAAGAACCAAGCTTAAAGCTGTATATATCACTAATTTTTGCGACTTAGATTCAAGTGCGTGTAATACTGACTAAAAGTGTAGCAAATTTCGTGCTCCTGGTTTTTGATATATTTGGCAAATTATCTTACAAAAGTACTCACCATTCAAATTTTTCAATTGTTCCCATATTTTGTTGTTATTCCACTGGTCATTAAGTTTCTACTAAAAAAACAAATATCTTAATAACATAATAATTTAACAAGAAAACAGGCCGATTATGGGTCTAGTGAACTGCAAATGTGCATAGTACCTAAAATTAAGCTACAATGTCAAATTCCCTGAAATAAATCATATGGGAAACACTAGTAAATTGCAAAGGATCATGGTCATTAAGGGCAGGCATCATCTGGTGTTAAATATTAACAATTATATGTCTCTTCTAAAGAACAGAATTTTGCTGATCGAATTTTGGTAAAATTGGAAATATTCAACATAGGGCAATGTCTGCCATTCCTAAAATTGACACAAAAAAACACTTTGATTAAAGCTCTACGTTCTTTTCTTTTGACCATAAGAAACACAACTAATGTAAACAAATCTAAAATCGACGTACTCATTGTATCGATGCATCAACGTTGATGTTTTTGTTTTTCTCAAACTTTTACAGATTCGTTTATTTCACATGCATTACCAAATAATATTAACTCAAACAAAAGGAAATAAAATGAAATATAATGACCTTTGAATTCGAATTAGGCCAGCTGTTACATATTCTATGTCTTTAATGTATTGTATTCTGTAGTCAAGCATTCATTAAGGCAGTTAAACTTATTTTTCACTATAATTATTTATTTACTAGCTGCCCGAGTAAAACGTTTTCAAGAAGGGTCAGTGTTATTTTCATGTACAGTTCTATCGTATGTCTAGAACAAACTGCATAGAATACAAAAGGTTTTTAATAATGAATTCACATAACATTAATCTGTACAGTAAAATCTTTTGTGTTTCCAAGTCAAAATTCATTCATTCGCAGACGGTTAAAGTTTCTTTTTGACTGTACTTTTTCTGAGCAGCTTATTAGAAAAAGAACCCTTCTTCTGGAATAAATTTATTAATCTGTATCATAAAGACAATCTTTAATTATAAATCTTTAATTATAAAACTGAAGCAAAAAAATAATCATACCTCCTATATATGACACACCACTCTTATACAGTTAGGTCGGCATTCAGCAATTCTGTAATTCAGAAGGCTGAGATACTCACATAAAAATTGTCATGTGAGATTCACTCCGCTTTTTAAAATCTTTTCAACACAGAGGTCTCTTAGTCAAGCTTATTATTTTTGTGAAATCTCAGTGCAATTAAAGCTAAAGTTTTGGAGAAAAGACTTCTGTTCAAAGCTCTAGCTATGTGAGTACGAGCAAGATCTAGTTCTGATATATCACAAAAAAATTATCACAATAATCCCTGAAACATTTTCATTATAATAATAAATATAATAATTAATATTGTCAGGTCAGGGGGCAGTCAGGGAAAACAATAGAACCAGGGATCCCTCAATTAACGTATATATACCTCAATTGAGGGATCATTTCGTTATAATTTACCAAAAAAGTTAAAATTTTGCAGAAATTTATCAAAGTTAAAGAAAAACTGTGAAATTAAGTACTGTCGATATTGTAGAAGCAGGTGCGGGCACAATTTCAAAGTTCTCTGTTTTTTTAGTTTCAAGAGCCAACCAGCAATTCGCAGATATAAGAAAGGTATCTCAACTAAAAAGTAAGGTTCAGTAATGCTCATGAACGACTTCTTAACAGGAGTCCGACATGTTGACCATACAGGTCTTTGTCCAACGTACAGATTTATTGTTCAGTGTGCGAGTTTGGAGCTTTCGTGAGGATGACATTTTGTTACCGAAAACATTCAAAATTAAAATTATGCGATTTAAGTAAACTGATTTACATTATCATCCCTGGAATAACAGGTCGGCATTCGGCATTGCCAACCTAACTGCCAACGTTCACTTGCATCCAAAGAAAAAGAAATAGATTAGTTAAGACTTTTGTTTGAAAACCAGTCAGTGATTTTATTTTTGATTTTCCATTGTATATAGTTTCACCAGATGTTTTTAATCTTTAAAGTCTAGTTCACATCTGAGTAGAAATTAATATTAACAATATTAACAATAAAAAAAACAATATAGACGTTTTCACAGTGCTAGGAACAATATAGAAATATATGTTTAATAAACTACACAAGATTTTATGTTAGCTGTTCGTGTTATTTTAAAGAAGTATTCGCACTCCTGGAAAATATTGTTTCTTCTTCTTCAAACAGATTTAATATACATACAGAATATGTGAAGACATTGCATACAAATAACTTGATATGAAAAACTTAACAACAGTCTTGTGACTAACATAGCAACTAATTAACAAAAAAGCTAAGAACATATTAAAAATATGTGAGTTGTGCTAACTACACTTTAGTATTAATTCAAATAGTTACACACATGCTTACTGTTATTTTTGGCTATCGCAGGACCAACGAGATCTATGCAAAAGCTAGACAAAGCATGAAATCTATAAAAGATAAGGTAAACGTTGGCACTATTATGAATTTTTAAATGATCTCACTAATTTTATTATAAAAGAATGCTAATTTGCCGACCTCTAAGTATTTCCAGAACATGAATGAATTTTTACATGGAAATATGAAGTCATTATTAAATTAAAAATGTTTTGTATTCTACACAGTTTGTTTTAGACATGCGATAGAATTGGATATAAAAATAACACCGATCCTTCGTGAAAGCTCTTTATCTTATGTCCGCGTAAAGTTTCTTTCGCGCTATAATGAATGAGAATGGTAAAAAGATTTTACCTGGGCAGCTAGTGTATACTTAATAATGAAGATATTGAATTGTTCAAATATATATAATCTATATTTTTTTTTATAAAAATCCCAAAATTGAACGTCCGCCAAAAAAAATTTAACCCATTCATTGCCGTATTATGGATCAGTGAGTACGTTGGGTGGTCAGTTTTTTGAAGTGATGACTTTGATGTGTTGAATGCAAGGAGACTTTTTGCATGAAACAATTTCTTCATATTGCCAGATTTGCAAAGAATAATTGATTACACAAAGTTTGATTAAAGTTCGCAATAGTAATAATTCTTGATTGTGTGGGGGAGATATATATTAAGTAGGTAGTAGGGAGAGAAGAAGGGGGGAGTAAAAAAAGAGTGTGAGACTTAAAAAAATATCTGACTTCTTGAAGACTTTTACTGTATACTTTTGAGAAAACCCTAACCACAATCTCATGAAGTGTACTCCTCTCTCTCTATTTTGTTGGGAACAAACAGTGTGTGTGAGTCAAAGACAAACACAAAAAAACAAGACAAGCACACAAGACTACAAGAAGTTGAGTTTAGAATTCCCGGAAAGTTTGTGTGGAGGTCACATGAAAACCATTATTGCCCTTGTCAGCAAAACTATAACGAACAAACGCACCGTATGACACTTGTATTATAATTAAAATAAATTCTCTTAGTACGTGCGGTCACATACCAAAACAAAAAATTTCAGTCAGTGCAGCGCAAAAGATAGAAATAAGTAAAAACGATCGATCAGATCAGATGCAACTGAAGAACCCCGAATATTTTGGCATGATTTATGTGGAAGAATTATTGCATGATTGACAAAAAAGTTAAATTGATCTGATGAATCTCACTGCTAATGGAGCTGATCCTTCTGGAGAGCTGCTGTTTGTTAATTTTAACCAAGACAAAACGTATGAAAATTAAAGTTTTGATATATTCCTTTCTGTGTCTATGTTGTGTGAAGATTGAGAAAGTGGGTTAACCCGTTAAATTGCTCAATGTAACATTTTTGCTTACCTCAAATCTGTGTTTGATTAAAATGTTGATTGATTGTTTGATTGATTAATTTTTTTGCTGATTTAGCTATTATAGCTAAGGTAGTTTCATCTAAGTTCGACAAAATAACTTTACAATCCAATAAATGAAAAAGGAAACCTAAGTTACATCCAAAAGGATGTAAGATATGAAATACGATATCCAAACAACATTAGTAATAAAAAGATAAAGACATTTCTTTACTTTGAAGATAGATAAACGAAGGAGAAAAGGAACGGGAGGATTCGGCCGTGTTTAACCATATATTCTTTATTCGACAAAACAATTTTCAAAACAATTTAGAGATAAAACATGGAACAGTGGAATAACAAATGAGATATCGTAAAAACCACTTGCCGTAATAATCCCAAAGGAAACACTAGAGGTAATATTTCTTTTCTTTACCGCTAATTACCCTTGAAGATACTCGTAACATTTTCATAACTATTACATCACGATGCAAACAAACTCTGATAATCAGCTGGTTATTAAGAATGTCGAAACAAAATATCGCACCGAGGAAGGGAAAACCTCCCCTATATGGAAATCTGCTTTCAAAACGGGGATTTAAAAGTTATGATTTGAAGTACTATGGCCAATCTTTCCGTTCCATTAGTAAACAAGATGTGGCAATAACAGCACGCGTGAATATCAACAACTTCATTTCGTTTGTGTTTGGATTTGTTTAAAGAGGTTTCAGACTCATCTTGAATTTACCATTTTGGGTGAAAAGTACTTACTGTAAGCTTCCTTTTTAAATGTTTTTCATTTTTTTCCGTTGATTAATCACTTCAATATTAACGTGTGTCGAATATAGAAGCATGTCGAACTTAGATGAAACTACCTTTTAGCCAGTTTTGGGACAACTTCTAATTAAGCTACGAAGCTTAATTTGCAGTTTCTCCTAATTTGGCTATCAACGCAAGTCTAATGAAGCCCTTCCTTGCTTAATTAAGCATATATACTTATTATTTGTTTTTGTAATGTTTTTACCGTTTAAATGGCCAATTCACATCATCATGGTGAGCGCATCATATTATGAGAGAAGGGCAGTGTCTGATCATGGATTAGATCACCTGGTTTGTAGAAAAAAGTTATAGGGAACAAGCATGAAATTTCCATGAGAATATAAAACGGCTATCTAAACGTACTTAGCAATGAAAGTATTTTGTCAGAATTTTATGTGGAAGCTGATGAATCTTCAAATTTCTGAAAATCCAATCATTTATTGTTTTTGCTTTTGAAAAGGTGTAAAATGGAATGTGTAGAAACAAAACATCATGTTAAGTTATAATGAGCTCCATTTTTTTCCACTAAAAGAGACTTGTTCCAGATTAAGAAATTATTGCATGTGAAAATTTATAGGAAGATGCTTACTATGTTCAACAAGCAGAAATTTTGAGTTTTTTCTATTTTTTTCCTTTACAGTACAGTAACCTTTTTTGCATTTTCATAATATTTGCTGCAGAAATCGAAAATCCCGAAATAGGTTTTCTTATCTAGAAATTATTTCCCAATTGGTCTCAACGGACCAACTATTTAACTTAGTTGCAGAGTCCCATTACTACTGACCCGTTTCATAAACCTGTAATGGTTTCAAAGAACGATTCATTATGTTCTGACTTGTTCTTCGCAGTATAAGATATATAATCGTTACAGGGCTCATCTGCAAATAAACTGACTATTTTTTATCGAGGAGATGCGAACACATGATATTATTGAAAGTCGTTGTTTTTATTAACGCTGTAGGTAGGTGTCTGGCAGTTTCTTTTGTTTTCTTAATCTAAAGTGTCCAGCAGTTGACTTATTTACTCTTTTACTTTTCTTTAAAGAATAACCAAAAAATTTGGATGATGCTAGACAAGAAAAACTGCCGGGCATAAAGACACTTTAAACCAAGTCTATTACAAACCCTGTGTATAGGATACTTTAAAAATCAAACAAAATTCATGAATATACAGACTAAATGTCTATTGAAATGTCTATTATTTTCATATAATGACCCCTTTTTCAAAGAAAGAAAAACAAAAGGAAACTACAACAGCAAAAAACAAAAACAGAATGTTGCATAGGAGATATGTGTTTGTGAATCAAGGTGATATCAATTTTTGGGGAAAACACAACACAAAATTGGGGGGAACTCTGCAGTTGACTACAACCAGAAATCACTCAAGTCAAAAAACAAAAAATTCAAATCGTGTAAAGGCCGATATATATTTATATATTGACAATTTACATGGCCAAATGAAAACAAAATTATATGTATTTTAACAGATTGATTGAATTTGGTCAAGTAAGCCAAGTGAAAATACTTTTCAGTTTGGAAATGAGAAAAGTACCTGGTTCAATGAGTAAAACTTTTAGTTGTCTTTTGGTTAAAGATGTTTTATGAATAAAATTTCTTTAAGTGTGCTATTACTCTAATTTAGCGAATGTATATTTTGTTTAGCTTTCAAAAGGATTGAAAAGAGTTAATATATAATTTTAATTCAAACCTTTTTTTAGGTCCTTGGCTGTTGGTTCCAGATTAGGCTACAAGTTATATTCATTAAACACAATTGAACGGCTTGAGGAAATCCATGAATATGGTAAGTTTACTGATGAAAAAATGTGTTTCCAAATTGCTTCACAAAGCTACTGACATAGCTGTCAGTACATGATGTTTTATAAAACTTAAAAATTTATTAGAATCTCATTTGTATCTACTGATATTATCATATTTTTAGACAAAGGGGATGCTTGTATTGTAGAAAGACTTTTTTCAAGTAGTTTGGTAGCAATAGTTACCTTATCTGCTCCAAGAAAGCTAAAAGTTTGTCATTTTAAAGTAAGATTTTGAAATTCTCTTCATCAGTATGCGTAAGTTGTTTTTCTCACAGCAATCATAAATAGATATTGATCATGCTCCATTTTTTTTTTTTTTTTTACATCACATTGTACTCTGTTTGTTTATCATTTAGAAAGGTACAGAAATATGTAACTATAGTTACCCGAATACAATATTATCAGTTCGTTTGAACAGAATGGTACGTACTGAAATTATTTATATAAAAAAAAAGAATTGCATGTTTTCACCTGGTATCATAACTGTTTTGTTGCAAGGTTTCTCTAAAATTGAATTCGAATTGTGAAATCTTAACAGAAAGGACGTTGTTTTATCCATTAGAAAACGAGGGATTTGATATAGGCTTTTTACGCTAAAAATACTATATCTTTTAATCAATTACAAAAGCTTTCAAAAATGTACTGAAAAATTCTTTCACTGATTCTGAAATTTTGAGGAACAAAAAAAGTTAATAGCCCAGGTGCTTCTTAGAGGAAATAGGATAGGCCGACACTTGTCAAATTTATAAAAGATGTTTTTGAATTTTTTTGATAGATTTGGGCAACAATGAACTTTTTTTGATAAGTAGAATGATTGCTCTCTGAAACAACGTTATAAGTTACGAATAATTAATAAAGTTTATATTTTTTGTATCAACAGAAAGTCATAAGAATTCAAACAGTACTCAGGAATTAGTTCACGAATAACTGCTTGTTATGGTCGCAACACTAATTCTACATTATGGTAGAATATTCATTTCAAACTGGTACTCAACCAGCTTCCTTGGAAATTATTTGCATCTATTCCATAAATCTGAGAACTCAGAAAACAGTTTGTCAGTAAAATAAAACTACTTAAAAGTAAAATTCCAAGCATTCTATTTACATTCTATTCAATGTGTCGAGAAACTTAAAAACAGTTATGAAGCAAATTTAAGGGTAATAGCACATTTTATGCTCTGACTTGATGTAATGATCAGTAACCATGACAACATGTGTATCAATTGGTCTTAGAGGCTGTTGGTTGTTCTGGAGGAAAGTTTATACATTCATAATATCAGAGATATGAAGGTAGATATCTTTTATTATTTGTCACTACCTAAGGACAAATTTTCAAGGGCAAAAATTTTAGCAGGAAAAATTTTCGCAGTTGGAATGTAACAGTGAATTTCACGGAATTTATTTTCGCAATCAGGTGTTTTTTTGTAAATTTCGTGGAATTTATTTTCACGACTGACATATTTTGAGAAGTGAACGGCAGATTAATAACGGAATACATGTAAACTGTATATATTTTTGGCGAGAATCTGCAAATTAACAATTAATCTTCAAATAATTCTATGAAATTTCAAACATTTGACAAATTAATTATTTTGATCTTGTAAACAAGAATGTTTATACAATATGAAAAAATGTCTTTCTTTTTTGCCCCTGCTTTAAGTAAAAACAAAGAAAGATAAAAATAAAATTTGATTTAGCAGAAAAATTTATGTCCACAAATATGTTCTTACGTCCTTAAGGAAACAGACAAGCCTCAAAATTCAAAACTTATTGAGAAGTTAAGATAACATTATAAATTGTAATATTTCAAGCATTGGTAAATTATTTAATGTTTTATTTACATCCCTGTGAAACTTTATTGGTTAATACTTTGATACAATAATTTTTTGTTTTTTCATTTTAGGTTCTTCATACAATTCGTGACACACCACCAAATCCAAATGGTAGGTTTAAATTCAATTGAATTATCTCGAAATCATTTGCAATCAGAAAATATTTTTTCCGATTTGATGCCTTCTGTTTTACTTGTGCTTTAATAGTTTTTTAGACTTTTACAGTTTTTGTGTACATTCGTTTAGGTCTTTGCGCACTATCAGATAATTCTGATAACTGTTATATCGCATATCCTGGTAATGTGCAGGTAATTTGTTAATAGCTGCAGAAACGTTATCATAAGGACAAAAAAACACACTTCATCATTCATATTTTGATGGAATTTATTTACTTAGGTACTTCATAATCTTAAGTACCCCAATTTGAATAACATATAATTTCCTCTATTTAACGTCCGTCCCCTCTATTAAGCCCCAAATATTTCCTTAAGTTGTAATAAGTGCCCTTTAATAGCAGTTCTCTAAAGTGAACAGGTATAGCAATTACAGGAAAATGCACATTCTTAATTCAATTCACTTTCTTTAGTTATTTCTGGTGTGTCATTTACTGACTTTTAAAATAGTTTTACCCCCTCCTGTAGGTGCAGTCTCGTATAATAATAAACAACTTTATTTTGACGAAACTTTCTATTTAATAGATTGGTGAAGTGCAAATTTTTGATGGAATTAATCTGGTTAGTTGAACTGTTTAAAATACAGTGAACCATTTTCTTTCATGTTTTTTGTTGTTGTTTATGTTCCTTTTATTTTTGTTTATTTTAGCGTGCTGTGTCGATGATAGCAGCACATGATACACCAGTAGCTGCACTAACATTTAATACAAATGCTACACTGTTGGCAACTGCATCTGAAAAAGTGCATGTTTATTAAATTTATTATGGTTATCTCGATTTAATGTGATATTTGAAATAATGCTACCGGAAAAGATTTATTGTTAAAATGTGAGTTTGTGTTTTTAGGGTACAGTTATTCGAGTCTTCTCGATACCAGAAGGTATAAAGTTATTTGAATTTCGTAGAGGAATGAAAAGGTATGCTTTTTCTCCTTATTCTTTTAATTAATTTAATTAATTTTTAATTCTTTTTTTCCATTTTTGTTTTTCTTAAAATTCTTCCAAATGAAAGCAGATGTTGGTTGTCTTTATTGGTCGAGTTTTTTCCAGAAGTGCTCGAAATTCTTTGACGTTTTCTCAATGTTTGAACAGACTGTTCTTGTTGTCAGCTCCTGTTGGCTCAAAATTTGAATTTTCAAGTGGAGCTATTAATCAACTATAAAAACCGACTTCATGTCAAGATTTGACCTGTGGCCAACAAAGAGTTATTAAAATGTAAAAGACACAAAACATTCAAAAAAGTTTGAATTTGAATTTCAAGGGAAAAAAAACCATCAGGTTTTGCAGTTCCTACAAAAAGTGTCCCATCTTTACGAGGTGTCCACCATGAAGATGTTTGAGTGTATTTTGTATTGAATTTTGTAGAGACCGACCGCATAATTTTCGCCTATGACTATGATGTTCCTCTCCAGTTTTACTGCTATTGTATTCTAACCGGCCCTGCTAAACTATTCAAATGCGTTAGATAGTTGTCACTTATAAAATTTGTTTGCATCGTTTGCTACTGTTATATAAGAGTTTCAATGTTTTTTTTCTACTACAACATACAATATTGATTTGGTAGAAATCGTTGATAAATATTCTTATTTTTCCCTTGAAACCTTTTTCCTAAACACCGTCAAACCTCTCTAGAGAGGACATCCAACATAGGGACATCTGGATATAGCTGTCACTTTTTATTTGAATGGATAGAAGTTTAACCTTGAAGTCTGTACTCTACCTAATGGACCTTCTCTTTTTTTGTCCCGATGATGGATTGTATTGACATGAAGGCTTGTGGCAATGCCTTATTTCTATCTTATTGATTGGCAAAGATGCAGGGTTCATTCATGTTAATTGAAATTGTTCAATATCATTGGTGTTGTTGTTGTTTTTAGATGTGCACAGATTAACTGCTTAACCTTCAGTCCTGATTCACTTTTTTTGGCTACCTCAAGTAACACAGAAACAATTCATATTTTCAAACTGGAGAATGAAAGCGAAAAGTAAAAGCAGTTTTCAATTTCCTTGACCACCAGTAACTCCTAAACCTGTTGTCGTCTTCGCACAGCTTCAAATTTTTGTACACAAATTATTATCTTGGAAAGTTTACAATGTATGATACTACAACACGATATGTGTATAACTTTTATGAGTTTTCTTTTAGGGCAACGAAAGAAGATACTGGTTCTCAAACATGGATGGGGTATTTTGGTAAAGCTCTAATGACACCAGCCAATTACCTACCTTCACAAGTTACTGAAGTATTTTCGCAAGGCAGAGCTTTTGCAATAGCAAAGTTACCGCATGCAGGTTGATTGGTCTTTTATAAAATTCACTTTTTTCGTTCAATCTTATACACGTATTTTATAAGGGTAAATTTTATATTTGAAATAAAATCACTGCCAATCTTATATTTCCTATCTTTTAAGATCAGAAACTTTTGCGCATACAAACTTGCGCAAGAAGGAAAACTCGCGATTTTATTCTGAGAATGTTCAAATTAGTATTTCTTTCTGAAGTGATTTCTGGGAAAATACTTGAAACTAGTATTGAAGAAGATGTTGTTTTTCTTTAAAAACTTAAACCTGAAGGTTTCTTTAAAGCTAGCAAACATCTTTTTCTCTTAATTTCCTATTTATAGCCGTCCCTATACCAGCGACGTTAGGGACTTTAATAGATCTTAAAAATAAGAATGAATTTTGGGGTTTTTTTCGCGAACATTCACTTCCGTGAAGTTTGTATGCGCGAAAGTTTTCTAATCCTTCAGTAAAAGAAACATACAGATCAATTTTGACGAAACCTCTTATTGATTTCCCTAACCTCAACCCTAAAAAAAGTTTGCTTTTTTCAGGTCAACGAAATGTCTGTGCACTAGCTACTATAAATAAATTACCCAGAATCCTTGCTGCCAGTGCTGATGGTTATATATATATTTACAATCTGGATCCTGCTGATGGACAAGAGTGTCCTTTGCTCAGACAATTTCCGTAAGGTCCCCTTTCTTTTATCTCCTTTTTAGTTAGTTTTCCTCTTTTTATATCGTTCATCTCTCTTTGTATTCTTGATGTAAAACAGGCATTTCACTGGTCTTTTAGTTTTTATCTTCCATCTTCATGTTAATGTTACTGGTTACAATATGTGTAAAATATACGTTGTACTGTTTACAAATATTCCGTACGTCTGTACGTTTGTTTGTTTTAGATTAATACCAGGTGATGATGATACTTCAAAAACACCAGTGAGTTGATAACAGCGATTCTACTGTTTTGTGTGCGAGTGTTTGGTTCAGTACCTCGTAACATGTAAATACCGAATTTCCTCTTTTAAGCATCCTGACAGGAAATGAATAAAATGAAAATGAATTGAATTGAACTTAACTTACTACTGTTGTTTGAATTTTGTTGTGGGGTGTATTTGTATGAAGGGGCGCTAAAAAGAGGAAATACGGTACTTAATTCCGATATTATAACATTTGCTTTTATGGAATATAACACTCGTTTTGTTTTATTTGCAGTCTGGTGAACGTTTCTCTGGCGGTTTGGCGGTTTCATCACCTCTTCGTACGCCCTCGCCTTCTTCAAGCACACCACCACTGAGTAGTGAGTTATCTTCGGGACAACAGAACTTACGACTAACTGATGATAATGAATATCCGCCCTTGACAGTACGAAATGAATAATCTCCACGTGTACCCACATATTTTTGCTGGTTCTTCTGTTATAGTTGCGCCACAGAAGCGCCACAGATATATATAAATATATAAAAACGATATTGAAAGAAGAAGTAGCATTTATATAATCTTCTGCTGTTCCGTTGGGCAGAACGTGATATAACAAGAAATATTATTTTCGTTTTATCCTGTCAAATGATAATTATATAAAGTTTTGACTTCGTGACTGCCGTCAGATTTCGTGAAAACTAGTTAAGTTGAGTGATCACCAATCTATCGAGCCCCGTCTGATTGTTACTTATAAAACCTAATAAACACCTTTTTACTGATTACCATTAATTGTAGACTTAACCTATATTCTTTGTACAACAAAAATATTCGTCTTTTTAATGATTCAAAATAGTTGTTCATGTTGGCGAAATGTTTTCTATAACATTTGTTGAAAAATCTCTAGAAACTGCTTCTTTGCTGTTAGCTCTATATGATTGTATAATGTTCCCAGCCTTGTAGAATGAATTTTACTTGCTACAGTTTACTAAACTCTGGTTTTTTCTAACCACAAGTGACGTCTTCCATCTCTTACATATTCAGTATTTTAATACACTTTTCCCGAATTTCTTAGTACACCCAACCTCGTTTTTATGAAATTTATTCTTTCAATAATGTTTTAACTTTATTGCTTAGTAATTAACTCTAAGTTCTCTTAGTAATTAAATACTAAAATTCCCAGTCGAATGATTAGAGGCAATTTTTATCTCTAAAACGAGGCCGGGTGTACTTACGAAACAGAAACACGGCGTTTAAACAGATATTCGGGGAAAATGTCTTTTATTTAGGTCGTGGCGCTGCGTGATACCGTTGTTGTTGTGTTTGTTTGTTTTTTTGGAGTGGTTTGCCAGTAAAAAACAAGAAATATCACAAAATAAACAAACAACACAGGTCAATTATTTTTCTCCTTTTTTTGCCGCTCAAATGTTTCTACGGTAGAATCCTGATAACTCGACCGTAACTCGAACAATTTTAACATTCCCCTTGAACTGATACCCTCTTATGAAAGACTTTCAATAACTCGAATGTTTGAGTTATCGGGAGATTACCAGGAACTTAAAAAGAGCGGGAAAACGAAAACCTCGTTCTCAAAGCTTGTGTTCGCACAAAGGGAGAACGACTACCCCAAAATTTATGTTTTCATGTCCCAGTGACAAGGAAGACGTAATGAAATTCTAAACTGTAATAAAACAGAATTACCTCCTTCATACCATGCTGAGAAGACAGAAGATTTGTACTTCTTTATTCACATCATGAAAATATACGGATTCGGTTATAACAGTTCAATCAGAACTGAAAATTGATATCGATGAGAGAACTGCGTTAGAGTGTTCTAGGACACTTTAGAGCCCTCATTTGTGGGCTACCGAAGCTGCATGTCTACATGAACCCACTGTTATAGTGGCTGCCATGAGTCACACAGATTTTAAACCCCAACTGAATCTGCGGAATCGTCATGCGAAATCCTTATTCTACATCCTAACAGTTGAAAAATCGTGCGAAAGCGGGGATAAAATTTCTGCATAAAGTTTGAAGCTGATGGCTATGATCTATGTGAGGGGTTCATAAGTATAAGAGTAACATACTTGGTCAAAAATGGATTTTTCAGTGGTGACCCTGCAGCAGACGCTTAATAGATCTTCAGCGAACTCAGGGGAAAATATATATCACTTTCACAGGAATCACAGGTATTTTTCAACTGTGTTTTTGGGCAATTCACGGAAAACTCAGAGGCTTTTATTTTGAAATTCTTGTACGAACACTGAATAAATTCATATAACAAAAAACAATCCACTGAACGACAATAAACATTTAAAATTATTGGTAAACAATTTTTGGATGGTACTCGTTTTCCTTTCAATATTCAATGGCTAATGTCAAGTCATATGACCTTTCAACCAGAGAAATTCACACACAAATCACAATTTGAAAAATGGCCCACGAATTCAAAATCCACACCATTGAATTGTTCTTGGTGTAAATTTCATTAGGAAGTAAATAAATATTAAAATTTGATACAAATTTTTGGCCGAAAATGAAAAACGAGAAATACTAGTGATTAAAGTTACATACATTTCGGGACCAAGAAAATAGTTTGAAAGTACACTATTCCTGCAAAAAGTGTCCACCAAAAGTCTTACTGTCGTATGATGAAACATCTACTTTATTTGTTCAACAATGACGTCATATTAACATTGGCTCATCAGCTATGACCTCAAATAATAGTTTCTTGTACGTTCCGATAGTTCCAATAGTTCCGATAGTTCCGATAGCCGGTACGTATCTCCTTAAAATTTTATCGACAGTGGTGCGCACGATACTCTATTTTGCAGAATGCACATATACGAATATGACAGATTGGACAGATGAACGGGTTTGCATTCGGCATAGTACTCACGCGATAAATCATGATACAATTCGGAGTGAGACAGTGACGGTACTTATTCATCTTCTGGCCAATGAAATGATTTAGTGAGGATCGAACCCATATCTCATTCTCCACAAACGAGCTGATATCAGTAACAGATATTGGTTCGGAACATCCATTGGCAACACAAAGGATGGGGAGGTCATTATGATCCATGGCTTTCTGGCACATAGTACGAATGCACTCAGTGCAATAAATGTGTGAACAGGTCTGGAGAATATAGCCTCTATATTTAACGTCATGAAGACAAATTGGACATTTTCTGTTAACGTTTGTCTCATTTGTTGTGACACCCTGTTCAGCGCTCAGTGCGTCGATCATGTCAGTGCACATCTGTAGACTCACTGGATTGCCAATGATATATAAAGTATGTGCCACGAAATCGAAGTAAACCGAGTACACCTTAGCTTGCTCGTACAGAACCTCGAAGTTATCGCCGTATCTTCCTAATAACAGTTTCATGAAACCTTTCTTTTGCTTAAGAGAGATTACCAGTTCTTCTTTATCTTTTAATGGAGCTTTTTTCTTCTCGATTTCTTCCTCCACAGCACCAACATTGTCACGTAGTCCACGAATGGTGATATATTTGCGTCGACGATCCATAGTGATTAAGCAGTTGTTGACTTTTCTCAAGTTGGCAATAAACTTTCGTCCTGGCGGATTCTGGAAGCTTCTAAACTCCATATCAGAGCAGCAGAGAGTTTTACCTTGAACAAATTCATTAAAGAGCATCCGAACTCTGATGACACTTTCTTCATCTCTTCCAGTAACAGCAATTTCGTAAACGACATTATTACCAGATGTTTTTTCTTTCACCGAAATCCGCACTTTCTTATAATCCTTGCAAAATTCCCCTTGAAGGATGGCATATAAATCTTTATCAACAGTTATACAATGTTGAAGTTTAGGCGACAGTCTCACTAAAGCAGGACCAATATAGAATTTGGTGTTCATCATTAATAAACCGTCAGCAACATTTCTGAAAGTGACATCTGCTTGATAATCGAAGTCCTTGGGCATGGCGCACGACATGGTCACAACAAACGCACCGTCAGTGGGGTTGTTGGTAAGTTGTTTCAGTTTCGCAATGAAGTCTCTTTGCATTGCATATAGAATCTCTGGAGCCTCAATGTCTTTCTCTGTTTTCGGAATGGTACACTTACTGATTTTAATGCCGGGAAAGTGGGCTTCTATGGCAGCTTTCAGCTGACTCTCACTATAGTTTTGATTAAAACCTTTCACCTTTATATCTGATGAGGTTTTTTTGTCGCGTGTGAATTCGTAGATTTCATTCCCAATTTTGAAGGATCCATGAGAAATCAAATGTTTTGAGTGATCTCCACACGAAATGAATCCAAAGCCACGACCTGGTCTTCGTGTCCACTTGGCATCCATTTCGAAATCTGTACCAACGTGAGTTTTTTGTTGATACTGCAAGCTAGGCTTAACCTTATAATTGGAACCGCCGAGGTTTCTTTTCACCGCTTTTAAAGCATAGTTCGAATTAACAAAGATGACTTTGCCCCACCATCCAAAATTCGAATTAAAATTAATCACTTCAGAAATTTGTCCGTATTTGGAGAAATCACGGAAGATTTCGTCGCTAGTAACATTGGAGCCATCTTTAACACGTATCAAAACTGAGATATACTCAAAAGGATACAGCATTTCTTTGATTTCACCACCAGATCCAATTACTAACAAATAAGCAGGTTCTCTTTTCGTGATCGGTAATTGTAAGAGTTTGTTCTGAAGCATTTTAAATGTTTCCCTAAAGGCGAACCTTAATAATAACATACTACAATAAAATAAACTGCTAGCTACACATTTTGGCGTAGTAATAAAAACTAACTGATACGAAAATGCTACGTTCAACCACATTAAAAAATAGAAATCGGTAGAAAATGATGAACTAACAACACAAACACATAACAGGTCTACATCAACTAACTCGTCCGATAGAATAGTTACTGATATATATCAATGTTGTTATTTTATATTACTGAACTTAAAGCGTTGGATATAAAAAAAATTTAAAACCAAAACAAAAATTTTTACAGCCTCTTCATTTCTTGTTTAAAGATATGAACAATGAGAAAATTTGATGAACTTTCGAACGCAAAAAAACATTGCATTGCGTTCTCCTCCGGGTGGCTTATGATGTCTTCCTTTAGGCACAACACTCCATGAAGTAATAAAACCCCGTAAGATGGAGCTAGAGATTCTCCTAATGGGAGATTCTCCCTATACTAATACGGAAAAACATACATGCATGGACGAACTTCCCGAGAACTTTTACCTAACGTTCTTTCTTTAAAAGTTAGGTAAGAAAAAAAGCAAGATTTAGTATTAGTATAAGAAGACTAGTATCCCGTGTAAAAACATTTTACGGTTCCACTCCCAAGAATCTTGATAAGAAATATAAAAATGCAAACTAAATATGTTTCGGTTACATTTTCCAACTATTGAGTGAAACCGTAAAATTGTCTTTGCACGGAATACCTGAATCAAATGTGAATCATAAAAAAATTACACCTGCTCAGGCTTCAACCGAAGGGTGTTTCCACAATGAATTCATTAAATGATTTATTAACAGAACAGAAGCAAATACATGATCATCAGAAACAGAACAAAATCTCTTAGAATGTAAAATAGCACTACGTAAATAAATATCATGTGCCCTGTCATTTCCACTATAGAACCAAGATAAGCACCATAGCTTAATTTCAGTCTGGGGATTCCTAAACGACATACGTAAAGTCAGCAAACGAAAACACAAACAGTGATAAATTGAAAGAAATATGATAAGATATAGAAACAGCAAAATGGAATGATCTTAATGGTCTCCCTCCCACGCTAACAAAAGAAAAAACAAACAACAAATCAGCAGCATATACTTTAAGAAATAATAGCAATAAAATCATTGCTCGAAGGACAAAAGAAAATCTGAAAAAGCTTGGGATCTGTTGTGGTCAGTTTTAATTCTCTTGGTATAGTAAGTGGTGTGGGTAGGGGTAGAGGACAGGGATAATCAATCATCATTGAAACCACACCATCTCGCTCTAAAGTTTCAACATAAATAAGGCAATAATATATTATTTTAATAAATTCATTAAATGAATTCTCCCAATCGCTTGTACCATGATTTAAAACCATGATTGGGAAATTTATTCTTCTTCGTTTATTATTTTTATTTATACTAAATTTTCTAATATTAAAAGAAAGAAATCGCATATAACAGAAGCAAGTACATGATCATCAGAAACAGAACAAATGGTTGCAGAATGTAAAATAGCACTGATAAATAAATATCATGTGCCAAAACTTTTCCACTATACGATCAAGATAAGAACCATGGCTTAAATTCACGCTGCGGATTCCAAAATGACATATATAAAGCCAGTAACAATAATTAATAGGCTCCCGTAAAATTCACTGATGCAGTAAAACAGCAACTTGATAAGAAATCATACATCACACAAACCCTCCCCTCCCCCCACCCACAGACAAAATTAAACAAACAACAAACAACAGAGGATGAATTTAAAGAAGTAAGATGTAGATGCAGCAATGACTATGGCCATTATAGAATAGGTAGATGTAATCAATGAAGAGTAAAAAGGAAAGATATTCAGTGATCTCCCTACTCCATTAAAAACAAAACAAACAACACACTTTAAAATATAAATAGCAATAAAAACATACCTTAAACAACAAAATGGATAGGCTAAAAATACTTCGATGTGTTAAGTATAATATAAAAACCTATGATGGGTTAGGAGGGGGGGAGGGGAGGGGAGGGGAGGGGGAGAGTTGATGATAATCAATCGTCATCATGAGAGAGGGAGCATGAACTTTCTTGAAAACAGCCACACAAAAATTCGCTTGCAAAATAAGCAACAACAATAACACAGCAGCAATAATATCTCAGCGTAACACAAAACCCTTTACTGTAGAATTTAGCTCTTCCAAAACATGTTGATAATGTTTCCCACATGGTCGAAATGATTGCAACGACGGAACCATTTTTAATCACTGTTAAATTTGTAAATTCCACTTCGTTAACAATCCTCCAATTCCATTAACAGTTTCTTCGCTTTCCAGCACACCATACTACCAAAAACAACGACATATGTTCATGTTTTCATTCATTTCTTTATGTATAAGCACTTCCACTCGTTAATTCCATCATTACAAAAACGATCAATTCCAAGAAAAAGAAATAAATTAAAAACCATTTGACAACTTCTTTTGTGCAACCATTTAATAACTGTAGCATAAATAAGTAAGATGTTCTTTAGTTTCCAGTACATTACACGTTTCTGCTATTATAAACCATACATTTTTTCTTCCACTCGTTAATTCGTTTAATAATAATACAATCCTTCGCTTGATTTCTTTGTTCGTCTCGCGAATCAATCTTTACGAAAACAAAAACAGATTTGTTTACATTTTAAAAACCCTCGTTTCTTTTCTGCATCATCATCATGCGACTGGTAGTAACTTTACTAATACTTTCGTAACAAACAACAATATTATTCTTCGCTTTTTGAAATAAAAACAAACAGAATAAACAACAAAAACAAACAACAAAAAACAAAAACAGTTCTTCGCTCTTCTTGTTCACCAAACAAAAATGATCGTTGAGAATATTTCAAACGAAAAACCATTGCATTGCATCCTCCATCGTCGAGACTTTTCATTGTCTTCTTGTGTGTACAAACACGGGAAAACACAAAAGAGCCCGTAAGGTGGAGTCGGGACTATTACTAATACGCAAACGAAAAACCAACTTGCTCGTGCAGTTTCAAACTTCCCCAGACAAACCTGTGAGAAACGGACCGTGAAAAATCGGCAACCTCACACGCAAAATATTTTACCAAACTAAATTTGTTATGCACAACTCGCTATTATATATAAGACTAGTATCCCGGGTAAAAACATTTTACCGGTTCATTTTTAGATGACGTCACACCCGTCCCCAATAAGTTACATGAGTTACAGCCCCATCTTCACCTGTGTTCTTTCAAAACATATGGGTGACGAAAAGTAAGATCACATAATTGCTGAGAATAAGTATCACTAAGTTGTAGAGCTCGAAAACCTGATCAAAAAAATGTATGGGATCGTCTGCGTACGACTTACCGTTACGGAGATATCGCCGATCAAAGATTCTGATGACGTCACACCCGTCCCCAAAAAGTTTTAGACCCAAATCTTTCGACACTCCATCGCCAATATCGCGCGCCCAAAGTGACGTCAGTTATTCCTATTGGTTCTCGAGATATTTGCCCTTAAATATCGCGTTCTATTTAGGGTGCAATGGAATGTACCCACTGACGTCGCGCTACTCCTATAATACTAATCGCCATTAAAGTCACAACTCAGTTACGCACGACCTAAAATGTCACTATATCACAGTCCATACGAACATTTCGTTCCCAGTCCTTTTATTCACACTGACCAAACTAAATTTGTTATGCACAGTCGCTATTAGTATATAGACTAGTGTAGCGTGTAAAAAACATTTTACAGTTTTTCTCTGTAAATTGTTTTTACACGCAAAACTGCCATGATAAGTCTGTGTATATACAAAAATTGTTGTGTTTCTCCATGTTGAAATTATATCATATTTAACACAAATATTTTGGATCGATCATTCAAAGAATGCGATTATCCCTATTTTTCAGTGCTATTTGGCCTATTTAGAGATTTCTAAAGTTGTACAGTTAAACTAAAAACTAAAAATTCCAATGTTATGATATGATTTGTAAACGCAGTTTTATGGCCTAGTCATCAAGTTTCGTCTCGTTTTCAATATCATAATTGCTTTTAACTACTACACTGGGGAATTGGAAGAATAAGTGACTATTAGTAAGTAATTAGTAAGCTAATTATCTTCATGAAATCGTGAGAAAATATGCAGGTCTAATCTGATGTTTAAGAATATTTAGAATGAACGAATAGAAAACCTTGATTGCATATATTCATAGTAGATGGCCCCTACAGAATAATAATCCGATAAATAAATAAATTACAATCTTGTTTGTGAAGGAATTTTAAGCCTATTTCATCTCTATTGCTATCACATGGAGCAATATTGATTGCATAGATTCATAGTAGACAGAATAACAATCCGAGAAATAAATAAATTACAATCTTGTTTGTCAAAATCGCCTGTACCATGATGTTAAACCATGATTGGCACATTCATTCTCCTTGGTCATATATTCCGTTTTATTAAATTTTCTAAATCTAAAAAGAAAGAAATCGTATAGAACAGAAGCAAATACATGATCATCAGAAACAGAACAAAATCTCTTAGAATGTAAAATAGCACTGAGTAACTTAATATCACGCGCCATGTCATTTCCACTATAGAACCAAGATAAGGACCATAGCTTAAATTCAGCCTGGGGATTCCTAAACGACATACGTAGAGTCAGCAAACAAAAACACAAACAGGGATAAATTGAAAGAAATATGATAAGATATAGATACAGCAAAATGGAATGATCATAATGGTCTCCCTCCCACGCTAACAAAAGAAAAAACAAACACCAAATCAGCAGCATATACTTTAAGAAATAATAGCAATAAAATCATTGCTCGAAGGACAAAAGAAAATCTGAAAAAGCTTGGGATGTGTTGTGGTCAGTTATAATTCTCTTGGTATAGTAAGTGGTGTGGGTAGGGGTAGAGGACAGGGATAATCAATCATCATTGAAACCACACCATCTCGCTCTAAAGTTTCAACATAAATAAGGCAATAATATATTATTTTAATAAATTCATTAAATGAATTCTCCCAATCGCTTGTACCATGATTTAAAACCATGATTGGGAAATTTATTCTTCTTCGTTTATTATTTTTATTTATACTAAATTTTCTAATATTAAAAGAAAGAAATCGTATATAACAGAAGCAAGTACATGATCATCAGAAACAGAACAAATGGTTGCAGAATGTAAAATAGCACTGATAAATAAATATCATGTGCCAAAACTTTTCCACTATACGATCAAGATAAGAACCATGGCTTAAATTCACGCTGCGGATTCCAAAATGACATATATAAAGCCAGTAACAATAATTAATAGGCTCCCGTAAAATTCACAGATGCAGTAAAACCGCAACTTGATAAGAAATCATACATCACACAAACCCTCCCCTCCCCCCACCCACAGACAAAATTAAACAAACAACAAACAACAGAGGATGAATTTAAAGAAGTAAGATGTAGATGCAGCAATGACTATGGCCATTATAGAATAGGTAGATGTAATCAATGAAGAGTAAAAAGGAAAGATATTCAGTGATCTCCCTACTCCATTAAAAACAAAACAAACAACACACTTTAAAATATAAATAGCAATAAAAACATACCTTAAACAACAAAATGGATAGGCTAAAAATACTTCGATGTGTTAAGTATAATATAAAAACCTACAATGGGTTAGGAGGGGAGGGGGGGGGGGGGGTGGGGGGAGGGGGAGAGTTGATGATAATCAATCATAATCATGAGAGGGGGAGCATGAACTTTCTTGAAAACAGCCACACAAAAATTCGCTTGAAAAATAAGCAACAACAATAACACAGCAGCAATAATATCCCAGCGTAACGCAAAACCCTTTACTGTAGAATTTAGCTCTTCCAAAACATGTTGATAATGTTTCCCACATGGTCGAAATGATTGCAACGACGGAACCATTTTTAATCACTGTTAAATTTGTAAATTCCACTTCGTTAACAATCCTCCAATTCCATTAACAGTTTCTTCACTTTCCAGCACACCATTACTACCAAAACCAACGACATATGTTCATGTTTTCATTCACTTCTTTATGTATAAGCACTTCCACTCGTTAATTCCATCATTACAAAAACGATCAATTCCAAGAAAAAGAAATATATTAAAAACCATTTGACAACTTCTTCTGTGCAACCATTTAATAACTGTAGCATAAATAAGTAAGATGTTCTTCACTTTCAGTACAGTACACGTTTCTGCTTTTATAAACCATACATTGTTTCTTCCACTCGTTAATTCGTTTAATAATAATACTTCGTTTCCTTTCTTCGTTCGTCTCGCGAATCAATCTTTACGAAAACAAAATCAGATTTGTTTACATTTTAAAAACCCTCGTTTCTTTTCTGCATCATCATCATGCGACTGGTAGTAACTTTACTAATACTTTCGTAACAAACAACAACATTATTCTTCGCTTTTTGAAATAAAAACAAACAGAATAAACAACAAAAACAAACAACAAACAACAAAAAACAGTTCTTCGCTCTTCTTGTTCACCAAACAAAAATGATCGTTGAGAATATTTCAAACGAAAAACCATTGCATTGCATCCTCCACCGTCGAGACTTTTCATTGTCTTCTTTCACGTACAACACGGAAAAACACAAAAGAGCCCGTAAGGTGGAGTCGGGACTATTACTAATACGCAAATGAAAAACCAACTTGCTCGTGCAGTTTCAAACTTCCCCAGACAAACGCGTGAGAAACGGACCGTGAAAAATCGGCAACCTCACACGCAAAATATTTTACCAAACTAAAAAGTGGATGCACAACTCGCTATTAGTATATAGACTAGTATCCCGGGTAAAAACATTTTACGGTTCACTCTCAAGGATCATGATAAGATATATAAGAATACAGCCTAAAAATGGTTTAATTATATATATTTGCCAGCTATTGAGTGAAACCGTAAAATTATGCCTTTGCCCGGGATACCTGAATCAATTAAAATGTGAATCGTAAAAAAACATTATACCTCCTCAGTATACACAACCAAAGGATCATTCTTCTATGAATTCATTAAATGCTTTATCCAAATTGCTTATACCGTGATTATGTAAAACCATGATTGGCACATTCAATATTCTTCTTCATAATTTTTATTTACACTATATTTTTAATCTAAAAAGAAAGAAATCGTATAGAAAAGAAGCAAGAAAAAAATGCATTCAGAATGTAAAATAGCACTAAATAACCAAGATAAGCACCATGGCTTAAATTCAAACTGCGAATTCCAAAACGACATACGCAAAGCCAGTACAAATAATAAGTAGGCTCCCCTAAAATGTACATGATGCAGCAAAATAGCCACTTCAAAGAAAATCATACATTACACATTACACACTCCCTCTCCCCTGACACAGACAAAATAAAACAAACAACAAACAAAATAAAACAGAGATAATTTAAAGAAATATGACTGTGGCCATCATGGAATAGGTAGATGTTATCAATGAAGAGTATAAAGGAAAGATATTAAGCTATTAAGATCCTCTCTTCCACTAAAAACATAACAAACAACACACTTAAAAATATATATAGCAATATAAAAACATAGGTTAAACAACGAAATGGAATAGCTATAGGATCTGTGAAGTATAGTATAAAAACCTATAATTTAGGCTGGCGGTGTGGGTTGTATGTCGGGAAAGGGTTAGGGTTCAATCATCATATGAGGGTAGGGGAGCTTTAACTTTCTTGAAAACAGCCACAAAAATTCGCTTGAAAAATAAACAACAACAATAACACAGCAGCAATAATATCTCAGCGTAACACAAAACCCTTTACCGCTTCACATGCAACAAAAAAGCATCAGAAATAACGATGTAGCTCTTCCACACAATATGTTGATAACGTTTCCCACATGGTCGAAATGATTGCAACGACGCAACCATTTTTAATCACAATATGTAAATACCACTTCGTTAACAATCCTCCAATTCCATTAACAGTTTCTTTGCTTTCCAGCACACCATTACTACCAAACATAACGACATTATCTTCGTGTTTTGATTCAATTTAATGTATATACTTCCACTCGTTAATTCCATCTTTACGAAACCATCAGTTCCAAGAAAAAGAAATAAATCAAAAACCATTTGCTATCATTTGACAACTTCTTCTGTGCAAAACCATTTTTAATAACTGTAAGTAAGATGTTCTTCACTTCCAGTACACGTTTCTACTATAAACCACACTTTACACTTTTTCTTCCACTCGTTAATTCGTTTAATAATAATACTTCGTTTCCTTTCTTCGTTCGTCTCGCGAATCAATCTTTACGAAAACAAAATCAGATTTGTTTACATTTTAAAAACCCTCGTTTCTTTTCTGCATCATCATCATGCGACTGGTAGTAACTTTACTAATACTTTCGTAACAAACAACAACATTATTCTTCGCTTTTTGAAATAAAAACAAACAGAATAAACAACAAAAACAAACAACAAACAACAAAAAACAGTTCTTCGCTCTTCTTGTTCACCAAACAAAAATGATCGTTGAGAATATTTCAAACGAAAAACCATTGCATTGCATCCTCCACCGTCGAGACTTTTCATTGTCTTCTTTCACGTACAACACGGAAAAACACAAAAGAGCCCGTAAGGTGGAGTCGGGACTATTACTAATACGCAAACGAAAAACCAACTTGCTCGTGCAGTTTCAAACTTCCCCAGACAAACGCGTGAGAAACGGACCGTGAAAAATCGGCAACCTCACACGCAAAATATTTTACCAAACTAAAAAGTGGATGCACAACTCGCTATTAGTATATAGACTAGTGTAGCGTGTAAAAACATTTTACAGTTTTTCTCCATAAATTGTTTTTACACGCAATACTGCCATGATAAATCTGTGTATATACAAAAATTGTTGGAATTATATCATATTTAACACAAATATTTTGGATCGATCATTCAAAGAATGCTATTATCCCTATTTTTTAGTGCTATTTGACCTATTTAGAGATTTCTAAAGTTGTACAGTTAATCTAAAAGCTAAAATTCCAATGTTCAGAGATTTAGAAAAGAGACAATACGACGTATACTCCTACCTAACCAATGTATACTCCTACCTTACCACGGTTAAACTTCTGACATATAAGAAAATACTTTCAAAATTTCCCTATTATCTAATAAAAACAATACCTTCTGAGACGTTTTAATCTTTCAAATCTTTATTCTGCTATGAATTGTGGAAAGTCAAAACCCAAAACTCCACTTGTGCATCATGATACAAAAAACATGTAAATATGTATATAACCATGATTTACACATTCCTTCTTGTATAACATTCATCTATACTATTCAATTTTCTAATCTAAAACAAAAAGATATCAATCAAACACTATCAAAACAATATAATAATGATCTTGATACCTTCGTTTCCCTAAAGGCGAACCTTAATAATACCAAATAAACTGCTAGCTACACATTTCGGCATAGTAGTCAAAACTAACTGATACGAAAAAGCTACATTCAAACACATTAAAAAATACACATCGGTAGAAAATGATGAACTGATAATACGAACACATAACAGGTCTACATCGATTATCTCTCGGATAGAATAGTTACTGACACCGATCAATGTTGTTATTCTTTATTACTAAACTTAAAACGTTGGATAAAAAAATAAAAACAAAAACAAATACTTTTACACACATCGTCTTCATTTTTCGTTTAAAGAAATGAACGTTTAAAAAATTTGATGAACTTTCGAACGCAAAATCCATTGCATTGCCTTCTCCTCCGTGCGGCTTTATGATGTCTTCCTTAAGGTACAAAAACTCCACGAAGTAATAAAACCCCGTAAGATGGAGCTAGAGATTCTCCTAATGGGAGATTCTCCCTATACTAATACGGAAAAAATAAACATCCATTGACGAACTTCCCAAGATATTTTTTCTAAAGTTCTTTCTTTCAAAGTTAGGTAAGAAAAAAGCAAGATTTAGTATTAGTATAAGAAGATATTTAGCGATCAAGATCAAGGACTTTACTAACAAGTTTATTATATACATTAATTTAAGATATTCCATGAATATCCGAAAAACTATGAATCAAAAACCAATGAATGTTCAAAGAATTTGGTCTGTTATAACTGAAAGTTTGATAGATGAACTGAGAAAGAAAGAAATGGGTATCGAAACAGGGCTTAAGGAATACAAAACATTTGTATATTAGTGTAGCGTGTAAAAACATTTTACATCTTTCCCAATAAAATGTTTTCACACGCTATACTAACCATTTGATAATAACTCTATGAAATACAAAAACGCAGTCCAAAACGCCGCCCTAAAATCTTTCATCGATTCATGAATTTTTTACCCGCCATACTAAGCATTGATAACGATATTTGTCGCCAAAAATAGAATTCACAGAACACGGAAGAAGTTTGTTTGTTAAAGATGTTATTACATGTTTACATCGAATCATATTTAATGTAAAGTTTTACTGAAGAAATCAATTTGAGCCATAACTCAAAGCTAATATGGGCCCCAAACGGCAACAGTTAACGCAATAATTATGCGTTTAATGTCATATATATTAAGCCCAGCGAAAAATTGCACACAAATTCAATTGTGACCGACATGTAGTTGGCAATATATGTTAACGTCATGATAATGACGTCATAGTCCCAAGTCTCTCAAACAACTTGCTACAAAAAAAATTAAGAAAATAAGAAAATTTAAATAAAAGGCTGTATTTTTTCGATTGTGACGAAAAAAGAAATAAAATTGAGAAAAAAGAAGGTAATGCACATGAGGAGAGAGAGCTACCTACCAAAAAAGAAGGTAACGCACATGAGGAGAGAGAGCTACCTACCAAAAAAGAAGGTAACGCACATGAGGAGAGAGAGCTACCTTCCCAGAAACAACAACTAAAGAAACAACTACGGAAGCTAAAAAAGAAACTAGATGAAGTAACAAGTTTTCCAATTCAAAAATCAAAAATTGAATTAAATAATTAAATCATTATTAACAACATTGCAATAGTTATCATAAATGAAACAAATTAACAAATATGCAAAGGATACTAAAATAGATATAGTAAAAATATAACATCAATAATAGTTATGCAAACATACATATTTTTACGGTCTGCAAATTACATGGATTATTACCTAGCGCAGGCATAGTAATGCTAAGAGCGTCGGACTAAAACCCCAAACTCGCCTCACCTTCTCCCCACGACTATTTGAAACACGATTTTCACTAACGTTGCAATCGTGAAAAATATTCACAAGTTATTTTTCGATCATCTCGATCATTTTCAATTGTACAACATTATGTTAAAAGTTATCTATCTATAAAATCTTTTTATGGAAAGTTATTACTGTTGCCTCTAAAAACCTAACCAAAAGAACAATAATGGAAGCATTGTATATAAAGATAATGACGCCATCGTTAATTTGAACAAAAAGATACAAAATCATTAACCCTTAAACGGAAACGGAATCATTTGTAATAATGCCAGATCTTTTCTTCCACCATGGTTTAATATTTTAATATATGATAAAAGACCCTGTCATGGCTGATTGCAAATAGGTCTCCACTCTTTCTCAAGACCTATAGAAATAGTAGCAGTTAAATTTTTTTATTCTCTCAATTGATATAATCATGATCTTCAATAATTATGTTAGGAGATGGGGAGGGGAACTGCTTTAAAGAGGGGGAGGAGAACTGTAAATAGGAATTCCTCTTAGGTCATTACCTTATAGCTTTATTATCCCCAATAAAAACAAAAACACATCTACAAGAAACACATCGCCACTTTTACTTTGCGATTAATTTCTTAGAAACGTGCGTCATTATAAAAAACTACTTAATCAAAAACAATGTTTCTCTTGTCTATGGTCTTTCAAGCCATTTATGTTATAGTCATTTGAGTTGGTTTAAGAACTTTTCAACTTCAGTATCAATTCTATTGCTAACTTCAACAGCATATTGGCAAGCATTACGAACTAACTCTGTACGATCTTCAATTGTTGGAAATGCACTCTTACATTTGTCGTGGGAATTTACATAATGCTCGCGTTCATTTCTAATATTGATATAGAGTTGAAGCCATTCGTTATCATGTTTTTCAATCAAAAAATAAAACAAGTCTGGAAACTTTGTCTTGAAATCAATGAAATTGTACCTTTTATGAAGAAGGGATTCCATTTGACTGATTATTGGTGCGGCGAACGATTGTAAGTTTTTCGGACATGGGTAATAACAGAATGGTTGGACATTATTAGCTTGATGATAGATTTTGATTTTGATGTTGTTCATTCCACGATCAAGTAATCTTCTGCTTTCTAAAATAACATCCACGAATTTATCAATTTCCTCTTTCTCTTGTCTTTTCTTTTCTTCACCATCCTCTTGATTCGAGGAAAACCTTACTGGTTTCTTGAGCATATTCTTACTGATTTGAGCGAGATATTTCTCATATTCAGTTGCAGATTCTTTAAGTTTTGCAAAGTCATCGTTATCTCCCATTAAACGATCAATTTCTATTTGCCTCTTTTTTAATTTCAGGTCAAATTTTTCTTCTATCACATCTACTGCTTTGCCAAAATATGTTTTTGAGAGATCACCAAGGTAAGAAGGTTGCTCTAACTTACTTACTTCCAAATACCATTCAGCAAGATTTTGTTTCAATATTTCCATACTCGTAGGATCATCGAAGCTTTCCCTTAATGCTTGTTCTGTGTAGAAAATAGCAGATTGGATGTTATCTCTTTTTATCTGAATGAATGCTTTCAAAGTTAAAGGTTCTAATTTTGACATTCCTTTTGAATTAGCATAAACAAGAAGCTTGTCTTGACATTTCCGAATAAAGCGCATTTCGCTTACAAAGTCATCCTCATTGTCGACATCAACTGGAATTTCGATCGCTTTCTTTAATTGTTCAATTTCTTCCTTCGTTTTTTGATACTTTTCAGGAATCTTGAATATCTCCAAGAAGCCTTAACAATACGCAGTGTATCCTTTTCATCTTTTGTATTCTCAATTACTTCCTTATAAATATTTTCTGCCTTCAGTTTGTATTCCTGCTCACGTTCAAACTTTGCCATTTTTGAGTAAACATTTTCCAGCTTTAGTCGTTCAAAATGTCGTTTATCTTTATCATTCAAAAATTACATCAAAGGGACAAGAGAGTTTAAAAAGTCGAACCCACAATTTTATTTGAAGTGAGTTCAGTAAACTATCCAAAAACCAAAACGATACTTGATGTTTAGTTAAAAAACAAACGAACTGAAGAACACACAATATATCAATTTTAAGGATTACGTACGAGGGCAATGTAATACGGACTTATCAGTAAGATCGAAGGACGATCTATTACTGAGTATTTTGACAATAAAGGAGTGTCAGACTGAAACTGTATGGCCATGAGGGATTCCTACTGCTGACATCAGCACACTGCAACCCTCAGTTTTATTTATAACAGTTCATTATTTGTAAGATGCTTTTCTAGAAAACAGATAAGAAACTGGCTAGAGACACAGAATATGTGGTTTCCTATAAAAACAACGTGTAATTTTTAACTGAAAAGCATTAAAAACGCTTGCTACGAGAAGAGGGTTTTTAAATATTTTTGTCATATTTCTTTCAGATGTTTACAATATTTATAATATATTTATTTATAAAATATGTAATATTTCGAATATTTAAACTGATTTACATCTTATCGTAATGTATTTGCTAACGTTGTGAAGATCAAGCTAGATGCCGGAGGTTGAAGGTCAGCGCGTTTAGACGTGTCAAGTTAGACAATTTTCGTATAACTTTTGGGACACTGGGTTCTAGGTTGCTATAAACTCATTGGTATGGACGTCGGTCGTATATCGGAAAAGCAAGAGACCCTGGATTCGAGGCTGGTTTCTCAGTGCTGTCTTTTGTAGCGCTTCAGATGAACTTGAATGTTATTACGGGTCCTTTCATTTTTACCTTCAAAAAATAAGAAAGTGCTTCAAATAAAATGCTTTTCAAAAAATTATTATTTGTTTGTAAAAGTCGGCTGAAAGTCAGCTTCTCACGCAAATTATGTAATACATATTAACGGATTCACAAAATAATAATATTAATTGTTGATGTACGTAATTGTTGGAATAAAAGATTACTTTTTCTGTTTGTTGTTATCGGTCTGTGCAAAATAAAACTACAAAACCCATGTTTGAAATTTACTTCCTATTTGTTCGCTGCTTGAATTGCTCCATTCTTGAGAGTCAATCGGCGTTTTCTCACGGAAAACTTGAAGAAGAAATGAGAAATGATCTGAAAACGGTAATATTTGTTGATTACGACATCAACACTGGCATCACTCAATTATTTACCGTATCTTCAAAGAAAAATGAAGCCAAAAAATCGTGCCATAGATAGAGAAAGTGAAAACATTCGGAACAAACTCTTACAACTACCAATCACAAAAAGAGAAACTGCTTGTTTGTTAGTAATTGGATCTGGTGGTGAAATCAAAGAAATGCTGTATCCTTTTGAGTATATCTCAGTGCTGATACGTGTTAAAGATGGCTCCAATGTTACTAGCGACAAAATCTTCCGTGATTTCTCCAACTACGGACAAATTTCTGAAGTGATTAATTTTAATTCGAATTTTGGATGGTGGGGCAAAGTCATCTTTGTTAATTCGAACTATGCTTTAAAAGCGGTGAAAAGAAACGTCGGCGGTTCCAATTATAAGGTTAAGCCTAGCTTGCAGTATCAACAAAAAACTCACGTTGGTACAGATTTCGAAATGGATGCCAAGTGGACACGAAGTCCAGGTCGTGGCTTTGGATTCATTTCGTGTGGAGATCACTCAAAACATTTGATTTCTCATGGATCCTTCAAAATTGGGAATGAAATCTACGAATTCACACGCGACAAAAAAAACTCATCAGATATAAAGGTGAAAGGTTTTATTCAATATTATAGTGAGAGTCTGCTGAAAGCTGCCATAGAAGCCCACTTTCCCGGGATCAAAATCAGTAAGTGTACCATTCTGAATACAGATACAGACATTCAGGCCCCATAGATTCTATATGCAATGCAAAGAGACTTCATTGCTAAACTGAAACAACTTACCAACAACCCCACTGATGGTGCGTTTGTTGTGACCATGTCGCACGCCATGCCCAAGGACTTCGATTATCAAGCAGATGTCACTTTCAGAAATGTTGCTGACGGTTTATTAATGATGAACACCAAATTCTATATTGGTCCTGCTTTAGTGAGACTGTCGCCTAAACTTCAACATTGTATAACTATTGATAAAGATTTATATGTCATCCTTCAACGAAAATTTTGCAAGGAATGTAAGAAAATACGGATTTTGATGAAAGAAAATTCATCTGGTAATAATGTCGTTTACGAACTTGCTGTTACTGGAAGAGATGAAGAAAGTGTCATCAGAGTTCGGATGCTCTTTAATGAATTTGTTCAAGGTAAAACTCTCTGCTGCTCTGATATGGAGTTTAGAAGCTTCCAGAATCCGCCAGGACGAACGTTTATTGCCAACTTGAGAAAAGTCAACAACTGCTTAATCACTATGGATAGTCGACGCAAATATATCACCATTCGTGGACTATCTGACAATGTTGGTGCCGTGGAGGAAGAAATTGAGAAGAAAAAAGCTCCATTGAAAGATAAAGAAGAAGTGGTAATCTCTCTTAAGCAAAAGAAAGGTTTTATGAAAGTATAAAGGTGTACTCGGTTTACATCGATTTCGTGGCACATAAATTACATATCATTGGCAATCCAGTAAGTGTACAGATGTGCACTGACATGATCGACGCACTCAGTGCTGAACAGGGTGTCACAACAAATGAGACAAACGTTAACAGATAATGTCCAATTTGTCTTTATGAGGTTAAATATAGAGGTTATCTTCTCCAGACCTGTTTACACATTTATTGCACTGAGTGCATTCGTACTATGGAAGATAATGACCTCCCCATCCTTTGTGTTGCCAATAAATGGTCCGAACCAATATCTGTTACTGATATCAGCTTGTTTGTGGAGAATGAGATATGGGTTCGATCCTCACTAAATCATTTCATTGGCCAGAAGAAGAATAAGTACCGTCACTGTCTCACTCCGAATTGTATCATGATTTATCGCGTGAGTACTACGCCGAATGCAAACCCGTTCATCTTTCCAATCTGTCATATTCGTGTATGTGCATTCTGCAAAATAGAGTATCGCGCGCACCCCTGTCGATAATATTTAAGGAGATACGTACCGGCTATCGGAACTGTCGGAACGTACAAGAAACTATTATTTGAAGTGATAGCTGATGAGCCAATGTTAATATGGCGTAATTGTTGAACAAGTAAATTAGATATTTCATCATATGACAGTAAGACTTTCAGTGGACACTTTTTGCGGGAATAGTGCACTTTCAAACTATTTTCTTGGTCCCGAAATGTATGTAACTTTTATCACTAATATTTCTTGTTTTTCATTTTCGGCCAAAAATTTGTATCAAGTTTTAATATTTATTTACTTCCTAATGAAATTTACACCAAGAACAATTCAATGGTGTGGATTTCGAATTTATGGGCCATTTTTCAAATTGTGATTTGTGTGTGAATTTCCTGGATCTTCCCTATATTTCTCTGGTTGAAAGGTCATATGACTTGACATTAGCCATTGAATATTGGAAGGAAAACGAGTACCATGGAAAAATTGTTTGGGGAATGTTAAAATTGTTCGATCTACCGAAAGTTCGATTTATCAGGAGAATCCTGTAGAAACATTTGAGCGGCAAAAAAGGAGAAAAATAATTGACCTGTGTTGTTTGTTTATTTTGTGTTATTTCTTGTTTTTTACTGGCAAACCAAACAGACAAACAAACAAATAAACAAACAAACAAACAAACGAACAAACAAACAAAAGAAAGGGAAGAGCAAGAAAGAGCGTTATTAGAAAATAGTAGGTATTATATGCGAGAGAGTGATGACAGAAGGAGATACAACGCTCCACTTTACGAAGAGGTTGCTGCAATTTTTGTAGGTAATGATGGGGAACCTCCAGCAGGTAGGAATATTGTAGTTTATCACAGAGATCAGCCGCTACGTAATATTTCTTTCACCTCAAGAAATATTGACTCTATGATGTACCCTATGATCTTTCCTAGAGGTGATCCTGGATGGAGTCGAGACATTTGTCACGTGCCGGAGTTTGCAACTGAAAGACGCAATAATGTGACTCAGTTGCAATTTTATATTTATCGAATTGCTCTTAGGCGTGAATTTTCCGCTTTACCTTTAGCTGGAAACTATTCCAACAGTTTGTCGTTGACAGCTACATCAAAGTGGAGAAAGCCAGACTTGAATTCATTCAGTTTAATTAAGACCAATTACGGGCTGATAGCTACAGTGGCTTGATAGATTATTTAGAGCAAGCTGCTCAGGAACGAAACCTCCGTGCAGGCAATATTGTTGTTTTACCATCAACCTTTTCTGGTTCACCTAGAAATATGCATCAGTTGTACTTAGATGCTATGGCATTAGTTGCAAAAATAGGTAAACCAGATTTGTTTTTAACTTTCACGTGCAATCCTAAATGGTCTGAAATTGTTGATAATCTGTTACCTGGTCAAACCACATCTGATAGGCCTGATCTGGTTGCACATGTGTTCAAATTGAAGCTTGAAGCTCTCAAAAAAGATATTATTAAAGGTTCTGTTTTATGCATTTCTGTAGCACAGGTGGATGTCATAGAGTTTCAGAAAAGGGGTTTGCCACATCTTACATCAAGTTACATCTTGCCAATGAATTTAAGTTGCGCAATGCTGACGACATTGACTCATTGATATCTGCACAAATCCCAGATCGGGACCAAGAACCCGAACTTTACGAAATCATCAAATTCTGCATGGTCCATGGTCCATGTGGCCATTTGAATGAGTCCTCTCCGTGCATGCAAGATGGTAAATGCAGTAAAAATTTTCCAAAGAAATTTAATAATAGAACTATTTTAAGTGTAGATGGTTATCCTTTATACCACCGACCTGAAAATGGAAGAACTGTTCGAATCCGAAATATGGATCTTGACAACAGATGGATCGTGCCATACAACCCTTTTCTGAGTAAAAATTATAATGCACATATTAACCTCGAGGCCTGTGTTTCAATTAAAAGTGCTAAGTATTTGTACAAATACATTTATAAAGGAGACGATACTGCTCACATTGAAATTAATGAGCGTATTGATCATAACGAGATTAAAACCTTTTTAGATGCAAGGTATGTATCTGCTCCGGAAGCGGCTTGGCGTTTGTGTACTTTTCCAATGCACAGCCAAAGTCATTCTATTTTTCGACTTCCTCTTCACCTTCTAAATGAACAGCAGATTATTTTCAGGGAAGGACATGAACAAGCAGCACTTGAAAGAGGAGAAAACCACACCAAATTGACTGCTTGGTTTGAATTAAATCGAGTTGACGTACAGGCACGTCAATTTTTATATCCTGATATTCCGTACCATTACGTATTTTAAGCATGCCAACATAAGTAGGTGGTACGGCAACGTGGAGCAGAAAAAATTGTAAGTAGGATGTACAATGCCAACATCCGTCAAGCTGAAAGGTATTTTTTGCGTGTTTTATTACTACACGTTCCTGGTGCGACTTCCTTCGAACAACTTAAAACTGTTAATGGAATTGAACATAGATCTTTTAGGGAAGCGTGTATTGCACTTGGACTATTGGCTGACGACACTTCATGGATACTAACAATGGATGAGCTTGCAGAGTCAGCGTCTCCATACAAAATTCGCAAAACGTTCTGCTTTATTCTGATCCACGGTGAGCCGAGCAACCCGGCTGAGTTGTGGGAAAGATTCCGTGCTCACATGATGGAAGATTTTATGAGACACCAACCGGAATTTCAAGCAGAGCAGTCAGCACTTGGTAAAATCCAAGAAGTTCTGCAACAATTTGGTAAAGTGGTTACTGACTTTCATTTACCTGCTTTACATCAAGCAATTGCAGACGAACCACCAAATGCAGACGAAAGTTTGAGGGAAGAAGCTCAAAACATGAGGAACATGTTGAATGCTGACCAGCTTGCTGTTGCCGATGAAGTGCTGCATTCTCTATGAACAAATGACAATAATGCAGCAAATGTTTTCTTCCTTAATGAACCCGGCGGAACAGGTAAAACTTTCACTTACAATTACATTTTTCGGGAAGTAATTGGAAGAAACTTGGCAGTAAGTACGTGTGCGTGGACTGGAATTGCAGCAAAACTGTTACAGAATGGTAAGACAGTCTACTCTCTTTTCAAGTTGTCTGTTCCTGTATTGGACAACTGTATGTGCAATGTCAAGCCAAATAGTAGGCATGCTGATTTCCTGCGTGCCCAGGATATAATAATTTTTGACGAGGCAAGTATGATTCCTAAGCATGCACTTGAGGCTATTGACAGAATGTTCAAAGATATTTGTAATAGTGATGTGTCTTTTGCTGGAAAGGTTATTCTTTTAGGTGGCGATTTCAGACAGGCTGTTCCTGTTGTAAGAAGAGCGCCACCAGCTCAGATTGTGGAAGCTTGCATCAAAAGCTCCGTCTTGTGGCCGTTGGTTGAAATTTTCCAACTAAATGTCAACATGAGGGCTGCACCTGGACAAACAGCATTTTCAGATGTCCTACTTCGATTAGGAAACGGAGTCATACAGAAGAAAGTGGATGACCCATTTAAAGATTCCATTGAAATTCCAGGTGAATGTGTTTTATAGGTAAATGATAACATTGTTCACTCTATATTTAGTGATGCTGGAGAGGATATATCGAGTCGTGTAATCCTGACACCGACCAATGACGAGGCTTTAGAAATCAACGAACAGATACTGGAGCGAATGCCAGGTGACACAGTCACATACGTTAGTGTCGATTCTGTTGTTTCGGATGAGCAAGAAGAGATAAACCAGTATCCGATGGAGTTCATCAACTCGCTTACTCCTTCTGAGATGCCTCCACACAGATTGAACTTGAAAGTGAACAGTATAGTGATGTTGTTGAGAAATCTGTCACTGAAGGATGCAACGGCACATGATTGATTAGTCATTCGAAATCTTCGAGAGAATATCCTCGATTGCGAAGTGCTCACTGGCATCTCAGCTGGAAATCGTGTGCTCATTCCTAGAGTTACGCTATGCCCAAATGATACCAACCTTCCTTTTTAGATTAGGCGTACACAATTTCCTCTCCGCTTATTATATGCACTTACCATAAACAAAAGTCAAGGTCAGACTTTTGAAAAGGTTGGTATTTACATGCAAAGGTCTTGCTTCAGTAATGGTCAACTATATGTTGCATTTTCACGAACACGAAGCTTTGAAGCTGCCAAAGTGAAGGTTTGTAGAACTTTACAGCAAGGCTATATTAGAGATAGATGCTTCACTAGAAATGTTGTTTACCAACAGGTATTGTGAATGTTATTTTCATACTGAAATAATGAGCATCTATTTGAGTAAAACCCTTTCTGCGGAAAATGGATTGCCGGGTGGAGGAGGGAACTGACGGGTTGAGGACCTGAAATCTGCCTTTATTAAAAGGGAGGAGTGGTGGACCAGGCAGTCATCTACCTGACATATTATTCTCTTATTCCTTTGTTTTTAGGATTTTGACATCTTGGGAAAGTTGTTTATAATTGTTTCACTGTAGCATTACACGGATACACATGCTCAACTATATCGTTTCAAAAATTGGTAAACAATTTTAGGATTTTTGTTTTTTATCTGGAGAAGAAGCTGTGGTCAGTACGGTTATTCCTATTCATACCGTTACATTTTTTCTTCTCTTATTTATTAAGGATAATGAGATAAGTAGAATCCATGTTGTAGCATTGGACGCACCACCCATATTCACCTACCACACATGTTCACCTATGGTTTCTTTGGAAAAATGGTAAGAACTTACAATTTTCTTTTTCCTCAATTACGTGTTTGTTGACAAAGTGATATTAGATTTATGTACTTTTCTTATTATATTTTACCATTTCACGATTTGATTTTACGATCACAATTTATTCTCATAGGTTTGCAGATTGTGTAGTGTCGTAGCAGTGAAGATACATATCAGCTTATGTGAAGAATTAATAGCTATTTTATAGTTGATAGAACTTTGAATAGACCAGTCTAGATTTACTAAACAGTTTAAAACTTAGCAGGTTCCCATAGTGTAGCCACATTTACCGACTGGTGGCCTTGTGGTAGAGTGCTCGCCTTCAGTGCGGGAGGTCAGGGTTCAAATCCTGGCCGAGTCATGCCAGCGACTATAACAGTGTGAATCGATCCACTCAGCTAAGCACTCAGCTTGAGAGCGGGATTGATATCTAAGGGGGTTGTCTGGTTGAGCGGTTGAAGCATACTTGCGGCTTCCGTAGCCCAAATGGGGGCTTTAAATGCGATGGGAACTCCTTCGCAGGACCCTCATTGATAACAGTTCTATCAGAACTGAAGAGGCTATCCTGGGTAAACATAAATAATAATAATAATAATAATAATAATGGTTTATTCTGTAAAAATAGACAAATTTAATCCTTATTTACTAGAAGTTTTTACCCTGTAGTTGGTATAATAAGCAAATGCGTTTCAGAATTATATTATAACTTCAGAACATACCCCCACTACAATGACTTGGAAATTACTTACTTACTAGAATGTTGAGGTTTTGAAGTGAAATTTAATGTGTAGATAATTTTATGGTTGTGAAAAACGTAAAGTATATTTTTGAGAATATTATAACTGGAATATTGTGTACCTTATTTCCGTTTGAACAATCTGAATTTGAAAATTAGTATTGGATGGATTAACATGCAATATCAGAATTTTGAGCATTAGTTGTTAATCATAGTATTTTCTTAGTTTTATCCTATAGAATACTGTAATTATCCTATAGAATACTGTAATTATCCTATAGAATACTGTAATTATCCTATAGAATACTGTAATTCTTACAAAGGTAAATTTTAGGTTAGTTAAGGTCATGTTCTATTAACAAGAAGGTTATAAATGAGATTATTATTGTTACTGTTTTAAATTATATTAAATATATTAAATATATTAAATTTCTTTATTCAGAAATCATCATGAATAATAATGATGATAATAATAACCAGCAAGCCCTTGTGGCATTAGCCGCTTTTGTAGCAGAATGTAAGTACATCTTGCAAATTACAACTATACATTATTTTATTGTATTTTATTTTAGTATACATTATTTTATTGTACGCATAAATCTTTTTTTTTCTTTTTAGTTCAGAACTTCTGTGAACGTGGCATGTCTTTCTGTCTTTTTATATTAACACCACAGTCATAGAAATTTTCAGTTTATTTTGATATTTTTATGATAAATTGTTCATCCTATATATTAATAGTGTTTTTATTTTTTTTAGATCTCCTAGCTAATTTCAGTAAGTATTCTAATACATTCTAATATGTTTTTCTTTCGGTGTTTTTTTCACCACTTACCAGTTAACATCAATAGTTGATGCGATATCAATGAAGGGGTGGTTGTCATTGGTTATTTATTTTTCATTCAAAGAAATCCTTTTCCTTTAGGTAGTTTAACGTTAGATCAACGCAGACAACCTAATCTCGAAATTAGTAAGAATTATTTATGTAAAAGATTGATTGAATTAGAATTGCCTATCTTTCTTTCTCAAACCAGTACACACTTTTGTATTTTAACATTTCAGTGGCGATATATCAAAGATTCCTTACGGAACAAATGGCAAGTGGTGGCCCCACAAATGATAAAGCCATTGGTTCCTGGCTCCGGCATGGGGGAGTATATATCCCCCAACTGATTTTATTTATTTATTTATTTATTTATTTATTTGACAAAATTATAATTACCAAAATTATAGACTATTAATATTACTGTTTGGGAAATTTTTGCAGAACTAATTTTTGCAAATAACCTCAATATCGCAAAAATTTCTTCATTAAATATTTCTTCTCAGCTACCATTTTATCAAGAACCTATGTGCGGCGAGCGACACCGCATTGCGGTTAGTTTAGTATTAATTATTGTTTAATAATGAAAAGAATTCTAAGAAATCGAATATGATAACAATTATTTTGATTTGTCGAGAAATACAAGAAAATTTTAAATTTTTGCTAACGTTGTGAAGATCACATAAACAGAAGAAAAGCAGATCGACTGAAACACGTAAGGAAGGATTGGTTAAATCGTTATAAATTTAAATTTGAATACCATTTTTTATTACGTTTTTTTTATAAGTAACACAAAATTTTGGTTGAATGTTGCTTAATCTGCTCTCTTCCACAGGCTGGTTTGTTGCTTACTTGTTGCTTAGTGACTATCTACGTGAGAAGACTAAATTTTCGTGTTTGTCTATTCAAGTAGACCAGAGAGGGTTTTATCAAACTAAATGGAACTTTTACATGTCTCTCATCAGCCAAGCAAAATATGCTTCTTTTTTTTTTGCTCTTTTTCTTTTAGTGTTAAGTTTTGTTCTCAGTTGAAAAGCTGTTGAATTTACTCGTTTGACACGTTCTCAACATCAAAGCCCACGTCGCTATTCGGGCAGAAGAGTGAAATTTCGACACAAATGAATTCGGAAAGGCTGCCTATCGCCAGTTTATATTGTGGAAATGCGGAAAACTCGATCAAGGTAACAGACGAGTGGTACCGTCGTGTGTCGTCTTAACCGTTCGAGATCATTTCCCAAGCCGGGATAGAGTTTACATGGGATACAAAGAAAACTGATTAAAACTGAATAAAACAATTATAAGCACTAAGCCGGAGTGCCTTATGCTAATACGGAATAAACATAAACAAACATCCATTGACGAACTTTCCGAAAATTTTTACTTAACGTTCTTTCTTTAAAAGTTAGGTAAGAAAAAAGCAAGATTGCGTATTAGTATATGTTAGTACCCAAAAAAACCCAGCCAATACCCCGATTAAAGAAATTATCGAACGAAATTATGTTGTCAAGGGTAATGGAAGCTCGCTTCTTGGTAGAGATATTTTAATGACAATGAAGCTAGATTGGTGCAACAATTTTGTAAACAAAGTTAATACTTACTGTTTTGTTCTTTATTTTTCCTTATAATATATAATATATATATATTATATTCCTGTTGCTTAGCAATTGCTTCGTTTTTGACAGATTTGAGGCTTCGCTTATAAAGTGTTCCCATCAGAAAACGTGTATGTCTCTTGGAGTGTGTGTATCTAACAGTTACAGACCATCAAACGTCTCGGTAAAAACTCTTCTAAAAGTTTTTGAAAGAACGAAGCAAATGTTGTTTATAAACCCAAACAAATTCCACAAGGTTTACACCATGAATTTTAGAATAGGTTAGTGAGATTCAATAGTTATTAATAAGACATGAGTAGATAAATTAACATATTCTCCTAAACAAGTAATAAAAATATTTTAATGAATTTCCCAGAATGATGATGATATTATGGCTGACATTGTTTATTACGAGTTTTTTGTTTTACGTCATAGGCACATCATGGCTACAAAATCACCAAAACTTGCTCGTAAAGACAGTTTTAAAAAGTAAATATTTGTTTACCTGATCGATTAACTCTGACTGAGTTAGAATCACTAATTTGCCATTTTAACTGGGATATCTGCAAAGTAACTAAATCGACATTGCAGGAAAAAATTCTTGCAGTAGAAGGTCATATTCAAGAAAATGCAAAAGGACTCCTACCTCAATTGTACTGTCTTTTAGCTTACTTGAAAAGTAAGCTCAAACCAGTGTGTGATTCAAAAGAAATTCATGATCTCCTTTCAAATGCAGAAAAAGATTTACCGACAGTGGATCATGAGTCCAGAAAAATAGGGCTCGGTTACAAGGCGGTCGTTCTCGCCAACTTAATCAAATGGGAATCGGAACTCGGTAATCATGAAGATGCTAAAGCACGGTTTACTGATTATACAAACATTAAAGAAAAGTACGTCGGGAAATTAGAAAATCATCCGGAAGTGTTAGCAATGAAAGCTTTTGCCCTCGGTTACTCTTTTGGATATAAAAGATCGTGAGAAAGTGAGAATGCCTACGTACAAGCTCTATCAGATAAAGATTATAAAGACAACGTTGATTGGTTGTTTGGACTAGCACATTCGAAAACATTAGTGGCTACGAAAAATGATTCCCCAGTGATGGAAAATTTTACTGCAATCGAGAAAATATATCGCAAGGTTATCGAGCTGGACCAAACACACAGTTTAGCCATGATTGGGCTTGCAGATACGTTAGTAAGAATGAACGGTATCCATTGTTTTGATGAGGGAGAGTTTTGGATAGAAAAAGCGTTACAGACAAGCGAAAGAAAATTGATCATCTTACAAAAGGCTGCTGACATCTATCAGAGGAGACTTGGCGTTCACAGAGAGCATCTGAAGAAAGCGTACGAGTTGTTAAAAGAAGCAGAAATAATCTCTCCATTATCAAAACATACCGTTTGTAGTCTAGGGCATGTATATTTCAAAATGCACCTGGCAGAAAAGATCGAAATCGAAAGAAAGAAATCGAAAAATCGAAAGAAATTGAAAAAGTTACCCGAAGATTTAAAAAAAGCCCATGAATATTTTACGAAAAATGATAAAGATAAACGACATTCTGAACGACTAACGCTGGCAAGTGTTTACTCAAAAATGGCAAAATTTGAGCGTGAGCAGGAGTACAATCTGAAGGCAGAAAATATTTATAAGGAAGTAATTGAGAATACAAAAGATGAAAAGGATACACACCGTATTGTTGAGGCTTATTGGAGATATTCAGAGTTCCTGAAAAGGTTAAACAAAACGAAGGAAGAAATTGAACAATTAAAGAAAGCGATCGAAATTACAGTTGATGACGAAAATGATGATGACTTTAAACGCGAAATGGGCTTTATTCGGAAATGTCAAGACAGGCTTCTTGTTTATGCTAATTCAAAAGAGATGTCAAAAAAAGAAGCTTAAAATTTGAAAGCACTCATTCAGGTGAAAAGAGATAACATCCAATCTGCTATTTCCTACACAGAACAAGCATTAAGGGAAAGCTTAGATGATCCTACGAGTATGGCAATATTGAAACAAAATCTTGCTGAATGGTATTTGGAAGTAAGTAAGTTAGAGCAACCTTCTTACCTAAGTTCTTAAATCAACTCAAATGACTATAACATAAATGGTTTGAAAGACCATAGACACGAGAAACATTGTTTTTGATTGGGTAGTTTTTTATATTAACGCACATTAGTAGTCTTCAAAATATATTTCCGACGTCCGACGCTCTTAGCATTACTATCGCAGGCTAGGTAATAATCCATGTAATTTGCAGACCGTTAGAATATGTATGTTTGCATAACTATTATTGATATCCTTTGTATCTTGTTAATTTGTTTCATCTATGACAAATATTGCAAAGTTGTTCATAATTTTTTAACAAAAATGAAACTAGTTCTCACATTGGTAGTCTTCAAAATATATTTCTACACTTCCATCACTAGGCAAAGCAAGCTTCTGTTTTTATTTGGTTTAGTTTATGTTTTACGGTCACTGTATTATTTAATTATTTAATATTTAATTAATTTATAGATTTATTTATAATTAATTTATAATTTATAATTTATAATTAATTTATAGGCTTGTTTTTTGTTTTGTTTGTCATCTTATTGTACATCGGAAAGACATTCCTTTATAAAATATGCATGATTAATTTTGAAAATAACATTTTGTTTCTCATACGGAATAATCTGTCAAAGACTGTATGTGATGAAGTGAGATAAAGTCAATTGATAGTATTTACTTTGATAATACACAGACAACTGTCACCTTTCATGAATTACTTTAGTTGCACGTACAACTGCTTCAAAAAGCTGGATCCCTCGTCCGAGTTAAAAATTCACTTCACTTCTTTTGTTTTCTTTTAGTGTTAATGACTGGCAGTTAACTGGCTTATTCCAATTATTTTTCTTCTAAAGAATTAAAAAAATGCTTGAATAGTCCACTATCGGTCATGCAGTATATCTTTTATGTATATATTTGATTTGATGGTGTTTTTTATTAAAACATTCTTTGTTGCAATAAAGGTTTAATAAAAACGTTTGGTTATGGGTCATGCATAGAATATACAGTTAGGAGAAGGTCTTCTTGTTCGAAAGCGTATGGTTTTATTGTGTAAACAGGGATAGCAGCTTAATTAAAGCCGTTAACAAATGCCAATATCATTTGTTTCAAATTTGACTTTCATAGAAGTAATCTCTGCCAACCAATCACTGATAGATATCTAAAGTTGTTAAAAAAACTTTTACGAAATTCAATAAAAAGGAAAGAAAATGAAATGCGTATAGTTGAGTGATTTTTTCGAAATCCTAATTGTGTTTCTGAATATAGAGTTTGTTTTTCTATAAAATCACAGAGTTGCAACATAGCTTATCTTTCGTATACTTTTGATAGAGCTGGAAGAATTGAGATCGGACGAAAGTCACTTTCTAATACTGGTATGTCGATTTTGTGTATGACAGTTATTCGAGCAATTTTCCATTCTTCTGGAAATATATTGTGCTCCATGCAGTGATTAATTATATGTGTTCGTGGTGACGCTATAAACTCTGCAACTTGTTTTAGCAAGTCTATTGGCAGATTACAAAGACACTTTTTTTAAAATTCATAGTATACAATAAGTTATATAGCGATTTCATTCTCTTTATGCTATTTAAAAATACAGAAGCATTCCCCTTAATGCAATGAAGTCAATGCTTGTTAAAGTACTGATTTGTGCAAATTTTTAAATCCCAGCCTGTTAACCCCTTACTATAAAAAGTTTTACTGTCTTCTTGCATACATTTGAAATTACCATACATTTCAGGTATTAGTGTAAGTTATCAGTATATGATGGAGTCAGAGTTTTCCACTCGGTATAATCCCTAATACCTTTTTAAGGAGAGTTTCCGGATGAAACAAAATTGCTAAAAGGAAATCTCGTCGTTATTCTTCAACAACGCGAATTTTGAGTGCGTGCTTTATTATATGAAGGAAAAGTTTTTATAGGAGAATACTTTAGGAAAGTTATTTGTTTTATGGAATAATAGAATGTTGAATATTAGAATATAATATTGTATAAATTGTTTGAAGTCGTACTGCAAACAAAGACGCAAGAATACTAATATACAAATATTTTGTATTCCTTAAGCCCTGTTTCGATACCCATTTCTTTCTTTCTCAGTTCATCTAAATTCTTTGAACATTCATTGGTTTGTGATTCATAGTTTTTCGGATACCGTATTTCCTCTAATAAACGCCGCCCTCTGATAAACGCCGCCCTCTAACAAACGCCGCACCTCTATTTCAACATTCGTAATAAACGCCGCCCTCTAAAGAACGCCGCCCTCTAATAAACGCCGCACCTTAGAAAGCGGCGTTTATTAGAAAACTGACTAAAAAAGCAATAACAAACAGTTTATATGAGTTTGACTTGTTTTCTATCGACAAATTCTTCCACAACTAAAGATAAAAACGAATATTGTTTTTTCCTCTTCAACAGTTCCTCATGAAGAATTTTTGCATGAACTTTACTTGATGTGTAACAGTTGAATTGTGCAGGAACACTCAAGCCAACTTCTCGTATCCTTTTATCATTTACGATTGCGCACACGTGATTATCATCAGCTTCAATAAAAAATGCTATTAGTTTGGACAGTTCTATTGGTACATGTCCGACTAAAATTTCCTCGTCTGATATCTTCTTGTACGTTCCAATCGCATACTCATCCAACTCTTTGGCCTCCAACCGCTCATCGCGTTTACAAACCAAAGACTCTCCAATTTCAGGTGTCCATACGTTTTTGTAAACATGATGGCCACGGATATTGAAAAAAAATCTTACATTGAAATACACTTCAAATTGTACTGGAATCGCTCGAGCCATTTTTACTGAAATCACTCTTCGTAATCTGCTAAAAAACGTTTCTTATTTGAGTGAAAGCGCTTCGGAAAACGTGATTTAATTAAGAATGATGAGCATGAAATGAAAACCGAAAGGAAAACCGTTCTTTGAACTCTGAAACTTCTTTAATTGGTTATTCAATTTTAAAGGAATGAAGGTGTGATAAATTTTCATCATAAGGTGTGAACAAAGCCAGCTGCAGCTTGTCTCATACACGGACAGATTTTGTCTTCATAGTTTATTTCATCAGAGTTGTGTGGTGACGGAGCAGAAAAAATGCCAAACGAAGAAGTGCACAAACAATCTATATCCCATAAAGGGGAAAATAGGCGAAGTTTTACTTTTGAGTTTAAGTCCACAGTTATTGATTACGCAGAGCGTTATAATAATCGTGAAGCAGCAAGAAAATACAGGGTTGATGAAAAGAGAGTGAGAGAATGGAAAGCTAATGCGGATAAGCTGAAACAAGGAGGAGCAAAAAGAATGAAACTGGAAGGAGGAGGATATAAAATCAAAAATGTCGACTTAGAGGAAGACCTACTCGAATGGATACATGAACGAAGAGCAAATTCTTTACGTGTTTCTCGAAAACTAATTATGAGAAAAGCGAAGGCCATCCATGATGAAAGTGTTGGGGAGGATAATGTTGCAAAAGATAGTTTCCAGGCTAGCCGTGGCTGGTTAGAGAAGTTTATGAAACGAAATTGCCTATCATTGCGGCGCAGAACAACAACAATCCAAAAAGATCCAGCATTCCTTGTTGATAGACTAGTACAATATGTGATCCATGTCCGGCGAATGTCAAGAAAGTACAAATTCAATGCAAGCTCTATAATTGCAATGGATGAAACAGCTGTATGGGCGGATATGGCTGCACCAACAACTGTAGAGCGACGTGGTGAACGGGAAGTAATGCTGAAGTCAACTGGCCATGAAAAAGTCAGAATTTCTGTTTGTTTGACAGCAAAAGCTGATGGGACTAAATTGAAACCATTTATTGTCTTTGATGGTGCAAAGCGAGAATGTAAAGAACTTAACACTGAATTTAGAAATAAATGTGTTGTTGTGTCATCAAAAAATGCATGGATGAATGAGGAACTCACATTACACTTTGTTGAAACAATTTTGGGCACATTTTCTTTCAACCGGCGACTTTTGGTTTGGGATTCTTTTGAGTGCCACATCATGGACTCTGTTAAGCGAGTATTGTCGAAAGGAAAAATTGAAAATGTCATAATTCCAGGGGGTTGCACAAAATACATACAGGCGCCAGATGTATCATGGAACAAGCCCTTCAAGAGTCGGATGATAGATCTTTATAATGAATGGATGGTGGAAGGCGTACAGCAGTTTACAAAAGGGGGAAATCAGAAACCCCCACCCCGACGAAAACTTGTACAATGGGTCTTAGAAGCGTGGAATGGATTGAGCAGTCAGATAATTATCAAGTCTTTCAAGTCATGTGCTTTAAACTTAGCTACGGATGGATCAGAAGATGAGCAAATCTATTGTTTCAAAAAAGATTCGTCTTGTTCAACTGGAGCTGATTTATTGAAGCAGGCAACGAAAGCATTGGATGAAGATCGATCTGCTGAAAATCCATTTCAAATTTTGGATTCTGACATTAGCGAAAGCTATGAAAGCTTTCATATCATAGAAGAGGATTCTGACGGCGACAGTGATGTTGATATTCTTTCTTAACATCTTTTGTATAAAACATTTTTATCTTTTGTTACGCTTTTTAGGAAAAGAAAACATTGTGGTTTAAAGTCTATTTTTATGTCATTTTTTCATTTTGAAATAAACGCCGCCCTCTAAAGAACGCCGCCCTCTATTAAACGCCGCATCTAAAATCTGCCATTTGTAATAAACGCCGCGGCGTTTATTAGAGGAAATACGGTACAGTAGCAGCCACTTAACTCAAACGTCTAAGAGAAACAGAAATTTGATCGAATTAACGAAAGTTCGTCTAATACAGAGTGCTGGATAACTCGAAAATTAGAGATTTTAAGATGAATTTTGAATTAACGGTAGTTTTGTCTGTGCGCCTAGATCTTTTCATCTTGTTATGCCAACGGTGGTGATGGAGAAGGACTACAGGGGCCTTCCAGTTAATAATTACTGGACAAATAATGTTTCGAAACATATTATCAGAGGAACGTCTTAAATTAAAAGTTCTGTTAACCGAAATTTCATATTTTCTGAAATCTTCCGAAGGGAAATAAGAAAATGTTGGAAATAACGAAATTTTCGAGCTATAAGGTATTCGAGTTAAGTGATAGCTACTACACTACCAAAATATGGTCTAAGACACGAGTAGCACAGGCAAACAAGATCGACAGTGTTTTTTTATATCTGGGCCTATTTAACGTATTCAAACTTCACCAACTCCAATTCTGTTTTTAAAATAACTTAGTTGCAGCTATGGTCAGGGGGGATTTAGGGTATGTCAAAATTTGTGGAGGAGCACATAAATTAATGGGATTACTTGCACGTTTTTCTTTTCTGGTTTAATAGCTAACATTTTTCTCCACAAATTTCAACATACCCTCTAGATCCGCCTCTGATGGTACTGCATCAGCTTTTATTCAAATAAATATCGATCTTGAACAGGGATAATTTGTACGTTTCTTGTGGTTTGGAGATCGACTGTTGCAACCAGGAAATTTCAGTTTAAAAACGTAGATTTAAAAATTGACAATTTTCAAAATAGCGCAAAAGATTTGTTTATATTATGAGTTTGCAATACACCGGGGCCGATTACAGATGGTGATCATAGAAATTTTGCACCGCTCTGTAATGAACCACACAGTTAATACGAAACAAAATGAAATATTTTTTGAAAGACTTCCTTCTTTGTATTTTAATGGATTGGGCGTGTGCGTATTTCGAAACATAAATTTCTAATGAAATTAAAACTAATTAAAAAGTCTGTCTCAACAGTTTGTGCATTTAAATTTTCTCAGCGGTGTCTTGCTGTATTTCAATAAATTTGCCCTCATTCGAAAGATATTTCATAGTAGAATAATATCCTTCCGTAAATTTTAAGAAAAAATATAAAAAAAAAGAAGAGAAATGAAATAGAAAACAAGAGCCTTACGGCTTGAAGGTCAGCGCTTACTTAGACTTTGTCCATACATGATTTGAAATTGGATAAACCTCACACTGAGGACATTTTTTGTGGTAACATAAATTTGCAATGCTTTCATAGACTCGTGGCACAACAGTTCTAAACAAGTAGATTTTTGGGCACAATTTTTTTCCTAATGCACTTTACAGAGAACAATACAGGGAACGATGGATGTTTTCAGTAATATTAGTATTGCTATTTACTTTTTGAAGTAAACCTAAAATTATCTACATAATGTTTTATGATCATCACCATACTCGCTTAAGCATCCTTTTCTATTGTTTCTTGGCCATGCCGACATCCACAGCTGTGTCTATTGTTTCATTTTTTTATATGCATGTCAGCTGACTTTATTTTCTTTTTTTTTTCAAGAATGATAAAATGCACGAAGAACTGCTTGGCATGGGTTTTCCTAATTTCAAATCAACCTGAAATTTACAGTTCTACCGGTGGACATCTTGTTCGACATGGAAAAAATAATCTTCAGGTCTGCACAATATCATCCCACAAAGTTAAATCCAAACAAAAATTAATTCACATATAGTTTAAGTATAAAGTATGCAAATTCCTAAGATTAAAAGTTTTGATGCATGAATCAATTATATATAGTATAATAGTAGTCCTGCTATTATACACATGCATACCTGAATTTAAAGTCCATTATTGGTGATACCGACTGAAAACAGAAATTATGTTAACAAATTGGGACTAAAATTTGGAATAAAAAAAATAAAGTTTTAAAAATTGGAGCTGGTGGTGAAGAATCTGTGCAACACTTTCACTCTCAAACATCAATCCCCATCATCATTACAAAGTATACACACAAAACTTAGTTCTGTAATGTATTAAAAACTGAATTAATACAATAAGAATACTTACCTTTTTGGAAATAAAGTTTCTGTCTTCTTCAAACACGTTCAAGAATCGTTATCAACAAACCCGGAACTTTACGCCATTTTTATAACCCGTTTTCTTAGCAAACCAATTAGAGATCGAATTGATGAGTAAGCGTTAAAGAAACAGGCAATAGCGGATTCCGATACTCGGAAGAGTGCTGTGAAAGGGCGGAATTAACTGCGACATTACACACTGACTGACTGACTGACTGACTGACAGACACAGGGAAATGAAAGATCAGCTGCCTCGCGGCGCTGACCAAAAAATGAGCTTCTTTTCTATGTAACCTACCTAGCTCATTTTCGGTATGCTACAACTTCCATCTTTCCTGATTACGAATATAGAAAAATATTTACAATTTTTTCCGGAGTTTTAAAGTTATAAGGGCTCAAAATGACCTATGTGTAAAATACTATATGTAAAATCCACTAAAAAAGTTATTTTCTAATCTTTAAACCGAAAATAACTTATTATTAAATACTTATTCTACTACTTAAACGACAAGAAAAATACTAACATATTCGAGACAGCCTTTCGAAATATATTTCAATAGTAGATGTCATAGCAGATCATATGAATTAATAGCATAAAATCACATCATTTAAATGAAATGAAATATTATATTTACAAACCCAATGATTTCGTAACACACAACATGTTCTTTAAATCCTCAGTAATATATCTGCTCTTAACACCTTCTGACTTCCAACGACAGTGCTTCATTATAAGTCTGTCGTTAACCCGAGGTTTGCAGCGGCGGATACTCCCCGTGAACGTAAACTATGCAACAATAATTCTCTGGACATAAAACAACTTTTCTCAATACTGCTAAAATATCATCCCGAATTGAAGAATAAGATATAGGTTTTTTTCGTCTTTCGAAGATATTGCTTTCCTGATTTATTTGTTTGGATTGCTCTGAAAATAAAATTATCGGAATTATCGGATTTAGACGTGATTCTAACGTGTTTCCTGAACATAAATTGGAATTCAGCCTTGTTATATAGCTTATATGTCCTTGTTGATAGACATCCGTCTTATTGCTCTCTATGAAGATTTTGGCGTGAGTAGTATCCAAAACAATCTTCAAAATAATAATAATAATAAAATAGATGGATTATCTCTCAGGAAGCTAACTACTTTAGTTAAATAAACTCCAGTTAATGGTTCTTTCTTTCTAGATATATGTGAGCATAATCTCTTTGCAACTTCTAATACGTGCTTAAAAATAGATGAACCCCGAAATTGAACGGAAATTGATAGTAGGAAAAGATACACCCGACTGTAACATAGAAGGAACACATAAAATAAAATACTTTTCTTCTGTTGGTAAAGGATTTATTTCCGTAAACGACAGGCACCACGTTTTCCACTTTTGAAAATATGTGAGTGCAATATGTTGAAAGAGTGCTAGGTCGTCTAGATTATTGCAAAACGGTTGGAAGGTCATTCACCATCTTTTGCAGTTTTCGTCTTTAACATTCAATTTTGACGAAATGCATCCCGGTATAAAATCTTCATTGGTTAGCGTTTCTTGTTGGGCAGGAATGGGTTGGACCAGGACCTGGCAAGTTACTTGGGCTGCTGAATCTTCCATTGAATGGTGTGGCACATCTGACCTCAGAAGTGCCTGCCACTGTAAAGGGCTGAAAAGGTGTGATGAAACGCTGCTTGTGGAACGCTGGAGGTAACGTTGTTGTTGAGAACGATTTTGGTCCATGTACTTTGGTTGAGAACTAAACCGTTTGCTCATCTTCGATTTTTTAGCCAAAGCACGACATTCCGCTTGACGTATCTTTTTCTCGTCATCACAGTCACTGGCCAGGTCGTCGGTAAGATATTCCTTGACGGTATCTCATCCACCAGGAGATTTATCGACTATCTTGATAACTTTACGTCTTTTGCGAATTTGTTCGTAGATGTCCTCGAATTTTGAATTAAGACGTCTCTTGGATCCAGTTTCTACTAAAGATCTAGCATCTTCAAGACAGATTCAGAAGAAAATTGTCTTGTATTTATATTTAAAAGAAAACTGACTACTTTTTTCTTTTCCTTGTGAAATTATCTGGTTTTGAAGAAAAATCTTGTGCTGTGACCTTATAGAATTCATCTGTTCGAATTTTTCGTCAAAGAAAGCCCTCATATTTTCTTGAAAATCCATAAAATAATTTCTAGGACATACTTCCTCTTCTTGCACGGGAACATCCCTAATTTTACTTTTCTTTGGAAAAGTTGGATTTGATACAAAAATGGGATCGTCCGATTGAGTTATTATTTGTTACGGAGTGTCAGTGGAAATAATGTTGGTTTTCTTGTCTGCAGAAGTAATTGTAAAAGCTTTGAAAGAAAATTAAAATCCAAAACCATAAGTATAACACAAGAAAAACCCCGTCTATTTTCGAAACGTCACTTTTGAGAAAAACTTTAATATCTTCTTATACTGTTTAGGAATCCTTGATTTTTATGCCTGGTGCTTATATCTTGGTTCTATAGTAGAAATGTCAGTGCACATGATATTTATTTATTCGGTGCTTTTACAATCTAAAAGAATATGTTCTCTAATATTTTTTCTGTTTCTGATGATCAGGTTCTTGCTTCTGTCCTAAATGATTTCTTTGTTTTTAGATAAGAAAATTTAGTATAAATAAAGATTATGACGAGAAGAATGAATGTGCCAATCATGGTTTTACATCATATGGTACATGCAATTGGTAAATCATTTAATGAATTCATGGTGGAAAGACCCTTCGGTTGAATCCTGAGCCGGTATAATTTTTTTATGATTCACAATTGATTCAGGTATCTCGGACAAAGACATAATTTTACGGTTTCACTCAATAGTTGGAAAATACATTAAAAACATTTTTAAGGGTGCATTCATATAAAGTATATACATAAAAAAGTGAATGAAAACACGAAGATAATGTCGTTATTTTTGGTAGTAATGGTGTGCTGGAAAGCGAAGAGACTGAATTGAATTGGAGGATTGTTAACGAAGTGGTATTTGCATATTGTGATTAAAAATGGTTGCGTCGTTGCAATCATTTCGACCATGTGGGAAACATCAACATATTGTGTGGAAGAGCTACATCGTTATTTCTGATGTTTTTTTGTTGCATGTGAAGCAGTAAAGGGTTTTGTGTTACGCTGAGATATTATTGCTGCTGTGTTATTGTCGTTGTTTACTTTTGAAGCGAATTTTGTGGCTGTTTTCAAGAAAGTTAAAGCTCTCTCTCCTATCCTCATATGATGATTGAACCCTAACCCTTTCCCTACACACAACCCACACCGCCAGCCTAAATTATAGGTTTTTTATCTATACTTCACAGATCCTATTCTTTTTAGCTATTCCATTTCGTTGCTTAACCTATGTTTTTATATTGCTATATATACTTTTAAGTGTGTTGTTTGTTTTGTTTTTAGTGGAGGAGAGGATCTTATTAGCTTAATATCTTTCCTTTATACTCTCTATACTTTATACTCTCTATACTTTTATACTTATCTACTTATACTGATAACATCTACCTATTCCATGATGGCCACAGTCATATTTCTTTAAATTATCTCTGTTTTATTTTGTTTGTTGTTTGTTTTATTTTGCCTGTGGCAGGGGAGAGGGAGTGTCTAATGTGTAATGTATGATTTCTTTTCAAGTGGCTATTTTGCTGCATCATGTACATTTTAGGGGAGCCTACTTATTATTTGTACTGGCTTTGCGAATGTCGTTTTGGAATTCGCAGTTTGAATTTAAGCCATGGTGCTTATCTTGGTTATTTAGTGCTATTTTACATTCTGAATACATTTTTTTCTTGCTTCTTTTCTATATGACTTCTTTCTTTTTAGATTAAAAATATAGTGTAAATAAAAATTATGAAGAAGAATATTGAATGTGCCAATCATGGTTTTACATAATCACGGTACAAGCAATTTGGATAAAGCATTCAACGAATTCATAGAAGAATGATCCTTTGGTTGTGTATACTGAGGAGGTATAATGTTTTTTTACGATTCACATTTTAATTGATTCAGGTATCCCGTGCAAAGACATAATTTTACGGTTTCACTCAATAGCTGGAAAATATATATAATTAAACCATTTTTAGGCTGTATTCTTATATATCTTATCATGATCCTTGAGAGTGGACCGTAAAATGTTTTTACACGGGATACTAGTCTTCTTATACTAATACGCAATCTTGCTTTTTTCTTACCTAACTTTGAAAGAAAGAACTTTCGGAAAGTTTTCTCGGGAAGTTCGTCAATGGATATTTGTTTATGTTTTTTCCGTATTAGTATAAGGCACTCCGGTTTAGTGCTTATAATTGTTTTATGATACGAAATACGTTAGGGAAGACATGATATAGGATCTCAGGCGGAGACTTCGAATTACAATCGAACGTAGCAGCTATTGACAACGAATGATAAATAGTCGTTTGAAGAAAAAAGAAGCGTTTGTTTACATTTTTTAAGACAAAGTAATAATAAGAAACATGCATAAAAAAAACAAGTTTTTATTACGAAGAATAGTTTTTACACATTTACGACTTATGTTGTGTAATGTTGAAGGTTGAAGACGTATCAAACGGCATTTTATCCTATCTCGGTTTGTTTTTTTAGATTTACAAAGAAAAAAAAGAAAATTTAGTAAAAACTGTGTTGAGCATGGTATTTTTTAGTATGTTAGAAAGAAGAAAGTCAAGAAGGAATAAAAGATTAGAGATTTAATTGATCTGTTGGTTTCGGCCGTGAGTAAAATTAGTTAATACCGATGGCGTTTTTCTAATTGGAGATCTCTCTGTTCCTGGAATTTATAAAGAAAGAACTTTTAAGAAACTTCAGCTTTGAAGAAAGAAACATTATTTGGAGGTATGATTCTTTTTAGGATTTAGTTAATACCTTATATCGTATATATGTAAATCTGTATACACTCCAAAAGTTAATTTTGCGTGGGTAGTTTAGTGTGTGAGTGAGATATTTCACAATTTGTGAATAATTTTTCTGAGATTTAGCATTGATAATTATGAATATGTTTACCACAAAGACTGAAAGAATTTTTGGTTGACAATAAAGTTAGAAAGTGGAAAGAATTAAGAATTGGTTAGGATTCAGAAGTCGAAAAAGTACAGCCTTTTATTTAAATTTTCTTATTTTCTTAATTTTTTTTGTAGCAAGTTGTTTGAGGGACTTGGAACTATGACGTCATTATCATGACGTTAACATATATTGCCGACTACATGTCGGTCACAATTGAATTTGTGTGCAATTTTTCGCTGGGCTTAATATATATGACATTAAACGCATAATTATTGCGTTAACTGTTGCCGTTTGGGGCCCATATTGGCTTTGAGTTATGGCTCAAATTGATTTCTTCAGTAAAACTTTACATTAAATATGACTCAACGTAAACATGTAATAACATTTTTAACAAACAAACTTCTTCCGTGTTCTGTGAATTCTATTTTTGGCGACAAATAAAGGAGAAATCAATAGTTTTACCTCAATACACTGGTTATCAATGCTTGGTAAAAATGTATGGCGGGTAAAAAATTCATGAATCGATGAAAGATTTTAGGGCGGCGTTTTGGACTGCGTTTTTGTATTTCATAGAGTTATTATCAAATGGTTAGTATAGCGTGTAAAAACATCTTATTGGGAAAGATGTAAAAATTTTTTACACGGTATACTAGTCTTCTTATATAGCGAGTTGTGCATCCACTTTTTAGTTTGGTCAGTGTGAATAAAAGGACTGGGAACGAAATGTTCTTATGGACTGTGATATAGTGACATTTTAGGTCGTGCGTAACTGAGTTGTCGAGATATAGGCGATGTTAGTATTATAGGAGTAGCGCGACGTCAGTGGGCACATTGCATTGCACCCTAAATAGAATGCGATTTTTAGGGGCAAATATCTCGAGAACCAATGGGAATAACTGACGTCACCTTGGGTGCGCGATATTGGCGGTGAGGTGTCGAAAAATTTGGGTCTAAAACTTTTTGGGCATGGGTGTGACGTCATCAAAATCTTTGATCGGCGATATCTCCGTAACGGTAAGTCGTACACAGGCGATCCCATACATTTTCTTGATCAGGTTTTCGAGCTCTACAGCTTGGTGAAATTTATTGTTAGCAATTATGTGAATTTATTTTTCGTCACCTCCATATTGTATAAAAGAGAGCAACCACGGGGGTTGGGAGTAGTAAGTCATGGGGGAAATGAACCTGTAAAATGTTTTTACACGCCTTTACTTTACTTTACTTTAGTTTACTTTACGCCTTTATTTTACTTTATTGATAGAAAAATCACGGGATGGTGGTAACTCATGTTGAAAAGGAACCGGTAAAATGTTTTTACCCGGGATACTAGTCTTCTTATACTAATACGCAATCTTGCTTTTTTCTTACCTAACTTTGAAAGAAAGAACTTTAGGAAAATTTTCTCGGGAAGTTCGTCAATGGATATTTGTTTATGTTTTTTCCGTATTAGTATAAGGCACTCCGGTTTAGTGCTTATAATTGTTTTATGATATGAAATACGTTAGGGAAGACATGATATAGGATCTCAGGCGGAGACTTCGAATTACAATCGAACGTAGCAGCTATTGACAACGAATGATAAATAGTCGTTTGAAGAAAAAAGAAGCGTTTGTTTACATTTTGTAAGACAAAGTAATAATAAGAAACATGCATAAAAAAAAACAAGTTTTTATTACGAAGAATAGTTTTTACACATTTACGACTTATGTTGTGTAATGTTGAAGGTTGAAGACGTATCAAACGGCATTTTATCCTATCTCGGTTTGTTTTTTTAGATTTCCAAAGAAAAAAAAGAAAATTTAGTAAAAACTGTGTTGAGCATGGTATTTTTTAGTATGTTAGAAAGAAGAAAGTCAAGAAGGAATAAAAGATTAGAGATTTAATTGATCTGTTGGTTTCGGCCGTGAGTAAAATTAGTTAATACCGATGGCGTTTTTCTAATTGGAGATCTCTCTGTTCCTGGAATTTATAAAGAAAGAACTTTTAAGAAACTTCAGCTTTGAAGAAAGAAACATTATTTGGAGGTATGATTCTTTTTAGGATTTAGTTAATACCTTATATCGTATATATGTAAATCTGTATACACTCCAAAAGTTAATTTTGCGTGGGTAGTTTAGTGTGTGAGTGAGATATTTCACAATTTGTGAATAATTTTTCTGAGGATTAGCATTGATAATTATGAATATGTTTACCACAAAGACTGAAAGAATTTTTGGTTGACAATAAAGTTAAAAAGTGGAAAGAATTAAGAATTGGTTAGGATTCAGAAGTCGAAAAAATACAGCCTTTTATTTAAATTTTCTTATTTTCTTAATTTTTTTTGTAGCAAGTTATTTGATCCCTCAGATCCCTTGGAACTATGACGTCATTATCATGACGTTAACATATATTGCCGACTACATGTCGGTCACAATTGAATTTGTGTGCAATTTTTCGCTGGGCTTAATATATATGACATTAAACGCATAATTATTGCGTTAACTGTTGCCGTTTGGGGCCCATATTGGCTTTGAGTTATGGCTCAAATTGATTTCTTCAGTAAAACTTTACATTAAATATGATTCGACGTAAACATGTAATAATATTTTTAACAAACAAACTTCTTCCGTGTTCTGTGAATTCTATTTTTGGCAACAAATAAAGTTAGAAGTTAGACGACTATTACCAACGGATGAATAAAGAAACTCATCCTTTAGAAATACCTTGTTTCGCTTTCTACGTAAGTTTTAACGTTGTTTTTTTTCTCCAAATTTTATTGTTGTTGCTTATAAGTGTCTCTTCTACTCGACGTCGTTTCGAAAATGATTACGTTTCGAAAGCTGATAAATTAAAGTCGTTCAAAAGTCGTGCAACAGGTAAATTATAATTACATTCTTTTCAAAGGAGTGTCGGCGTTCCTTACGAATATTTCGCTCGACTTTCGTACTCCACGTTGTTAATAGTAACGTTTGGCAAATGGAAGAATTAAAGTTTTTCTTAACGCCAGTAAAAATTGAATCGCCCTCATTAGTGTTTTTTTTCTTATTATTTGTAAAAGTAACATATTCAGAATGTTTGTGCAAAAGTAGTTCAATATGTGCTGTTGCGAGCACTTTAAGCAAATTTTATAACCTGATAGGGTTAATTATTGAAACGTCCAAACTCTCACAAACTAACATCTAACGCCGGCCCGCCGGTAAAGTTTATTCATATTTATATGCGTATCACCGTATACCATCTAATAATCCTTTTTTGTACACCGCCCGCATTGGCGTTTTCGCGTCCATGGCGTTTTTTGCTCACATTGAATTCTTTTACGACATGTAGAAAAAAAAGGAAAGGAAACAAAGACGATTGGTGTAAGACTTGACACGAAATCAAGAAGGTTAACAAAATGGAAAGAGAAATTTTATGCAAAGATCGAAATTGGATGGTTCAAAATCAAAATCAAACTATCTCTTTGTTTACCTTTGTTTACCTTTGATACAACGCGTCTCCGGCCGCAAAACGTCTTTCAGTGTTACTTTAACTAAGACTGTAAATATTTATAAATACGAGTGAGATTTCAACTAACTGACCCAGCTTACTTAACCGGGCCAGCTTACCTCCATATAAATAATAGTTGCTGTGCATTACATTTCATCGATTTTATTCAGGTCTAATGATGAACTTCACATTAGTCACAAAACATTTCGGCGAAAAAACTTTAGACGACAAATTTTCGGACAAATTTTGGAAAATTCGAACGTTGCACTTTCGGACAATTTTGATAAAAGGAGTTTATTGTGTTGTGAGGAAATCTTACTTGAATGAGATTTGGACGAGTCTTAAAAGTTGAAAATAGTCAATAATTGGGATCGGTAGAAAGGAGCAAACCGCAGTAACAGTAACAGCAATTACATTTTACAAAAATTAATTTTCCCGCTTAATTTTCCCACTCACTTTAGAAAATTCTTCAAAATTCCCTTCGAGTTTAATTTAACGATATTAACTAATCAAACCAAAATAATAAGAAAAAAGTGCAAAAACGAAAACGGAGAAACTTTTTGGTCTTATTTATTTTTATTTGTTCTTATTAACATTTACCTATTATCTCCCATAAAAGCCCACAAGAATCTACCGTTACCCACCAGAACCAGGCCATAACCCATCAGAACCAACCAAAATCGAGCTATAACCCGCCAGTTACCAACTAAAGGGGTCATTCAGAAAGTTAAAGGGATTCGTTAATGTTACGATATTTTGAGGTGAAAAGGGGGGTACAAATGGACATGTTAGTTAACAGCGCAGAAATAGGTCGTTGGAAAGTTGGATAGAACTTGTTGAATGTAAACAAATATTTCCAGCTATGTCTACATAGAAAAGTAAGGCCTGTCGTGCGAAGATCATTTAGCGCTGCAATATTTTAGCAGAAATATTTAGCTGAATTAGCGCCCCGGCTTGACTTCTTTTGAATTCTTGAAAAAATAGGCGTCCTTATAGGTTCTTTTGTCACAAAAGGTCTGGTGTTTTACTTATTTCAGTGAATAAGGTTGTAGCATAAGCAGTAAACATACTTAGGAGAGAAAGTGGTTAATGGATTTTTGGTGTGGTATGTGTGTAAAAATAAGGTGTGAAATAAAAAGGTCTCTATCTAATAATATTAGGTGTTCAGACCAGAACTGTATCATATGTTTGGGAGTGTGGTGCATTTATAAGTGAATTTAATTCATTTATACAGTTTCTTAAACCTTTCTTCTAAACAGAATGCTTTCGCCATCGAAAATGTTCCTAGTTTTGATATCAGTTAGTTGTTTCAGGTGAAAAAGTATCGACGAAATTTTTACATGTGGAAGTTGTATTTTTATTGATATCTTGCAAACTGCGATCATATTTAGTTCAATTGTCATTGATCAATTGTCACTTCGATCATATTTAGTTCCGCACAACTTCAAACTTTTCGAGAAATTACTTCGGACTGCTCATTTTCTTGATTTAAATAAATAATTTAACAGAAGGATGAAGAAGAAAGAAATGTTTGCCAGATAAAACTTTTACTATGATTAAAGCAACTGATCTTTGGATCAACGTCCTACTTCAAGAAAATGCCTCCCTCGAATAAACGCCCCCTTCTTTCTTAAATTATTTTATAAACACCCCCTTTTAAAAGGGAAGAACAGGAAAACAAAGGAAGGTTACGTAAACTTCTATTAACAGATAATGTTGTTTTTTTTGGTTAGAATAAGGAGACGAAGAAATGATTAACATATTGATTTCTGTAAAAAAACGCCTTACTCGTTTAAGCACCTTCCCGAAAATGTCAAATATTAAATGAACGCCCGGCGTACGGTAATACGGTATTTCAAATATTTTAGACGTGGTCGAACTTAACGACCGGATTGAACTTAATTGACCAGAATGCATGAAATTTGGAATTCGATTTTCTTTTAATGACCAAGTTTCGACGCTATTTTCTGGTGGGCCATGGATCGGTTCTGGTAGGTCCTGATGCATTCTAGTAGATTCTGGTGTGTTTACCTTTTTAGTAATTACTGTACGATCCTTACGTTAAGGGAATAGTAGGTTGCACGGCTACCCCAGATGAACACAAGGATCCCAGTGGGCACAGGGACGACCCATCGATGTTCAGTTAGGACGTTCCGGAGACGTCCCCGGGACGTCGAAAGTGAAGTCTAATCCGTTCGCTCGAATAGGATGTCCAACAGGGAGAGGAAGGACGTTCTTTTATCTAGAGGATGTCTAGAGGACGTCCACAATAGTACGTGGCTCTCGCGCTGGAAATCTTCTGGAAGAAAGGCGTTGTTTGAAGGGCGTTGTGTCGCACTGAAATGAAGCATAAAAAGCTGGAGCGTGCAATGAGCGACGAAAATTGCCCAAAAATTCATTTTAAGAAAATTAGGACTACTAAATTTAGAATTTGATGAAATTAATTAATTTTGGGCAGCTCTCGGGTGGTTGCGTAACCTTTGTTTTCTTTCGCAGGTCTCATGTTACACTACACACCAAATTGACTCAAAAAAGAATTTCTGTTGCATTGTGACATTGGCGATGAAACTCGGCAGATTTTATTTCGTTTTTCAAGATCAGATAATCATATTTTCTGTTGATTTATGTCAAGTGCTTTCAAAGTTTCTGTTTTCCAAGGTGAGATGATTAATTACGGAATGCATGCATGTAAGTTTCAGTCTGAATTGTGTTGTTTAGCCGAGATGGATGATGATATGTTATCAGATCACTGCGCACAACTGCACTCTACACTATACTAAAAGGAAGATGAAAAATTAGGATCGTTTGCCTTTTCGAAACTTATCTTCTTCAGTTATTCATTTTTACCAACTAAGACTAAATAATGGCCTCCCATTGCTGATATTAGAGTAAGAGTAAATAATTTATTTGTCATAAAATGTCCATATTATTTTAGCTGATAACTTTAAACTATAAATAAACTCCATCGTGCCCTAGATTAGTATCACTGTATACAAGTTCCTTTTAAGGAACACTTAGGAATGGATAACAGTGAAAAAATGGGGTGGGTGCGTGCGAAAAGGAAATAGTGCCTGATTTTAGCTATGTTCTCCATATTGAAATATTCTATTAATCAAGGCCAATTAGTTTTGGATGCTTTCCAGCCAAATTCAAAACAGGAGAATTTCCATTGGGGTATTAAATGGTGTAAAAGTGAGATCCATCTTGAAATATAACGAGCATGCTTGTGTCCATGTATGCTCACAAAATGCATTAAAGACAATGGGAGACAAATAGAAGATGTTTGAACTTGTGAACATTAAACACGATTATCATTGCTGATTGCGACCTCGTATCCAAATGTTTATACTTGGCTTATTATTAACTTGTACATTTTGCATATTTAAAACCCAAAAATGAATCAGGTGATACTAGAAAATCTTTTGATTCAGCTCCGGCTCTGCTATTTTCTGGCTTAGTTGCATCTAAGTGAGCTTCCCAGAACAATAATTCCATAAACCTGTAATGGTTTCAAAGAATGATTCCTTATGTTTCTGACATGTTCTTTACAAGATGATAGTTCCAGGAAGGAATTGCAACAGCCTGTTTTCCTCCTTATCATTCAAGAAGAAAGTTTAACTAAAACAACAAAGATTATGCAACAACAATACAATCCTTTACACATTTATTCAGCTCTTGTTAAATAAAGGAAAAAAAGAAGACTTTTTCATAGTACAGGGAATGCTTTTGAATGTTTGCGTGAGTCTTATCATTAAGTCATGAGTGATTGCTCTTGTACAAGGAGGCACACATACAAAAAAATCATCCAAATGAAGTTAATCACATGGGTGAAAATAGTAAATCGAAGAATATTATTATTTTCATTATTCTTATTATGTAAAACGAAGAAGCAAGAAACAAGAAACACTCCATCTGACTGAATTTTTTTCGCAGCACCTGTGCTTTTAAGTAACAATAGATTGTTTTTTTTTCGTTTTTCTTCAATGATATGTACGAATGATACACTTTTCATTCATTATTTTGACGTAACTGCTACATTTAGAACTAATGAATTTCTCATGACAATTTATAATGGGAAAATATTGCTTCAAGATTTTCATTTTGTTCAAAACAAACACAATCAAATCTCATCTCACGAAGAGAGTGGTTAAAGTGAAAGTGCATAATTATGGTGATTATACTAATCGCTAATTATGCACACTTTTAAACGATTGAAAATCTGTTAAAAGAGATACCTTCATTCACAAAAAGAAAGATATGTTAGAAAAAGTCAGGTGGTCTATACGGTTTTACTCCTTTTGGGAACATTCTTTTCCATAGCTTATTAAAACTTAAAGACTTACACTTATTCAAATTGACCACTTGACTTTTTCCAAAGGTTGCCTGATACATGCACAAGGTTTACAATATCCCGTAATATTCCTTTCCTTTATAACTCTTACTGCCCCTCTAATAAAGGCCTCCCTAAAATCTCTGAAAATTAAATAAACGATATCTCCGTAATGGTTGGTCGTCAACATGTGAATGGGATCATTCATGTTTTTATCAGTTTTTTGAGGTCTATTAACAAGTACTACTTTCCATTTATTTTATTTTGGGTTTTTATCTTTGAGGAGGGGACGATGGGGTAAGGACTGTTACTTAAAAAGAAAAGAACTGATAAAACATTTTTACCTAGGATGTAAAGTAATTAACAGCAATGCCAATCTTTTTCTTTAGATTTAACAACTATAATACCACATACGTACTGTTAGATCTTGGTTATGACAGACTCAGAAACATTGAAGCTACCCAAACCACTCCCTGGCAGTGATTTCTTAACATTTCCAACTGATCGTAGGTGGGATATTCTTGGATTTGTGAAATCTGATGAAGTAGAAGACATAAAATGCTGTGAAGTCGGTCCAGATGGTCTTCGGTATTACTTAATCCACTGGAAAGACTCATGGAAACCAGAAAGTGCATTGATTTATTGCGAGAAGTTATTGCAGGACTATTGGCTTAAAAACTCAATGATTCATCAAGATAATGGTATTTCTAAAACTGTTATCCACCAAGTAGAGACCAATACTCATAATGACTTGAATAATGATGTAATCGTCAAATGCGCCTCTGTCAATGAAGGTAATCTGGTTGGAACTGAGACTTCCGACGCACAACAATCATTTGAGAGTGTTAGTGAAGACGAGTCTTCTTCTAGTGTGAATTTTGTTGTGAATACCAAGGATAGTGATGAAAAATCTGAATTACATTTGCCAGATACCGCCATGAATTCTAATAATGAAAGGATCGAATATAAACCACCTGCTGCATCAAAAGCACATGAAGTTAATGTGATTGAAAGAAAAAATGAACACATTGGTAACGATGATCAATTGGAAACTAATGCAGAAGACACTTTACAATCTAGTTCTTTAACTGACCAGTCTGCAGATCTTCTCTCGAAAAAAGGTGCTCCAAAACGAAAAGCACGACCTCCACGTCAAAGTGTCCATTCCTTAAATGAAAAGGCTAAGCCCGCCAAAAAGAGGGAAAGGGGGAAGAAAAACAAATGTAAAAAAGCAAAAGTGCCGAAAATCTCAAAAACTATATCCACAATAATCGATCCTGATAATACTAATGGTGGTGTAAACAATGATGAAGCTCAAGGTGACGAGGGGCCGTCCAGCAATTTAAAGTGTATGGTCTGTGATAAGTATCTCGCCAGCGAGCAAAGTTTAATGAAACATCTATTGACACATAATAATAACCACACATGTACAATTTGCATGAAAACCTTCAAGAGTACACACTTTTTGAAACACCACATGGATAAACACAATCAATCGTATCAGTACTCCTGTCCTATTTGTGAAAAGAAATTCAAATTTAAAAATAACATGCGCGGACATTTGAGAAAGCATAATATGGAGAAAAAATTTCAATGTGAAATTTGCCAAAAGAAATTCATCGGTAGATATAACTTGAAAGAGCACATGAAGGCGCATAGTGACAGTCGACCTTACGAATGTGATTTTTGCAAGAAGTCTTATAAAGATCGTGGTGCATTGAATAAACATTTGTTGACACATCAGGAGAAGAAAGTTCAATGTGAAATTTGCAAAAGGCCATTCACAAATGCTGCCCAAGTGAAGAGGCACATGCAGTTTCATTACAGTTGGCCTGGAGACAGTTATAAACGGAAAACAAATATTGGTCCGGATGGTGAAAAGGTCAAATATAATTGCCCTCACTGTGAAAAGACGTTCAATCATTACTCAAACATGAATGCACACATCCACAAGAAGCATATCGAAAAGAAAATCACGTGCCCCGAGTGTCCGAAAACATTTGCTTATCAATATGAATTACGCGAACACATGTTTATTCATGTCGGTGGAGAGAATTCCAAGTTCAAGTGCCAGTTTTGTGATAAAACATTCCAACGTTCTACCACATTGAAAAATCACGAACGCACTACCCACCTTGGCATCAAACGATTCAAATGTGAAACCTGTGGTAAAATGTTTGGTACGAAATTTAACATGAAGGTTCATGTTGAGAAATTGCACAACAGTAGTAACGAATGTCAAGTTAAAGCCCGTCGTACACGTGTTCCTAACCCGGAACCTGATGTAAATTCTATAGTATCACAAACTAACCAAAACATGATAGCGCCGCTGCCTGCGTTACCGCCAGTTGTCACCGCTGGCTTATCTGCACATCCTATGTTAAGAAATATCACTACTAGTGACATCATACGTAATGCTATGTCACATATACCCGAACTTGGATATTTCCCAGCATTACCACCAAATCCGGCAAGAGGCTATCAGTTTTATGGCATGCCACATACTGATTTCGGTGTTTCATAATTGTTATTGATTATTTATGTTGGCTTTACACTTTATTGCTTGTAAAATACTTTGAATATGTATACACTAGGATAAAATAGCTTACATTAGTTGAATATAATTATTTTGAAGAGATATACCATGACAGTTTATTGTAACAAAGCAACCTGTATTTATTATTAGATAAATGCTATTTAACTGATTGTTTAAGAAGGCCAATAAACCCCCTTCAATATATTTCATGTTTTAATGGACATTCTTTGTAGTGGAGAGTAGGAACGGAACACAGCCAAACTTTCATACTCATTAATGCCATGCCGTCCAGATATTGAGTCTGTTGATGAGTCGAAAAATAAGGCAACACAAGAATTGATATAGTTAAAACGGCCAAGTTCTCACAAAGATGTAACATGTTGTTTAGGTTGATCTTTGACTGTCTATCTTTTGTTAACTTTAGTCTTGCCATAATTGGTACCTACCAGTGTTTACCAACAAAGTGTTTACCAACAAAATGTTTTGGATGTTTTTTTTTCCTGTGTATGTCTGATATAATGAAAAATACAAAATTTACCTTTTTTATTTCAAGAGGATAATTTCTTTGTATTTATTTTGAGATTAACTGCAATATTATTTCTATTTTCTCCAAGAATACATTGTTGTTTGCTGTTCAAGTAAAACTCTGTTTTGAAAGTGATATTTTGTTTGAAAGTGATAAAATGGTATGTTCGGGAAAAATAGTACATGTTTAGATCTAAATTTTGAACACTTCTGACATAAGGTTTTCGAACTTCACGTTAATAGTATCTGTCCTGATATCTTGAAGTTAATAATAATGCTATTGCTATGATGTTCTTAAGTTACAGAGTTACAGACAGAATAAGTTCAGGATGAAGCATAGAACTTGATACAGAAATTGTGTTTAACAACTCTGTCAGTAAGTGTGAAAATTTAATTTTTTTCTTTCAGTGCAATATGCAATCTACATGAGATGATCTACCTAACATCGCTTTACATAGTATTATTTGTGGTTACCTTGCCGTTGTTATTTTGTCAACGTTGTCCTCCAACAGTGGAGGTTGATGTTTTATCTTTGAATTATAAGAATATCACAAAACAGTGAGTATATATTCATTTGCATATTCATTACGTTTTAACTTTAAAATCCGTTTCTTTTTCTTGTAGGCTAATTTCTTAAATTTGTTTAGTTAATGAAAAAATGTTGGGAGATTTCTTGAGTTTTGGGGATTTGAAGAATGTATAAACAGAATGTATAAACAGTCTTCTCATATTGTAAAATGGTGTGAGTGCACTCCTCGTTAGGGTCTAGGAGCCTGAGTCACTCGCAACTTTTTCCTCAGGTTTTAAAGCCATAATACTAGTATTGGGGTTAGTTATGACAGCTGAAAAGAGCTAAGGACAAATGGCCAATTTCGCTTGGATTTATATCGTTAATTACGACAACTGTGTATTAAGGCTGATATTTATTAACAGCTCATTTGAGTGAGTGTGAAAGAAGTAGTGAAGTGTGGGGGACTTTTGTATCATTTGAGGGAGATTGCTTGGATAACTGTGTTCAAAAATGTAGTATTTCAAGGAACCCATATTGTTATAACAAAGCCTTAAGAATTTAGCCAACCAACATCGTTCTGTAAAATAATCGACATTGTTTATTTACATAAAAATGCTCTCTTAGCGATAAGACTATTGCAAATTGGCTATGATGAGATTGGAGTATCCTAGATTAAATGCAGTTGCCTATGTAAATGACTAACTTTGTGAAATATTAAAAAGATTCTTAGTAAACAAACCATTTTGGAGCCCAACAGAGGAAGGTAAAGACTGTTACAATAGGTAAATAAAATCGAGGAGTTGAGGAGCAATACACTGTGCTCCGTAGGGAAGTCTAGGAGCGTGACAGCGAGTGTGAGAAGACTGCATAAACTAAGAACCACAAAGAATCACAAATTATTTGTGATTTTGCAGAATAAAAGTTTGCTGAGGATGTTATATACACAAGACCTGTGCCAAATTTCGTGTGATTTTGATCTTTTTTACAGAAGTTACGGCTGTTTCAAATTTTGCTGACTCTGCATTTTATAAAACTTATAACTTCCGTAATACTTTCCATTGATATATAAATTTTTACCAAAATACAAATTAAAAAAAAATTAAAAATGACGTCTTCAAAATGGTTAAAATCGATTTTCTTGCTATTGTGTAAGTTTCTGAAGTGAGGCCATATCATTTTAGGTATCATTTTAGATAAGGAGATCTTAGTCATTAAAAAAATAATATGAAAGTGTGTTTCTAGCCACAATTTGAACCCTCAGCTGACGACCTAAAATGTCCAGGCGATTGCATTTAACAGTTAACCATATTTAATGACGTGGTGAATCTGAGAAGAAGAAATTGATCAGTGAAAGATTCGCATTTGTTTAATTACTCCTGAAAATGCTAAGTTAGGCAAATAAATATGTCCTTATTTACAAATGCTGAGAAATGTCTGTTTGAGTATAAGTACTTTTTGATCTTCGATGAACTATTCAGAATAAAATCAAAATATTTAAAACTGAGAATTGACTTGATTCAGAGATTATCATGTTTTTGTACGAATTTCACATAGCATGGTTGGAAATGAAGCCTTTCAACTGCATTTTCTGGCTAGATTGTGCTTTGTGGCTGTTGATGCTTTTTGTGGATATGTACCAATTGCTTTAGTTATGCTGAAGATAACATGTTATACTTCCACACTAAAAGTAAATTATATTCTCAAATTACACATAGGAGATCAATAATGCTGCTGTCATTAAATTGTTTGTTTATCCTCAAGGTAGGAAATATTGTGGTGCTGCGTGTGCTTTACTTTTATGAGTTATTATTGAAAAACTTCCCTTCTTTAAAATTTGTTTATCTTGCTCAAATATGTTTCTCAAAAAAAAATAAAACACGCATTGCTGTAATTTCCAGGTAAAATTAACACTTACATTTTTTTTGAAAAATGTCTTGCTAATAAAATTCTTATGAATTTGATGATGAAGGAACTATTAGCAAATAGTGGCCTAATCAGGCAACATAATCGTATCATTGGATCATATGGGTGGTTATCGCAAGTTCTTATTGGGTGGGCGCATGTTTTGGGTAATGGACACTTAATTGGTAATATACGGCAATTACGTCACAACAGACTTCACTTCGTCATCAAGGAAAATGAAAATGACAAATAAGGTTCAATAAGAGCTAAGGTCAACATAATCAATTCATTTACATTTCATTTCATTTCATTCATTTTCCATCCACATAATTATTATTATAATTATACCTTAAGGACATAAACTTTTGCTGGCAGAAGTTTTTGCCGAATAAATTTTCGAAGTTCTAAATATTAAGGTCAAAAAACAGTGAATTTTGGGGAATTTCTTTTTGCAATCATGTTGTTTTTTGTAAATTTCATGGAATTTATTTTGGCAACTGACCTATTTTGTGAAGTACATAACAAATAATTCACATAAAATGTGTATATTTTTGGGAAGAATTTGCAAATTAGCAATTAATCTTCAAATAATTTGAATGAATTTCGAAGATGTTACTGGTTAATTACTAAAATAATTAAGATTTACATCAGTTACTATGATTACCCCTGCTTTAGCAAAAAACAAAGATAAAAATCCGTGAAAATTTCTGTCCTTAAGGTAGTATGATTGCCAGAACTCCTCCATTGGTAATTTTTGTTGATTTGATTTGATTTTTAACATGCTGTATTATTTCGGGCATTACTTTGACGTCAGTTAATATTTTCTGGTATTGCCGTCTTAAACAGTTATTATAGGGTAAGTATTCACATACACACAAACTTTGTATTTATTCCAGACTACAAAGGTCAAACTGTAATTATGGATGCACTCTTCTGAATTATTTTTATTATCATTTCTTTTTTTTTCTTGCAAGGTGCAATAAAGTGGAGACGAAAACACTATCAGTCTCAAAACGTGTATCTAAACGTACCTGTTGGTGGCGTTGGGCAGAAGTTAATTGTAAAACAAAATATGTGTAAGTGACGCTTTCTGTATTATGTTTGACTAAATTATTATGTAAAACCATGTATAGTTAAAAATTGGTTCATAGAAACGTTAGTTATTATTTATTATTATTTATTATGTTTGTTTATGTTTATTATGTTTGTAAAAGAAAATATAAATATAAATATATATCCTGATATCCCTGCTTTCCCATTTCACAGTGGAAAGTTTAAAAATATATAATATTAAATATTACAAAAATATAGTATTTTTATATTCAATATCCATGTGCATAGTGAAGGAAATTGTTTGGTTTACATATTGTATCAATCTCTCCGGCTAACAGTTTTTTGCAGTTCTCGGATATCATCAAAATAGTATTCCGGGTTTCGAGTCTTAACCATTGTAATGTAATGATAAACCGTAGCCTCAAATATCTGTGCTTGCAATTGGGATAAATCATTTAATGAGTTCATAGAAGAGTGACACTTTGGTTGTATCCTGAGCTGGTATAATCTTTTTACAATTCACATCTTAATTCACATTTGATTCAGGTATTTCAGGCAAAGACATAATTTTACAGTTTCACTCAATAGTTGGAAAATATAACAAAAACATTTTTAAGCTGCATTATATTTCTTATGATTCTTGAGAGTGGAACTGTTAAATGTTTTGAGCGTGTAATTTTTTTGCAGGTTTATTTTCCCTGCGAGTTATTGCACCACCCCCACACCCGTGCTTACACTCTTGCAAAGGGTGACGAAAAATAAAATCACAGAATTGGGAAGAATAAGCGGTACTATGTTATGGAGCTCAAAAAGCTGATCAAGAAAATGTATGTGATGTGATGGCATGTTGACGACGAATGGTTACGGAAATATTGTTTTTTGAAGATATTATTGACATCATATGGGTGTGACCTCATAATCAACCTGTCCAAAATGTTTTGGCCACCCCCTGGTCAATATTGCAGACCCCAGTTAACAGTTATCTCCATTGGTTCTCCAGATATTTGCCCTTAAATTTACCGGGTGTCTCCCCAAAAAGTTTAAATCTTGGATCAGATATTGTGAAAAATTAAAAAATAATTTCTATTTTGTATTTGAATCTTCGTTTAGAGCAACATCTAACTTAAATTTTTAAGCAGAAAGTTATGAGCAGAAAAGTGAAGGGGGTGATTGAAGGCTCTGACCATATTTGATGCTTCAAGTAGCCCCATAAAAAGAAATCGCAAACAGTGAGATCTGGAGACCGTGAGGGCCATGTAATATCACCACATATGCTAATAACTTTCCCAGGGAACTGACCACAAAGATAATTTATGGATCCATTGCTAGTATGTGCAGGTGCCCCATCTTGTATCCAACATACATCCCTTTCTGTTGATGTTTAACCTTTGAAAGACTTTCACTATGTTGTATCTAATGTATCTAATGAGGCATCTTGAAGTTTACAAACAGTTCACCCCCTTTCACTTTTCTGCTCATAACTTTGGATCTACTCAAGGAAAATTAAAGTATGATATACCAAAATTTAAGTTAGATGTTGCTCTAAACGAAGATGCAAATACAAAATAGAATTTGTTTTAATTTTTCACAATATATGATCAAAAATTTAATAATTTAATATTTCATAATACTAATCGCTATTGTATGGAAAATTGTTGACATTTTAGCTCGTGCGTGACTGAGTTGTGACGCACAAGCTAAAATGTCAACAATTTTCCATATAAACATTTCGTTCCTTGCCCCTTTTTCATACCAATTAAAATGTACAATGCGTATTAGTATATAGACATTGACAGAAATCTCCGCCCCATAGAAACACTTTGCCACCAAAAGCCACATCACTGTTGAAAGTATCTCAAAGTAATCTGTCAACAGCATGAAAAATGTGAGTGGAACCCATTCTCACCTCATCAATGAGAAACAAATCCACATGTGCTTGCATGTTGGTGGTACATTATATTTTCTAAAATAGGCACAGGTAAACGAAATAAGGGATGTAGTGTACAACCACCAGAAAGTAGAGTGGCGACAATTCCTGTAAATGCAACAGTTACTTGGAATACTTGGAACTTCATTCTTTTAAAATTTTACAAACTAAGTCAAAAAATACCATGTGTTTATGTTGTTTCTGTACAGCTAATGTATTTTATCTACCATTTTCTAACCAGCTAAACTTCTTGGTTAAAAGCTTCTTAAAATCGTCTGAAAGAATGAGGCATACCTGAATCTTACCCACATAAATTTAACCAGGTTTATACCACAAACGGTTCATGAACTTAGCTGGATAGTGGTACATGAACTGTATGCAGGGTTCATTAGGCCATGCTTTTTCACTGCAGAAAGTTGTTTATCTTAAAATAAAAATAGAACATTTCCATACCAAAAATATTGCCATAAGGTTTAACTAAAAAAACAGAGCATTTAGGTGGCGGCACTTAATTGACACATTACGAGTTTCTCGAAGCATCTAACTGATGTTTTGTTGAACAAAGAGGCAAGTAAATTCTGTTTTTGAAATCTTCGGTTTGAATTGCTTCTAGCTCGTCAGCTAGGCTTGTAAATTCTGATCTTGAAGGATAGTTTGAACTGCAGAAATCAAGTTATCTAGAAAATAAATAAAAGGAAAATATACGGTTACACGAAATGTATATGACACACTGATTGAAAAAATGTAATAATAAACAGGAAGAATAAACTTTTTTCATGTGTGTGTATGTGACTTATTTAAAGAAATACGGTATACGGCACTATAGTATCAAAATCAATCCCAGGTGAAATAAGTAATTCTTGAAAAGTTAATCAAATAATTAATATGATGATATTTAATAGGTACAGTAAGATTCCAACCCAATACATACAACACTGAAATCATATAACATCTCTAAAAACAGTAAAAAAACAATTCCACAAATTTTGTGCATTTTCACTGCGGTTTTAATTCTTTTATGCAATATCCTTTGGTGGATTCTTCTGGTCATTTGTTTTTGTGAAACTCTTGTTTTTCTAATATTTCAGGTACTAGACAACTTTTCAAGGGCGTATAGCTCACATGGCAAGATGCTGTTCTTGTAATACTAGGGTGATAACTGATAGTGGTTCAAATTCCGGCACATATGTATATAATGAAATGTGACGTATAATGTGCACTATAGTGATTAGTTAATGATATGAATGAAGATTGATGATAATAATGACTAATGCGCCTAATAACAAATAAATTAAGACCATAATCAGTTATCAGTCTGGTACGTGCTAGTTTGCACCTTAAAATCCTGGGTATACATTCTTGATGGAGGTCAACATCAGTTAGATGCTATAACTGCTCTCAGAGCAGCTAGCCTCGATAAAATAAATTAAAAAAAGTACCTACCTTATGTTGCTTACCAACGTCCATGTCAATATTATCTCAATATTACTCAATATTATAATTCTCTAATTATAATTTTTGGCAAATAACTGGTCTTTATACACTCTTAATAATCTCTGTTTATTTCGTTTTCTGAAGGATTGTGGTATAATCTTCTTGTGACACATGTTTTCAAGACTTTCATTTTCTTCCCTACATTTAGTCTCCACATCTCTACATTCAGTCAGTCAGTCAGTCAGTCAGTCAGTCAGTCAGTCAGTCAGTCAGTCAGTCAGTCAGTCAGTCAGTCAGTCAGTCAGTCAGTCAGTCAGTCAGTCAGTCAGTCAGTCAGTCAGTCAGTCAGTCAGTCAGTCAGTCAGTCAGTCAGTCAGTCAGTCAGTCAGTCAGTCAGTCAGTCAGTCAGTCAGTCAGTCAGTCAGTCAGTCAGTCAGTCAGTCAGTCAGTCAGTCAGTCAGTCAGTCAGTCAGTCAGTCAGTCAGTCAGTCAGTCAGTCAGTCAGTCAGTCAGTCAGTCAGTCAGTCAGTCAGTCAGTCAGTCAGTCAGTCAGTCAGTCAGTCAGTCAGTCAGTCAGTCAGTCAGTCAGTCAGTCAGTCAGTCAGTCAGTCAGTCAGTCAGTCAGTCAGTCAGTCAGTCAGTCAGTCAGTCAGTCAGTCAGTCAGTCAGTCAGTCAGTCAGTCAGTCAGTCAGTCAGTCAGTCAGTCAGTCAGTCAGTCAGGGTTAGAACACAGAAACTTTACTTCAAAAGAAGGTAACTATTCTTAGTGTATCAATACAGTTTTTAATACATTACAGAACTAAGTTGTGTGTATACTTTGTAATGATGATGGAGATAGATGTATTAGAGTGATAGTGTAGCACAGCTTCTTCACCACCACCAGCTCCAATTTTTAAAACTTTATTTTTTTATTCCAAATAACTCAAAAATTTTGTGGTTGCAGTTTCTGTTTGTTTTTAGGCTTCTGCATGGCTGGCAGATTTTTGTAGCTGACAGCACAGCCACAAGGCATTTCAGTGTACACAATGTATATATAGATATGCAATCATTTTTATTATTCTTTATAATAAAAATAAAAAAGCAAGTTAACTGCCAGTCATTTAAGGCTAAGAAAACAAAAGAAACTGCCCATCATGCAGACAGGTGTCTCATATACTGCCTTCAGCGGCAGATCTAGAGGATAGTCTCAATTTGTGGAGGAGCAAGTTAATATAATTTCTGTTTTCAGTCTGTATCACCAATGGAGTTATTTGCATGCTTTTCTTTTATACTTTAATAGCTAACATTCTCCTCCACAAATTTCGACTACTCTCTAGATCCACCGCTGGCCTTTATGTTATGGATTAAATTCAGGTATGCATGTGTATAATAGCAGTTCTGCTATTATACTATATATAATTAATTCAAAACTGTTAATCTTAGGAATTTGCATACTTTATACTTAAATTTTGTGTGGATTTAACTTTGTGGGATGATATTGTGCAGGCCTGAAGATTATTTTTTTCCATGTCAGACAAGATGTCTACCCGTAGAACTGTAAACCCGGTCCAGACTTTAATGGGATCCTACCATCTAAAACAATATTCTGTAAAACACTTCCTCAGACCATAAATGAAACATCCGGCAAGAAAACCGGCAAGGGTCGATAATCAGCCAAATTATCTTTTAATATTGTACCGTCTTTCCGAGAATTTGCTTCTTCCTCATGAAACAAACTTCGGAGTAGCCCCCAGTCCCTAATGATAAACGCCAAGTTGATCTATCATACCAGAGAGTTCAGTTTGGTGAGAATAACATAGAAACAAGCGTGGTGCGTACTTCAATTGAAGTTTTAATTGCTAATTTGGTTTGGACCTTTTCATTTGACTGGTAAAGATGAAAGTTTACTTTGATTTTGCTTCTGGGAAATGACCGAAAAGTCGATTCTTGGGAAATTCGAGTAAAATGTTGTTTTGTTTGTGGAAATGGATTTGAATTTCATTACACTTTTTTGTTATTTTACCTATCTTATACTTGTGGTTGATCATGGTATAGATAAATGTGTTTAACAAGCCCAAAAAGGTCAGAACAAGTGGATCTCCACTGGGTGAGTACAGTCTTTCTATATTCGTTAGTCCACTCATAGGTCACACGGTACGTGGGGACTGGACGCTATAACTGAATTTTGGATCGAAGGAGCGAAGCGAAAGGCTGTAATGGCAGCTGTATTTTGTGAACGTTTTTGCAGTGTTGCATAGCAGTGATTCACTTCTGTCAAAAAAGTCAGATGGCAATCTTGTTTTTTCCTGGTTTATAAACAAATAACAAATTTTCATTTTAGATGGTAGGATCCCTTTAACATCATCAGTGTTTTCTCTGTATATATACCACAGGAAAAGTGAAGTGAGGGACAAATATTTTATTTAAGTTGCGCCACACTTGATATTTCTTGACAAATATATCTGTTGATTAGGTTCTTTTGTCGGACAAATACTGTATTTATGCCAAACAATTTTAGATGTCTGGAACTAATATTCAGGTTGATTTAAAATTAGGAAAACCCATGCCAAGCAGTTTTTCGTGCATTTTATCATTCTTTAAAAAATAAGAAAAAAAGTCAACTGACGTGCATATAAAAAATGAAAACCATAGGCACAGCTGTGGATGTTGACATGGCCAAGAAACAATAGAAAGGGATGCTAAAGCAAGTATGGTGATGATGATAAAACATGTAGATAAGTTTAGATGCAAAATGTTTTCAAATTAGTAAAATAACACCCGTGTGTGAATATACATGATGAATATACACATAAGTATAACAGAAATGCGAGAATATATTAACCACATGCAATAAAATATATTAAATATATTAACCACATGCAATAATGTTTCATTCAAATTATTCTCCAAATTGTTAATAAATGACCTCCTCTTACAAACTGCCCATCCAAGTTGCAAAAATTAATAAGCACCTGGGTGGTTTAAAGGAAAAATAGAGTTAATAGAATTCAAAAAGTAAATAGCAATACTAATATTACTGAAAACATCCATCGTTCCCTGTATTGTTCTCTGTAAAGTGCATTAGGAAAAAAATAGTGCCCAAAAATCTATTTGGTACATGTTTAGAACTGTTGTGCCACGAGTCTATGAAAGCATTGCAAATTTATGTTACCACAAAAAATGTCCTCAGTGTGAAGGTTTATCCAATTTCAAATCATGCATGGACAAAGTCTAAGTAAGCGCTGACCTTCAAGCCGTAAGGCTCTTGTTTTTCCTTACATTTCATGTGGATTTATTTTTGCGAATCAACCCTCCGGGGATTTTGGCCAGATTTGGGAAAAGTCGTGAAAATTTGTCCAGCTAATAATTTCTCTCATTAAGTTGTGATTAAAGTTGTGATTAAACATTTAATGTTTTCTGTAAAAGATATATGGAGGATACATATTAAGCCAAAGCAAGTGGACAGCCTCAAAGCCTGTCATTTCGTAATTATGTAAACAATGTGAAAGACATTTTCCTTCAAAATGAGAAAATAACAAGAAAATTACAAATATAATATTATACATTATGTTTATAAAGGTTATTGTATAAATGAGAATGACATTTTTCCTTTGTTACAGGATAGAATATAAGCGAATAACGAAGAACATTGAAAAAGTAATACCATACATTGATCGAGTGTGTTGGGAAGGTTTTCGTATTGACATTAAAAAACAATGCATTCGTATGTATTCTTGTTTTTTCGATTTGTTTGCCTTTCTTTTTGATTGATGAAATAATTCATCTTCAAGTTTAATTTAGACTCATTTTAAATTTTTAAATTTCATTTAATGTAGCGGACTGCAGTCAAGGTGGAGGTTGTGAGCATGGCACTTGTGGGAAACCATATATATGTACATGTTTTTCTGGATACATCGGTACAAATTGCTCAACAGGTTTGCTGTTTTTATTCACAAATTTATATTATTATGTTTAATTAAATATTTTAATCTTTTATTAAAAGGCTATTTTGCTATGCATTTTTCTGTTATTTTTTGTTAAAATTAGTTTTAAAAGAGTTGTACCTACAAGAAATATAATTATTATAATAGTCTTTCTATGACATTCAGGATGTCCTGTGGGCAAATATGGACAAGGCTGTCGCGATGATTGTCAGTGTAAAAACAACGCTGTCTGTAATAAGACTGATGGTTCGTGTAAATGCACTGCTGGATGGACGGGAAAATTCTGTGCTACAAAATGTTCAAATTCATGGGGGGAGGATTGTAAAAATACGTGTGAATGTGTAAATGGTACTTGTCATCATGTGACTGGGAAATGTTCTTGCGAAAAAGGATTTACTGGGAAATTGTAAGTTTTCTCATTATTGCTGATGTGAGTTTTAGCATCAATGGGTGCCTTCTCTCATTGAAGCCCAAACCTCTACTTAATAGCCACAATTTTTTATCCTGATCTCTACAGACTTCACTAGGCTAATCTTTGTTTGCTTGTATTTGTCTCATTTACCTTTTTCGGGTGTGTGTGGGTGACTTCTCATGTAATGTACATTACATGAATTTACAATTTTTTTTGAGCTTTAGTTCTACTCTTTCGATTGTCCCAGTACCAGAACAATTCTTAAACAACAAATTTTCGTTTTGAGATTCCTAATTCTGGATTTCTCCATATTTTTATGAGATAGAAGGAATTTCCATAGCTTGTTGGGCTATAAGAAATTTCCAATAGTGTTTTCGTAGGCTACTTGAAGCTGTAATATAGTTTTTTGGACATTCAAAAGTAAAAATTTATTGCCTTTGCCTCCAGAAACTCACGAAAGCTCTGGACCTTGACCATCGTCAAAACTTTATTCTGATTTTTTAGATTTCCTGATTTTTCAACTCTTCCTCTATATATTCCTGCTAAATTGATAGCAATCACTCACTCTAACTTTTAAACCTTCTGAATTACTACCCGAATTGCTGTAGTTGTTTGAAAAAGTAAAAGAATTGCTCTTAGAAATAATATAATCTTCACAACAACAACGTTTTAATATTTTAATATAGATGTAATTCTAAATGCCATGAAGGAACCTATGAACAAGATTGTCAATTGAATTGTACTTGTTATAATGGCGCCAAGTGTGATCATATTGATGGAAGGTGTACATGTGTTGCAGGATGGCAGGTAAGTAAATAGATTTGTTTACAAGAATCATACAATTTCTTGTTCAGAATTGTAAACAAGTTACTAGTGTAAAAAGGTTTTCCTTTGGTTCAAAAAAAGATTTTATATGTTATACTGTCATTATAGTAAAAATGTAATATTCACATCATCTTCGCAATTTACTTGTATCTAATGAAAATTTTATTATGGTTTCGCTCAAGAAAATGATAAAGTAAAAGTGAAAAATGTTTGCTGAAAGTAATTGAAAATGCTTATTAATCAATTTTTATACAGGATAAAAACGTCAGTATTTATAATTATATACATATATAAAAAAAAGCAAACTGTTATCCTTGTGTGTCCTGTTTGTCCTTTCGTTGCTAAATACTAACACTAAAAATCTCAAAAGTGTGATTGCAAACCATTTACCTGAGGCTTAACATTAATAAAAACAGCAACAAATACCTAAGGTTTTTTTTTCTCAAATTATTATGAATTTTAATCACTGCCATAAAATCGTTATACCTGATATTTTGCTGACTTATAACATGCCTTACAAATGTATGATGCCTTTTCTCTCACATTTCTCAATGAAATAAAGCAATGTCTAATTCTCTCATCGTACAACAAACAAGATGGTTTTCCAAGAGGTGAAGCAGACACTACCGTGTTCCTCTTTTAATTACCTTTTTTAGTTGCCTTTTAGTCAATTATTTTCCATTATTAATCTTCAGGGCCTTAACTGTAACATTCTCTGTTCACATGGCATATTTGGGCTTGGCTGCAAACAAACATGTCAATGTGGTGTTAATTTTGGATCATGTGATCCTGTCAACGGAAAATGCTCCTGTTTACCTGGTTTTCATGGTCAACAGTAAGCATGTTTTTTTTTGTAATTTTTATTTTTATTTTTTGTGTTTTGGCTTCTTAGTTTGATTTAGAAATATCTTTTGTAATTTTTGAGCTAATGAAACTGTTATTATTGGAAAAACAATTTTTTTTGGAAAAGTGAAAGAAACACATTTTATGGAGAGAAATTTGAAAAAGTGAATTCCTGTTTGATTTTCTTCTCCAGTGATTTGTTTATGACTTTTCAAAATGCACCATTGGAGTCTAAAGTTCTTTTGCATTGATTTTTCTTTTTACCACTTATAAGCATCATAAGACATTTTTCAATTTGTTTCAGTTGTCAAAATGAGTGCAGTGATTTTACTTATGGGCAAGATTGTAAACAAAATTGTAATTGTCAGAGAAACAATACCAACAAGTGTGATCCTGTGAATGGGATATGTATCTGCAAAGATAATTGGAATGGGGTTTCATGCGAAAGTTATTGTGGTATCTCTGGCAACACAACTATTGTGGATACGTGTGTGAAGCAGTGTAATTGTACCAATGGTCAAGGTGATTGCCAGACGAGTACAGGAAAATGCATGTAAGACTTAAATTATAGAATGTTTCAAAATTACATGCACACTCTCTATGATTGCTGGGCATTAAGTCAATTATCAATCAATTTTAATAAATTTGGTATTGATGGGAAAGTATTCATGAGCACCATAATTTACAATTTATATCAATGAAAACCTTAGTCTTTGCTGATTATGAAAATATGATTTTCTGAAACACTGCAGCATTTTCATTATTTACATAAGAATTTATGATTTTATTTCTGATTTTTTACGAAATTATGGGGGAATGGTGATATATTTATACAAACAATTTGTCTAATTATGGGGGAATGGTGATATATTTATACAAACAATTCGTCTAATTATGGGGGAATGGTGATATATTTATACAAACAATTCGTCTAAATGTAAATAGCACTAAAGCCAATAAAATTGAATAACAGTTTGATTCAAACTATTGTCTTTTTTTATCTAAAGATACTTTCATGCTATATTCTTCTGAAAGAATAACGAATTTTAAATTTTCTTTAATATTAGTGCTAAAAAGTTCTTATATCTTAAAAATTAATTGTTTTTCTTCAAAAGTTTTTATAAATTCGTAATCAGCAAAGATTAAGGTTTCTATTGATGTTTCCATGGTTTCCATTGATGTAAAAATGATTGTGTAAACTTTAGTTCTCCTTTTCTAAAGTTAATTTTCATTGTATATTACAGTGCTCATAAATACCTTCCATCAATACCAAATTTATTAAAATCGTTTGAAAATTGACTAAATGGCAAGCAATCATAAAAGTGTGCACGTAATTTTGAAACGTACTTCTATAATAATATATATCTTATAATGATAAAATGTGTCTGTCTACTTTCATTAAAACGTCGCTGGCAGCCCAAATTCAGCCTGCGTTCTCAGCATCTAAGAATTCACGAAAAATAAAATCAATGAATTAGTAAGGAAAAGTATTACCATCTTGTAGAGCTTGAAATTCTGATCAAGAAAATGTATAGAATCATTATGTCTACAACGAACCGTTACAGAGATGTCATTGATCAAAGGTTTTAGTGACGTCATAGTGCGCCGTCCCTAAAATTTTGCTTAAATCTTTTTGTTGCCCCATTTATAATGTTTCGGACCCCAAAAAATGTCAGTTATCCTTAATGATTCTCAAGATTATTTTCCCAAAAGTCTTGCATTCAATTTGGGTCTCAATGCGTCAATTTCACACTGACGTTGCACCAGGAAAAATAATTTATGTGTGATCTGACGTTGCTGACTCCCTCATCTCTCTCACTACTTGAATCTACCATTTTGTGTGACAGACGCCAACTTTGAGGGGCGGACCGACAGACCGACAGGGAAGGAGGCAGGGAGGGTATTAATATACAGAATTTATGAAAGATACCAACTCACTTAACTCTTAATATGTTTTCAGATGTAAACTGGGTTTTAATGGCACCAACTGTGAAAACCCTTGCCCCAAAGGAACATTTGGTGAACACTGCAAAGGAATTTGTGACTGTATGAATGGAGCAGACTGCTCTACTGTAGATGGAACTTGTAACTGCACAGCTGGCTGGTCAGGCAAGACATGTAGTCAACCTTGTTATAAAGGGTTGTTTGGTGCGAATTGTCGTCAAAGTTGTAAATGTGGAGTTCATGGTAATTGTGACAGATTCAATGGTAAATGCACCTGTTTTGATGAATATCAGGGAGAAGATTGTTCAGTTAGTACGTATACATCTAAAATTATCTAGTTATTTTGCTATGTTATAAAAAGATGTTGAAGCAGATATTAGTATGTATAAATATCTTTGAATATTTTTAGAATGTGGAAATTGGAAATTTGGTCTTGGTTGTAACGGTGACTGTAAATGTAATCAAAGTAATTCAATAAGGTCTGATTGGTGCTTAGTAATTGCTTTCCCCAATCTGTGTCTATTAGTTTTGGTTAGTTTTATTTTGTCATATATTTTATTTCAGGTGTCATGCCATTATCGGAAACTGTTCATGTGAAGTAGGCTGGCTGCTACCAACTTGTGATAAAGCTCAAGGTGATTAGTGATCAAACTGCTTCATATTTCATCTCACTGTGAAGTAGTTCATAGCAGGGTGAAAGTTATGCTGGAAAATCTTTCATGAATTGCTATGTATTTGTTCTACCATTTTATTTACAGTTTTCCTAGTGGTACTTGTATTACATTGCTTGTTTCTTTTTTCTGCAGTATGCAAAAAAGGTTTTTATGGAAGAGATTGTTCTCAATCTTGTCTATGTGAAAATGCTGCTCAGTGTGATTCACGTGATGGAAAATGTACTTGTGCACCTGGTTATTATGGCAAGCTGTGTCAATTCAGTAAGCTGTTTCACTGCTTAAACCCTATCAACTGTATGCCTTATCTGTGTGTTCACATTTTCTACGCTAAGTTCTCTTTTTTTTCATTCATAATAAAACTATGATCTTTTTCTTTGTGACTTCATCTTAGAATGTGTCATTGGAACATACGGACAAGACTGTGGAGCAATCTGCGCCTGTCAGAATGGTGCCTTTTGTGATCATATAACTGGTAATTGCACGTGTACAGAAGGTTACAAAGGCTTTCTCTGTGATGAAGGTTAGTATTAAGTTTTAAGTCCAAATTTGACGGAAATTGACAAAAGTTTTATGCAAATTCTCTGATCAAAGTTTTGCAAGAGTGCTTATTTCAAGAAATAGGTGCTTGCTAAATATAAATTGATATATCTATTTTTTAAAACGTTCTATCAAAAATTTTCTTAAGAGCTCTGCACTAGCTAAAAGCACCATTGGAGCTTATGGAGTACTGGTAAATAAATGATTGTAAATTTCTTTTAAGAATGTAATGAAGGATCATACGGAAGTTATTGTAAAGAAAAATGCAGCTGTGTTAATGGAAAATGTAATAAAAAAGATGGCACCTGCATTTGTAATGATGGTTGGACGGGAGATAAATGTCAAAATCGTAAGAAAGCGTTATTTTTGTTCAACATTTATACATTGTGTCCTCCTTCCCCAATCGATTCTTTAGATTCTTTTACAATTAACAATTTCAGCTTGTTCAAAATGGAAATTTGGCCCAAGTTGTGTACTGTCTTGTGGCTGTTATCAAAATAATTCTGATAAGTGCGACGTTGCAACTGGTGAATGTTTTTGCAAATCAGGGTTTACTGGCGAAGATTGCACTGAAAGTATGTTGCACTTTTCATCTTGCTAGTGTTACTAATGCAATATGTTTGACAATACAGATTGAAACTGTTTCTTATGGCTGCATCAAGGTCATACCTTTTGAACTCTTATAGTATGTCATTCTGGAATGTGGGGTCCAAATTGCCATAGAGAATGTGATTGTGTTAAGAAGAATGTGAACGAGACAAATGGAATGGAATGTGATGTACAAAATGGTCAATGTCCCTGTCAGAAAGGCTATGATGGTCGGCGCTGTAACTTAGGTACAGTATTCTCCCTGGTCAGTGGGACCTTCAGGGGATATAGTTATTTGGTTCCTTTTAGTGAATGTCCCAGTAAAGCGAATCTCGGATAAGTGGGACCAATCAAAAGTGTATTGCGAGATTATGGGTTGAAAGAACTACACAAGAACAACATGTTGTTTTTCAGAAAGAAAGGATAAGAAAGAGTTAGAGACTTCATCGTGCTTGTTCGAAATTGTCATTTTGAGTTACCAGGATTCAAAGTCTCACTTAAGTTTAAAAATTTTATCCAGGGTCACGTCAAAAGGGACACGTCAAAATGGTTCAACTTAGCTCCCACTTATTCGGGTTACGGTAAATGAAGCGAGATCGGCGCCATAATTCCACATATGAGTCAACTCAAATTTATTTCAGTCAATCAAAGTCAATACTCGACCTATTCGATCCAACTTGATTGTATTTGTCTACTCAACTGGTCGGCAAGTTGACTAGTGGAGAAACAAACACTTCTTCGTAGAGTTTAAATGAATAATTAACATGAAAACATATTTCGTTCAGTCTGTTACATAGAAACGACCATAAAAACCTGATGACATAAAAACTTTTCATGTCATCAGCTTTCAATGTGAACAAGACTCCGGAAAACATAAACCTCATACAAAAAACGAAATATAAGACATCAGAAGCCGATTATTTTGAATTACTATGAGTTGAATTATGGCCCCGATCTCACTTCATACGAGTAAAGCGAACTTTTTTTCTTAATACGTTCGACTTTTTCTTAATACGTTCTACTTTTTCACAATGCTAGTTTCTTGTTTTCATCCACATCAAATTGCTGTTTTTATCTAATTTTTAATCATCTTATCTAGTATTTTATTTTATTTTATAATTTTTGGCAGGTCCTACACTGATAACAGAAATTTGTATTTTCTGACGTAGTCAACCTCCTAAAATATGAAATAATAATAATAACGCTAGTGAAGGAAGTTCAGGGAAAACACAAAATTGGTCAGACTAATCAAAAGTCCTCTACTGGTCTCTCTGTGTTGTCTGTTTAGAATGTGAAGAAGGGAAATTTGGACATCGTTGCGAATTTGAATGTCCTTGCAACGGAACTAGTATGACTGGCAATTGTGATCATGTGACTGGGGAATGTCAATGCAAAGCTGGTTTAAAAGGAAGCAGGTTTTGTAATGAAAGTAAGGGAACCTATCTATTCTTTTGTCATCGCTTAACGATAATACAGGTTATTTGGGAATTTGGGTATGTGGGTAGATGCCCGAGTTTGTGGGTCCAAAACCCACCCAGGTTTGGCCACTTTCTTTCATTCATGGAATAGTGAATCTTGTGGGGAATAAGCAGAGATTTTGAAAGGGGACTTTCTCTGTCAATGACGAATTTTTAAAATTGTAAAAATTACTCGGCATCTAAAGAAAAAACCTGCTGATGATTCTTTACTTAATCTTTGCCTGTTATACATCTTTGCCTATCCAAAATATTTACTTGAATATAAAGTAAAAGTAGCTGAAGCTCGGGTGAAATCAGGGGCATTTGAATCATAATTTGCTTTTTGAAATTTAGCTAACTAACCTGCATTAGTTGTTGATATTTTTCTTTACCGACCTTTCTTGTTATTCCCTAGTGGAAATCTTTTAATTGTATCAGTTAAGAGTTGTTTAAAACTCCTTATCTATGTATGATATTATGCTTTAGCCTGCCCTGCTGGTCGGTTTGGTGAAGATTGTTTACGAGAGTGTTCGTGTGACGATTGCAATCCAGTAACTGGGTGCATAGGTACGTATTAATTTTATTTCATCAATGATTTTATGGGTAATGATTTTAATGTTGATATGGTAACTTATATCAAGCTTAGCTGTGAAAATGGTAATATTAAAACAACTGCTGAAAAATAAGAATTGTCTGCTTGAGTGCTCGAGTGAATTCCATCCACCATTTCGATGCTGAAATCATGGTTGCCCTCTCATTGTGCTTTCTCTCTGCTTAGCTTGTATTGATCTCTTGTACTCACTCTTCGTTAGGACATCAATACCCATCCACACATGACTTCCTTTAGTAATAGCACTGGGTCATTCCTTTAGTAATAGCACTGGGTCATTCCTTTAGTAATAGCACTGGGTCATTACTTAGTGAATGAGTTGTCATTGAAAACTTTGCATTAAAAAAACCCTGATGAAACTCCAAAATTACAGAAATTACTGGTGCTACCTTCTGATCGTAATGTCAGAATGTAAACACGACACCATATAACAATTAATAGATTTAGATTGTAGGTATGATTGTTCTTCTTTTTTGGGCAATCAAACAATTTATTGGAGTGCTCTGAACGACTTCTTCCCATGATGATGAGCTACAAATGATCTATAAAAAGCACTATAATTGAATTATTCACAACTAAAATATTTTTTTTCTAGCTGCGCAATCTGTTGGGGAGAAGTTAAAAATCTATCTTCCTATTGGAGTCGCTGTTCTGATAGCCATTGTTTTGTTGATAATTTTTGTAATAAGGAAAAGAAATTTGAACTCAAATGGTAAAGGCAAGTATGCTTCAAGGTAAATCAACTTCGAACACATTAAGCCATCATTTATTTATTTACTTTCACATCCTAAAGCTTCAAAATTTCCAGATTCCAGATAAAGTTCTTTTTTTCTGTTTTATAGCATGACTAGAGATCAACTTGTTAACAATGAATTCCAGCTGAACGCACATGGTATTTTTCATTTATCCTTGATATCTGATGCCATTTTGTTGTTTTCTTTTACAAATCTTTATGTGACATTAGAGCATTAATCTGATCAAAAATATCTCGGCAAACTGTATGTTTTTACATTTTTATGGGTCAATAAACACTCTTTCCATCTAGCCAATGGTAATGGAATAAAAGTTATAAGTAACCAGGAATTTTAAGTCTTTAGGCTTCCAGCACTTACGGTTGACTCTATAGTAAATTGCTGACTTGCAGCTAGGAAGTTTACTTACCGCCAGAGCTACGTATAGCATTATTCTCAATTTGGTCTTTTGTTAACATGAGAGTGAAATATATATTCACCTTTATTACCCGCGTAGCAGGGCTGTATTCGATACAAAATATTCGCGCGATCCTATTGGTTAGTATGGGGTTATTATAACACAGGGTTTCTACTCGGTCAGGGAAGTCAGGGAAGTCAGGGAAGTCAGGGAAAGTCAGGGAATTTGTTGGAGAGTCAGGGAAAGTCAGGGAAAGTCTCGATTTTTTCTGAAAATCAGGGAAAAGTCAGGGAAGAAATTTTTGATATCATGCCGTATTAAATATCATGATGAAATTGATAGAAGTTGTCAATATTAGGAAGTAGATACATCTCGTGAATAGTCAAAATTTTACTCTGATGTTTACTCTAATTTAGCTCTGAAGTGTGATAGTTCCCATTTTTGTAAGCAACCTATTTTTTAAAGAGATTCTTCATATTTTAGATCCTCGGGCTTTTGCAGGTTCTTTTTTTTATTTTTACCTTTTTTGGATGAACTGCATTGTGATAAACATTGTATCGATCCTCTCACTTCTCCTAGGTCCATTGATATATTATTGTTGGAGTAAATAAATAAATACTAAAAACTTTGTCGATAGCATAATATTCAACAGTCAAAGTCCAGAGAATCCTGGAATTTTTAATGTAATTCCAACCCTGTGGGTAGGTGGGTGATCAATTAGTTAAACGCGTTACCCAATTTCAACTCTTGAGTCCTTAAGGTGGCCTAGTTGTTTAGAAAATGAAAGTGTTGAAGTCTAACATGTTCATTAGGAGTCCGAGTATTGAATAATTGCATATCTATATCAAAATGACGAGATACCTTGGTTAAATCAGTTACATTGATGCAATATTGAGTATTTCTTTTGTCAAGCCTGCAACATAGTATTGTTTCCCGCAATTAGTCATGCTAGTCATTTAACTCTCCATTCTCGTATCTGTCAGGACCCAAACTGTCCGTTCAGCCTGAATTGTCAACAGGAAGTAATCCAAATAACTTTGGTATTTTTTATTAGCAGTAATTGGGTTAGGGTCAAGGTTTGGTATGTCTGTTATGACTTCTGTGGTGAGATGTTACTATTTTTGGTAAAAATGGACAGTTTGGGCAAAACGGACAGTTTGGGTCCTAACATATCCATAACATTGTTACGTTAGAATACAGGCAGGAAGGGTTCGTAAAGTATTATTGCTTTCCAACAAGAATCGATAATGTGAGCTGTAGACTTGTAGGACTAGTTTTTCTGCTTCAATAGTTCCACTATGGCAGTGGTAGCTCTAAAGTAAGTTAGTTAAAGTTTTTTCTTGTGCATTTGAAATTAGTTTGCTTCCTTCAAGGCTTTGGCCAACTCTTTCGACCCAGATGCTTTTTTAATTAGGACTGCCGTTTGTATTTGTTATTGTTTTCTTTAGTAAAGAACTGGTTCACACCATTTTATGTTATTTAATGTCACATTAGCAGAACTCTCTGCTTAGTTATTTGAGGTACCCATTTACCAAGGTAACCCTTCCCAGCCAATTTTGGCAATTTTCTAGGTTATAAGACTTAGTATTTTCAGTGAGAAAATTGGTGAGAGGTCGCCGTTCATTGATGCATGGGTTGCGGTAGTCCTAGGGGTTCCAAACCAATTAAAGCTCTAGATTTGCATGTCGGACCGGCGCGGGACTGGGGCGGCAAGGGTTGAGCAACTTATTTGCCATTGCGATCTTAAACGTTACACAAATGAGAGTATCTAGCATGCATTTTGGTTTTGTGCACTGATTGATAACACTCCGCAGTACTACAGCTTTCATATTTTACAGGAGAGTTGACTGTTGCATGAACCCTAAGCTTGATTGTATTCATAAAAACGCTGTAGTAGATTAGCGGTCACACCTTATATTTTTGGAAAAAGTCAGGGAAAGTCAGGGAACTTAAGTCCTAAAAAGTCAGGGAAAGTCAGGGAACTTTTTCTGAAAATTTGAGTAGAAACCCTGTAACACTCGCGCGATCCTATTGGTTAGTATAGGGTTATTATAACACGTGTTTTTATATTACTTACTCTATTTAGGCACTTCCATGTTAGATGCAGGAATGGTATATGAAGATGTAAACACACATAATTCTAACCCTATTTATGAAACGAGTGTGAATAATATGGAAAACCCGATATATTCTCCCATCAATGATTCTAAAGCTGAATATCATGAATTGTTTGATAACAAGCCAAAAAGGATTCCTTCTGAAAATTATTCCAAACTTGACAAAGTATCCACTATCAACGGCAATGGTTATTCTTATCAACCTCCTCATGCGAAAATACCTACTGAACAGTACGACAAACTGAACTTCCCACCGAAACAACACGACAATGTCCAACAGAATGCTTTATACAGTGAAGTTGACAAACGCATTAATAAACCGGTTCAGCCGTCAGTGAGGAATTATGACACCTTACAACATCAAAGTGATCATACGTCAGGTGTAGTGAATCCTTGTTATGATCATCTTGGCGCTCCTTCAAATAATGATAATGTTATGCAGAACAAAATGTACGATAGCTTACAGCATACGCAAGGCGCTCCTTCAAATAATGATAATGTCACGCAGAACGAAATGTACGATAGCTTACAGCATACACAAACCAGCCCGAGTAAACATGTTGGCGCTCCTTCAAATAATGATAATGTCACGCAGAACGAAATGTACGATAGCTTACATCATACACAAAACAACTCAAGTAAACCTGTTGAATCTGAATACGCGGTTGCTGGTTTGGGAATGTACAGCCATTTACAAACCAAGGCACCAGTAAAAACCCTTTCACCATCAGACTTATATGCTGGTGGAGAAGATGCGTACAACAGTTTGCACGATTCTTCCGCGCATCCGCGAAAGCAAGAGGCCAATTACGATCAACTGAACAGCTCGTTGAAGAAAGGGTCTAATGAATATTCCAGAATAGGTGAAAATGAATATGCGCCTGTACTCTCGTCCAAACCAACTAAAGAGAAAAATGACAACAAAAGTAAATCTGGATTATTAACAAGTGAAAAAAAGAAAAAGGTTTGTGGTGTTACTTTTTCCTGAATTGTATATTGTTTTCCTTCTGGTGTTTTCTTTATTTTTATGTCTGCATATGCAACAATCTGTCGTTTATGGATTGATAAGGGTTATTTTATTATCATACAGAAATGAACCAGATGAAGAAAAATGGGAAGAATGATGCCGTTTATGGAGAAAATATAATTGGCTGGCCTATTATATATCAAAATACGATCAAAGAACGACTCTGACAGTTATTTTGTAATTTTATCAACTCCTATCATTTCATGTTAACTATTCCATACGAGGGACTTCACTGTTTTGGATTTCCTAAAATAAATTATATTTTTTTTCAGATGTGATAATTTTCCAGCGTAAATTTTGTACAAATATGTAGTTTAAAGATTAGTTTTAAATGTTTAACTTTCAGGAAATCATTGCGTTCATACATGCATACTAGTTGAATTTACAAATGATGGTTTGAGAGGCGGATATAGAACCTAGGCGAAATTTATGGAGGAGAGTAAGGTCATTAAGAATATAAAAGAAAAACGTGCAAATAACCTAATTAACACTTAAGTTTTAACAGGAAATTCACGACATTGTACTCCTCCCCAGATCTTCCGCTGGGTTTCCTTTTGGTGGTCACAATAGATTAAAATCATTTTATTTTTTTCATTTTGAAACTATTGAAATTAAATTGAAAGAAGGAATGGCTGTTCCCGTTGTATACACATTAACACAACAATATGTTCTTGGTATATTTCTTAAGTGAAATATTTCCTATATATACTTAGAGGTGTTTGTAACTGAGGTGGGCGCCCGCTTCTAAACGTTTTTTAAAGTAAAATCTTTTTGAAGAAACATCTACAATCTTAAGAAGTGTGCCTAGCTAGGTGGATTATTTAAATGTGTATGAATAAATTTGCAGATTTTATTCGATGATACAAGATCACGTGTATAAACAAACTCGCTTCATTTCGTCCTCGCTAAACGGGCAGCTCACTCACATATATAAACACCTCTTCAGATAGTAACGTTACATCAGATTTTATTTTTTTATGTGTGAATATCTCCACTAATTCCAAGATTTTCTTGTTTCTTATTGATAAATATTTTTCTATATTTTCTTGTTATTTCTACTGACTTTTATAGTTATATTTCATCTACGTTTCAACTGTTTTAACTGCTTGATTTGTTTGGGGAAAAAAAACACTCTTCCATATGTTAATGTTCCTGCTTATATCATACCCACCAATCCGAGAATTTCGCTCAAAACTGAAAATGGAATGACTCTATCAAATCATATCTTTGTTGTTGCTGCTTCCGTTCATGTAATGTTTTCAGTTCATTTATAGGTTTACAGTAATTCGAAATGAACCGAACGCTAGTTGCAAGATGTTTTTGCCGATGTCTTCGTAAAAAAGTATCAAGTAAAAGTTATGTTTATATGCAGCTATCCAGAAAATATCACGTTGGTTTGCTTCAGCCTCGTTTACATCCAAGAAGAACAATAAAAAACACTATAAGTGCAATAAACGAATCACGTGTTCAACATCTGGGGTCGCGAACATTAATTGACTCGAACTTTCCTAGAAAGATGCATATCGACGTACGGAACAATAAGAACCACAAAACAGTCCTGTTTTACTTGACGTCCGCGGCTGTACTTGCTTGTGGTCTATCATACGCTGCTGTACCCTTGTATAGATTATATTGCCAAGTACGTTTGTGAGGATAAACTTGGAAGTGAAGATAGGCCCTTGCCGATAAAATCATGTCTCGCTCTTTCTCTCAAACACCTATCCTCTCACTAGAACAATTTTCTCTTAAACCTAAACTGGAGCTTGATAATCGGTCTTGATTATAGGTCTTTATCTTTCAGATAATATCTTGAACAAATTTTTGGACCCTTTCCAGTTTAAGATAGAGAATGTCCACTGTATATCGTCGCCTTGCCGTTTCTATCGAAATATGACTTTGATATATGTTTTAGGCATCAGGATATGCTGGCACAACGAAAAGAACCGAAGATGTTGGTGAGAAACTCCAAAATATGGAACGTGTGAAAGAACGCATGTTGACTATACGGTTTGAAGCAGGAACTAGTAAAAAATTGCTATGGAGATTCAAGCCACAACAAAAGGAGGTGAAAGTGAGTAATTTTACAGGCGTATTTTATCTCATCGAGTTTTTCTTTTGAATATTTTCTCTTTTTGAATGCATACAGACAAAAAATACTTCTGCGAATAATTGTATGTGGTGCGAATCAAAGTGTCTGTGTAGCGTTTGGGGGAGTTTACTTAAAGCTTAGCCAATGTGAAGTATGACAAAGGGAACGTATGTCAACCATAGCAATTTTTTTAAGCTGCTGTTTTAGAATATATGTTTTAAGCATTTCAACCTAGCTGGAGCTTGAAGAATATTCCCATATCATGTGGTTCAGTAAAGTTTTGATAATTTTGGAAGTTCTCTATTGATGCACCCTTCGTTACCAGTGTAGTAGCCCATACTTCAACTAAGTAATGTTAGATAAGGTTGTCTGTTCATTTCAAGCATATACTTTATCAAAAACTTTTATGATTCAATGTTTAGGTTGCACCGGGTGAGACAGCTTTAGCGTTTTATACTGCTGAAAATTTGACTGATCGACCTATTATTGGTATCGCTACATATAACGTCATACCTTTTGAAACTGGACAATATTTTAATAAGATACAGGTGAGAAAAGCTGTTGTCTGTGTTCTCACTTTCTGTATGATTGATTGCAAGCTCGCAACTGTTTTTCTTACTTTAGTGTTTCTGTTTTGAAGAGCAACAATTAAATCCTCACGAACAGGTTTGTTTTTAAATATCCTGGATTATTAACATCATTATGACGTCACCGGTGATTTTTAACCGTGGTTCACTCACTATTATTTTACTTGTAGGTGGATATGCCTGTTTTCTTTTATATTGATCCAGACTTTGCTGAAGATCCAAAAATGGTGAAAGTTGACGAAATAATTCTATCCTATACATTCTTTGAGTCAAGTAATTACGATGCTCCACCACCATCACCTCATGGCAGATAGTAAAGATTAAAAACAACAAAAACATTAAGTGATTAAATTGTGCGTTCTGGATATATATTACATCGAAGCCATCTCCGACATGATCTCCATCATCTTATCTCCATTATCTTATCTCCGTCATCTCACTGATCATTAGAGATACAGTTGGGCGGTTGTTTGGTGAATAGATGATGCCAGCATAAGAACACTTAAAATGATGTTATATCATAACAGTGTGAATCATCATTTGAAGATCCTCTGCTGTCTCCGAGAAACAAACTTCTGCATATTTGTAGAATTTGTTTCAGTTTTGCAGAAAGTTGTTCGATGTTTGTTTATGGTAAAAATGAAATTTTTTGTGATAAAGAAAACGTTCAAACGAATAGATATCCAAAACTTATTACCTACAAGTGTGTTAATATCTAACAAGATCCGATCATTCAACTTTTTGGATGAAAGTCTCTCTTTTTCGTTTGAAAGAACGAGGCATTACATAACCATTACCTCTTTAAACCCAGACAGAAATAACAAAGTTTTCACCGCAAACTGGTGATGATCGCATCTTGCAACATTAACCTATAGCTACACACACTAATTCTACCCCATGCAATAATAAAAATAATTCAAAAATACCGAATAAGAGTTGTCATAAGAAATGTTAGTAAAAAGTACAACAGTCTAGTTTATTATTTATTATTCTTAAAAATTTATTATTCTTATTTATTATAATTTATTATATAATATTTTTGAAAAATAATCCGTCCTGGGTATAAATGATATGTTACGTACTTATGGTCCTAAGATCAAAACTAAATGCCTTTGCAGGGAGAAGGATTTCTGCATCATTGGCTTGTCATTTTCAAAATTTTCGTTTGTGTTTTTTCTTACCTTTTATTTGAACCCTTCATTTCCAAAAAATGAGTGAAATTGTATTTTCTCAAAAATAAAATTTGCTTCAATTAATCAAATGCTGGCTTTTAAGGTAACCTTACGTGCCATAATTGACACAATTTTCTAACACAAAATTAAAAGCAATTCGGCGTTTCATGCTAGAGATCGTAACGACATGATATTTATAGTTTTACTTTGGTTGAATTTTGATTCAAATTAGATAGGCAATAAATTTTAACTTGTTTTTTTTTGTTTTGTTTTGTTAAATTTTACTGACATAATTCAAACACATAATTCTCCACTATGGTCTGTAATATACCATAGTCATAATCACTTTCTTTGTGACTATAAATATACAAATGTTTGTTAATGTTGAATATAGAATTGATTTAATGGGATTAACAAATGCTTAACTATATCATTAATGAATGGAGATCATATTAACGATCGTGTTGCTCCATGCGAATGAAATCCGCTTTGGAACTTAATTACAAGAGAATGTGGCGCAGTAACATTGTTACGAGAGTGTTTATATGTCAATTTCAAACCTTCAAATTGCCCAGGGTGAAAAGCCTCACAAAAGCATTTGAATGATCGAGGCGTTATTCTGATCCTAACCCTTACTGATATCACTTTTAACAAAAATATTGCAGTCTTGAATTTATGATGGTCTCAAATTGGCAGAATAGTATGGTTGGATGTGTGATATTTTTTGAAATCCTTCTCGTGACAACATGTAGGTAGTTCTCATACTCGAAATATTTTTCTTTTAAAAATCAAACGAAATGCTATAATACATAGATTAAAGAATTCTTTTTCTTTCTGCACATGTTTTTCTATGTACGTTTCAATATCAAATGCAGGATTCTTCTTTCAGACGTCTCTAGTTATCTTTTGTTCTGCAAATAGCTAATTTTAAAGTTAGGCAAAAGCGACTTACAAACAGCCTGTGGTCATACTACGATTTCTGTAATCTCTCTTTTTGGTGAAGAGATTTTGGCTTGATGATTGAAGTGATTTTAGGAACTCTAAAGCCACTTGGTCCGACCACGACGTCGGATTTACATCTTTGAAAAAACCGCAGTGTCCCCCATAATCTGTAGTCAACAACATGCAATAATCCGAGATCTTGAAAAACGGAAACGGAATAACTTGATCGGGAATGATCGGATCATCAGTTGCGTGAATAAATAATAACGGAACTGAAACTTTGCTCAGGTATGCCAGGGGGTTGTTGTACTGCAAGTATTTTTGTAAAGATTCGTAGCGGTTACTGCGAGCATGAATTTCCCCCTGCAATTCCACAATGTTTTCGCTGGCTTTAGCTTGTTGAAAGTTCACTTCTGTGCCTAGCAACTGCTGCTTTAAATAGATAGATTTTAGTTTCTCTGTTATGATATAATTATACGGTTGCTTCATGGCGTGATCCGATAGTAAATTCTCACACCCAAATGTTGAGGAAATGCAGACGGCACCCGATATCTCGCTCTCTGCACCTTCGTTACCCAGGTAACTTATGAGGTTACTAGACTCCATCGAAAATCCGATAGCATAAATTTCACTAAACGGATTTTGGTTCTTGATATATTTCAAAACATCGTCCATATCGGATTTATCGCAGTATGTTATCACTTTTGGAGTCGTCAAAGGAGTGTTGGAGTATCCACGTCGATTAAAAAAAACTGGTTTAAAACCCTTCTTCACAGCCTGTCGACATAATGTGTTGTAGTCATGGACATTGGTATTGATAGCGCTCGGTAAAATTAATAATATCGGTTTCTCTTGCGGCCTTATTGATTTTCGTCGCGATTTTTTCCGGATAGGTTTTATGCTCTCGACGTTAACCCAATCCAGTGAGATGATTCCTTCATCCGACATTTCCACGTACTCTCGTTCACAACTCAATTTGGATTCACGACGGAAATTCAGAAAAGTTTTCAGCCAGGTTTGGAGATGGTTTGTTGGAGCCCAGAATGTTGGAATAAAAGGATGCTTCAGTGTAACACAGCCTTTAATTATTGCACGCTGCAGTTCCGTGTCTTTGAAGTATAACATAGGTGATTTGATGTAAAAGTGCGCACGAAATTCATTAATCACGAATAACATGAAAGTAAGAAAGCCACCAATCAGAACCAGCGTGATCATCATTTTTTGCTCTGTTATACCCTAACGAAAAAAAACCCCAAAAAACCCAAAGTGATCATGAATACTAATCGAGAATTCAACAACAATAAGAATATATAATGAATGCTTGCTTCGACCACAGCTATAAGACTATGCTTCGACTCATGAAAGTTGAATTTCATACAAAATAGATCTTCCATCCACTCAGACAGACGTTATGAAATATGAAGGAAATTTGATCACTGAGGAATGTAATGAAGAAAGTTATAAAAGTGCTTAATATAACTGCTCTAAAGATAGATATTATGATGATGACAATTGCAGAAATTTTTTCTTTGTCCAATTTTCCTTCATAAAGTTCAAAATGTCATTTAATGAAATAAAAACAAAAATAAGTAATCCAACTCAAACAGAAAATTAATAAAACATCAAATAAAAAAACATGTTAAAAAGATCATTAAAGTTAATCCCAATTCGAAATGTCAATCAAAAGTACATCTTCCATTACATCTCTAAAGACAGCCTCTCTCGTGATAAGTGAAAAAACTTTTCGAGATATTAAAGAAAAATAACCATATGTAATGTAAACAAACCCTTCTCTCTTCCATGGGAGTTTCTTAACAAGCATTTATATTCACAACTATTTTGCATTTCGCTGATAACATCTTATCAAAGAACACAAAATTAAGCAATATTCTAATTGAGTATTGTATATCAATTACTGAAAACAATAACTTTAGAACTACGGTTTTTTTGGATAGTGTAAATACACCCTTATAGCTTCGCGTTTGTTGACTTGAATTAGTAAATAGAATATTTGGAAAAGCTGTGTTTGGTTCCATAATATAGCACTGTCGCCATTTTTTTCTATGAAAAAGATAAGAATTTTATTTGTACATTTGATCGAAATTTTCTAATTTATGAAAAAAGCTGCGATAGATAAGATTATCTAGGGAAGATTATCCAGGGATATGAGCTGACAATATGCTATAATACAGAACGTATTTACTCAAATGAAGGCAGGTGTCTCTTATGCATAGAGTTTGTCTGCCAATTTGAGACCATCAAAACTTCATGGTGTAAACCTTGTTAAATATGTTTGGGTCAGTGAGTACTAGGTCACGTGATGCCCGTTCTTTCAAGCGCTTTTATAAGACTTTTCCGGAAAAGTTTAATAGTTACAAATTGGGTGATAAACAGACTCTATGCGAAGACTCTATGTGAAGGACAAACGGGGAACAGTGAGTACCATAAAAACTGAACATTATAAGTACTTCAAAGAATTTACTATTATATAGATGGCTTTCTAATATTTCCACAGTCCGTAGAAAATTCCATGGTCTGGAAACCTATTATGACAACTTATTGTTCATTTTTTCTTGGATCTTTTCAATAGGCAAATTTAATCATGCACTCACTTTGATCACATGACATATCACAACCTAATGCATAGTAATTATTTTTTATCACGTGATCAAAGTGAATGCAAAACAAACTATGTCAATATTATTTGCACTTATTACATTAATGAATGTCATTTCTGATCTATTTATCGGATTTATTTATCGGATTTAAGCAAATAAGGTAAAACATTAAAGGTATTGTCGAGCAGTATAAAATGGTATAAAACATTTTACATAACCTTTTTTATAAAGCTTTTTACAGAGAAACCATGAGATATCTATTTTTGCACGAGAGAAGTTTAGCTTCCTTACAAGCATGTCCTATGTCAACTAAAAAATCAAATAAAGCGTATGAAAGCAAACACAAAAAGCGCGATAATGTGTATTGAGTTATTGTCATTGTGTGAGTACTGATAGAACCAGACCGAGGATTATAATAAAGAACACACACCAAAATGACTTGATCATTATGTTTCACATTGAACCATCTAGCAATTATCGAGCAAAAAAAACCACGGAGATTTGTAAACAATACGTCACTTGGAATGTTTTCTCTACAAAACTGTCGTTGAATATAGAACTCGACCCAGCAGGCACGCAGCGTCTTTTTAACGTCCGCACAACGTTCAATCGTCGTAAACACGTCCATAAAACGTTTAACCGACGCAATGTGCTTACTGGGAAAGCTCCCATCAAAAAATGCGAACAAATTGATGTTAATTAGTTCAGTGTGACGTCCATTTTCTAAATATACAACCACTACTAACATACGGTTCTACAAACGAATTGATATCTAAGAAGTTTGTGGTTAAAACTTTGTTCTTTTGACCTAGAATAATGAGGTGTGGTTACGTCATGTCTCGCTCTTTCAAACAAAAAAGAGAGACTTTCAACCTGATAGTTTTAAAGATACCAATTCGTTAAGGCGCACTTTTAATACTCATTTTGCTACTTAACTCCAGTCTTCTGACAGCAATTTCTTAACTTCTCCTTGATGCAGATCTTTCACACTAACCTTTTACAAATGTTGTTCTTTGTAGCCAATCCTGAAATTTGAAGCAATGCTAAATAAACAAACAAAGAAAAAAACGGATTCAAGATTTTGTGTGCACCATGCACAGGAAAGAGCGTTAAAATATCTCAAATAAACACTAAGGAACTGGAAAACCAAAAAAGAAGCGTTAGTAACACCAGGATGAAATTCTCGATTTCTGGCTTTTTTATCAATAACGGTTAAATAACAAGTGTTTTGTTTCGTTTTTCAGAATTTTCAAAACCTCTGCGGAGGAGATGTAAACTACCCATCAATAAAAGTGGAGAAGTACTTGTAATTTTATGTTATTAAAAAAACACACAATAATTTGTTGACATGAGTTATTACCAACCTCGTTACAAATCTTTAGATGACTGACGCAACAAAAATTTCAGAAATCTTTTTAGATATTCCAAATATTTAGTTAACTAATAGTAGTTGGATATGACGTTGCAAAACTTACTTATAAGGCCGTCCCATTTCTACGAGACTGCACAAAAATTATGAGACAAATCCTTCCCCCTGTTATCAATGTTGGTATGGATGGAACGTGTCGTATGCAATAGATGATTACTGGAAAAGATTTATCATCTTGTAGATACATTTTTCTGTTAACATAAAATGCCATGTTGGCTTGGTTGTCCTCAAATCTTCAATGAAATGTTTTCTCGCCCCACTACGCATACGCAGTTAAGAAGAACATAAAATAAAAATAATTCCCCTCGAAGTACCCCTAAAAAATGGCTTGTTTGGGGAAAGTTTGGCGAAAAAACGGAGTTGTAACATACCTTTTTCTGCAGATGAGAAGTTACAGAAATTCATCAACAACTTCCCTCCGTGTATTCGGGAAACAGGGCACAAATTTTCTAATGACAATGGTAGAACAAATACAGTCCACTATCACGAACTCTCAAGTGACCGAAAATATTAGAGATAGCGGGGGGTTTAAGCTTTCCTCCTAAAAAACGCTCAAAGGACCAAGCCTTTTGTTCAAGATAACAGAGATGTTCAGGAGCAGTGACAGTTGACTGTACAAGAAAGATGTTCTGAAATATTTACTCAAAAAGGAGAAAAGAAGTGGAAAATGGGTGACAGAAAGGTTTTAAAATTGTTTCTTTCGTTCATTAACAATACTTACGTTTTTTGTAGAAACGACGATTTTTGGTTTTGCAGTTTTCGCCTCGAGCTTATCCATATTTTATAAGCGATAAATAAATAAATAATGCATAATGCTCGTGCAAAAGAATTACGCACATATCCGAAATCCATGCTTTCTGAAGAATAATTTATTTTTATTCAAGTCCTTAAGGAACTTCTAAAATATTTTCCTCAACACTTTCCAAAGAAAACACTTTGCGAAGAAAGATATGAGTTTATAATGTAAAATCGTTAATGCATTGCGAAACTGTTTTTTTAAAAAAAATAAAGCAACAGTTGTTCTCGATGGAAAATGACTTTTGTAAATATAATTTGATTACAAATGTTTTTCAGAATTTTTCTCTCATGGGGATTAGTTGCAATAGCTAAGAATAAGTTCTTCCTGATTTCTGTTTGGTGACCAACAGAAAGTGGCGATTTTTGCTGAGCTAAGGAAATTTTGTTAATTCTGCACATAATCGGAGCAAAGTGACGAAATTTTCTGGAGGTGACGAAAATTTTTGTCCGACAAAGTTTTGTCCGCTAAGGTATGCAATAGTGAATTCCTTTATTCGCGCGTTCCATTCGCAAGAACTGTAAACCCGCTTTTAAGGAGAGGTTTGATGTTCATGGCGAAAAGTGTCTGTTATAAGAAAGTGTCTGTTGTACGGGATGATGTCGCTAAAGAGCAGTTTCACTGTATTTCAAACTGTCACTCATTCAAACTAATTTCTAAGGTCCCTTCAACAATAATTTCCACGTACGTCCATGCATACATGAACCTTCGAACACTCACACACACACCCTAGAGTCTACATGCAATTATTTCTATTTGTTTCTTTCCCGTTCCAATCCCCTCACCCTGATTTTAACTCTTATCCTTATAGTCCTGGACACTAGGAGGATAACAGGATACTGAATAGCTGCAGATTAGAAGACAGATGAAAAAATCTGTTGCAAAATACAATAAAGTTCTATGCTTTTCTAGAGCTTGAAATTTCACAATATTTCTCCTTTTTTACAAACCACACGGTAATATACTAAGCTTCCGTTCTAGGTTAGCTATACATTGCTACCATGTTTTATGTCATTCTAAGCTTTCTCACTGAGAGAATGCATTTTCATTTAGTAGGCTCTGGCACACCGTACTTCTATTCAAAAATTCTATGAATGAAAATTGATAAAATTTCAGTGTAAATAAGTTTGTTTACGAATGCCTGTGTTCTTTTCTCTATAACTTCTACATTATTGGGAGTTGTTTGATATTGTGAAGTCCTACTGAAAACATAGACGCAAGGATACCATTCTTACCATTAGAAATTTGATTGGAAAACTATTGGAGCAACTTCATTCTTTCTTTTAATACAAAGACAAACTTTAACTTTCAACCAATGGATAGTAAGGTAAACGGTCACGTGATCATGTGTCATAGATGAAAATACCGTCAATGGAATTTGAAAATAACCTTCCTGATGAGGAAATGAAAATAATCTTCTTCTCATCTATTTCTTTAATTCTTTATCTCATAAAAATTCTTTTCTTTGTCAGTTCGCTCATCTTTATAGTATTTCATGCTTTGCCATTTATTTTTTTCTCAATCTTCAACGATCTTCCCTTCACATCAAGACGCTAACTTGTGAGAAGAAACCAAAAAAGAAAACATTTCGTAATAGATTAGATAAATATTTAACAACAAAGACGGTTTATTCGGGTTTATATGTTCTCCTTTCATTAAATAAACTCTTAAAGTCAGGAGCCTTGGATGCTATAAAAACACTTCGCGCAAAATGGCGCCAGAAAACAATAATATAATTAATTCTATCGGAACACTATCGGAATGGAACCATTTCACTTTTGGCCTCGGAACAGAGTCATTCTGTTTTGCAGATCGGGTAAGCCGAATCTCGTATGGGAAGAACACAATATGAAAATCACACCTCTTGCCTTTTCGATATACGGATGGTGGCAAGGAAACCTGGGTTCGAGGTGGGTACGAAACGTTTGAACATGATACCTTATGATGACCTGTGGCAAAAAATAGAATACAAGGAGAATGATTTGATTGAAAAAAATATTTTGTGTGTCTTTGTTGTTTTTTTTGTTCTCACTAACGCTCTCTCTTGTTTTAGTTGTCTGTATTCTATAAATGTCAGCAAGAAGCTTTTAGTTTGAAAGGTTTCTGTTTCTCTGATTACCCAGGGCATTTATTTATTAGGTGAACGGTAATTAAAAGGAAGGCTTGAAAGAGCATGGCGCTAAAAAAAAAGAGGATGGCACTAAAAAAAGAAAAACGGTGATATTTTAGTAAAGATGTGTTTCCTCGGCAACGCTCCTCCATAGAGATAACAAGATAAAGAAAAGCATTGTGGAGGAAACCCTTCCAAAAGAGCTGTAGGGTGAACCATGGTGGCATCAAGTATGAATCAAGTATTCAAAACAAAAAGTAGATAGTTAATGGCAGCTATTTTATTTCCTTGAGAGACCTGGGGATAGTGGGTTTCAGAAATCGGATACAACCGTAAAAAACGGGATGGTTGGAACATAATGGATGTTTAATTGAGGAACGTAGTTTTCTTTACGTTCATTGTTTCTTTCTTTTCAATAAGGAGCTTTCATATGCTCTTAAATTTAGACATTTAGCAATACTGATATACAGGATTTTTTATATGAAAAAATATGAAAAAAAACTTCAACTACTCTTTTTTCAATCATCGAAATAAAATAAAAAGTAAAATACAAAATATGAAATACATAATATAGAATCAGAAAGTGTTATGTTTTAAAGTTAGTAAATGATACTTTGATAAAAAGTTTGACCTTAAACGTTTGTTTGTATGGGGTAACTGGCAAAAGTGTTACATCTCCACCATGTTACACCAATAAGGACACAACAATGAAATTCCCACTTTTACTTTAAAATGGAAAATGTTATTGATTGACGCAGTTATAAAAAACTGTCTTAAGTGACCACGGTGGATGGAAAACCTACACAAACCCTTTGGATTGACGCCTAACTTGGTGACAACGAAAAAAAATCACGCCTCAAAATATTGCTCACTCAACAATCTTGTCATAACAAGACTTCGCTTCCCTGAGTGCTAACACAAAAGAAAAGGAACTTGTATTAAAACTTTAATCCTCTTAAACATAAATTCCAAAGATTATTTTGTCGGACCAACTAGGTAAATTTAAGACATACTAAGTTCTCTACCATCAACAGAGTGGAAGCAAATCTTGTGAACGGTTTTGTTACATCATGTATCAGCTTATTGCATAAAAGACGCATCAATATATGATATGTTTTGATGTTAATACCTGAACAATGTAGACTTCACCTCTTTACATAACAACTTACGTTATGCAAGTAATAGGATCGGGGAAGCATAATTGTTAACATGCAGATATTTTTACAACCACCTATAGATGATCGTGTAATGAGATCAGGCTTCAAAGAGAAATAAAAAATAGTGAAGGTCGTATCCATGACGAATGACGCACTTAGCTGAACATCATGTAAAGTAACGCCAACATAAAATTTTGAATGGGAGATCAATAGCAAGCACCTAACTCCATAAATGGGAATACGGAGAGATTATTGCATTATTTCGATGACTGGAAAGGTATAAAAAGAACGAATCTCCTTTGTAGGTGAACTAGTTTGCGACTTACAAGCTGAACTGTCAAAGTTTATTTCAAAACAGAGATATGTTGCATCTCTACATTGGTGTTGTATGATATGTATACTTATATATGTATGATATAAGTTAATAAAACAGGATGCACTCATCATTAGTTTGTTTTGAAAACCTCGTTATTTCAAACAAGAAGAGAGAGACTTAAAACGAAGACATTTATTGATCGCATCTTGTTAGCTTAACACATTCATACATAATGTTATAATTTACTTTTATGAGTTATTGGATTTAGCTTACTTAAAATATCGTCGAATTTAGAATTTGCATCATATTTCCTCATACGTTGAGGTCAGCCTTCCTAAAATAAAGGAGAAGTAGATTGAATTTTCACCTATCAAGATATCGATGAGCAGCAAATCATTCAGAAACTCTGTTTTTATACAGTCAAATCATTCTGTCCCGAACGTCCGTTACCTCCCAACATTTTACTCTGTGACTTGCCAAGGTAGCGAAAGTTGTCTGTATCAATTATATTTCCCCATCATGAATTGATGTAGGCGTATATAAATTCATTATTTCGATGCATAGAATAAAAATTATAAACAAACATGGCGTCGTTGTATTTCGTAGCGATGGTAACCTTCATGTTTTCACTCACAGGTATGCTTTTCATATTATTTCCATGAACTGGAGAGCTTTTTTTCAAAACGTTTCCCACCCTCTTTTGGAGGGCAATGTTACGTTAATAAAGTAACCCTGAAAAAACTTATATTTAGATGTATCTAGATGTAGTCTTGCTGAGGAACGTTTGCTTACCGATATCTTCACAAATTACAACCCTAATGCTCGGCCAGCGCTTAATGATACCGACACTGTCAAGGTGAAGTTGGGATTGACACTTAGTCAGATAGTTGACGTGGTAAGTGTTAATTATATGGAAAATATTTTTCCAGATTCGTATGCCTACAAGAACATTCAACCATGGAAAAAGATAGTAAAAAAACAACCCATTAGATTATTCTGAATTGTGACCGGCAGAGATATTTCTAAAGTTAACTAATAAGATAAGTAATATGTTAACTTTCGGAGGGGATGAAGAAACGTTGAGATAAATTGATATGCACAAAGGGCGTTAAAACTTCCCTTTACTTACTTACTTACTAGATTTCCTACAATTCTCTAGGGCGGTTTTCTTGGGCCGGTCAAAATTACTTGGGCGGGTCAACATTACTTTGTGTTAATTTCGTCAAACAATGATCAATAAAACAGGTCATTTGATCATTTTTTCTAACCCATGTTTCTGTTCCAAACTATTAGTTTTTGTTAGAGTTAGTTAGAGTCACACTTCTCATTGGAGCTTCATTGTCACATGACCCTCATTCAACCATGCGTACGTCTGTTTCTTTAAATCATTCAAACATCTACTTTGTTATTTCAGCATGAGAAGAATCAGTTACTGGTGATCAGTGCTTGGATACGACAGGTAAGTTTCAAAGCAGAAACTCTGTAGCAAAAAAAACCCTAAAAAAACAAACAACAAAAACAACAACAACAACAACAACAACAATAAACAAAAATGAAATCGCTACTCCATTTTTCCCATTCACATCGTGATCCCCTTTTGCATTAACATCTGTAAATTTCTTTAAGTTGCTTAACAAACCAAATTTTACCAACATTTTCATTTATCATTGAAATTATTCTGTTGTGAAAGGGAATACATCCGATAATATATTTACAACCCGTCAGAGCTATACTTATATTAGCATTACCAGGGGGACGCAACGAAAAAAATGAAGTAGAATGAAATAGTCAGCATACTCATAGAATTTCTGCATAATTTTGGGAAACACAATAAGCACTAGTTGATTTTAATTTTCGAATGACTACGACTTGAATTAAAGTACTTAATAAATAGTAAATAAATTAATAAAACCGTAAATAAATAAATAGTAAATAAATTAATAAAATCGTGATGAATTCTGTTCAGGGGTTCAAAGAAAGTCTTAATAGTCTTTAAAATGTATAATATAATTTTATAGATCTGGAACAATCCATTGCTTAGTTGGGATCCTCTCAATTACAATAATATTAAAGCCATCAACATCAATCCAAAAAAGATCTGGAGACCTGATATTGTATTATACAACAAGTTAGTCATTTACATCCATTGGTATACTGTAAATCCTCTAAGATACCCCCGGGGTATTTATTAAATTCTTAGAGACAATTATTGTAGAAAGTTATAGGAAGAAGGCTTTTAAAATATTGTGGATGTTAATTGGAGAAACAAAATTGAGATTATATTGTTAGTAAAGTCAAATATTTGTTGTTCAAAACTTCAAAGTCCCCTCACCTATCAATTCTTTGTAAACGAACCTCCACAATTCAAGACATTTTTTTCGGCCCCTAGGATGTTCAAATTACAGAAAGTGTACTGTAATGAAAATCCACGCGATAACTTTTATGTACTTGCATGTTTTTTCTATTTACATATTGTTCGACATTTCGTCAAAAGTTATGCGGCGGATTTCATGACGCTAATTATCAATCCCTTTTCTTTTTCAGTGCCGATGAAGACAAAACCTTTGGTGGTAACTTGGATCGTTTGAACACACGCGCCATATTGAATTACAATGGATTAATCGTTTGGTTGGCGCCAATAATATTGAAAAGCAAATGCGACATTGACGTTACATACTTCCCATTCGATACACAAAGCTGTCCGTTAAAATTTGGGAGCTGGACATATGATAAACTTCGCCTCGATTTTATGTCCGAAGCTGATTCAGCAGACTTGAGTATGTGATCATACATATAATTGGATTATGAACCCTCTCTCTGTATTAGTAATCTTTCTTCCTTTTTTTAATTGAGTAGTGTAAACCTTGCTAAATTTGTCTGGGTCAGTGAGGGTATGCCTCGTTCTTTCAAATGATTTTAAGAAGTGTTTAACCAAGAAATATAGTTGGTTAGAAATCGGCAGAGATATATACACTTTGTAGATCTGATGTTGCTCTGTTGAGTAAAATTGCCAACAGACCTTTCCCGAACACCGTATTATGGCCTAGTAACCATTTTCCGCCTCGTTTTCGATAACAAAATTGCTTTTAACTACACTACGAAGGATTTGAATAATATCTAACTTTATTACTTGATGGTCACTTTTATCATTTGAACCGTCATAAGCAGTTTAGATATTGAAAACGAGGTTAGACTTGATGACTCAATTGAATTCTCTGTTTACACTATACTTAATTTGTCGCAAAAACAAAAACAAAACAAGCTGTATGCTTAAAATAAAAATCCTGACGCTTTCCTCTTTTTACGCCTTCATTTAATAAACGCCCGCTAAAATTTTGGAATATTAAATAACGCCCTGGGTATTTACTAGAGCATTTACGTCATGCCGCTTTTTGTATTTTTTAGAAAGTTACTCAAAGAATTCTGAATGGTTATTAAACAGTGCTAAAGCAATTCGAACAGAAAAGAAATATTTCTGCTGTCCAGAATTGTTTCCTGACGTCACATATCATATCAATATATCCCGGCGTTCACTGTTTTATTTATGTAATCTCATTTTTCCCATGACTATCATTGGAATGCTGACAATACTGTCTTTTCTGTTACCAGCCGAATCAGGTAGCTGCCTTGATGGTTTTGTTATATTATTATCTTATAGTTGATATATATGTTTTAAAATGGAAATATGATTCCGCCAACAACTTGCCAATTACGTTTCATTTAACATTTATTCTGAATTTCTATCTTCAAAACTTTAGATACAAATGAAATTGAATTCTCACAACCCTTTCCATTCTTCCGATGATCACAGATAATACACCTTTCCAGAATTTCAGTTTCAACGGAACATTGTGTCAAACTTTCCTACCTGCCTCGTTTTCATCCTTAGTATTGTTTTCACGGTATTTAGTTAACTGTATACTATTTGGCTTCACTGCAAATCGCTGTGTGAAGCGGGTAGGATAGTTTGGCAAAATATCGACGTTTGAATAAATTCAGGAAAGGTATTTCAACAATTGTTCCGAATAATATCGGTTCGTGCCACTTCCATCTATTACTGCTTGTTCACGACCTCTTTTTGCAATCTATTCTTTTAATCTGTAGGTGAACGCATTTCGTTAGCCATTACTCTTCTCCTGGCAATGACGGTCTTTATGTTGGTAGTCGCCGACATTATACCGGCAACAAGTGATGTCATTCCGTTAGTTGGTCTGTTCTTCAGTGCATCCATGGTGGAGATGGTGATTATGATCGTTGTTCTGTGTTATATCATGCGATTACATCATAAAGATTCTGATGATCCACCCATGTCTTTATGGATGAGAAGGTAATCTTCTTGATGCTGATATAAATGAATAATATTTTTGGGGGGGTTGGGACTGATTGCAGGGTTTAGTACTACCCTGTTTGAGCTTGTTAATATCTCGTTCTATCAGCATTTTTATGTGAAACCTTCGATAACTCGAACGTTTATTCGAGAAAATACGGTATCTAAATATGTTGAAATATTCGGATTTTCAAAGGATCAAAAATATACCAATCAAAGCAAAAAAGAGAATTTCATTGGTTCCAGATTTTTTAAAGGAAAATTTTGATGCATTGATCTGTTCAAATCATGTCTTTTTCAGATTTGTTTTGAATTGGCTATCCTACAAAGTAAAAATCCGAGTTCGAAAAGACACCGACGAAGAAGAAATTAAATCCAAATTCTTTTCCATGAATCCTTTCAAAAAGGGATCACCTCTCCTCCTTAACAACCAGGAAAACATTCAAGCAGTGTTTTTGCATAAAATAAAAACACAAAATGGCTCCGAAGTAACCTGGGATAAAAACAACAAATCAACCGTGACGTCAGTCCATAATAAAACTCGTATGGAACACGGAGGTAACGGACATGCTGCATTAGGCTTGAAAAAGCCAACGGACTCCGAACTTTTGTTGATGAAGTTAGACGTCTTGGTTGAAAAAGTGAAAAGTATGGAAGAAGAAGAAAAAATTAAAACGGAATGGCGAATTGTTGCCATGACAATCGATCGCTGTTTGTTGGTGTTCTTTGCAAATGTATTTCTAATAACATTGTTCGGATGTTTCTTAACGGCACCCGGATACGTCCCGTAAACCTCCCGTAAGCAAGTTTGGATTGGTTAAGAAAGTGATTTTACGTTAGAGTAAGTGTCAAATAAAATAGACACAAAATTTTCTTTGGAACAGAACCACAATTGTACCAGCGAAATAGTTTAGATAAATAATAGTAGATTGCTCTAAATTCATGTGGTGACAAAAATTGTTTGGTTAACATGTCCCACAACCAGCTTTAAATCCTTTCGTAAATTATTACATTGATATCCAAATAAGTTTTTCTTTTCCACTTTAGAACTTCTTTCCTTAATTTTTCAATTTAATTTTTTTTACACGATATATAAATTCCAAAAATGTTGTTTAACTCGCATTAGATTTAGCATTTGATTGTATTGTATTTTTGTAAGTTATTTGTACTTTTGCGAAAGTTGGTCTTTAAAATAACTTTCCTCGTAGACATCTTAGTCATCTTGCGTTTTCGATGGAGGCGTTAAATGGTTGAACAAAAGGGATGTTTGTCATTTTGCTACCCGATATTGCCAGACATATTCAATATAAACATTTGTTTCAGCTAAAAAGATGTCTGTAATTCATCAAGGTTGTTAGGGTATACAGTAAGATAACTAGAACAAACAAAATCATTTATTTACAAAAACATAAACACAAACAAGGAACATAAACAAGAAGAAGTTCTATTATTTATTTGATAATGTTTCAGTAGTAAAGAATGTATGACCGAGTAAAGAAAAATGAGAGACAAATAGAAATAAATATAGAATTTTTGGAATAAATTCCAAACACAGAAATAAATAAACTAGCTTAGTATGTTTGCAATAGCACCTGCAATCATTTGACTGATATACACAACACCCTGGTCGGTACATTTTAGGTCGCTTGGAAGCATTTGGACTAGAAGTGAAGCGGTTAATACATTTTTTGCAATGTATACAATAGAATTGTTTTAGTTGTTTTGATGTGTCGCCCTTCGCCGGAAAGGTTAGAATTACACGAAGAAGCAAACAGGATGCAGCAGCTGTGATGAATGCTGGAAGTCATGAATGTAAACCTCGGTCAATACCCATGTGTTAATTACGGTTCCAAAAAAAGATCCAAGTGCTTCAGACACTTATAATAAAGAGATATCCCACGTAACTGATTGGTTTGCTGACAGTACACAATTAATCTCATTAATAACATTAAGATTAATGCTTTATTGAATTTGTACAAAATTTCATGAAAATCTGAGGACTTTTAGGGTTTTAATTTTTGGGACCAAATTGGGCAAAAAGTTGACAGGCGTCCAATGTTCACAATTTCACTATCAGCATCATTGCATCAGTCAATATACCGAATTGCATCGACAATTCCCTCATAATTGGCTCCTAAATTCGGGGTTCTGGGTATAATTGATAGGTTAGCGGCTCACAGTCGGTAGTCGGTGGATTTGTAACGCCCTGAAAAAAGAAAACAAGTTATGCGTTGGTATAATGCCTTTTAGTTATGTTATTTGATTACTTTTTATGTCTTGCGTATCATAAAGACCATTCTCCATTAGACGTCCACATGGGGTCTCGCATGGTTGACTTTAAGGTGGATTAGTGTACGTATCTTATCCCAGCGATCTATGGCGGACGACTCAGCTGAAAAGTTGAAAAACTAAAACTCCGCGGTGGTTTTTTTCCAAATCATCAGTATAAAACAAACCAGGAGACTTTTCCCTCGGAAACGTATGCAGTATTTCTTTGAGGAATTTCTCGCGACTTTCCCCATCCTTACGAAAGAGAGTCCATTTCTTCATCTATTTCCATTTTTTTAGTTGTTAACAAATATTTTCGCGTATATTTTATTTGTGTGTGTTGTTTTTATCCATCCTACTCAAGCGCTTGGATTTTAAGGTGTGTTTTTTTTTAGTATTTTTTCTTACAAATTGAAAAGCTTGATTAACTTTATAGTTACGGTAGCAACGAAAGTGAATACCGTATTAAAACACCATTGAACTACTACTAATCCGACTCCTGCCGAATTGGCAGTTTAGTCTACGCTTTAGACTCTTCGAAATTTCCCTTACGAAACTATATAAATTGTAATGAACGAACGCAGGCTAAGAATTTTCAAAAGCTTATCAAAACATTCAATAAGTATTTTTTTCGTATTTGACCAATTATTCAGAAAACATAGATCTTACTCCTATGAAATATAAAATAGATGATTTCATTTACTTCCAATTCGAAGTATCACTCGAAAATAAGTATTATTTTATTGTAAGTAATGGCTCGTGCTTCGAAGCTCACCTACCGTTAATAATATTAAACTTCGTCAGAAGTGGTTCTTGCTTTAATTCTGTTTAACATTCTTGTAACTATTCTTGTTTGTTATTTGAACGATTTTGGTTGACTTTGTTTGTCAATGTTTTAAACGCAGTATTGCGGATGGATTTTTCGTTTTTATGTTAATAATATTTTTTTTGAAGATGACCTTTTTATTTTGTTTGTTTTTTTCGTTGTTTTTTTTCCCTCTTTTGGCTCTTTTTTTGCGCCATTGGTTCTTGTTATTCCTTCTTTACACTAAGTTGTCTCAGAATATCATTTCAATTAATTAAATTGATGTTAATACTGATTAGAGGCTGTTTACATGAGACCCGAAGTGAACTCAACCAGTTTGAGATTTCAAAGTGCTTTGAAAAATTGAGCTGTTTAAATGAAAAATTTGTGAAGTGAAGTCCAATTGACTGCGCACAGATCTTTTTTGCTGAATCAGCGTATTAATTCTAATAAAACTTGAACATAATGGCGGAAACTCTCACAAACTAGCCCAAATCACGACGTAAACAAGAGCTGCGCATGCGCATGAAAACAACTGCACATGTGCCGTATAGAAAATTTTGAAAACACTGTTTTAGCTTTCTGATTTAAAGAAGGACAACATTTCGATGGTACTTGTCGAACATAAAGACACTTTGAACCATCTGTGAAGACAAAAGTCTAAAATGGCTACCATGATTGTGAATTGAAATGTTTGTTAGTCAGCGCAGAAAGCAGCTGATATTTCATTAGGGTTTGTACGTCCTTCCGTCCGTCCGTCCGTCTGTACGTCCGTCCGTAATTCCAAGATTTTTTGTCCACAGTTGTAGGCTGATTCCGCAAAATATGGGAATAGAGGCTGTCCAAAAACCGTGGTTAATGTACGAGTGGTACACCACAACTTATATAAAGTAATTTAATTATTGTGAGTGCGACCTAAAATACAGAAAACGTGTAATCCTAATTTGTGTTTGAGAGAACGACACAGTGCAGCACTCAAGGTTAGAAAATTCTTACTGCTTTTTTTTATATAATGACATTGATTTTGTGAGAAACTGTTCGATCCCATTTTCGATTTTTATTCCCTTCTCTTCTGTCCCTCCTTTCCCTTTTTTGTGGCCTTTTAAATTTCACAAATTCCCTGTTGATGAAAATACAAAAATACACAAATTATTTCCTGGACGTCTAAAAAACAGGTAGCTATATAGCGTTCTCTTAGCTATATAAATTTACTTCACACCCACACCACACATATAATATGGAGTAGAGAGTGGAGACTGGTTGTAGTGGCAGTTTATGTACTTTTAAAAATTGTTGGGTAGGGTGGGTGTCCGGTCTTGTGTTAACTTAAGACATGTTTACTAATTTTATTTTAAAAACAAAAAAAACAAACATGAATGAAAATTTACATAGTGGATAATGATGGTTGTTGGGGGATGACAAAATTAAACTTAAATAGCACCCCTATACACAATTTGGACTAATATTTACAGTCAAATAAATCAAAGAAAATAATCGATATTGATATGAAACTTGATATTGGGTAATCCCTTTCCCGTGAAGGAGCGTTATCTTTTTTGTTTCTTTTAAGGTTCTTGTTGTTTTGACTATATTGGTGTATTAACCGATTCGTTTATGCACTAAAAATTTTATTTTTACCTAATACGCTCTTATAAATTTCACCCACAAAAATATGACACTGGGATGGAGTTTCTATTGAACTTTTCAGAGCAAATCCGATAACAAAAGGCTTTTATGATTTTATTTTGATAAAAATGGTCCAAAAGAAAGAAAGAAACTTCACATTTCCACTTAAGATTGTTAGCTTTCCCTATCAAATCGTGTTGAAGACAATGACTTCATGTAACAGATTTTACAAATCTTTTGCATTTTTATGTAAAAATTCATTCCTTCACAGGTGCGTCAATTTCTTTCAGGCTTTACTGTATATATTCCAAATATATACTTCAAGGTGGAAAAAAATGGATTTTACGTATTCTTAAAATTAAATTCTTGTGAAAGGAAAGAATACTTTTTGCCTCAATGTCTGTCAACATATGCATGGTAATATTTAATTTTAAAAAAATATGAAGACTAATTATTTGCGAAATTAACAAAATTAAATTCCTGGGAAAAGTTTACTTTATATCAATTCGCAAAATTAAATTTGCACGAAAACTGCTACTATGGATCAGACCTGTAATGGTTCCAAAGAATGACTCATTATGACTCATTTTTGCAGGGCAAGATAATCGTTCATGAAGTGAACTGCAACTAAGCCGAATATTCCTACGACATTTTTTTTTGACCTCAAAGTTGTGAATTTTTGCCCATTAACTTTTGGGAAATTATCAAAATATGAGATATTGCAGAATTTCTTTTTAGATTAATGAAATTTCTAAAAATACTTGTGAGAATTAGTTAGAATCTCATCACTAGTGGATCTGTGATTGTATAACAGTTATATGATTTATTTTTAGGTCCTTTGTTGATGGCATCATCTATGGTATTATCTCGTATCTGCTGCCAGAACTCCTCCTTAAAACTTGACCTTGTCAGAATTACCTGGACTTGTCCGAAGTCTATGAACTTCTTATCGGCCTTATTTGAACTTGACCAGATTTTTTACTTTAAGATATTTCCAAAAAATGATTTCCATTGTTCAATTTTGCATAGCTATCTTTGTCACGTGAGAAGTATATATTCTTCAGCTTTTTACTTTGGCACATATTTTGTTACATTGTACTTAACATTTTTTTTATAATAGATTGAGTTCATAATATATGAATAATTGTATTCAATACTCCAGTATAAGGACTTCAGGTTGAAAATCTACAGTTATAAAGGATATCAAATTCGGAATAGAATGTAGTTCTTGTCGCCGCAGGAGAAAGGTTGTGAAATTTAGTAAATACACGCGGAATGTTATCTGTGTTATAAGTGTTCTAGTTATCTTTCGTAATGTGTGCTGCGTTTCTGGTATGCCCAACCGCGCTGACCTTCAGGGCCCAGGGCCTCTTGTTTATTTTGGAATTCTTATTTTTCATTTGGTAATGCGACAATGTTTGATTTCTGTATTCAATGAAACCATCATCCTCATAACTATGTATAGTTTATTATACTAGGTTTGGAGATCCTATTTTGCACTGTCAGCATTTTACTTTTACTTGTATTGACCTTTCTTGATGTTTTCGTCCTATCATAGCGACCTAAACATGCTCTAAAAATTTGCTCTAGCGTAAAATGACGTTTCAGTTATGAAGAAACAAATTTATAAAAAACAACAACGTTTTTTGAGATTCTTACATATTTTCCATACCAGCATCGGATGATGATAGCGGGGTGTGGCTGAAAACACATTTCACACGCGGCGTTGACAATAGACAATAGAATAACAAACACGAAACAACTGATGTTTGTCTACTGTCAACAATAACAGTCAAGCGTCGACATTTCAGTGAATTATGTCAAATCTTTGAGCTCACATAGTAAACAATGATTGTCACGTGATTAAATGTATCGGTTATCGTAAAAAATGTCTATGGCCTAGCATACAGTTTGCAGCCTATCCCGCTGTCATCACCAGAACTGGGTGGTCACACTTTACAACTTTATAATAATGATTTCAATGAATTATCAAATAATGTTTGTTACGTAAACATCAATGCCCAATTGGCCATTCCCTTTATTCCCCTTTATCTCTATAATAAATCATACAAGTACCATGATGCAATGCTCTACTTACCCGCTTTGGGGTTTGTTTAAGCATGTCCCTAAATGGTAGTGAGAATATCAGTTTTGTTCATTCAAATTTTTCATTATTCCATTGAGACATTTTTAGTGACTTTTTTACATTACATCATGGTAGTTGTATTACGTATTGAAGATATAACTGAATAAGGGGAACCGCCAATCTGGTAAATAATCAAGTTCAAAGTTGAATAAAAAAGATGAATATCCTATAAATGAACCCTAGGGGCATAGGGACGTCCTATGGACGTTCAGTTATGACGACCCGGAGACGACCCGAGAACGTCGAAAGGCTCCTCCATCCGCTCGAATAGGATGTCCAACAAGGACGTGCTTTTAGCCAATATTTTTATCTAATATTTTATTTCATTTTTAATATTCTTTTCATCGTTTCTAATAAGGAAGGAAAGACGCTTACCCATTACTCAGGCAAGAACCAGGCCTCAAAGGACTCCTCTTCATCAAAGCGACGATGAAAATGAATTGATAGACATGAAGATGAGTTGATAGACTTATCATCTTTGTCTAGGCTATTGTTTTTACAGCTTTCTGATGGGATTTTTATTATTTTTTACATAAACGCCCCTCTCTATTTATCACCCCTCTCCAATAAGCGCCCACCCTAAAATCTAAAATTTCTTTATTGGAGATAATACGATATGCAAATGAAATATGCAAAAAATTAAAACTGCTGTCATTCAGTTGTTGCTTCGGTTGGGCTTCTTGTTTGAATTTTTATACACTTTTATACTAGCCTGAGTCTGACAACAATATTGTCAAGTTGGTAACTCAGGCTAGTGCACTACTTTAAGATAAATAGATACATAGGACGCTGAAATTAAACCCAAGATTATCCATTACCATGGAAATCATAATAATTAGCTACGAATAAGAATGAAATATAAAAGCTAAAAAATTGGTTGCTATGCAGCTGCTCAAATTTATTAACATACAGTTCATCTGCCACTTTGAGAAGTTTGTTTGGGTCATTGAGCATTAAGTTAGCTTTGTGTCCTTCTTTCAAACGCTGTTACAAGACCTTTAACTGAGACAATTGGAAGATAAACGAGATATTATTGAGTGTCAAGATGATGAAATACTCCGTTAAACTTTTCTACCTAATATCAAGTATTCAAAACAATCACTGATTCACTTTCCATCGCTCAAAAACTGTCACTTTTCTCTTCTGCTGTTGATCAGAAGTTATCGCAACGAAGTGAAATTTCTTCAGGTGGTAGATTCGATGCATGCGCGTCTTTTTAGTATGTTTTTAGGGTTTTAGGTGTTTTTTGTGAAATTTCTGTTTCTGCAGAAGATCTTGTGACTGCTTCGTATTTGACGTCAAAAAAAAATTAAACAAAAAAAAAAATGAATATAAATATAAGTTATTTTAATTTTTTAATCAGATACAATCGTACAATATTATTGAGTGTCAAGATGATGAAATACTCCGTAAAACTTTTCTACCTAATATTATTATTCTAGCTAACAGTAAATCTCAATGTTACGGACTCCTGATATAACGAAATCTCGTTATAACGAACTGGCAAAACTAGGGAAAATTTATACTAAAGGAATTGGATTCAATAAAGTGGCACATCTGGAATCCAAACAAATAAGCGCATAGCATGAGAAAATAATGGATCCCTCAATACTTTTATTCAAGAACTTTCTTTTTAGAGTCTAGAGATTCCCTTGGTTTACCAGTTTTTGTTAATCAGCCAATATCGATTATGTATCAGGCTTTCTTAACTTTAGATTTGCTATAAATATCAGTGGTGAATCCAGGAAAAATTCCACCATAGGCAGACTTGTTTTAAATTTGAAATAAGTATTAATAATAATATTTTGGCAAACAAGAACTGATATTTCATAGAACAATTTAATATTTTCAAACCATTGGAGATACAACACATACTTTCAAATCACAAAATTTTACAATGTTGTGAGTATGAACCATCACATTATTCGACTGTAATAGAATTACTTCATGATTAATTTAAACGGATTTAGAGCCAAATCTGTTGTGTTGTGTTGTGTTGTGTTGTGTTGTGTTGTGTTGTGTTGTGTTGTGTTGTGTTGTGTTGTGTTGTGTTGTGTTGTGTTGTGTTGTGTTGTGTTGTGTTGTGTCGTGTTGTGTTGTGTTGTGTTGGGGGAGCGCTAAAGCTCCTATTTGGCTGGATATTTAAGATAAAATGGAAATATTAAAAAAGTTCACCCTTACTACGCCTGTCCTTGGTGGGCTAAGAAAGGGGCATAAGATGTGAGTCTGTGAAAGTTTGTCCATGCACTTTTCTAAATTATTGCCAATAAGGCTCGGGGTTGATTTAGAGCGGGCATAATATAACAATATGAAAGAAAGAAAGGATTGAGGAATGAGTCACTATTTTAGAAAGACATATCATAATGATTATATTTTATTCATTAGAAATACTTGAATATATGGGTTAACATACATCGTAGAAGTATAGGAACAAGTTGTCTTATTCTAGTCGTCAAAATGTTTTGAACCTTTTAGTAGACACATTTATATATATAGTTTGGTTTACACACGCGTGTTTCTATTTATATAGTTTGGTATACACACGCGTGTTTTTATTTACGCTTTTCATCGAAGTACAATATATTGACACATGTCATGAATTTATTGACAATCTCGTTAACTTCACTGTCCTCCATTTTCTCTTCCTTTAAAAAGTCTGTGTTTTGTTGGAATAACGAATGTTCACGAGAATTCAGAAGTTCACCGTTAATATCTCCGCTATCGTTCCTGAAAAAAAGATTAAATGTTAATTCTTCTCTCCTTATATGGACTGCTTAACAGATAATACATGAGTTAGTTAGCGTTCTAAATTAATTTCGTTCTGCACATCACTTGCGTCATTTCAAATAGGTATAATAATGAGGCGTAATGCTTTGGTTGCTAGATCATCAGATCATAATGGTTAATTAACCGTTTAGCCGGTCAATGCGGGAAAATATTGACCAAGGTTATGACGCCATGAGCAACCGAGATCAATATTTTTTCACGTATTAACCGGTTAATAAGGTTTATAAGCCATTATTATCATCTGGAAGAAAGTCTATAACAACTTCCGTTATGTTTTACATAGTTACATAGCTTTTGCTTGTGTTGCATATAGCATTAAGATAAGTTTTTTTAAGAACCACCAGAGGCTCAAATTCACTAAAAATATAACCAAAGTAAAAAACATTTCCTGTTCCTATGCCAAGCAAAAATTTCTCTAAATCAAAAGAGTTTCCTACAATCATTACCGTTTCATCGAGGACTTTCTGAAATTTGTGTTTGGATCAGTTGAAATGTTGCTTTCATTCGAACGCAGTGACGATGACCGGGGTTTTAGTTGGTTGCTATGCAACATGTTTTGAACCAAAGTTTCTCGTTTAGAACTCTTAAACCCAATCCAACCTAGTAGAACAAAAAAGGAATCAGTTTTGTTAGAAAAATTATAGAATCTATGTTATTTTTGTAATATTTTCTACTGTCCTCATCGCATCGTCTGTAATCGAATTTAGTTGTTGTATCTTAAGATCACGTGATTTGTGTTGCGTTTTTATAACTTACTTTTGAAATGGTCCATCATGAAATCCAAGATCTCGTAATCATTGTCTTGCATTAATAAATCGGCTTGTACATCAGCAAACACATCTGTCAGTATAGATATGAACATGTTCATAATAATCCAATTCACCATGATGTTAAAAAAAAAGAAAAATATCGGGCCCAATACACGATTCGTGTTTTCGAATTGATAGTAACTGAATTTCCCCAAAAGCAAGCTGATTATCGACGCTGTTGCGCTGAAGGCATTTCTATACCCGTAAAGACTTGTTCCGAATATAAGTTTGGAGGAAGTCACAACTGCTAGAATGACGATACCGAATATGATACCGAACATGGAGAGGGGATACCAAGCTGCTTTCAGCGTTGACGACAACATTGAAATTCTTTTGTTGAAACGTAACATCTTGATAAACTTCAACATGACGAAGAAACATATCAGAGCCACGATATACGTGAACGTCATGTCCCAATATGCAGCAAACTGAAAGTTAATAAATCGATCTGGAGTTTTTCCCGGAATGCGATTTAGAAGATCATTTGCCAGCTTATCTCGATAGAAATAAAAGGCAACTGCTAGCACCGACAAGATGAAGTTGCTCATCTCAACCAGATTCCAAAATTCGTAGAAATATGATACACCACTTTTGTAGAGCAATCGTATTTCCCTGATGAAAAACAGCAGCATGAAGAGAACAAAGAGGACTTCACAGGAAATCGTCAGGAAGGCGTAACCGCTCGTATACCGATACAATTTAAAAGTCACTACCGAATACCAATGTATTATACCGCCAGATGCCGGAAATTCGAACACAATCGTAACAGAATCGAAGTAGTTTGTTGAAGGATTATATAAGGTAAATTCTACAATAACAGCTCGCGTATGGCGATCAATCCATCTCTTATCTTTTAATGTTTTAATGGCCATTGCATTGTCCCATTTTGGAAAAATCTCCACAACATAACCACCACCATAATACGTTCCTAAAAACGGTTAAGTTATCATTTTATAACTTCAATTGATAATAGTAAAAGACTGGTAGATAATAGAACTTTCCCGAGTATGCGTTTATAATGGAATCCACATGTTCGACTACGTTTTCAATGTCCTGATTATTTTACCGGCTAATCTACCGGCTAATCTACCGACTATTCTACCGACTATTCTACCGGCTATTCTACCGACTATTCTACCGACTATTCTACCGGCTATTCTACCGACTATTCTACCGACTATGGGAATGATAGAGGCCACTACTAAGTATTGAAATCAGTAAAACAATGACATCAGCATGACATCAGCATATAAGCATATAAATGAAGTTATACACGTATTGACTATTTATTTATTTATTTATTTATTTGTTTAATATTTACACATGGTAGCCTTTTCAGACTCATATGTACAAACACTGCTTTCAACAAGGGTAAGGTCATGATCCGGTGTTTAAACGAATATTCGGGAAAGTCCAATCGATAGATATGGAAACACAACTTTGAAAATATACCTAGTTTAGCCCAAATCGGATACGAATCCAAAGCCTTCCATGTTTGATATCTCCATGGTTTATTGACTGGTGTCAATCTAGCTTTAGTAGAGATTGGCAAACTCCAGTTGAAATTAAAATCTTGTGTTTCTTCATCTATTACACCATATTCATCCGCACAATCAATTGTCATGTATCCTTTCACACTATCCAATATTTGACACGAGTCTAAGGGATAGAACAGGTTTTAATGTTCATGGTATTTTCGAGAACATGGATAAAATGGACGCTTCCCTCATTCAATTATCTCTTTAATAGTCATACAACTACCAAAATAACAAGCTCTTGTCAATCACTTCGAGGTTTGCATGTTCTGAAATAGCAGTGAGAATAACAGTATTCACATTATGCTCTTTCAGTTTCTATCAGTTTTGTTCATGAAAACATTTCATTATCCCATTGAGTCTTTATGTGATTTTTTGCATCGTCGTATAGTTGCAACTGAATGAGGGGAACAGCCAATTGCAATAAAACGAATATTCGGTCAAATGTATGGTCTTGATACAATATTACGACGGAAATTTACTCACCTCGTTTCACTCGGACTTGGCGTATTCTCACACCGTTCAGGATTTTTGAACTTAGGTCATTAAGATATATTTTCCCCGGAAAATCCTTTTTTTTCTTGTTCTCTATCTTATTAGATAGGTTGTACCATCTACTTGGGTACAGTTGTTCAAGTAGCATATCCTCAGCCCATGGCCAAAAGTCTTCGTACGACGTAAGCTAAATATACACCAGGAAATATACACTTAAGAGTCAAACAAAACCTAGGTTCCGTTAAGGTCCAATAAACGTTTGCAATGTAGCATGTGCGATGGATCTCTAGGGACGATAGGTTTGAATGAAACTCACCAGCGGCGGATCTAGGGTTAACAAAAAAGTGGAGGAGTACAGTGTCATGAATTTTCTGTTAAATCTTAAGTGTTGATTAGCTTATTGGCACATTTTTCTTTTATAATCTTAATGACCTTACTCTCCCCCATAAATTTCGCCTAGGTTCTAGAACCGCCTCTGCACACTTATTTACCTGTTTAAACTCTAACGACTGGTTTTTCTTGTTGACAAAATTGGTATGTTTCCTGACATGTAATCGCAACAGTTCTTCGATATCACGTGTTTGATGGTAAGCAGAATGGTCACGTGTGATGAAGCCAATCACAAACACGATGGCTGCGAATATCAGATAAAGAATTAACTCTCTTGAAACTGCATACATTTTTGCCTCTTTGTATCTTAAACTCCTCATCCCCTCTATCTCTTCGGTATCCGGTGGTTTTAATGATGAAGTATCGACGCGATCAAATATTGTCGTTTCATTAGCCAACTTATGAAGCCATTTCTCGTTCTTCGCTAAAACTTTCACCTGCTTCTCCAGCGGACTTTTTTCTTCTTCTTCAATTTTTTTAACAATGAGCGCAATAAATAGCGCCATCACAAACACCTTTAGAGGTTGGATTAGGAAAATATCTTGAACCTGGTTGCAGGAAAAGATACGAAGAAGAATTACTGCAATTGTAGGGAGCATGTTCGTCGTTAGCACGGGCGTATATTAAGAGAAGACACCTTTAAACCTTTACAACTTTAAACTTTCAGTTTAATGAAATTTTTACAAAGGCAGTTTTCAAGGGGATGCCGTCATAGAAGATTTTAGCAATAGAATTGAAAGTTTAAGAGGGTAAGTTGTACGTCCTTCTCCTGTTATACGTCCATTTAGAGTTAGATTTAATGTCTTCGTTAGTAGCAATAAAAGATGAAGAATGATAGACTTACCAATGAAATGGAGACAGAAGCCAACCAGTCCAACGATTTTTTGTTTCCAAATGCCATTCCATATAAAACAATCAAACAGCCACACCCAAGAATTACAACAACGCACAACAGCCAGGCAAAATAAATGCACCAATGTGGCAAATAAAACGGCTCCTTTTTCTTCTTTCCTGCCGTTTTGGGTTTTGTGGCCACCACAATGGGTGCATCCTCGTGCATGTTTACATGAACACTAGTTCTCTTCGCAGGTTCTCCTGAAATAGAGTACTTTCATTTTTTAATTTCCAATTTTACCAATCTCAAAGAGGAGATATTATAAATTAATAAAACCAGTGTATATATTGAAAACTTTTATTCACACAATGTACTTTCCAATCACTACAAAGGTTACGGACCGAGCGGGAATTGAACCCACAACCCCTCGCTTACTCTCTCGCTTGCTCTACCGTTGCTCTACTGCTCCGATGTCATTGCTCTAATTCACAGTAAACGAGGGGAATGTAGAACATTCAATTGGGTAAAGGAGGAGGGTATATTTTCCCATGAGGTATTTCCTCCTTTCTGTAAACGTCACAAACAAAATTATCATAGACCGTTTCATAAAATCGCTTACGTATCTGCCTAGTTTCTAATTTTATATTTTTTAAAAAATTACATTAACCACGAAGAAAGAACTTCGCGATATATTGTTCCCTGAGGAATTGCTATTTCTGCAAGATTGACAACGAGGCGAATATACTGTATGAGACCTAATTTTCGGAACCGTCAACAAAGACTGTTGTGACGTAATTTATAAATAAGTCTGCTTTTGATAAATCTATACTTTTTGATTGCCTAATGGTTGTTCAGTGCTAGATTAACATAGTCAACATAGATTAGCAGACCATCTTACCAATAAGCAGCTTTTCTGATCTTGGTGAATGGCAAACAAAGCTTTCCTCGCTCAACGTTTCTACGGATGTCGATTGAAGCTTTTGTGTTGACGCTGGCCGAACTGAACGAAATATTCCTGCCAGGATGAGGTTTATGGGAACAGTTATACATGTACTAATTATGGCTATATATACCTAAAAAAAAAAAAAAAAAAAAAAAATTGAATTAGGAACAAAAATTATGTTATTCAGTTGATTTATTTTGCTTCATACAATAATAAGGGTACGACACAACACGACACGACACGTGGTTTAGAGTGCAGCTGCCTACTAAAGGCAATAATGTTTTCACCAGTTTGTCATCGAATTTCAAATCTTATCGTACGCACTTTTGCCGTCAGCCAAAACATTCTGGCCAATTTATCTGAGCGCGTAGTTAACGACTCAAACAATTTAAGTTTGAAATAATGATTTGGAATCATATTGACATGACTGTGGCTACCTGTTTCCACGTAAAATTGAAACTTCCGATTTTATTTTCTTCAGCTGGATTTCCTTCCGGTAACGTTCCGTAAAACATGACACTTGCAAGCATAACAGAAAAAAGCAATGATATTGCAACCGACAGCCTTTGGCACCTGGTAAACGGACTTCTTGCCGGTCTTGCGTAAACAGAATACCAAATATGGGTATCGGAGAAGTCACGTCTCGTTTTACTAGTAAACAAGTAGTTGAAGTTGGTCAGCTCTTCTTTACTGCATACCGGTACAACACAATCTACTTGACCATCGTGTTGATCGACAGCCAACCAACGTGTTGCCAGGAAAAAGTATTTATCTTCCGTTTGTAAGTCAATAATTTCAACACTCCTGAACGTATAAAAACGAAAGCTTTAAGACATCGACTTTAAAAACAACAACAAAATATATAGAGAAATTCGTACCTCAGGAACCATCCCCCATCGGAGTTATCATGCCAAATTCTTATATATGTTAAATCACCTAAGCATGATTCAGTTGACATAATAAATACGTCGGAGCTACCCCTCTGAAATGTTTTTCGTTCTGAGTCCTTGAGAGAACGAAAACCTGATTCGCCACTGTCACCTAAGATGATCAAATAACAAACAGCCGTAAATTATCATAAATGAACAGTTGAATAATGCACCAAACCCTTACTACAACAAAAGAAACGTCTCAAGCATACCAACAACTGTTACGTAAACATTAGACTTTGTTCCTGCGTTTCTTCTTGTGCCAGTGTTAACTGTGATTTCATAGAGATATTTATCTTCGATACGGTTGTCAGGCAGAGGACAAACTCCGATCTAAAACAAAAATTATAAAGATTTAGAAAGAAAAATTAATTGAACACCTAGTGAAACAAGTTGCATTGATTTGTCTTAAAATGTTTTACCTTGGTCTGGTCTTTCAAATCTGCTCGCCTTGCAAAGATCAAACCAACCACATAAAGAAGAAGTATGGTAGCCACTGTAACCAGCAAGACATAACCTTCTTTAAGTAACGCCAGAGATGGTGTTGGTAAGGGATTTGGTGCCACATAAAATCCCCCAAATGAAGTCAAATGGTTACACTGACACGATGTGGTCACCAAACTACTTTCTTCAATGTCCAGCTATAAAAGATTACAAAACATTTGAAGTTCATATATTCCAAAGAAGTCAAAAGCCAAAAGAAGCCAGCGATCAGCCGATAGTGATAGAAAAGGTACTAGTATTTTATATTTAACGTCCAGTTTTTTAAAAAAAATGAAACTTCTTTATTTTGGTAATCAAACTGAATTGCATCTTGTAACATTCTTTTTAGTGCAAAGTCAAAAATAAAAAACACGAAAACAAAACACAATCAAAACAAACAAAAAATGGCTACCTCACAGCCATCATTTTGCCATCTGTCGTTTGCCTCATCCCAGTATCTGCATTCACTACAAAACGATTTCAACGAATAGTTGAAAGAGCCGCGGCTTTCCAGAACATCGTAAGTATAGATATTATCTTGTAAGATACGGTCTGGCATCGGCCCAATATAAGAAAATGAAAAATACACTCTTGCATTTTGTATTTGACCATAAGTCGACTCATTAAAATTCCACATCATCAACGTTGTCTCATCAACCATCCTAACGTTAGAATGTCGTTGTTTCGTGACTGTACGATTGGTGTTATTAACAGGTAAATTGGAGACGTTTTTAGCGTCCTCCAAATTGCCTGTTATGTTTACGAAACCATGGTTTTTGTTCAGTGTTATGTTGGCTTTACTGATGTTTAACATAACATCATGATCAACAGTGGTTGGCGGTTTACCATACTGGATGTACACAATTAAACGCGTTTCGTCTTTAAAATCGTTCAACGCTTCAATGTTAACAAGAAGATTGCAGGAAAGAGATTTTAGTTCCAATGTTTCGATTTTTGTTTCTTCAGGCATGAACAATGTTACATTGCGACTTTGGAAAGACTCCAAATTGTTTTGGATTTTAATTCGTATTGGCTCTTTGGTGTTCTTGACTTGGACAACATCACCACCTGTTTTGAACGCTAAAGATGTCACTTTTGATTTTACGTGCAATGATGAATTCGAATCCCAGCTGAATATGTTGTCGTTGAACGTGAAACTCTAAACATAATTATATGAAATCAAGAAAAAAGGAGAGTTTTCAAGTTCTGCTCATATGATGATAATGTAAAACAGGATACTTAAGTGGAACTTTTGATATGTGGAACCATTTTCGTCGGTCCCTTGGATTTGAATTAACAAAGGCCAACTTCGGATAAGTGGAACATTCGCTAAGTGGAACCATTTTCTTCGCTCCCGGTGGAGGTTCCACTTGAGAGTCAACTATTTATATATTTTTTAAGATATTTTCGATTTACACTAATATACAAGCTGTTCATATCCATTCTTTATGAAGTTTCATTGATGGAACCATTTAATACAGCATACCTCACATAGGCGGACCTAGAACTTAGCCCAAATTTATGAAGGTGAATTAGTTTAATTAGAATGGAAAAGAAAACTTGCAGTGAAGATTGAAAAGAATTCCGTGACATTGCACTCCTCCACTTTTTTACCTATCGCTAAATCAACCCCTGCCTCATTAAAGGTTTAAACTACGATTAATTCCGTTTCTATGGTTGATCAATTTCTTAATGGTTTGGCGACTGCACACGACAACGAAGACATTATGTGAGTTTCATACTAACCTGGATTGATATCTCTTTACCCAGGATATCATCCGGAAACATATCGTCACTGTTTGGCAAAGAAAATCCGTAATTAATTCCATCTGCGTTATCAACAGAATCAGTGCTTATATTCATGTTCGAGATTCGTGCGCCGGCTTCTCTTTGTACTGCAAACGAAAACGTTTCCGTACGACCGATGCTGGGAATTTCTCCGGGTACTTTTTTATTAGCCACCAAAGTAAGATAGGAATCTAAAGTGCCGACCAGCTTATCCATTGTCCTTTTACTTTGTTTGGCCTAAATAATAATAATAACAATAATAATAATAATAACAATAATAATAATAATAATAATAATAATAATAATAATAATAATAATAATAATAATAATAATAATAATAATATTAATAATAATAATAATAATAATAATAATAATATTAATAATAATAATAATAATAATAATAATAATAATAATAATAATAATAATAATAATAATATTAATAATAATAATAATAATAATAATAATAATAATAATAATAATAATAATAATAATAATAATAATAATATTAATAATAATAATAATAATAATAATAATAATAATAATGCACAATTTTGTTGGTTTGTGATCAACTTTTTGATGAGGAATCTTTAATAGTCTCATAAATACAACTCAACTCAAATGAAGAATATCGAAAGAGTACCTGTTTACTTGCTTTTTCACCAGGATCAGAAGCATTTGATCGAGGGCTTGTTGAACCTAGACGATTCGTATTAATTCCATCACTATCACACTTTCTTGTTTTATGAGAAACTAGTTTACCTTATAAACTAGGTCCAAGAAAAGCCAAAATTTTACAAAAATTCTTAGAAACTAAATTTAATTAGCATTCAAATGCATTCAAAATACGACGTTGTAAAGACGTCCATATAACGTTCAAACAACACCTCATGCCAGCTGAGAAGCTCAAACAACACCTCATGCCAGCTAAGAAGCTCAAGCTTCGTGTAATTTGACATCTCTATTGAATTATTTGGATTGTTATATGATCGGCTTACCATCACGAGAAATTTTTACTTCACTGATATCAGTTTTAACCAGATTTGAAATACATGCAAGCATTGGTTTTGCAGACTGTTCGACGTAATAATTTCCGACAGATTCCTCTTTGGATAGATTTGATAAAGCAGCACCAAGTTTGGAAATAATATTCACTGCATCATCCTTCATTTATAAAAAATGGAAACAGTTAGTTGTGTTTCAGTGATGTAAATCGAATCGAAAGTGTAAAATCCATGCTCGCCCATGCAACTGTACAAAATTACATGGATCTGATTGGCTTAGAGGGGATCTGAAGAGTACAAATAATCGTAATTGTACTCTGTAGAGTATAAATTACATCTAAAAATACACTATGCAGACTAGTTTTATGTAAACGATATGAAATAAAATCTATTTTACTGACAAAGGGTGCATTTTTTTCATCCCAAAATATAGCTGAATATCACAAGAACCATCTTTTTAAAATATTTCCCTTTTTTTCATTTTTTAGTGGTAAAAATATCTGTCTACGTTTTCCTTCAAAACGCAAAATAAATGAAAACAAACAGGACATATCAAAATTGTTTACCCTTTTGTCAGCCATATTTGTTTACAAATGTGCAATATATATTTAAATTTAAGCTTCTGTAGCGTAATTTTGTTCAATAATTAATTTCATAATAACTACTTTTTCGTGGTGTTAGTAGGACGCTACTGACTGTTTCTTTCGAACAAGAGGTGATACTTGAGGTAGACGAACCTAAATGCTAAGGTATGAACAAAATGCACCCTAACTGATTTTGTTTTCCCTCTTTTAAATAACAACAACAACATTTTTTTTTAGCCGGGAAACGTTCATGTGTTTTGAGCGATTGCAACATAATTATTTTTTATAATTATAATTATTTTTGATGTCTCCTATAAAAACTTGCTTTCAACACACCTTCTTTACCTTGTCCTCCGTACTCGTAAAATTAATTAACGGTACTCATGATTAATTAACGTTACTCATGATTAATTGTTAATTGTACTCGAAAACAAGCGATTACTAGTACAAAACTCCGCCAGCCAATTTCGCTTTTGTTGAATAGAAATCAACCTTTTAAATGTGGAAAGAGGAAACACAATATCTTTGTGTCAAAAAACATCGTTCAACTAGTCTTACCTTTGATTGATCTGTTATAGTTGCTGAATCTGTTGTAGCAACCATTAATGCATCGCCAACAGTTTTGATGTCTTGGATACTGGCGACAGACACACGATCAAGATAATTTATCATTTTCGTAACCACCTAAACATATGATTAATCAAATTAATTCTAACAAAACCAATCCAACCTCAGATGAGAGATGATGAGATCCTGGGGTTGATGAAACTCATCAAGTATTTCAAAAGAAAAAGGCGAAAAACAATACATTAGAATCTCTATAAAGCATACACCCTCTAAAGCAAGCATCTTCTGTATAACGGACACATACTTCATGAACGAATGGGTCGATTTACAGCCAAATTCTTATAGATTAAGTCTCTATAAAGCAGACATCTCTATAAAACAGACTGCTTTTTTATGTTGTAATGGTGTTCGCTTTATAGAGATCCCACTGTATTTAAAATAAAATTGCGTAATGAGACATTATAAGAATGTTCTTATTATAAGAATGTTCCGTTTTCCTTTTAGAAAATATCGTGTATGGCTTTTACAGTGATCATAACAAGAAGGATACACCTTTACAAATGTCTGTTTAAACGCTGTATTTTGGTCTAGTAAGTACACCCCGGCCTCGTTTTAGATATCAAAATTGCCTCTGTTCATACTACTGGGAGATTTAGTAATAGAGATAATTACTAAGTAATAAAGTTAAAACATTATTATTTGAACAATTAATTTCATAAAAATGAGGCTGGAAGTACCGACTAGATCAAAATACGGTGTTTAAAGTGTATTTACTAGCATGACGATTCGTTTCAAAAGAAATTCCATGTAACCTTTTTTTGTTCATTCCGAAAATTTTCTTTTTCTATTTCTGCATTTTCAAAGGCCTCTGGATCTTCTTGATTCGTATAATCCACTTTGCTTTCAACTTTTTTACTGTTTACATAGTCCGCTTCGTGATTCACTACGGACATGGTTGACATCACATAGTTGGACAGATACTGTGTATCGTTCCTGTTTGGTTCGGATTTGAGCACGTCATTGAGTATCGAGGTTTCATTTGTGCTGGCATGTTCTGGTAGCGTTACCTGAAAAAAAAGAAAAAAATCAAAATAAATTTATAAAAAATGTATTATGCCAGAAAATACTGCTACGCCGGAAAACATATCGTACTTTTGCGTCTGGTTAACACCCATTAAAAAGGTGTAAAATATGGATTTCGATCCAATTTTAATCGTATATAAACAACTCCTCGTTCAAACAATTTGCCCGATGATGAGAAGAGGTTTCCTCGAAACGTAGCCCAACGTAAATCATCCATGTTAGGGTTAGGGTTAGGGTTAGGTCCATGACGAGAAAATACAATACTGGTCCGACAAACAGAATCTTCCAATGTAAAAATAAATCCGCACTGGTCACAGAATAGATTATTATGGCTTAAGTCGTCGACCTGCATATTATGGGTCCAGAGATTTTTTCCCGATTTAATAGGAAAAGGAAAATCTACCTTAACAAATAAATCGTTGTATTCGTAATAAGCCCCGTATTTATTGATGATTCGAATTTTCAAGGCTAAAGAATAATTCTTTTTAGGATCTCCTGCAGGAAGCAGAATTTTTGATAGTTCAGGAGCATCCAGGGAGTGTGGATTTAAGAGTGGATAATCCATGCTTTGCGTTGAACTCATATATGTCCCAGGTGCTCTTCTATCGTCGTATCGGAATTCGTAAAACGTGGGTTGATCGTCGTTCACCCAATTAATACATTTGATTCTGAAATCATCTCTGGAAGCTATCCCCTCAGTTGGACTGAATGCAATTCAAGAAAATTACTCTTCTTACAGCAAGAATAATAAAATATCATCTTAACAAGTCAACCGGTGCAAAAAAAGAAATATGTGCAAAATTTATACCAACTTACCTGATAGCACAGCTTCCATCTTTGGGTTTCCCTGAAGTCAACTTTAGAATGTGATATTCCGACTGTGACATTTCACCAGCATATCCTACTTTTAGATAGAACTTGTATTCGGTTGATTCAACCAGAAAGGGAGGATTGATAACTAAATTAGGCTGCCATGTTCCCGTTGATGAGACATTTCGATTTTGCAGACCACCAGTAATGTCTTTTGACCCACTGTAGACCTTCCAATTGCCAATAAGTCTGGCAAAAAAGCGCCAAAAGTGTCATAATTAATAAAGGATGGGTAGAATCTCTTCTTAATAATAAAAATGGGGTTGTACTTACATTTTGTTAGGCGGACAGTCTTGGCATTCGTACTTAAAGATTAGTCGTTCCATTGGGTTTAGTTTTTGAAGACAATTCGCCTTACAGCTAAAAATATTAGGCACTCATTTTTCCAGTCATAGCTAACTAATAATTACGTGTCAAAATCATAGTTATACATACCAAGGTCTCATTAGGAAAGGAAATCATATTTTGAAAATATATCGAAAAAACGACCCATAACAGGCTGACTGTGGCTGCACGAACAATCAAACATTTAGACACTAAAATTCTAAACAGAATTTCTGAGACTGTCCAATCCTTTCCACCCCTACAATTAACGTAACTGCGTTGTTTAGAACTTAGATGGCCGTTGGCACCACACATTCAGTGTAAACAGCTCTACCACTTACATTGAATGTAGGAGGGAGGCGAGGCTTTGACTTGAAATGGGGTCCATCAATAAATTTCTAGATGGTTGTAGATTTGACTTAAAAGAGAAAATGTTACTTACTTTATTTTAACGTGTGGTGGAGCTCCTGTTACGAAGTACACTCGCTGCACAAAAGAAGCCTTCCTTGAATCCTTTGTTATATTAACCCTAAACTCGTATGTGACACCCTCCAAGAACATCTCTGTGTTAAAATGTAAAACAGCTATTTCATTAGAAGTGTCTCTAAATTCCACTTTATTTAACAGCTTCCAATTTTTTGATACGCACACTTCGTCGTAAGTCTTATTCAAAACCTCGTTTTTCGCTGCTCTAGAGGCGTTGGTTTCTGAATCATTGCTTACGATACGACAAAACCATTCTAAGCTCATACCTTCCGTTTTCTTTGTAACATCATCAGGGTCATAACTCAAACTAGCGTCTATTGTAAAGTTATAAAATGTCTCGTTAACATCTACGCGTTTTTTATAAGGAATACTCTGAAACTGTCCATTCTGTATTTGTGCAATGATTGGCGACGCTATTATCCTGATGTAAGCTTTGTATTGGAGTTCATCAGAATGAAACATCAGAGACAAAGTTAACTCATATTCGCCCTCATTCAATGATCCCTTTTCAATTGTGTACGACAATTGATTTTCTGTTGTTCTGATGTTGGTATCTTTGATATAACTTCCGTTTGGAAATGTTAGCTGCCAATACTTAAACTGGAAGGCCCCTGAATCTTTACATGCACCAGTATCATATTCCCATTGAGCCGTGAAAGTCTTTGTGTTTCCACGTGTAAATATGGTAGGATTACTTTCTGTTCCATAAGTAAAGGCTACTGGTGGAGCAGTGCACTTTTTACAGGAAACCGTGATGTTCGAGCTCTTTATTGAGCCAATTGGATTTGAAACCGAAATTTGTATTGTGTAATTACCCTCTGAAATATACTGGTGATTGGCTAGAAATGTTTTCGGATTAATCTCCATAACTTGGTTAGTTATTGTCTCTGTTGTGTTGTCTCCCCATGTTATGTGATAAGTCGGCCATGATCCACTATTTAAACTGACTTCCAGCTCAATGCTGGATGCAAGCGATAACAAAACAACACCTTTATCTGTGGGTATTGGCTGAGTACTTACATTGACAAACGTTAGTGGACAGGATATACTGACATTCACTGAATCCACAAACGGAGTTGGAAAGGATTCCCATGTTTCTCCCGGTGAAATGGAATTTTTCACTTTGGCTGTAATCAGATATCTATTACATTGCGAATACCTAAATAAAATATGACATGATTATTGTTTGTGGAATATCTGTTATTGGGAGATCTTAATTGCTAAATAATAAAAATATTGAACTACGAACAGGTGTGTGTAATTATGAAAGACGCCATCTTCCCCGTGAGCATCGTGCAGAAAATCATCCACTGTTTTTCCGTCACCGAAATCAAGAAGCAGTTCCACTTTTGTTCCATTTATAACATTTACAAAAACTGTAACGGTTTCTCCGACTGTTACAGCAGATTTCGATAGAAGTACATGCTGACCCTTTATAGCAGCTTCAACCGAAAACCTTACGGATGTATTCATTTCGTTGATAAGGTTGAAAGCTCTCACGTGACAATCAAAATCACCTATAGAAAGTGATAAATCGGCTTAAGTTGCCAAGAAAGAATTATTTGTCATCATTATAGTTGTGTATAGTCGAAGTTAAGAAACACATTTGTACCTTCAGTGTTTTCTCAAAAATGTTTATCATTCTGGGAAATAAATATAATTTATGTCAGGAATAATATAATTTATGCTTTACTCATATATTCTCATATATTCAGCCAACCTACCTACTTGATATATTTCAAAAATTGCTTTTCCATCATCAGATGTTTTTGTGACGTTTAGAGAAGGAATGGTGAAAAGGTATGTTACGTGTGAACCCTTTGAGATGATTGCTTCTACTTCGTACCACCTTGTCGATAATGGATATCCACCTTCAGAACTGACTTTGGGTTTGTTTAATGCAAACTGGAGGCCTTCTATCCGATCCTAAAAATTCAAGAAAATTACAAAAATCTTCATCTGTTTTCGTTACATAGGATTTGTTTTTAATGTTAATGCAACATAATAATGCTTGGTTAACCGTTTTTCTAACGGCAGTGTATGGCCAGAATAGTTAGGCCCTAATACAGATGAATCTTGTCAAGTCGTACCTTGGTGGATAACCGATTTTTAGATTTCCCTTGGATTCTCATAACAAGAATTCCTCGTTTAACTCGGATGTTCGTCAAATAGGATCGTTTTGTTATACCTTTTTGCGATCACATTTATCTGGATTCAATTATTGTAATTCTTTTTAACCCTTTTCATTAGTATCATTTAAGGGTCAACGAGGAGAGCAAGCTTTTATTTTTGCAATTTCTTCGTGTAAGTTGATAATTTTTCTATTTAAAGTCGGATAATGGAATGTCCTCTTGTAAAGAAATTGAAAACTATTGAATTGTTTTCACGCACAATAATTACACTACTTCAAGGAATTAAGAGAGAAGTAACATGAGAACTTCTGGGTTTGCTAGTGTTTAAATTGAGTCGACAGAATCACAGCCAACAACCAAATCAGAGCGAAACAATGAGAAATGTTCAATACAATCAATCTTTACCTGGACTTGAATTGTTCGCGATTCTCTTTCTACATTCAGTGGACTTGAAATGGAAATGTCGAATTTTATTTCACCAATGTTTGTCATGGGCGCTAGCAGGATATCGAATACCACTGACTTTGAAATATACACTCGCAATGCAATCTGTTTGTTAGTATTAGTAACATTCGCTTTGCTGATTTGTATTCTGTCCCCGACTTCGTTTGAAACTCTGCTATACCTGTACGTGTTATGCTCGCCAGGTATCCAGGATAGAGCAGCGTATCCTGTTGCTCCATAGTAGGCCACCATATCCCCTTTTTTTACATATAGTTTATGAGAATTTATATTCAACATGTTGTATCCTTTCTGAGTTGCGTTCAGTAATATTTCTAAAGAAAACAAAGTTAGCGTTAATTATGTTTCAGAAACTGTGGATTTACTTAATTTCATTTATATGACTTGACGTTGTGGTGTCAAAGTTACTCGTAGTAAAAGACGTTTAAATGATGTTGAAGAAATAACAAAGAAAAAATCTTTTACAATACTTTGTACTACTTCCACTTCGATATCATTGACAAAATCGCCGACAGGCAGCGTTGTGGCTCTTCCATACAGTGTTCTGTTATCTTTACAGTTGCAGGCTTGTTTTTTAAAACAGTACGTCCCTGAAGGACATATTGGTCTTAAGATCTATATGAAGAAGGTACTATTACAATAAAAACACCAACGATTCTGTCTAATCACCGGATTAGAAAACTCATTTATTCATTGTTTATCCTTTCATAGATGTGGTTCTATCGTGGTAAATTCATGACATATTATTATTGTGTTTCTGCGTAAGCAAAGAAATCCATTACAATCGTCCTTGTTCTTCGTTGTTTTTACTGTCAAACCTGGATTAAACGCGGAATTGTTAATTATTGCAATTATATTTATTATGGCGCTTTGTTGAAACAGTCATTGGCGGAAATAAAATGGCGGACATTTGAAAATATATTTTTCTTTTTTGACCAGTTTTATGTCTTAAAATATCTTTTGAATCAGTTAAATATAAAACATTTACATTTTAAGAAAACCTGATAGTAATATTAGAAGTTTTTTGCTTTATTTTTTCAACCTTTTTTTAAGTTTATTTTGCAAAGCTTATCACCTGACATGCTTTTATGTATAATCTCTGTCACATAATCTGAGACTTTTAAAAAACACTTTGAGATTGAAATGAAATTAAAATCGAATAGCATAATGGTTCTTATATAATTGATGATTTATCAGTTTTAATTTAAGTGTACCAATGGTGCGGACTGTAATGTTTTAAAAGTAAGCTTTTCTTTATTCTATAAAAATCTTGCAAAAGATCAGCTAATGGTGCAGAAATCCTTTTGCCTTTAAGGGCATCTAGTTTATTCTATAACCAGAGGTTATTTTTCGGAAATAGGTTCGTGATTATTTTTCGCCGTTCACGTAAGTACAAAAGTCATAAACCCTTGTGGAATTTTGCATAGTGAAAGATATTGATCTTGGCGGGAATGTAACAAACTAACTATTAACCGATGGTCACCCCAAAAAACTACAAGAGGATGGGTTGCCACGCATCATTTGTACGTGCACACGTTTCCTATCTATTTCCGCGTTTCGGAATCATGAATTGCTTATTATTTTCTACTTTTTGTACGAACAAGTAAGTATAAAAGTGGTATATATAAACCTTCTCTTCAAACACTTCCAAACAAGATAATGTTCTTTAAAACTCCAATACTATTTTGCTCATTCGAAGTTAGAGTGCTGCAAATACTAAGGGGAACATATGGAGGGAAGAAGGGAGGGATTTAATGATACATTCCTGTACGCACATACTCTCAAAACGTACAACTGAGTACAGGGAGTTATTTAGTGCGTATGTACCCTTCGTTTATCTGCCACTGGTTGCATCGCCCACCAACAAAAGAATTAGAGCATTAGCTCACGCTGTGGCTTTCGTGACGCAAATGTTATGTTTTCATTTCACGAGAAAGAAACTGTTTAATATTTCATAAAATCAAATATTTCTATTTACATTGAAACATGTGAACTCAATAAAGACAACTAAACTTACCAGCAATGATAAAACGCCAGTTTTCGTGACCAGGACTTCAACACTAGTCATAGAACCAGATTCTCTTATTGCAAGAGATGTCGGGATGAAAAGAAATGGACCAGACCCGTAGAGTGCTTGCAGCGGAACAGTAGTGGAAATCTCATGTGAAGGGGGACCAAACCCACTTACATAGACGTCTTCTCAACATGAAAAACAAATACAAAACAACAGAACGTTTAAGTTGGCAAAATTAAAAATACTATAAAGTCTTAAGAAAGTTTTACTCACCTGCTTTCAAGCTATAAGTATTCTTGAGTCCATTTTGTTCGACTTCAACATGAAGTGAGGCATTTGTTCCTTTCAATAATAAAACAGCAGCATTCCCATTAACTCCTGTTTCGTAAACTTTAGGAAATTCATAGGATGCTTCAATTAATGCTTCCACATTAACCCATTTTTTTAATAGAGTAGATTGCGTGTAGGGATTCGCTGCTTCCACAGTTATGCTGTGCATGCCAGGTGTAAGGAACGTGTGATTTATACTGGAATTTAAGGAATATGGTGACCAAAATTCGTTGCCAAAGTTAAAACGAAGGGAGACGTTGTTCCTATCTAAATCAAAAGTCACAATGTAGAGTACTTCGTTCTGGTGTAAGATTAAGCGTGTTTTCAAATGATGAAATTACCTCTGTCTACTTTGACTGATATCACTGTTTCCTTATTAATCAAAACAAGATTTTCCGTTTGAAAATCAACGATTTTGAACGATTGCGAATTATTTATGTATCTCATATTGTTCGACATGCAAATGTCATCTTTGCTACATGCTACATTCTCGCAAACTTCTTCTTTGGATGTGTCTACGGAATTCGCGCAGAAACAGTAAGCCGGTGTAAATAGAACACTATATTTGAATTCCTCGCACTTTCGTACACATGTTTGTGATGAGGATTGTGCGTCACCAGTGAAATTTAAGTTGCTATATGTCGCACGGAAGCAGGGTTGTGGTGAAACTGCAAATAAACGATGGTAGTATTTGATGATTAAAGTGTTTCGACAGCAAACCACATGAACCAGCGGCGGATCTAGGGTAAGGCCAAAAAAGTGGAGGAGCACCAGTGTCATAAATTTTCTGTTAAAACTTAAGTGTTGATTAGGTTATATGCACGTTTTTCTTTTATACTCTTAATGACCTTAGTCTCCTCCATAAATTTCGCCTAAAAGGTTCTATATCCGCCTCTGTAAACCATAATGTCAAGTTAATAAAGGAACATCTCCATCATGTAATATACTCACCAAAACAGATAGACAAGCATAAAAAAACTATCAGAGGAATCCAGGTAGGAACTTTCTAAATAAAAGATAAAGAATTTATCCAGAAATACTAAAGCAATTTTTTTATGTCTGACCTATTTGTTTGACAGGAAATAAAATTGATTATCAAGTTAACACTATCGTTTACTGCTATGATGTGTTAACATTACCTTGCTGACGTTGTAAGGTGTCCTCACGTCGAAAAGATAAAATTGACTTTTCATTGCGTTTACTTATTGTTTTGTGGTCTTCGGAATTGGTTTATGATGTCATACAAGTAATAACGATGTTAGCAATATTTAATGAAACAAATGTGCGAAGAATGAAAAATGAGAAAACTAAAGTTATATAAGATATACAACTAAGGAAAAGAGAAATCGGTGTAACCTTAGCAACGATGACGATCACAAAAACACCGGTGATACTTGTTAACGTATCACAACGACACAACAGAAACTTTATAACAGCGTACATAACAGTGAGAGAAATTTGTTTTTTCCAAAATAAAAACATAATGTCTTTATCAACTTCTACTATTGTATTGATGTATTATTAGCTACTTATAAGTGAAACCTTAGGGGTAACTGCCAATGACTTCCTCCATTGCAGATCTAAGTGTGCTCTACAATAAGTTCCACTACAGATAAACTAGTGAAGCTTTCGTCGCTCTTATAATGTCTATGACCAGTTAGAATAACAACCATCGTGTAAGTTGGTTTGTAGATTCAACTAATCCAAAACGATGGAGATGAGATGAAATGAAGATGAAATCACCGTCATGAAAACCATGAAAGTGGTACTTTTGGACAACAGTGGCGTTCCAAGTAAATTGCCAATAGATATACCAAGTAAGCCGTTGCCAAGAACAGAAGTTAGAAACAAATATAAACTTACCATTTTTTAACCAAAATTTTAATTTCCAATATTTATATCACGTGATTTATGTCCATTTCAGATGGAAACTACAAAAACGTTTTCTTTCTTTTTACTTTAAATATTTTCTTGGGAAAAAATGTAAAATTTAAAATCAACTTCATGAAAAATATTTCTTCTATTCTTAACTTTTCATTTCAATCTTCGCATTTACAACTACATGAAAAAAATAAATAATCCATTATATGAATGTGTTTTTAAAGATATTGATTTCACGAAAACTTATGAAAACTTACTTTAATGTCTTAATATATGATAACTTTACCTTAACTCATAAATACAACATTTACAAAAGAAGATGTTATTAAAAACACAACTGTTAAAAGCTCGCGTATTATCTATAATGAAATTCTTTTAAATTTCATCTCGTTTTTCTTATTTCTTGCGCTTTTCTTCTCGACAACAGTGTTGTTAAAATAATTATATTGTCAAATAAAAGTTGGAGAATTCATGAAATTTTTCGATTAATATTTCATGGATGTTTGAATATTGAGTTTCCAAAGTTCATTCTCACATTGTAAGAATACACAATTCAGGTTGTCATCGTTTATATTTTAAAATACATATTCAAATTAGAATTTATGTAAAACTGGAGGAATCCTTTTTTCTTTTAACTGGCCATTTTATATTCATTTTAAATGGTGAATAAAAATTGGTCAATTTTTTTAAAGGACTAGGGAAATTTGGTTCCATCTTAGCTATTCTTACTGATTTAGACCTGAAATCTTTTTTCATTGGATTTTAATTTCCTAAATCTCATTCATCTGTCTTTACGTATAGGGGATTGCTACTAGTCGATTAAAAAACTTACTCCCTGAATTTGTCTCTTTCTCGTCATCGTAACCTTCTCTTACTTCTTCGGCACACATTTAATTTGTAACTCGAAAATTTATGCTTTCCCAATCTCGAGTTACTCGATGGTTAATTAGAACTTCTGACAATTTTAAACTTAAGCCTTCACTTTCTTAATTCGTTCTTAATTTCTGGACATTTCAAGCTGTTCTTAATAGCCGTTAATATGAGAAACGGGACAGCACGTTTTCCGGGCTAGACTGCTAAGTAAGAATTCTTAATCATGTTGAAGATTCATGAGAATGTGATGGTTACGTGAGGGAGTAAAATTGTTAAATTATGCAAAATGATGGCAATTTCATTTTATTGCGCAGTTAGCACTTCAACAATACAGCGCATCACGGATGGTAAAAAGGAATTTCTAAGTTCTTCTCCTTCTGTTTTATACCTCCGTGGGGTATCCGAACATTGGGTGCTGATTTTCCTGTAAGTGAAGTGTTTTGTTTAATTTTCTTCTGTCTTTTATACACCAATTGAGAATCAGCATCTGCCATTATGATTTACAAATTTGGATGCAGTTTTCATATTATAACATCACAATAGGTAACTCACTGGAGAGTATTTTCTTAATGTAAACATTATTTAAACTCTAGTTCAATGTAGTTCAAAAAACCAAAAATTGCACCACGTGTGCATGAAATAAAAGAAACTAACAAACCTATGGAAAATAGAAAAAACAAAGAAAAATTAATTGTTTTGTTTATCTATACATTATGACTATAAAGCTCAAAGATGTATATTACAAAGGTGTTTTTTTAAAATAGGCGTCTTATTCTTACATAATACATTATATATATTTCATACATACATACATATTTCCTACATATTTCCAACCACAGAACTTTGTAGGCTTCACTCACGTATGAATGTGTTTGTCTTTTTCACTCCGAAAAACCTTTAAGGTCAAATTTTTAGTCCTTTTATTAATATTAATAAATATTAATAAAGTAATATTAAGACCCTGGTTACACCGTCATTTACTCATGTTGTAAATTGACGAAGAAAGGAAGTTTATATATGGGCAGGGTTAATTCGTTAATCTACACAATTGGTTACAAATATTAATTATTAAAATTATCTCAATGCTTATTGATGAACGAAAAATAGTACTATTTCAAAAAGAGCTCGAACAAACTGTTTACGACAAACTGTTACGAAGATATTATTTGAATACTATCTATGATGTACCGCCTATATTTCCCAATGGCTTCTTTTGTGGCAATTCAATTTCCGCCAATTTAATTTAGAATCCCGTCTAATATATTAATACATATATCCTATATATCATGGAGGTACAAAACAGAAGGAGACAGAATTTTCTGTTATTCTGATAATGACTTTTCTATTCATTTCGGTATTTCTTTGGTGGTATCCGTGATGCGCTTTTTACCACTATTCGGTGAAACGAAAACTTTTTAAAAAAATAACGACAATTTAAAAGCCACATGACAGCCATTTTATCATAGATATTTTTCTTATGTAAGGTCACACGGATTACAAAAATTAAGATTTTTACCGGACAAAATAGGACCTATATTTTTAAATAGTTTTGAAGATATCATATGATTTATCTAAAATTTTCAGTCACTATATCTTTCAAATTAGATGCGCCTCCTTAGTGCCGTGTAATCAGACAAGAGCTACAATGATTCTCTATTCAAAAACCACAGGTTACTTCCAAAAGCTTTAGGATATCCTGACATATAAGAACCTGAAATTACTTTGTTGTCGTTGCATAATCGTGAAGTTTTTGCATAATTATGACATTTACTTCAGATTATGCGTTTTTAGTACTTTATTGTAACGATTCTTGATCACGTAAGAGGATCATAAGAATGCGATGGTTACCTGAGGGAGTATTCATTGTGTCTATATAGCAAGTTTAAGGGGAATTGTCAGGCTTTCAGTCAGCCATATCCATGGTGCTGTTTGACATCGAAATTATATTGGTTTAAGTTCGATGGAAAAGTCAGGGCAAAATAAATGATACATTCTGGGAACATTTTTGCTGTTGTCAATGCACTAAGGATTCATTTCTTTTCTTAGATTTTAGAAAATTGCATTTAGTATAAATATAAATAATGATGAAAAGGAATGCATGTTATGAAAAAGTATGTGTGAATCCTGGTTTTAAATAATGGTACACACAATTATTGAGAAAACATTTTATGAATTCATAGAAGAATCACACTTAGATTGTAATCTGTGAGTAGATATAACTTTTTTTCGATCAACATTTCAACGTACTTTTCATTCAGGTATCCTCAGTAAGGACATACTTTTACAGTTTCATTCAATAGTTGAAATACGTAACAAAAAGTTTCATTTTTATATTCATTTTGCATTCTTATATTTCTTAATTATTGAGTCATAAAATATTTTTACCATGCATGCTAACGAAATATATATATATGTAGAATATATATAAAAATTAAAAACAATCATGTATATATTTTTGATTTGTATCAACATACATGAACATAAATCATTTATTAAACGTACTACTTGTGTCGAAAAAAAAATTGTAAAGAAGGAAAAACGCAATAGGAAATGGGTTTGAAGTTCCGGTACTGTATAGAGTAAAATGCCAGTATCACTACAAAAATAAAAGGCATTCGTTAATTCAAGACGATATTTAAGACGGAATCCTTGTCAATTTGACTGAAATTTAAATAAAAAATGTTAAAATAAAAAATGTAACACTTACACTGACGACTGACGTCAATGTTTCTTATTACTTAGCGATTGCCCCAACCGATCTAAATCGATCTAAATCGAGTAACGCCAAAAAGAAATTCTTTTACCAAACACTAGGAAAACAGCTCAACTATTACCAAAACAGGTCTGATTAAAATAAGAAGACATCTGAGGCGAACATACAAGGAAATGATGACAAAAACACATAAAACCTCTTATTAACAGGGAAATTAAAAACTTCAATAAGATAAATCTTGAAGAAAAACTACTATACCTACACCCATACACACCCATACAAAAATCATGAATGGGACATAATCTCCGCTGAGATGAAACAAAAAATGTTCAGAATGGAATTCCTGATTTCGTATTAAATAAAAACTCTGAAAATGTGAGATATGAGTCTCCAGTCCCTAGATGCACAGGGCGAACACGATCGTCCAAATTTCAGCTGTAAAGGGACTGAAGTGGAAATTAGTGTAAAGACATTAGAGGCCTTAAAATCAAAAAGGCTACAGATCCACATTGCTCAAACACCTAGGTATCTATTTACGTAGCCGAAATGAAAGAACTTACATCGTGTTCCTGTCTTCAATACGCAGATGATACCAGCCTACTTTATCAATGCCACCCACGACATCAAACAACAAGCTTATATTCAACTCAACGAAAACTAAAACCATCTTGTTTTCTACTGCTCAGATAATTCGTGTGCATGACCTCCAAAACGATATTTACATCGTTTAGCCACATGATGTACCTCTACGTCGAGACAAATCTTTAAAAGTCCTGGGCATAACCTTCAACGAACAACTGACTTGGAATGATCATATCAACAAAACAATACAAAAGGGTAGGCACTTTAAAGTCCTTAAAACTCATTCAAAGGTTTACCCCATGCCACGTGCGAAAAAATCTTTCCAAAGCTCTGGTTCTTAGCAAGCTGGATTATGATAACATCCTGTTTAACAACGCTCCAGCCTACCTGATTAAATGGATGCAACGTTTACAGAATATAGCTGTAAGTTATGTAACTAGACGTTTTAGTACTGAAGAAGGAGTATTGAAACTGAGCTGGTTACCAGTAAGAGAAAGAATAGAATCCACCATTTGTAAAATCACTTACAAAGCAATCAACGATCTGAAATGGCCAAGTTATCTAAAACTTAATGTTCGACAAAAATGCACGCGAAATCTTCGCTCAAACACCTCATGTAGCTCATCCATTCAATGTAGCACCTGTTTAACAACCCTTTCGAATTCATAACATCGCACGCATTCAACGATCTACTTGCGCAATGTCGTGAAGCCGAAAGCTATCAGCTATCAGTGACTTATCAAAGAAGAATTTCAAAGATAGAGCCCTGGCTCGTCTAACATGTCAGTGAATAAAAACGAAATTCATATATTATATGAATTTCACTATATTATATTTTCCATTTTTCCTTAAACATTTATTTAATTATTCGGATTTTTCTAAGTTAGCCAACTTGCAAATGATTTAGTATATGTTGTTGTTCGGCTAAGAAACCTCCACAAACGTAAAAGCAATGTAATCATACCTGAACCACCTAGGAGACTGGTGTTGCAAATGGATGTAAATGGAGTGTTGCAAACCTAATGTTACAAAAACAAAAAATATTCCTTTGGATAGTTTTTGATGCACACTTAACCCCACATGTTCTCCTTTTCAACGTATTCAGAAAACGACAACAACTACTTTTTAATAAAAATTGACTCACAATAGAAAGAAAACCAACAGCAGAGTACCTTATTGCCTCTTAAATATGTTTTTAAGATCTATTTTCAAATACACTCCAATGATAGGAATTTCACTCAACAACACTCAAAAATCTAAGCCTCCAGCACACAAAACAAATTAAATATGCTTACAACAAACCTTAAGAACGCTACCTTACTAGAGGAACCTATAGCTATTAAAATATAGGACTGCATCTACAATTTAGCTTCGAAATGGTACTCAAAAGGTACTACAGATAACTATGATATACACCCTTCCAATTACTGAATAAGTCATTAAGAAGAATTTAAAAAAAAGATGGCATACTTTTACACCTTACCAAATCATTATATCAATTTTAATAATAGTAAAGTCAATATCAAAAAGATATGTCATTAGTTTTCCATAGACTCCTGACACCAGCTCTTTTTATCTCTTCCAATTGTTTCACTTTCTCTTTTAACAACAAAAATCAACAAAAACGAAGAAGAGCACTACATACACACAATCACCTGGGTCTCGCAATAAGCACCTTCGAAAAAAGTCAATTGAAACGCTGCAGTCGCGCTGGTCAAAGGTCAAAAACTACAGTAGCAAACATACAGTTAGTTTGTCAATACACCTTTCCCGAATTGCTGTTTAAACATGGCCTAGTCAACAAGTATGGCCTCGTTTGTATGGTTTTAATTTTTTTTTAATTATTCTACTGGAGAATTAGAATAATAATAATTGGTAATAACGATATGAAATAAGTAAAACAATAAAATACATATGAACAAGACGAAACGTGATAACTAAGCATTAATACGTTATTTAAACAGAAATTCGGGAAATATGCGTTTGAGACAATCAAAACACCACAGTGTAAACACAGTGTAAAGCTTGATAAATTTGTTTTGGACAGTGAGCATTAGGTCATGTGATGCCTCCTTCTTTCAATCGCTTTATAAAACTGTTCACTGAAAATTTTGATGGTCTCAAATTGGCTGATATTCGAGTAATTATAAAGGAAGTAATTTTTTGTTTTTATAACGTTAAGGGAATGTCTAAATACGAATGAAATACCATCAATTAGTACTGAAGTGTACATCATTTAAAGGGAAACTTGAAAAGTAAAGCTTCCTTAAGGACAACGACGTACGAAGGGACCTTTCGCAAATGCGACAGCAACGAGGACGACGACGTGAGATATGTATGTTCGGAAAACAATAAATCACAAAGCAAGAAAAGTTTAAAGACTTGGTCTGTCATAACTAAAAGTTTGATCGATGAACTAAGAAAGAAAGAGACGCTGTTGAAACAGGATAAAAGCAATACAAGAAACTACAATCCTTTGCTTTTTTGTTTTCAGTAAGACTTCCAAACATAACATTTAACGTTGTATTTTTACCTGTGCTAATGATGTAATTAACAGACAAAATTCGATGATCTATTTCACCTTGTGGGTGACATGATCCATATTACTGGTATTGCAGAAACAAAATTAGACGAAAACTTTTCAGAAAGTGAATTCCTCTCAGAGGGATTTAAAAAAGCCATATCAATTGCACGTTTTCTCGAGAAACGGTGGCGTTATGACGTGAGACAGGATTTTCCACCACGGATACCGAAACTTGAAAATATCTTGAAAAGACATACAGATAATTCCGAAAGAACTGAATTTAGAGAAGCAGAAATGGAAGAAGAAAATCCTTACAATATATCGTCCACCAAAGCAGTCTATGTCATATTTAATGGAAAATTTGAGCATGATCTTTGATTATTTCCGTAGATGTTATTTTTAATGGGGGACTTTAAAACACCAATTGAGCTTAAGTATCAGACATTATGATTTACCAGCTTAACCTCTAATTTAGATCCAGTTTCCATATTATAACAACACAATAGGAGTCTCACTGGAGAGTATTTTATTAATGTGTAAGTATTTTTCAAACTCAAGTTCAACGTAGTGCGACTATTAAACTATTATATAAAAAACTTAATTACTTTCATTTGTAATTTTTCTCATAGATTATCAAATCGTGATAAAAAGGCCTGGCACCAATTTAGAGGTGAAAAAAGTTGCTTAAACCTCAATTGGTGTATGCTGAGCATGTGGATGAAACCTTGGGTAATTTCATGAACAACCATACACTAGAAAATCCTATACACCATAAAACATGCTAGGGCATGTGGCATAACCACTGATTTGATGCTAACGAATTGCAAGACGTTTACAATACATTGCCAGACCTTAGAAACTGTATTGAGTGACTACCACTTGATGGTATATTGCATGCTAAAAGCATATCCCCCAAAAGAGTTTTTATATCGAACTATAATACAAAAATTTTGATTAAGAAAAATTTCATTTTGACCTATCCGAGAAATTATCGATATGTCTTAACATATGACAAGTTTTATTTATAGCTGTTTTGAATGTATATCCACCATGCAAAAAGAAAGTCATTCGAGGAAATAATAAGCCTCGCATAACTAAGAGTCTACGCAAAAAGATCTTAAGGAAATCTCGCCTAAAAAACGTATCTTATAAAACAGGAAATCCTTCTGACATTGGAATGAAATTTGGTGTAAAGCTACACAAGGAACAGGAATAATTACTCCCTCTCCTATGAACCTTCTAAACTTTGTTATACAGAATCATGGTCGTTACAATAAGTTATAACGACTTTGACAGGATGATCGGAACAGTAGAACTCATTTATAAGAATGTTTTGTTTTAGGGAAAACAGGGCAAAAGATAATTCTTTAGTTTATATTTTTGGGAAGGTATCAGAAATACTTTAATCTGATAACTTTTGACGCAAATTTAATTTGGCGATGGACCAAAATGATATATTTTTTGGTGTAGATTTAATTTTGCGGAGCCAACTTTCAAAAATCTTTCCCTTTCCCCTTCCCATCCACCATTTTTACATGCTTTTCGAAAATTAGTGTTCCACCCTTTATCTTTCAAAATATTCTCCGGATAAGTCATATTTCTGACTTCAATGTCTTTCCATTCTGTCAATTTTGATTTCATTCAGCGTGTCTTATCACTTTTTCAACTAATCATGCTTTTATGAAAATGTCTATATTTATAAAACATTCTATTTTGTATTGTGTAATGGGTAGGCTTCACGGGAAGAGATGGGAAGAAATGTACTAAGTACTGCGGGAGTAATTCTTTATCAGTAAACAAGTAACGGGGAGTAATTCTTTATCAGTAAACAAGTAACGGGGAGTATTTTTTGTCGGGAAGTATTTTTTAACGGTTACACCTAGGGGTAGTCTCTAAAGACTACTTTGACAAACTATGTTCTTCTTTTCTATGTGCCTTCCGACAATGTTACAGCATCCAACACGCCCAACTGAGACGTTTGTAAAATTACGAGCTTACTCTTCATAGAGAAGAATACATAAGGACAATACTTATGGACCTATAAAAGGCTAATGACTGTCTATTCCATGAACTGATTATTGCTCAACTTGAAACCTATGGTTTCTCCAGACATTTCTTGCTCGACACGGACTGTAACTTTGCAGATGACAACACTATTTACACTTGCGACAACAAATTGGAATTTATTATTGACCGATTACAAAGAGATATCGGTAAATGGTTTGACTTAAATAGTCTTACAGCGAATCCTGGGAAGATTCCGCCAATGCTTCTTGGTAAAAACATTGAGAGTTGCAACAGGATCCAACCTGGTAGTTTGATCCTCACGCCAGCTGATACTGTTCGACTTCTTGGTGTTACCATTGATAAAAATATAGTTGAACTAGCATCATTGATAAAAATATAGTTGAACTAGCATCAAGGATTTTAAACTCAAACTACGTAACTGTAGTTTGTTTGGCAAACTTTTTGATCACATGATGGTAAATAACTACTGTGGATTGGTTGGAATTTTGTCATGTGATCAAAAAGTGTAGAAAACAAAATTTGCCTATTGAAAGGATCAACGAAAAAATTAACAATAAGTTGTTATAATAATACGCTTGTATAAGGATACGAAACTGCGTTGATATAGCTACCTAAAGGAGTGTTCTATGCTATGCTTATATTCTTTCGGTGTTTAACAATTACAGACTTATTTGGATGTATTGTGGAAAGCTTAGTAATTACAAAATTGATGGAGTACATGAAAGAGCTTTGCGTTCCGTGTACCAACCAAAATGAATTATCTCTAGAAGAGCTTTTGGTGTTGAACGGTAGCTTGAAGATTGGTTGCAATTGTAAAATATGTTCCTGAGTATACAAACAGTTGGTTTATATTAGTATCGTACTATGTTGTACCAAATATAAATAATGAAAATAAATAAATAAATGAATAACAAAATACTGATTATATTCTCCTAATTAGGATGAAAACCACTATGCTAATTTAGATGATGATATGTTAATTAAGTCGAGTTCATTACAGCTTGTTTTTGAGCGAATGCGTCACAAATGCATCTTGTCTTTGCTCATTTTCTATAGAGAAATCAAAAGCGCGCTCCCCAATCACAAACCTCTCTCCTTTATTTCAAGGAACTTGACCATGTAGGGATAGCAGTAGTTATTTGGCGCCCAATGCTTCCGGTAAGGTACATCATTGACTGATTTTATTCAGTTAATAAAAACTGGCAGAAAAAAAGGTCAGATAAAAACATCTCCTTCAAAATGTGAACGTTATCGTAATTAAAAAGTCTCTTTAAAAATTTATTTTTAATTAGCCTATATATACTTTAAAGATTCATTTGTAATTACCCTGCATATAGTTTAAAATAGAACTCAACATCTTATTAAAGTTAATATTCAAATTAAAAAAAGGAAAAATTTAGAAAAACATTTCAAAGATTGTAATTCGTGTACTTCCTGAAAATTATTTGCGATAATTCCCTTCCCTAGCAAAATCATTACGAATTCATTGGCATAACACAACCTCCTGGTAGAAAAACAAGAAGTATATAACATTATTTATGAATCATTCCAGTAGGTGCTGACTGAATGAATCAACTTTCAAGACAATTTACGTCAGGCGGATGTTTTTTTCGTACTGGATGACGTCATAGAAAGGCAAGAAGAAAACATGAATATAATAACTTCATTTTACATGCTTCCAAAGAACAACTAAAGGAATATAGTGTTAGTATTTGCAAAAATGAAGAGTTTTTGATAACACATTTGAAAATCAAAGAATCATGCTGATTTCTGTGAAGTGAATGAACGTATTCACTTCACATGTTGTTTACTAGTACAAATTACAAATTATAAGTTTACAAAGAATTTTTTATAAGCAACAGTGCTCAGGTTTGGCCAAAAAATAAGCAAATACTGAGCATTTATTCTATGGAGCCACTTAAAAAGATTGATTTGAAATCTTTTTGTAATTCAATTATCCATTCCAGCAGTTTTTTCTATTCTTTTTGATTCATAAGGTTTCTTGTTACCTTGTCCTTTTTAACTTTCAGTCATATTTTTTTTCAGGAGTTCTTGTGAGTTTTATCTAGCATCTTTTGTGTTATTTTTAATTCCATCATTTATCCAAAAACATATTGAAATTGCCCCAAATCTTGTACTAATATTTCCCTTACTGTTGACTAGACCATAATCGATTGTAGGGCACTGATTGTATGATCACAAGCGTCCACTGTATTCAGACCTGGTTTAATATTCGTATAATTACCTATTCCTATGAGCACAAATGTTCGTTCTAAGCTTAACCTTTGCAAGTGAATTTTATTTCGGTTGTGGACACACTGTCACAGTATACGAAATTGCCCATTTTGATGGCTGCACACTGAGGAAATAGTTTTTTTAATGGGTAATTCGCACTAAATTAGAAACGGGTAACATCTAAAAGGAAAAAGAAATATGTTATGCGTTTCGTTAGAAAAGGAATAAAGTTTTTAGAAGAGGAAATACCTTATAAAATACACCTGCCTATCAAGAATTCCAATGGAATTGGACCATAATCTGTAGAAAAGTAATAACCACACCTACTCGGACGCACTTACTCATTTCAAAAGGAAGCAAGCAAACAGGAAAATGCAAATGTTAGGTGTGTCACGAACATTGAATATATATGAATAATTTAAAGATCAGATCGTTTTTCTCACTCTTTCGATCCATATGTATTATAATGTCCGATTCTTGAATTAGAAATTTTGTTTTCTATGTACAAATGAACGCCCTGGGTTGTTTAAATCACCTGGCAACCTCAGCACAGTAGTATACTATCACCTACGCTAAAAGGAAATTGCTTGTTACATCCAATGTCCTACTAAATTACAACATTTTCTAATTGAAGTTATTTCATCTAAGCATTACTAAGAGCAGCGATTTTTTGGTTGAAATATCGGTCGACAGAGAGGAGGAAAGATTGGTAACGCCAGCGCAATGAAATCGTCTCCTACGCAAAAGGGAAATTGCTTGTTACTTTCAATGTCTTAATAAATAACACTTTTTTCTTAATGATGAAGTTATTTAATCCGAAGCAGTTAACTTTTGGTTAAAAGTGGACAGATTTGCCTCCCCAAGCAATATTTGCAACCTCATACTATAAATCTTAGATGGTGTTTACATATTTTTGAATGCATGTGTAGGGATCTTGTGCTACTCATCTATCCGTAGGTGCATGAGACTTATTAAATGCAATCTTCTTGTAGATAAACTTAATGAGCGAAGAGGTTATTTTTAAACAGACTATTATCAGCGTTAGCGCAGTTGTTTGTTCCTTTAACCATCCTTCCTGAGGTTCCAGCATCAGGAAGTCATCTTTTAAAGCTAAACTGACCTTTATTTATGTCGGTAACAGACAAAAGTAGTAACAAAGTCAGTTGCTTGATGTTACATAAGATAATGTTTGCCCACTTTGACAAAACACACAATGTGAATTGTGTTTTATGACGGAAATTCAAATCATTCTTGGGTTATCATATTCGTTATGAAAAACATTTCGAAGAGACGTCATCAGTAAGGTTTGTTTCAATTGAATTTTTGTTTTTTCCCCATAAAAAGCAAGCGTAACAGACAAAAGTAGTAACAAAGTCAGTTGTTTGATGTTACATAAGATAATGTTTGCCCACTTTGACAAAACACACAATGTGAATTGTGTTTTATGACGGAAATTCAAATCATTCTTGGGTTATCATATTCGTTTTGAAAAACATTTCAAGGAGATGTCATCAGTAAGGTTTGTTTCAATTGAATTTTTGTTTTTTCCCCATAAAAAGCAAGCGTAGCTACATGCAGGTTCTTTATCAAGTATATTTAAACGAATTCCTAATAGCAGAGTAGAAACTCAATGTTAAATTTTCTGAAGAGCTCCACATGAAATTTTATTAATATCCGTTTTTATTTCACGCTAAAGAGCTCTAACTTGAATTTCATAAAAGACAGAATGAAATGAAGATTCAACTCCCATTTTGATGTCAAGTATAAATTATTCATGGAAACTCCTTCAACTCCTATAAATTCATATTAATTAAGCAGTCGCAAATGGAAACAGCCTAAAATCTACAAGACTGCAAGGCTGCAAGATTTTATACAGGTATTTATATTTTCTTTTCTCGCGCCATCATTAGAAACTTTCCTGTCCATCATTTTACTTTTAAAAACCGGCGTTTTAATACTGACTATTCTTTGCATATGAAATACTATTGGGGAAAAGCAGCAATGTTGGTGCCATGAAAGCATAGGTAAGTAGTTATATGCATCCAGGAAGAAAAGAGAAGGAGAGACAACTTGTAACTATTTTTTCCTGATCTATTCCAATTTCTATTGTTCATGTATTCCAAAGAAAAATAACCATGTTACGCGTTTCATTGGATTTGTAGCGTTTTTGCGAATGTTTTGATTCACTCCGCCCTATGTACCTTTTGGAAAATCCCTGATATCTTAAGAAAAGTAAATAAATAAATGGTAATTCTTTTACTAACATAAACGCAATATTTGTACGTTACTTTCAAAACGTTAAACACCAGGAAGGAGAAGAAAAATCCATTTAAAGTTTGAAACTGATAGAAATGTTATCAACGAGGGTCCTGCGAAGGAGCTCCTAGAGCATTTAAAGCGCCCATTTGGGCTACGGAAGCCGCATGTCCGCTTCACCCGCTCAACTAGACACCCCCCTTAGACATCAATTCCGCTCTCAAGCTGAGTGCTAAGCTGAGTGGATTGATTCACACTGTTTGCGTTTTGTTGATGTCATTGGTATGACTGAATACATTGTGACAAAATGGGATGAAAAAACTGTTTTCGATATCTAATGAATAATTAGTAAGCTGAAATTTGTCAATTATGGAGAGACTCAAGGACTGAACCTTGGCAGACATTACCCGGACAATAGCAACCTTATACCCAGGGCCGTTTGTATTTTTTTTATATGAGGACGATGAGACGAAAACGACGAACCTTTTCCACAATAGCCCAATGAACGACAATCCAACTGAACGTTTCCGAACGTCTCCAAATATAAAAAAATATGCTCGGACCGCCGTCCACCCGGGTAACGCATCTGTTTCAAAGGGCAACCTAAGGCACGACGCATTACTATTATTGGATTTCTTTGAACAAGAAAATGGCGCATAACGAGTACATTAAAGGGGCTGACCCGCTCATTTTTTTATATTCTGAATAGATTCTATATGTTAAATTGGCTGTTAAGTTGGTTTGTTTGTTATTGGAGAAAGAATTTTGTGCACAAAAAATATTCACTCGTAGCTATTGCAAGAAAATTTCTTAATGGGGAACACCCCTCTAAAATGTCAAAAATGTGAGAGGTGAGATTTTATGTTTGAAGGAAACCACAAGGTTTGGCGATATTTTTCCACGTGATTTTTGTGTCTTACTAGCTTTCTGTTCACCACAAACATTCTGAAATAAGCATAAATATGACTAGGCTTTCTATACGCGTTGATCGCGCGATTTTGCCCCACCGAATCGGATTTTTGGCTTCAAGGTGTGGTCGTGCTTCCAGCTCCTAAAAACATTCGGAAATCAGGGATAATTTTTAAACTAACTTTTCTTAAAAGTTGGATTTTTGAATTCCTGGAACAGATATCTCATGAAATTTCGATGCAATTGAGTTGCCATTTCGCAGAATGTTGTTACCACATGCCTCCGCTGGATGATTGTTTTTGTCTCGATTATCCAGCCGCACAGTGGAACGTCTCATCTGTCCAAAACTGACCAATTTCAGGAAATCCGAAATTTTATGGTCATAAACTACTTACATTTTTGTGCAAATTTTTGTCGCTCATTCCACGCGTCGGCCTCTTAAGCTTCATTTGCTTCCAAAGCAACGCTCTTGAAATAATGCCTCCCTTCCAGAATCGTTCCAAGGCAATTACGCCTTTTTGGTGCAAATTCCATAGTTTTTGACCTCATTAATTATTCATGAGATGGCCAAAACATTCTTTCTTATTATATTTTGACAGAACCTGTTAAGTCACATCAATGGAAGCTTAAAAAAAAAATGCAATTTTCGTAATTTTCGAATTTTTTTTAATTAATTTATGTCTCATTTTTTTGCAATTTCTGCAATTGAAAATGTGTAAACCAAAAAAAGCATATCGGAAAATTAAGCTTAAGTGGAACCCTTAAATAGGACCCTTAGGTGGGACCCCTTAAACTGGACCCGAGACCCTAAATGTTGTAAGTGGGGACATGGGACGGAGGAACCAGAAACTGGGACCGGAGACCAGGGGATCATGAATATTTTGACCTGGTACTATATCTTATGATTTTACATGACAGATAGAAAAGCCAGACTTTATTTTGTTTGACAATCGTCATGCAATAATTTTGCTATAGACCTTCGTGTTTTTCCCCTTCGTTAACACAATTTATCATAAACGCATTGTTTGTGACAAGAAAGATCATTATCTAAGAAGACAGACGAGTCAGACTATGATTGATTGCGAGTGACTACGACTCATTTCAGAACTTCTCTAGTCATCTGACATGTTGTGAACAAGAATATGTTGTTTATGTACGATTAGGTAAATGCAAATAAAAACAGCATACCTTAGCTATCATAGGAAAGTAACACCTTAGAAAATTCTAAAAAAATTCTAACATTACATCTATTTTAACATACACTTATCCAGTGCTGTTTCAGGTACTATGACCATCAATTCGGACCGGACCCTGGACCTAACACTTTCGTATCGTATTGATCACATGCTTATTTTGCAAAATATGAATCATGTGGTTTCATATTTAAGACTAATATCTTGAGAAACATGTGTCATGTTTTCACCGAAGTCACACTTTCGAATGAATATTTGATTGAGATAATTATACGTTTTTTTTTATAAGAACAAAGGATATAAGAACATAAGAAGGTCTAAAAGTTAAGAAAAGAAAGAGAACATGCTGAACATTCGAGGCTGAGGAACGTTTGTTCTTAAGAAAATATTTTTACATTTTACAGGAAAACCTCATTTATACTAGCCTATTATCATGTTGTTTACAACATTATCAATTCAACCAAGTCCGTTATTAAGAAGACTTCAAAGTTGAAAAGTTAAGAACATTCGCAGAGGCGTAGCTAGAGGTCAGTCAAAATTTGTGGAGGAGAATTTAGTCATTTAAAGTGGTAAAGGAAAATGTGCAAGTAACGTAATCTTAAGACTGAAAAGAAAGATCATAACGTTGGACTCCTCCACTTTTTTTGACTGACCCTAAATACGCCTATGATTCAAAGGCTTTATCAAAGTTGAGTGTTCTTATAAATAAAACAAAACAACGTTTAATGAAAAAATTTGAAAGCGTGATTACGGTTAATTATAAGCCTGAAAATAGACCTGTGTGTTATCATTTTTAAATGTTCAGTAACTTCCTTCCTTTCAAAAATAAAAAAGTCAACAATTCATAACAATAAAGTGAATGATCTTGAGCAGGCACAATGGTTCAAAGTTATAATGGATAGTGTCCCTTGATCTGACCAAAATTCCGAAAGCATTTGAATATGGTGCTATATAAGTTAACTCTTTTTGTGTTTTGTTTATGCGGTCGATGTTACTTAAGGAATGTTCTAAATCCGTTGTTAAAAAGTGATGATGCAAAATAATTAACGATAATCGAACCTTGAATTCGCTCATTTAAAACAGGTGACGTGATCTCTTCAATTAATTCTTTCGTGCACATTTTAAAAAAATCTTTTTGCCCGATGCAATGAAATGGCGTTGTAACTATAACCATTTATTCTTATAAATTACGAATAATGATTTCATAAAAATTACTGCTAAAGTGGCGCACTATTGGCTCCTTTATTTTCCACGAAACAAATTTTTTTCACTATACTGCATTCATTAATACACCTTTCCCGAGTTTCTGTTTAAACACCATGTTTTGAGCTAGTTAGTACATCCAACCTCGTTTTTATGAAATTTATTGTTTCAATAATGTTTTAACTTTATTACTTAGTAATTATCTCTATTACTAAAACTCCAAGTAGAATGATTAGAGACCGGATGTATTTACTAGACAAAAACACAGCGTTTAAACAGAAATTCGGGAAAGGTGTATTGCTTAACGAATCTTTTTCTTTAAGGACGCCACGAATTTTTAGGTGATTTATTACTCAGCGGTTTTAGCACGATGAGTATTGAAATAGACGTTTTATTTCGGAAACTTTCTTTCCGCCAAGGGAATTTAACATTTACATACATGAATGTTTTGTTTTTTATCACATTGCTTTTTTGAACAAAATCTATTATTCATTCATTTCTTTCTATTGAAAAAATTAATGTAAGAAGGTTTCGCTTTGATAAAAAAAACTTGCTACTGCGCATGCTTGATGACAATTGGAAATACGAGAGTATGAGGATCTGAAACGAAAAGAACTCCCTCATTTCATGTCTCACTGCCTTATATGTCTCATTTTCTTGCTGACCATATCTTGGAGCATTTGCACAGTAGTTTTGCAATCAAGGAAATGATAAAATCTTTTCGACCATCAATGTAATGATGTTGAACTTCAAACTTGCAGATGACCAATATTTAATAATCAACAGTAAGATTCGCGGAAAGAGTATTTTGATAAAATTATGATGACTCTCTATGATGAGTTATTTACTATATCAATCGCCAAGTCTTTCAAATTTGTTCAATCCTTTTATTGATGACTTAAAGGCTGTTAAGTCTATATTATCGCAATTCAACAGACTTTGGTCGCCGAGATTGGTATTTATATTTCTTTCATAAATTTTGATTAGTCATGAAATTACTGGCGATTTAACATTTCCATTTTTTTCCTATTTACTTTTAAGAGAGACATAGGTGTTATTTACTTCGGTCATAATATAATGAAGTTGTTCTCATAACTTGGGTTGACTTTAAGGGGCATTTATGATTTACTTGTTCACTTTAAATATAGGCCGTGATTCAAACAGTGCTTAAATCAATTTATTCTGGTGTTTTCTCAGCTATAAAACTGTTTTATCAAAGATTTTCGGCTCGCCGCGCAAAAGGTGCACGATCATTTCATTATCGTTATGTTATGTACTGCTAATCAGGAAATCACCCGATATGTTGAGTCCCACTTAAGGTTACTCATAGAGCGTTTTTCGATTTTTTTTCGGACTTTCTTTATTCGGTAACATAGACGAATTTTTTTTGCTCTCTCCAAACAGTATTTATGTGAATAATATTTTGGTCAAGAAATAGGATAAATCTGGGATTAATCTATCTTTTTGCCAAGTTTGTTTACAGAAATTTTTTTTGTTACAAAAGTTATTTTTCTCAAAGAATTATTTTCTATAATAATAATAGAAGTTTTAAAAAGAAACTATTAAAATGTGTTGATCTTCATTCAATTTAATTTGTAAAACACATCCGGCCTCATTGTTTTTTAGATTTAAACAAGAACAGGTAACTCAGAAAAACTTAAAAATTTATTTACCGTATTTCCTCTAATTAGCGTCACGCTTTTTAAGCCGCCCCTTCTAATATGCGCCCCCAAAAATTCTGGAAATTTGTAATAGGCGCCCGGGCGCTTTTAAGAGGTAATACTGTAATCTCGAAAAATATTTCTAAGGGGGTTCCTGCACATACAGGGTTTCTGTATCAAAAGTATAAATACTAGCACCGTGTTTTTCATTTGAAAGAGAAGATTGGTAGCTAAATAACTGTACTTTTTTGTAAGCGTAACATTCATTATAAACACCTCAAGCCCCGCGGATTTCTGAAAAATAGGAATAAAAAGAAGTCCCCACATGAATCGCCTATAATGATTTTCAAAATAATTTACAAAAATTCACCAGGTATCGTTTTGTAGTCGTATGACAAATCAGAAGATGTATATACTTAGTTTATTCGATCAGCTGTTTTAAGACAGAAAGTCGAAACGTGGAAAGTGTAATGATTTATATCCTCTGAACAAGTAAACATTTTTTATTTCCGTAAATTGCATTATTTAGGGAATTTAATTGGCTTTCAGACCACATGATGTTAGGTAAAGAAAAAATAAACATTTTTTGGTCAATTTTTCATAATAAAATATCATACTCAAAAACCTGTAAATATCCTTAACACAGTGGATGTGATCGCTTGAAAAAATATCTCATTTCACCCCAATATCAATCAGAATACAACAAATCAATTAATATTGAGTTCGCTCGATTACACCCGATTTCTCTGTTTTTAAAGCCTTATTTCTCAAAAACTGCAAGGGCTAGGTGCGAGAACTTTTTGTATTTGTATTTGACATATATTAAAACGCTAATATACAAAAAAAGAACTTAGAATGGGGTACTTAGAATGACGACTGGAACAAACAAAGTCAAAGAAAGTCTAAAATGAGAGCCAAGGCCTGAACTGTTTCAATAACATGAAAAATACATTCAGATTACAAAAATTGCAAAGATGCTTCTTTTCTACCATTTCACAATTGAAACAGAAATTAGATTGTTGACAAAAATTTAAGAATTCAAAAAAGAAAGGCATATCAGATAACTCAATTAATTGAAAGCACTCCTCCTCTGGAATCCCTCCATTTAAAAGTTGAATTCTGAATATTTTCAAGATGCGTAAGTACTTGTCAAGAAGGGACGCTTTTTTAACGTTGAAAAAAAGATAATTCTTTCAGACAATGCACATTAAATTAATTTCATGAACAAATCGAATGGTCGAAAATATCACTTTTTTAATAAATAAATTCGAACATGTTAAAAAGATTATGAAATGAAGGATAAATGTTTTTAAACAACGCTTTGATAACATTTTTCTTTCACTCATTTCAGGTCTCCTTTGAAACGCGTAGCTTTGAATTTTCGACGTTTGAAACAGACTTGGTAAGGTAGGCTAATGTCCGTTCAGGTTACTGTCCGGGCTGGAAAATGTTGGGCTACAGTCTGATACTTCTCAATAAATCCTAGCATGTGGTGTTTACTAAATACCAGATTCTGGTTAAATTTTTATTTTTATCGTTCCACATTTCTATCCTAAGAGGACGGAAGAGGAGGAGACATAACTTCGAAATTACTTTTTAAATTGTCAAAAAGTCTACATTATATATCATTGGGACAATTCTGGATTCCCCAGTTCTTTAGATGTAAAACATTTTCAAATGCAAGCAAATTGACAATATAGAAGGACACCAATTTGTTTCTTTAAAGACTTAAGATAAGATGCGTATATTGAGAAGATAGCCTTCCTCCACTGAGAAACTGGAATTTCATCACGAGCTTGGAAATAACGGCCTGGTGTTAGGATAAGATGCATATATTTTCAACTCTAGATTTATACAATTATCTTCCGTGACAAATAGTCGTAAGATAATAATATTACAAACTATAGAGTTCGGAGAGTTCGTAGAAGACCTTGTTGGTCTTATCATCGAGAATCGTCAGCTAATTTGCTATGTTCTGTATACAGACTTCGGAAAATCAAGTTTTTTTTTGCTAGATAGTATTTTTTATTTAGAAATAATTAAAAACCTCTTTGATGTTTTTTAGAACAGTTTCAATTTTTGTTTTAAAGACAGCGATAGTAACATTTTTGCAATTTTGTTGTGATAAATGTGTATAGATTTTATTCCAAATATGTGGTGCGCGATAACGATTACTGAATTCCTGAGATTTGTTTTTGACGTTTGGCTCTAATAGCATGTTTGTTCTTGTTGTATACTTCCCAGGATGGTTTAATTGTATAGATATCGTGGAATATTGTAGGTGCTATGCCCAGTTTACATTTGAATGTAAATAATAGTGTTTGAAACAAGTTCATCTTAAAAACAGTCAAGATATTCATTTCGTTGAACAGTTGTTTTGAACGTGTAAATTTTTCCTTATTATCTATTACACGGATTGCGTGCTTTTGTTTCCTGTGGAGTTTTTGCAATTTTGTTCTGTGTGTACTTGCCCATATAATATTACCAATGATAAGTGACTTTCTTTGTATGAAAGGAATATATAGTTCAGTAGGTGCTTCTTTGTTAGAATCATTCTAGATTTATAGAGAATGCCAATATTCTTTGAAATTTTTGATACAACAGACTCTATGTGGTTTTTCCAGGTTCGGTTTTCATCTGTCTGTATGCTAAGAAATTTTGATACCGTATCACGTTTAATAATGATTCCATCAATTTCTAGGTTTGGAATTACACTCGGATATTTTCGTTTTTGATATAATGTATGAAATAAAGAAAACTTTGTTTTGAAAGTATTAAGTGATATTAAAACTTGTTTTAGTTCTTTATTCATATCCGAGAACAGTGTATTTAGGTTTTTACCGGATTTGAATAGGTTTGTATCATCGGCAAACATGACTTGGCAGTCATTAAGTCATTAATTAGTCATTAACATATAGAACTTTGAGGTACCTCGCAATTAATAAGTAGTGCTTGAGATAGCTTTTGCTCTGCTATAACTAATGTACTGTTTGCTGTTTTTTAGATAACTTTTAACTCATTTATTTGTTGTTCCTGAGATTCCATAAAGTTTTAATTTTTCCTTTAGCCTTTGATAGATCGATAAATACGCCAAGGGTATATTTACCTTCAAGCCTTGGAAAGAAGTTGTTCAAAAAACTTTGTTAGTGAAAGCAAAGTTTACCATAGAAACAACAGTACTGTACATATCCATAGCTCTATAACCAGCACCATTTGTTGTAAATAATTGTTGCCCTAATAGTTATTAACCTTATTAGCGTGTCAATACTTGGGAAAAATTTGACGAAGGTTGTGACGTCATGGACCGGGCGCAGTGAGCGACCGAAGTCAATTTAGTACTTGGCAACATAATTAAGGGAAGATTAATAGCGTTGCTAAAACGTTTTTTTTTTGTAATTAAATAAAATATTTAAAATAATAACATATTTTCCTTCTGTTTTCTTATATTTCCTGTGGATGCAATTCGTCTTCCTCATCATTTTATTTCTTTGTTTACATTTTAATGAAGCCGGTCAATACGGGAAAATATTGACCGGCCACGTGACGTCAATTAACCAATCATACCAATGATCTTTTCCAAGAAGACTCTACACTGCCAGGTACTACAAATAATAATTATTAGTTTTTTCACTTTAGAAAAAGGTTATAAGAAAAAAGAAAAAAACTTCTTCAACATTTGAAAAAAAGTTTATTAAAAATAATAATAATAAAAAACTGTGGAAGTGATCACGCTAGATTTGGACAGTAAATAAGACCCAGACGCATCGCAGACGGTTGTAATGGATTTTGTTGCAAAAATAAAAACTTCATCAATGATCTTCAATTTTTCACGCCAGCAAACATAAATTCGACGAGAGATTATTGTTACTCAGGAAAATTTTCCAAATTTTAAATGGTGCTTTTTGGTGTTTTATGTTTCAACACTTTCTACAAATTCAAGTACAAAGTTTTATTTTAGTAAAATACTCTATCTTTCTTTAAGAGTGCGAGGCGGATGAAATCATAATATTTAGATCACGTCTTCATAACATTTATTTTTTATTAAAAATCACTCTTTTTTTCTGTATATTTTGATATGAGTTACTTAACATTTATCCATAAAGTAAGAAATAAAATCTTGTTGTGATCTGAACAGCCATTCTTCTTCGCTTATATTTACAGTCGCCTTGATTGCCCACATTAATAGAACAACAACCCGATTAAGGAGAAACAGAAATTAAACAAAAGATTTCATCTGTAGCGAGACTCTTTAAGTTATCAGAGATTTTTCAAAAGGTACATTAGATGAAGTGAATAAAAACATTCTCAAAAATGCTGCAAATCTAATGAAATGGGTAACACGCATATATTTATTTAGAATTCATGAACAATAGAAATCTGAAAAGAACACGAGAAAATTGATATGAGTTGTGTCTCATCCTTTTCATCCTAGTATGATCCAATAAAAACTTCCTCCTTCACATCATAACTATCGATGAAATAAAAAATATTAAGTAATCTTCTATTGAATGTTTTGCAAAAATTGTCGATGAGGTGGAAAACATGCCACGAAAGCATTTAGATATTATCTCTTACATCAAATCCAGATGTTAATTACTCCCTGTTTAGAAATATTTAGAAATAACCAGCTTTCAAATATGCGTTTATTTTGTTGATCACGTTATTGATATATGTTTTTCTGAAATATAAAATATTTGTTAACAGATATTTGGTGCGTATTTTACTGCCTGCTAATTAGCCTGTTTTAAAATATGTAAGTTGCTGCTATGAAACATAATTGAAAGATTAGAGAAACTTTAATTTTTTCCCCATTATTAATAGAAGTAAATCCACTGTACATTATCCTAGATATGCTAATTACATAATAAAATAGTAACCAGAGAACGATGAAAGGCATAGTGAAGTTTTAAAATAGCTTTAAAAATATGCGCGTTTAATCTCAAATTCAGGAAAGGTGTATTGGGGGGAAAATATAAAAATTGTGCGATATTTTATCAATAGGCAAGAAGGCTATAGGGTTGATAGACCTTAAACAGTTGTGCTTTCTGTCTTATTGAAAGAAATCTTAAAATCCTGATTAACAAGATACAGGATCATGACCTGTTCTTATGAAAAATATTTGCAATCTTTATGTCGATATTAAAGGATCTCTACCTTCGCAACATAGGAAAAGTCCCAATTAAGTTTATGTAACCTTGGATTGAAAAAAGGAATTTGACAAATGCTAATGATTTGAATCCATATATTAGTTTCAGAGCTGTTTTTTTGCACGTCTTATCATTTACATTGCGTTATGATTGGTTCGCTGACGTAGAACGTAAATAGGAGAACATGCAAATGAACATACGATTCTATTGTCTCCATTACATCATCACGGGGGGAAGGATGCAACTTTGAAAGGATTAAATATCAATTAATCTTCAATTATCTAACCAATAAGTTAAGCATTAAAGTTTCTTTTCAATAAGTGATTAATGGTACCATTCTTTAATTAAAGGAGAGGAAAAATTAATCAACCCACCGTACACGTTGCGACTGCCTTTTCGAAAAAGGAAATACAAATATTTCCCTAATAATTCTAGGACAATTTTGACAGACGTAACACGAAATATTTTTAATGACTGAGAATAATAGTAATAATAAAAAATAATATCCTTTACAAACCAATGAACTTCTGAAGGGTTTACAATACATTTACAAATCTTTGTGATTAACAGATACGTGTCTTTTAAAATATAATCGCCTGTAAACACATCAACATAACAAGACCAATAACAATGGCTGATCCAGAACTTAGGGAAAATCCATGGAGTAGAGCAAGATTATTTAGAATATAAAAGAAAAATGTGCAAATCACCTTATCAACACTTAAGGTTAATAAGAAATTTCATGACACTGTTCTCCTCCACTTTTTTGCCAATGCTAGATCCGCCGTTGAATAATTAGATCTACTTTCATTTTGAGTCTTTAAATTAAAAAACATTTTTTAAGTATAACACTCATTCGTTGCTTCCACTATTATTAAATAAAGTCTTTCCATTTTGAATCTGGCATTTCTCATTTGATAAAGATCATGGTTACGAATGTAAATTTTGAAAAATATGGTAATTTTATGTTTTCTCAACTATTCTTTATTGTTTCAACAGACATTAAATTATCTATAAGTATGACATCTTCGGTTTAAATTCATTTTTTGGATCGTTTTTCTTGAGGTATTTTTCAAACCATCATGTAAACCAACAGTATGGCCGAGACCTTTCACAAAGTTATGTTTGCGCAATTTATGTGGCTAAGTCTCTTTTTGTTATTAGTGAATTAAAAACAACAAATAAACAAAAACCAAATTACAACAGCTCATGTAACATAAAAGAAACTCATCAGGTCAGCCATAGCAAGAGTAAAAACGTTAAATATATTCCTTCCCGCACTGGAGGTGAGCGCTTCTCCATATTTCATAATAGTACACATCTAAATAATATTTTAAAAGTGTGGAGACGCCGTTCATGTTTAGAATTTGTGTAGAAGCCTGATGTGTTATTTTGTAAAGATTGAAATGGAGACTATAGTAATTAAGACCAATCATAACGTAATTTTTTAAAGATAGCGGACTCAAGAAAACATCAGCGAAAAAAAAATGGTGCCTGTGCTGAAAGAGAAGCATTGACTTTTGCATTTCATACATTGCTACATACTGAATTAAAAGAAAATCAACTCCCAACTTAAGATGAATAGTTATTTCCCATATCCTTATTTGCAAGTGAGTTCTACCGATAATGAACATCATTCCTATATTTCTTTCTTAATTCTGAAGTTTTAATTTTGATGACGAAAAGGAAGAAAAATAAACAAACTGTTTAATTTTCAAGGAGACATAAGGAGCAGCTCACGTTAATAAATGGAGGGGAAATGCATGTATAAGAGAGGTTGTTGTGCTAAGTAATCAGGTACGTGAAAGGATTTGGACTGAAGACAGGAAAGACATGAATGTTTTTCATCCTTCCACCTATGTAAGGTTATTTGACGTTCTGATGATAGTTCAATTTCAGTGATAAATTATGTTATCATTGTGATTGTTTTTTATTGCAAATACTTCCTTTGAACCTGTGTCTGTTGGGTAGTTTCTCCTGCGTGACATTTCAACAATGGAGCTGCTCCAACGTTAATAAATCATTTGCAAGCTGTTTTTACACGTTGCATTTGTAGTGTATTAGGACTATATCAATCCTGTTCAAGTTCTGTTAAAAGGAAAAGTTTTCCTCAAAATTGTTTGCACCTTTGAACGAGTATTTCACCAATTACTCTAGAATATAATAAAACATACAAGAAGCTGTTATTAGCTACTTGTAATAAAAAAGCAGAAGATTGTGATATTAGTATTCTGTTTCGCATTTCTAATGATATTAGTTATTTATGCATTTAGAACCATCATGGATACGACGTATAAGTGAAGTCATTGTAGAGTAACAAGGGCGGACAGATCCTGCAATATCGTGTATCTTTCAGTAATTAGTAAAAAGAATTTCCTGTCCCATATTTATAAAAGTGCTAAGTGGCTCACCGTTCTAATTCATTTTTATAATCTACAATATCTACACGATGGAAAGCAAGAAAATCTATTTACTGCTATTTGGAGTCATGCTAAATGTATTTCATGGTAAGTGTAAAAAGTATCTTTCACAAATAGAAACGCATGGAAATAATAAAAACCTTACCTTCGTTCTTTCATGACTGTACAAATGTAAATAATATAACGTCTTCTTCTTTCATCGAGTAATTAGTAATAAGTATATGATATTTTAGTGTGTAATTTTGGCTTGCAAATGTTGTTTGAATGTAGGAATGCTGGATTAGTTTCGTTTGCCGGTAATCAATTTGCAGTTTAAGAAATCGCATATAATCATAATTTCTCTATAAATAGAATATTATGATTTTCTTTCTCGTAAGAAAACACAAAAACACTTAATCAAATTAATTTTTCTTACCGTGAGAAAAAATTAAAACGTTAAAAACATTTATAGTCCCATAAATCTTTCTAAGCAGCGATAGAAATAGACAGCTGATTGATAAAGAGTGACTTTTATAAAAATGCCGACTATAAGTTGTTACCACAAAATGATTGATTTTAGCTTTCCGCTATTTTCTTCCAGCGATAACCAACAAATTTAACATCGAAAATTGTGAGCCGTACAGAGGTGAAATATGTGACAAAGTTGATGAGGACTTTACGTTTCTTAACAGTTCAGTCCACGTTGAACGAGGAAAAAGTCAAGAACAGTTGGAAAAAGAACTTCACAATTTAAATATGTTATTAACCAATCATCCGTATCCACCTTGCAAAAATAAAATCATATATGCTCTCTGCCTTCAATATTTTCCATTGTGTAAAAGAGGCGCTGATTATAGACCGAAAGCTGTGGAAACTACTTGCCAGGTGTCTTGTGAAGAAGAAAAATTGTCTGCATGTTTTTTGAAAATTCAACATATACCAGAGCTGGCATCAAAATTATTGAAAATTGACTGCCACATGCTTCCACACAAAATCAACAATTGCAAGTCAATTAATGGTTTGAGTAAGTATCATGGTTTGTTTTGTTTTGTTTTGCTTCTTTTCACTCGAATTTTTCTTTTTGATAATCGGGTGTTAAAGATCACTGCTACAGTCTTGTTTTAAAAACATTAAGATTTTGAACACTGTTGACGTCACACTTAGGTAACTTTTGGTATTGGACTAATGCTTCAGGATATCATTTCTGAGAATCGTTGCTGAGACGACCAATTATAAATTATAAATCAGACATCTTTTACGAAGTGGACTGATTTTTATAGAAAAAGGGTCAGACATTATCAAGTGAGGCGATTATAACAAAGTGTTACTTAGCATCTGAGGAATGGGAGGAGGCAACTACTGAAATTTCATTGAAACAACGACTAAGTAATATAATAAAAAAATAGTTTTTAAATCTTTCCAACATTTATTAAACACAATTTATGATTAAAAACGCATAATTTTACTTATTTCCGTCATGCGTTATTAGTTTTATTTATCTGTAATTACGACTACATCTACATGTTGTTAGCATATTGATTACATGTTTTACAATAATAGACTGACGAAATCACTTGTCTCAGCAAACATACGGTGCAGAAAAAAATCTCTGAATGGAAAACAGCCTTAAGACGTTTTTGTCATACTTTCATACAGTGTTTTATATATACAACTGTCTTGCCAGGAAACAAAAACATGTAAAAAATAACGTTACAAAATTGTATATAGTAAGATATTATACTTATAAACATATATAACATATAATAAATGTGTCATTTTCAGGCGTCTCAAAATAGAACGAGTTCTCAGTGTAAACATTGTGAAATCTGTTTAGGTCACTGAGGGTCAGAGCAGGCTTTGCCTATTTGTGTCAAACAGTTTTTATGAGACTTTGTACCGACAAGTTTTTAGATGTCTGGAAATGATACCTACGGTCTCCAAATTACAAATTTCACAAATTTTAGCCATGTAACAGATGAAGTATTAAGTTATCTAATGATGAATTCCCATGCATTTTTTACTTAGCCGATAAGGAGATCAAAGAATATACATGTCCTGCGAGGCGAAACGGTATGATTTAAGGATTTATTTATTTGCTTCTTTACCCACTAGCGTCCTTATTTGGAAACTGTTCAATACTCTACCAAATGGTTTTCCTTTTATATATAATACATGGCTAATTCCGTTCTATTGGCATCATTTAGATACATACAAAGCCCAAGTTTCCATTTTGCACAATGCGCCAATGAAAAAGCATGGATTGTTAAATTACCAAAAATTCCAGAAAAAACATGCATGCTTTCATCACCCAAAGAAGATTGAAGACATTATTCTGATTTCAATTATAAAAACGTGAGGAAGCCTTTAAACTTTGAATTAGGGCATCCATACTCTTTTTTGAGTCCCCTTTATTGTGTGGATAAAGCTAAAAGAAAAGTAACTGCTGTGTTGGGAAAGTTATACAGATATGAACCTGACAGATATACAATTCTACGTGATGTCATATTCTATCTAAAGAAACGTGAGGATAATTTATACATTGTTGCAAAGGGAATATACGATTTGTGTGGAACGAGTTTTAAGTACTGCCTTTACCCTGAGACTAAAAATGTTTTGGTAATGCATGGTACGACATCTGAATCTATTGGTATGAATTTGATTGAAATGGCTTATTTCCTGGAGGGAATTCAACAGTGGTCTATAAGACAACTCTTTATTAATAAGATAAAGTTAATTTCTACGCTGAAACTTAGTTCGCCAATTTGGAGTACAGTTTGGAGTCACGGGAAGACCATATCAGCTTTAAAAGGCATTGGGACAATGGATGTTTTAAATAAGACAGTTCTTGATGTAGAAACCGAAATAATAACAAACAGAGAACAAAAGTCTTGGGTGATAAGAATGGTATTGCACTTATCAATGAGAACAATCATTAAAGTGTTCGACTGGCATGTGAAGGAATTCCACTTGCCATTTTTACCTGATAAATGGTACGAAGATATAGAAACAGAAAAGGTAAAAATATAATTTTTGAAAAATTTGCCAAAGGAAGATGAAGAGCTAGACTACATCAAGTAGAAATGCAACTATAAAAAATTTAAAAAAAATTTCGATGTTATTTTGTAGCTGAGGATGATCTTTCAAAGTAAATATCGAAAATTCCCTACAATAAGAAACAAAAACAAAAACAAAAAACAAAAAACAACAAAAAACAAACATTTTACTTCCAAAAAATCACGTTATTTTAATGATTTCTATTTTATTTTGCCTGTAAATTCTTGTTTTTTCTCTTTAGGTAGAAATCATATACGCAACAAAGCATATACCAATACCAGCGACAGCATATTTGCAAAAACATTACCAACTATATCAAAAAATTGCTTCAAGGAAAATCATTCCTGGCTTGACAGTTTCTATAAGTGGAAAGTTGCGACGAAACGATCATTTAACATTTTTGAATGGAGGAGAAAAGGTAGATGTTAAAGTTTATATTAATGCTGAAGAAGAGAAAATATTAGATGTATCGTTGTTTGAACCGAAACAAGCAGCTCAAGAAAACTGTCAAACAAACAATGTAAGCTTCAATAAACTTTTTATTGCTTTGCTATGAATTTATAATTCCAGAAATATGATTCTAGTATCCCATTTGAATCCCTATTCTGTTTAACATTTAGTAAGAATAACATGTTAGGGTAAAAACAACTCAAATACAAAGATTAATACAAAGATAAAGTAATTCTGCAATTCATGCACAGTAATTTTAAGCATTACTAAAAAAAGGAAACAAAAAACAAATAAAAACAAGGAACAAATCAACCAAACCTTATCTTAAGTAACTTTTTTTCTTCTTCTTTCTGTGCTTTTGCTATGTCATGATTAAACACTACTGACATAAGCTGTTTATGAGTTAATTTTATTTCTTATAAATAAAGAACCAAACGAACAATAATCTGGGCAAAAGTATTGATAAGAAATTCTTCAAACATCAACAGCCAGAAATAATTTTCATTTTCTCCCAGTAAACATGAAACTACTGCTACAGTCATTGTATATCGTACAAAGAAGCCAAGCATATCAGTTTTGTTATGACTTAGCATACCAGCAAATATAATTTAAATAAGATTATTTATTTCAGAAACAACAAATTGCAACCAAACACTTTTTGGAAAAGCTAAAGGCGCTGAAAATACAGCCCGAAAGCAGCATGAAGCAGACTACAACACGCTGTGAAGAATGTTGTGAGCGTGACGTCATATCATTCAAGTCGTTGTTCCTGAAAAAATCAGATTTTGGTGTTGATTTCAATGTTTTGCTTCAAGGGAAGAACACAGAAATGCTCTATGAGCTAAAAAACTTACATTTGTATAAATAGTTGTTAATAGTATAAAATGAAAATCAAGTTATTATTTGTAATTTCACTGAACTATAGAAATACAATATCCAAAACGACTTAGAAATCACGAAAAACAACTTGTACATCGTAACCAAAGAATCTGAATCATGATTAAAGGAAACGTTGCCCCTGTTGCAAAACAGGTGACACTTGGGAGAGTTTTCCAGTAAAGTATGACACAGTAAATTAGTAAATCTTCATAGTCAGTCCAATATAGCATTCTGTTTCGCATTTCTAAATTTTCAAAATATTTAATTACCAATCATACAAGAAACGAACTAGACCAATTGCTCTGCCAAACCCAGGTCTCAGTAGATGGATTCAGACCGTTACAAGGCCGACCACCACATAATATGATACATAATTTCAATGCGTTCTTTTCTTTTCTTCTTTGATTTAATCAGTGGATAATGTTTGGTCGTTTTGAGCACGTGAAAAGGGAAGTTCAGTTTTAACTGGAGAAAGCTTTTACATAAATCGAAAGTAACAACGAAAAGATACATTTACATCATTTAACATTAACATTGATAAGCAGAGTAGAACGGGCTAACACTTTATCATGCTATGATTGGAAACAATTGCGCTCGCCTAACGGAGCATAGCATGATTCACTGGATAAGCCTGCCTCATAGTTAAAAATAATCAAAAATTGTCAAAGATTCGTGTTTTATGCAGAAATTGATGATTAAAAAATTTGCAGTTGCCTAATGAGTTAATCAAATCTTTTAATTAGCCGTTTCCACAAATCTGTTATCAAAATAATATCTCATAAAACCACCACAATGTATTCCCAGAAGATCGATTAAGACGTCAATTCGTGCATAAGGTTTAATAAAGGAAATCTAAAACAATTACATGGTCGGTCAACTCATATCTATTCAAATTTCAATTGTTTATGAATTCTTAAAAAATACAACCGTGTTACGCATTTCATTGGATTTGTAGCATTGAAAATGTTTCCATTAACTAATGTGTCTTTTGGATTTCGGATTTGAACCACTATTGATTGATACAATGTCATGTTTTCACAATACCTTACCGGCCCTTTTGGCCAGCCCTTGTTAGGCCAAGGCAAAAATCGTGGTTTGGCCATTAATGACCGTATTTAAAAGAGACATTGTTGAGACACCCAGGCTATAGAAAGCATTTATTTCCTCTGGAGTTAATATTATCATAAACATTGATAAAACAAGTATTCTGGGACACGCTGTATACGGAAATCTTTATATGTTGAAATCTTTATATGTTGAAATCTTTATATGTTGAAATCTTTATATGTTGAAATCTTTATATGTTGATCTTCTTGTTTTGTTTATCAAACGCAAGTTTTAAAAAAAACGATCAAGAAGACACAAAGGACATGCAGAAGCAATATTTGATGATGAGGAAAGTCTTTCTTTATCTAACATTAAATCATATTTTGATAAAAAGTTTGAAAACATTCAAACTAAATTCGAAAAAGACAGTCATGAAATGGCAAAAAGGTTTTAAAGGGAACCCGAACATTTGTTTAAGGTTAAAGGAAATAAGGAACAATATGAATTCAACGATTCTATATTACAGGAGTTTGAGGTTTTAGGTGAACTGATTAAGCATGGTTCGAAACACAGATAAAAAAAACTACTACAGGGAATAGTTACAAATATTTCCAAAAGAAATAAATTAATAAAACTTGCTGATGGTCTCTCGCAGGATGGAGTACCGTCGACGAATACATAACTGATGATCTGGCCAGTGATTCTGCAGATAAACGAAAGATCAAAGCTACTGAAGCTCGTGCCTGGAAGAAAAAGCAAAGTTCGTTCAGACAGGCCAGAAAACCAGTTTCGAATGTATCCTCGGCGATCTCCAAAGCTCCTGATGAAATCCAGTTTCGGAATGCTGAGTCCAACTTCAGACGATTTGGTTCCCCAGTACAGCCAGCTTCAAATCGACAGGAACTTGCTTTAGCTGTGGAAAGAACAGACACTGGCGAAAATTTTGTCCCGAATCTAAAAGACAATAACACATTTCAAGATTTTCAAGTTAAATTGTTCTTTCTTTTCTTACGAACATTCTCAAATCCAAAAGGGTGATTTTCATGACCCCGTTGAAACCACTGTATGTGTGAAAGGTTATTTGAAAAAGAATGTTTCATTTTGGGAATCCAATTAGATCCAGGTATTTTGGGAATTTTATGAAAATCGGCCCTTACACCTAACCAAGTTACATTTTGCTGAGGAATCCATAGCCTTCAATGTTTACAACGAAACCGTTTGATATGTTAAATGCTCTTCAAAAATATCAATGTGGTGATAACTTTGCTTTTAATCAATCTGAAACATGAAACTCCCCTTTTTCAAATATTCCTCCATGACTCTCCAATCGTCAAATTTCAGAGGCGGATCTAGAATTTAGTCGAAATTTATGGAGGACAGCACGGTCATCAAGCGTACAGTGTGTCCACAAAAAAACGGGCTCCTAGTTTTAAAAGAATATAACTTTTTAAATCTTTATCAAATCAATGCGATTTTTATACCGTTAGAAAGAAAATTTTTCAAGGATTCTGAAAATATAATTTTTCATTTGTGTTTTTTTTTGTTTAAGAAAATACGAAGAACTTTTTCATTCGATACGGTCATTAACTCCTTAATGATCAATAAACCGGACTTTTAATGAGCCATTAACCTTTTGTTTCGTTGCAATTACTGCTCAGGATGCTACTGTGCTACGTTTAGCACGAAATTCTGTAAAGATCACCAATTTTTTATTGATTGTGTAAAGTGAGCTTAAAATCTTTTTTATGTTTTAATAATTTCATATTTCCAACGCCTTGTCAAAATTCTTTATAAGCAGGAAAACTTGTAAGTTTATTTAATCATGCAGCTAACAGTGTAGCAAAGAGCGTTCATCGTGAGAAAATTTCATAAAGCAAAAAGTTATATAGCTGTTATTGGACCTTTTAGACAGCATTTTCCTGGCAGAAATCCACCTTCAAGGAGTACAATTCAGAGAAATGTCAAGAAGTATGACAATGAGGGAACAAGTCATAAACTAAACAAAGAAAGAAGTGGCAGAAGGAAAATTGTTAGAACACAACAAAATATCCAGCAAGTCAGGCAGCTGATGATACAACAACCACAAGACGTTTCGTGCAGGAACAACCCGACTGGACTGTCCAAGAGTTCTTTCAACAATTTTATCAATAAAGATTTAAAATGGCACCATACAAAATCCACATCGTACAGGATCTTAAAAATAGTGATCTTAGAAGAAGATTACGATTTTGTCAGTGGTTTCAGCAGCAAGCACATAATCGGTGATGAAGCCATATGTGTGATCATATTCTCCATATGTGTGGTACGGTCAGCACACAAAACGTCCGCGGCTACGCGCCAAAAGGTCAGCCTCCTCCAAATTTTAATTTTGAGAAGAGTAATTCGCGCAAAAAGCTTCATGTTTGGGTTGGCCTTTGTGGCAATGGGGAAATTATTGGCCCTCATTTTTTCAATCGAAATGTGAATGGCTGAACATACAAAGAGATGCTGGAATATGTGGCTTTCCTGGGTATTGCGTATGTGTTTAGGCAATATGCTGCCAATGTTTTCCACGATATTTGGTGGTTTCAGGATGGAGCTCCGGTTCATGGAACCCTTGAAGTACTTCGATTGCTCCGTAGAAGATTTCACCACGCAATTGAATGGCCACCTCGATCGCCGGATTTAATCCCTTTGGACTTTTTCCTTTGGGGCTACTTAAAGCAAAACGTTTTTGCAACCCCACCGGCCAATGTAGTCGAATTGAGAAGAAGAATAGTGGACGAAGTGAATTTATTGAGACAGAACCAACCAATAAGACGTTTGTTTACTGAAATAGGGTAAAGCTTTGTATTCAAAGAAACGGCGGACACGTTGAATGTAATTGAATATTTACTTTTTATTCAGAGGTTATCCTTTATTGTTCTTATCTTTGTCAAAGGTCTCTAGCAACGAAGTCTTTTACCTTTGTAAAAAAGTATGTGCTTTCAGTGTAAATACAACTTTACAACAATCACTTATTTTTTATGACTTTTCATATTACTTGACTCATTAATTCCAATTCAAGCAAGCGTTAATTGATCATTATCTATTTAATTGCATGTTCTCATGCTAAAATCTGTTACAGATACCTATTAAATATTTTTAAGCAAAAAAGGGACATAGGTTTAGAAAGAGCAAAAAAATATCTTTCATTTGGTGTAAAAACCGCAAAAAATAAGCGAAAAGAACAAAAGATATGCTTCCTAAAAGTTAGAGACCCGCTTTTTTGTGGACTCACTGTATAAATGAAAAACGTGCAAATGAACACTAACGTTTTTTACAGAAAATTCATAACTCTGTACTCCTCCACTTTCTTTGACTAACCCTAGATCCGCCGCTGCAGCTACTATAATAACAAAAGCTGGTAGTACCAAACCACCACTACATGAGATGGCTGAAAACATTTTCAAAATTTGTTTTGAATATTCTATTAATATCAAAATGTATTGGATCTCCTGAGAGAGGAAAATCGTTTAACAGACAAAATAAGCAAATACTTTGATTATGACGATTGGCGAACAACTGAAAAATGTTTCGATGTGATTAATAAACTATGGGCCCCATAACTATTGACCGGTTCGCTGATTTTTCGTAGAACTGTGCTCATCTAATTTGTGACTTTATTAATTAATTATAGTTTTAGCAGGAATGGGTTACTGAACATCAAACCAACATCTGCAGCGGCTCATGAATTATGAATCCGGAGGGACAAAACCACAAGATTAAGTTTTCAAGTTGGGAGTTTCAATTTGGCAACGGAACCCTAGTTTAGAGGAAAGGTAGCATCAGCAGGATTGCAGATGTCTACTGAATATCTTGTATTGTCTTTATGGTGGCATTAGCAGGATTGCGAGAAATGCTTACCAGATAACTGATTGGGTTGAGTTGCCCAAGGGAAGGTAGCATTAGCAGGATTGCAGATGTCCACTGGATGCTTGTATGAGTCATTTTGTGAAGCAGTGTACCCAGTCTATTCAAAACGTTGTGGCATTGACAGGATTGTGAAAGATGCCTTTTGGATAAATTTATGAGAAAAATGGCAAAATCAGGATTGCAAAATGCAGCAAAATGCAGAGTTGTGTTATAATGTTTCTCCGAAATTGTTTATTCACTCTATAAAGTTCAAAGTAAATCTATTTATTCGATGAATTTAGACGTAATCAAGTCCTACGTTGAAATGCAAAGCCTTGGAAATTTAAATGAAGAACTTCAGTTACTGGCCAATCAAGTGCCAAGTGTCTTGGACAATTGTCGGGAACCAACCACCCTAAAGAAATATACTTTTTATTTCAACGTGTGGAGAGACTGGGCCCAGCGTCACTTGTTAAAATTATGGCGTTATTTCTACTGAGCTTAATTCAAAGTGACACATCTATCAGTTAAATCAAATGCATACACCAGAGCAAGAGAGATCGTTTTATACGTGGTTAAGGAAATAGGCATTGATCCAAGAAACTTCGGCTTACACAGCCTACGTTCGGGTGGTGCATCGGCAGCGGCAAATAATGGAGTAAGTTATCGTTTGTTCAAACGTCATGGACAAGCAAAGGACGGGTATATTGAGGATAACGTAAATGCATTACTTTTTGTGTCTCAAACGTTAGGTCTTTGAAATCACCAATACCTTTAAGCACAAGAAATTTTGTCGATTAAATTCCCTTTGTCTAGAAACAAGATTACGTAGAAAACAAGGCTCTTATTTTCGTTTGAACTATGTGAATTAGAAAATAAATTAAATTCCTAAGATGCTACTATGGATCAGAAACTTTTGGGCAACGAACTAGCAGGAGAATAAATATCATGAATAAATTTTTAGCAATTTATGGAACTTACCCAACACTTTCTTTGGTTTTAAGACATCACATATCAAAACAGACACGAGTGCACAAAAATGCAAATGTTAATGTAAAGTTTCTTCGTGAATATAAATTTTCGCTAGTTAACCAAACTTTATTTGGAAACTCAGCTGATGGTATGCACTTTCTGATCCTGAAAATAGTGTTTAAAGAAGTATTTCTACGACGCTTTCTGTTGACCTCAAATTTGAGAATTTTTGCCCATTAACTTTTAGGAGATTAAAGATCAAATATTTTTACTTCATATTTGCTGCCAGAACTCCTCCCTTTCATCAGACCTCTAAACCTATCAGATCTTGTCAGACTCATCTGGACTTGTCCAAGTTTTTTTAACGTCAGTATTTGCTTTGACATAACAAACGGAAGAATTTTTCTGAAGAGTGTGTCTATCTAAAGCCGGATCTCCACTGGTGCAAAAGCACTTTCTACTTTTTGCATGGCGACATTTTCCCCTGTGGCATTTTGATTAGTCAATCAGGTTGCTATGAAAGTTTCCGCCGCTACATATTTCTGTCTATGCCGAATCTCCACTAAGCGGAAAATGTCGCAGAGGGCTTTGTTGTTTTTTTGAATTTGAAAGGCAGACTTTACCAACCATGACTATTTTGTTATGGACGACGCTAGCGAAAATTAACATTAAGCATTGGAACTATACAAATTCTGAATGTGACATATTTTTTGAACAGTCTGTTGATGAATAAGATATCGAGAACAATAAGATATATGACTGAAGCTGAGGTTGTTAAACCCATAATACTTGAAACAACGCCGCCCAAACTGACGTTCAGTGATTAATCACGTGCTGTAAATACGAAATTTTCTCTGTTTTCTATCTCTGACGTTTTCATGGAAACGGCACAAATTTGATTGGTTGAAAAATCGGCGACCGGTCGACAAGATCGCCAATGTTTCAACTTTTTTTCCGACAGGGATTGCTGATTTCACAATTCTTTATTTGCCCCAGATTTTCTTTCTAAAATATATTTGTTGCCGCCGCAGGAGAAAGGCTATGAAATTTAGTAAATACACACGGAATGTTATCTGAACTGTTCTAGGTATAGGGTCCTTCGTAAAGAGTCATGTGTACCACTTTTCTGGTATGCCCAACCGCGCTGACCTTCAGGCCCCAGGGCCTCTTGTTCTTTTTAAAACCCAATACGCAAATAAAAAATCTTCTTCATCAGAGCTACTACTTATTTGTGATGCAAGCTCCATCATAATTTTCATAACAATGTTTCACTTGTGTGAACACTATGTTTCTATCGCAGAAGGTAAATCAAAGTAAGTTACATTAAAACAGGAAAGGTGCTCACGTACTTGAAAGTTCATTACGTGATTTTATTAAAGAAAATTTTAATTCTAATTGAAATAACAAAAATAGTTTTTGCACGGATCTGGAGGAATGTGGGTCTCGGCCTCTGGATGTTTCATCAGTGAAAGACAGCACTATTAATGACTTGGCAACTTAGATTGGCAAATTTGAAAAAAATTATTATAGCTTATATTAATATTAATTCTGTACGAAATAAGTTTGAGTTTTTATAGGAAAAAATTGAACGAAAAGTAAATATTTTATTAATATCTGAAACCAAGTTAGGTCAATCATTTCCTAATGCTCAGTTTTTAATCGTAGGCTATAACCAAGCTGAGAGGCTTGACAGGGATTGTAAAGGCGGTGGTATACTGCTGTTTGTTTGTGAAGATATCCCTACTAAACTCTTGTCAGTAGAAAAAGCCCCAATAGAAGGGTTTTTTGTGGAAATTAATCTTAGAAAAACGAAATGGCTCCTTTGTTGCTCATATAATCCGCATAAGTCAATTATAGACAGTCACCTTGAAACTTTATCTAGGAGCTTGGACTTACATTCCACTAAAGAAAATTGCAATAGACAAAGGAACTATTTTGTTTCGTTAGTAAGAAAAGGAAAGAAAAACTACTATGGAAATTTGAATATTAAAGAATTGACAGATAATAAAAAATTCTTGAAGACTGTCAAACCCTATCTTTCTGATAAAAACGCTCAGTCAGGAAAAATTACTTTAGTAGAAAATGATGAAATTGTTGAATCCGATGAAAAAGCATCGGAAATAATAAACAAATACTTCACTAACGCTGTTTCAAACCTTAATATTCCTCGGTATAAAAATTGCGATCCTGCTGCTGAGAAAATTAATGATAAAACAATTAGGTCAGTTTTTAAATACAGAAATCACCCCTAGCATCATTGCGATTCAAAACAAATTCAAAAAACTGACTAGATTTTCATTTGGTCATATAACTAAGGAAGAAATGGTAAAAGAAATAATGAGCTTTAATCCTTCTAAAGCTTCACAGGAAAGTGATTAGTGCTCAAACTTTTTTAAGTCTGGTTGGAGTCGGACTTGAGACGATATCTTTTTCTTTAGGACATAGGGAATAAGGGGAAACAAGAGGGGACAAGAGGGAATAAGGGGGGCATAAGAACGCTTATGTAAGGAACAAGAGTATTTAAGTGCTCATACGTTTTTAAGTCTGGTACGAGTCGGACTTGAGACGTTATCTTTTTCTTTAGGACATACGGAATAAGGGGAAACAAGAGGGGACAAGGGGGAATAAGGGGGGGATAAGAACGCTTATGTAAGGAACAAGAGTATTTAAGTGCTCATACGTTTTTAAGTCTGGTATAAGTCGGACTTGAAACGTTATCTTTTTCTTTAGGACATAGGGAAGAAGGGGAAACAAGAAGGGACAAAAGAGAATAAGGGGGAATAAGAACGCTTATGTAAGGAACTAGAATATTTAAGTGTTCATACGTTTTTAAGTCTGGTACGAGTCGGACTTGAGACGATATCTTTTTCTTTAGGACATAGGGGATAAGAGGAGACAACGCGTCAGAAACAACCCATCGTGCGTAAGAAGCAGGTAAGAAGAAACTTAGCCAATTGTCCTGATAATAGCATGATCTTAATTGACAATCAATCTTGGATTCAACATTAGATATTGCAACGGGAATACAAAGAACATCACCATTCTGTTAAGTTATATATTTATTTATTACTCTCTTTTTACATTTGTTTGGTTCTCTATTGACGGTTACAATATATTTTGTATCTTTGTGTAAGAGTAACGTTTGATTCTTTTTTCTTCTTAACAGTAACAGCTTCGCCATCAGACCTTCTTGTTTTGTAATCTTTGCAAATTTAAACAATGTATCAGGTTTCAACTTGTGAGTTGCAAAGATAGCTTTCAAACAGTCTTTTTCGTGGTCATTGAGATGGTGCTTTGAAATGATATCGCCACATTTTGTAAAGGTACCTTTCTTGAATTTAAAATACATCTTCACTGTAATTAAAGAAAGAGTAAAAGAAGGCAATTTCTGTAAACGGTGCATTGATATACTTGATTATTAATACCTTATTTGGATAAATTTGTCCCATCTGACACACAAGGTGTGATTTTATATCATATTTATAGTTTTTGCTCTGATCATCAAAGTACTCGGTTTACGTGAAGGATGAAAGCTATATTCCGGATCTCGTAAAATCATTGTCCATTTTCCAGGGCCATATTTCTTGATACCATATGACAAAAAAGAATCTTCATTAGTCGAAAACGAAACCTTGCCCTGTCGTTTGGTAGCTTTATCCTTAGGTGTTTCTGAAACAGATAATTTCTTGTTTAACGCCACGTCAGGAAGAGCGTTCACTCATTCACCCTCTCGGTCGACACCACTTTTGTTGAATTCGTTAAACGCTGATATCGTAAAATGATCGTTAAAATGATCGTTTTCCTTTTCCATGGTTACTAGCTTTTGCATACACTGTTGTCCTTGACGCGCTACTTCGGCTGATTGAAGTTTTTGATAATGTATTCTAGCTACGTGTGACGTATGCTTTGGATCACGTGATAAAGCAGCTTGCTCACGTTCATTAAGTTTAGCCATGCTCTCCGTTTCGGTAATCTGCCTATATCGTGTCGGGTTTATGTACTTTCCGATAGCCTGGTAAACAATTCTTCCAAAAATCTCACTTAATTGTTTCAACTGGGTCCCATTCTTTGTTATTAAAAGGTAGTCACAAATGGGATCAAGTCTAGTCCGAATACAAGCTATATATCCATTCAAAATATCAACAACTCTTTCTGAAATAATGAGAGTGTCAAATCCATATTTATAATTTGTCTTGAATTTAGTTTGATCGATAATACCACCTTCGTTTCCAACCCCACGTACCATTGTAACGGTTAAATACTGGTATGTCATTGGTCGACTTGCTTTCACCATTAGGAACAATACAGCTACGACAAACGAAGTGCAAAACGACAAATCGTGAGCTGGAATGACTGCAGTCGCATTACTGGCGTTAATCAATATCTGTGAAAATTTGTCCGCATGAAAAGGAATAACACTTTGTAGATGTTCAAGACTAGCCCAACAATTAATAGTCGTAATGTATTCCATGCTCAGTACGGTGCTCCATTCAATCCTCATTTGCTTTGCTAAGCACTTTTTTACCCTGTCTAAGTAAATTTCAGCTGCAATGAACACAGGGATATTCTCACTTTTAATGGCATTACTTCTTCTATAGTCAAGTGTATGAGAAATAGCGTTCATATAACCAATAATTCCAGAACGACCAAGTTTCCAACTGTTCTTCAAGTAATCCACAAAGTCGGAAAGCATTGTAACAGATCCAATACAATAATCGATAACACACTCTGGTACATCCCAGAGAATAGATACGTCATCACAACAGAATTTGGCATATTTTAAGAGTTTGGCTGTTATTTGTTCTGCTTGGCATAAACTTTTACCTCCTCCACCTGGACTTTGTAGCCATTTTGAAAATAATCTGCCAACGGTGCATGTTTTTACAAACATCGGCATTAAAGTAGTGTAGGATCGTTTTCGTTTTTCTTGAGTGGATAGTCGAGTTGCCAATTCAGGAAATACAGTATTAAAGTCAGGCTTATCTTCAAAAAAATAAAACCACTCATGTTTCGTAAAAACGTGCTTCCTGCATTCCCTTTGTGTCTTAAAACATTCACTCTCACATGTCACAACTGGACATACGTAAACACCATCGCTATTGGGTTTCAAACTTAATCTTTTTGGTTTCCTGTCATTTCCAACAGCAATTTGCCACTTCTTTTTTGATAAAATACGTTTTTTCAACATCTCTCTCGAACACTGATTTAAATGATTAATGCGATCCTCTTTATGCCAGATTTTAATGATAACACACGTCACTTTTACCCAATCCAAATTTACGTTTTTAATTGCAAGCGTGCGGGCATTGACAGACCGAAAGAAATAGGTCTGTAAAAATTGATTTAGGGTTTTCCACTAACATTCGGCATTATACACGCATGTGTTGTTTTAACAACAAATGTATTAAAGGGATCATATTGACTAACAAACTACGGAACAAAGATGTCTTTTATAATTTGTTGAATTTCAGTGGAAAACAGAACAGTAAAGACCGTTAACGACATAAAATATCGGTCTTACAAAGACTCTTTTCTTTTTTAATTGATGATTATAAATTCATTAACCTTAAATGTCCCAAGTGTCCCTCAAAATCTGTTCCTTTTTCTTCAAAAGGAACTATTGTAAAAAGGAACACGTGAAAATAACATACATTTACACTCCAATGCTTTTAAATTTTATTTTTACAAAGGAACAAAAAATTTATGATACGTTATATAATAATAATAATAATATATAAGTATATTCCCGATTCCTATTCGGATAGCCTGACAACTTCATAGGATAGCTTGGCATCTATTTAGGATAGCTTGGCATCTTCTGTGAGTCGTAGGATAGCTTGGCATCTTCATAGGATAGCCTGACATCTTTGTAGGATAGCTTGGCATCTTCATCGGATAGCCTGGCAACATTTTCGGCACACGTTTATTCATCATCAATATTCTTAAAATATGGCGGATGTAAGCGGCGGTCGGTCGTGCATGATTTTATGGCTGGTGTGTTTTTTGTTTGTGGTCTTAATCATAGGCGTATATAGGGTAAGTCAAAAAAAAAGTGAAGGGGTCCAACGTTATGATCTTTCTTTCCAGTCTTAAGTGTCGATTAGGTTACTGGCACGTTTTCTTTTTCTACTTTAAATGACTAAACTCTCCTCCACAAAGTTTGATTGAGCTCCAACTACGCCTCTGTTAATCATTCTTTAATCTCGTTGATAGCTCGAATTTTACAGTGATAAAGTTTATGAAGTCATTGTTATTTTATACAGTTATTAAATATATGAAGTATATAATTGTTTTTTAATTACAGTGTCATCATCCATATATACATGTTAAGTCTCAGAGGGGGGACGACACAACTACTGCACAAATTAAACTATATCGCTTTACTAAGATGTGATAGTTTAAATAGGTGATTTTCTCCTCTTAATTTAGCAATTGTCCAATTTTTTTAATTTTAAGACGGAATGTCACACAGTCACGTTGACTCGGCTATTTCTGTTCTCCTGTTTCATATAAAACTTAGGGGAGACGTCAAAACTGAAAGTGCCTTGCTTAACGTTGATTAGACGTTACGGGGGTGGGGGTTTGTTTGTCCGATATTTATCTCATGGCACTTTTAATCTACTAAAAAAAAGGAGGTTCACATATTCTCTTCCCCCCAATAACTTTAGTATCCAATAAATGAAAAAGGAAACCTAATTCAAGTTCAAAAAGATGTAAGATATGAAATACAATATCAAAACAAAATTAGTAATTTTTATTACATAAAACCATTTCTTTCCTTTGAAGATTAGATAAACGGAGGAGAAAAGGAACGGAAGGACGGACGTGTTCATCATATTATTGTTTTTTCGGCATGCAAAATTTCCAAAACAATTTTGAGATAAAACTTGGAACCGTAGAATAATAAAGTAGATACCGTAAAAACCATGTGTTGTAATAGTCCCAATGGAAACACTACAGACGATATTTCTTTTCTTTACCAATAATTACCCTTAAAGCTACTCGTAACATTTTCATAACTATTACATAAAAAAAACATATACCTTACAAGAGCAGAACCCGGTAAGAAAATCTGAGTTTTGTGATTTTTAATAAATTAGCTGCCCAGGTAAAACATTTTTACTGATCCAATTCCTGGTAAGGCGGTTCCCGGAAATATTCTTGGTTCGAGTCCTTTTATTCTCTTCAATTTGAGTTGGTCGGCCAGTCAGTATCGAAATTGTTGATTTTTTTTATTCTAACTCAACAGTGGTCAAACTTTATTGGTTGATTGCACAAAGGTTGTGCTCTCTACATGCATTTTGGTTGATGGTGCTGAGATACGACTTTAGCAATGAGAACTTCTGACTTCATTTTCTCCAATTTTTTAGGAAATGTTTTAGGAAATCAAAAAGTTGACGAAGTTGCTAGTATGCCCTTGTATGTTCTATTATTTTATTATCCCTTATAAAGCTGTACTTGTTAATTTACAAAGGGCCATCAGAATTCTCCATATTGTTGCTGATATATCATAAGTTCTCTCGATTTCATTTGTTTTTCGATACTAGTGCGTGCAAAGACTGTGAGCATTGCTTCGTTTTAAATCAGAAATTCATTCTTAATAGGGTGTAATGCCCAACGTATTTGGGACCATTAAATAGATTCGTGTTTATATGACGCATTCGGGCACGATTTCCATACAGACCTCGTTTCTATGTTGGTAGTTACTTTAGAGTTTCCAATTGAACAAATGATATCGCTTGCCTTGAAATGATGTAACGTATCAAACGAGGTTGGTACAGATAAATGAACCCAAATGCGATCAGGAAGGGATGTTCGTCTATTCATGATATACTAAATACACTAAATTCATGATATATTAAATATACTTTTTTAGAAGCACCTGAGCCACCCTAGACTTAAAATCAGAGCGAAGAAAAAGTTTTCCCTGTTCCTTTCTCTTCCACAAAGAAAAAGGTAGCCCCTCTCTCTATAGTTAGAGTATAGGTAGTAGAAGGTTTTGGAAGTTCATATATTTCAGTTTTCTCGACGAGATATCAAATAAGGCACCACTTAAGCTCTAAAGTAGGCTCAAAATAGCAATAAATAAACACCAATGAGCCTGGTTGATTTTTAGCTGGTACATATAAAGAGAAGTATGTATAGGATGAATGGTCTATCCTTTAATTTTCACGATTACATTTTCTATCGCTTCCTATGCCGATTAAATTAACTTCAAAATGTTCGGGCAAAGCATTTTCGGACAAAGTAAATTTGGACAAATTTTGACCCTAGTTTTGGACACATTTATTTAAAATTTTTGGACAAGAGACTGGCTCGCAAAAAAGGAAAATGTACCTTTCACGAATTTCTGTTTACACGTTGTGTTTTGGGGCGCAGCAGTTAGTACATCCAACCTCTTTTCAGATATCGAAACTCACTAATCATTCTAACTGCGAGTTTGGAGTAATAGAGATAATTACTAAGTAATAAAGTTAAAACATTATTGAAACAAGGTAATTTTAAAGAAAGTAAACAAAAAGAAACGGAAGTGTTTCCCCCAAGTCCTCAGAAAAGACATTGTAAATCCATTTTAAATCCATCCCAAACTCGGCAGTTAAGAATACTGGAAAAAGAAGGAGAAGCAATGGTTGAAGTTCTAAATGAGCCATTTATTAAAATAGAAAACAAAGAAGGGGAAGATACCTAAAGTCAGCTACAACACAGATGCAGTGTTTGTTCATGATGGAAAAATGAAGTCCCATAACATAAGCTTTAACGAAAACACAGTTGGTGACAAAAAGGCATACTGCGAAATTTGTAATGAAACATATGACAATCTATATCAACACAAAACTTCAGAAAAGCATTCCCGATTTGTGTCCAACCCTGACAATTATGCTAAGCTGGACAAAATAATACACGAAATAAATAGTCAATGCAATTTGTTTGCTCCAGAATCCACTGAAAACTTAACCGTCAGAGGTATAAGAGGTTTTACGAAGGATGTAATTACAAACGTAATTGGGAGACAGTATCTTGAAGAAATTACAACTGGCGAAAGGGGTTGACATTTTTTAAAAGAAGGCGGCAATGCCAAAAGAAGTTTAGACGACACAGATCTTGTAGAACTACTTCCAAATGAAAACAGAAGATCGAAGAAAAAAAGACTCTGTAAAGTGCCCGGTGTGTTTCAGTTACCAAACGTACATCACGCGACATCTACGGCAAGCGCATCAGTGGAGTTGGAGAAGCGCAGCTTCTGCGACGAGTCAGTTTAGTTCATTGGAACGTCAAAAAAACACAAAAAAAAAACCCAGAAAAAAGAAAGGATCATCATTATAAAAGGATGTGTCCAGTACCTGGTTGCATGATGGTAAGATCAAATTTACCTGACCATTTGATCAAATGTCATAAAATGCAAAAAGGGCCAGGGTACTATGCTTTATTAAAGGAAGCTCCAAAATACACATCAGATTGCATGCCCAAAACACTATCTAAATCGCCTCGAAAATTTGTTTCTGATTTCTTAAAATAATTACCTCGTGAACACCAAGAGATTCAAATCGTACAAGAAACTGTTAATTCATCCTCTGTCTCAGAAACAACAGCTGGTAAGTCGATTATCTTAGATAAAGCTATTAGAATAGATAGCATTCAACCAGGCAACGCAACGGCAGGAAGCGAAAGGTCTACCTATCAGTTTAGCAAGCTGCGTTTGAAACAGAAGACCACAAGCGAAGCAGTATCACCAAACCTATCCCAGTCTTTAACTGTAACTCCTGTAAGGCATCCTCGACTAGTTATTCGTAATATTAAAGACAACTTTACTCATGGTGCAGTCAATAGTTGCAGTAATGATGATGATGAACTTGGAGAGAGCGAAGAAAGTGATTCGGATATAGATTACTATGAATCAGATGAAGATGTTGAAGATGATGAATTAGACCCCGTTCTGGATGCTGAAAAAAAATTGGGTGCAGATGTGGAATCGCTGATACAGAAATTTCTGTCATACATGGCTAGGCCTGATGGGAATCGAAAAGCAAGATCGATGCTAGTTGTGGCTAGTGACCTTCGTCGAATATTCCGTATCATGCATATAGAAAACGACATAACCTTTCTTTTTAAAGATTGTGGTAATCATTTTCGGGAAGAGTATCTTAACGAGTTTTGCAAACATAAAGTAATAAAAGCAATGAGTATTAAGAAGTATTTGTATTCTTTGAAAGATTTTTGGGAATACCTAATTGCCGAAGACTTGCATGTGCCAAATACAACGCAACGTGAAATTTCCACTTTAGTTGCTAAAGTCAAACAGTGGAAAAAAAACTTCAGGAGGGAAGAAAGACTCGCGCGGTATAAGCGAATGGAAGCTGATCACAAAATGATTGTTGATAAAGAGCAAGTGCGAAACTACAACGAAAGCAAAGCAGCCAGTCAGGCATGTTTACTTCTTGAGATGCTAGCCAAGGACGAGAATTATCAACTAACTCAAACAGAATATTGCAGCATTAGAGACTACTTGTATTGTGTTATTCACTTTACAACAGCGCAACGATCGGGAGTGACCGCTAACATGACAATCCGAGAGTTCAAAAAAGCTAAAATCCAAAAAAAAGGCACAAGGATTATTGATGTCTGGGATCATAAGACAGTAGAGACGTATGGTCCAGCGAAAGTTGTTCTGTCCCCAGAAACATATCGATACCTGACAACCATTGTCGATGTCGCGCGTGAAAAAAACAACCCAAAATGCGATGCAGTCTTTTTGAGTTAGTCTGGTAAGAAAGTGTCAACCGGGGACATCAGCAAACGTCTTCATTTGTCTTGGGTGAAAGCTGGTAATTATGACAACAAAGATATTCCAAAGAACTTGTCTTCAAATATAGTTAGAAAGTCAGCTAGTACTGGTCAAAATTGAATTCGTTGTCTGGGCTTGATCTATGATAAAATTCGACGTATCAGTCCCTGTAAAAGAGATGGTGGTATAAAAAGAAGATGTTTGTTTGCTGACAATGATTTATACTCATTGAGAACGTATGGTACAGAGTTAATAAACAGTGGATCATTGGGATGGAAAAGGGTAAAAGCTTGTCTGGAACCATCTGGCTTAACAAACAAATACACCTCGTGCAATTACGAACTCGAATAAACTACGAGCGCAGCAAAAAGAAAGAGAAAATAATGGTAGGCATCTGTTTGATTGTTATTGCAGAAAAATTTACCATATTTTCAAAATGTTTAAAGGATTTTCTGCAATAGAGCAACTTTACGTTCACCTGATGTTAAATTTACAAATTTATATTTCAGACGAAAAAAAAAGACCGATGGCGAGGAGGAAACTTCCTAAGTTTATTTTGTTTCACATTCTTTTGGTCGTAAAACTATTTCTTTTGTTATATTCTCATCTTAGAGCGTCCATACATTTAAGACGCCTCATCATAGGTGACGTATTTATGTTAACGTTGACGTTTCTTCATTAATAAATCCGTCGGTCATTTCATTCATTCATTTTGTTTTTGCTTGGATTAAGTAACAGCTTAATTTTGCCTACATTAATTGCACTTCGAAACGTCGAATATATACGAGACATCAAGTCTCACTAATTTTGCTGTGACAATATGTATGCATAGTGACTCCAAATCGTTACATTTGCTAACATAGTTGGAAGAGTAGTGTACGTTTAGGTTGGATATGGGTTTTACTTTCATTAAGTGTCATTACTTGTCGACTTTCTTTCACTATTGGATCCTTGTTTTTGTTGAAGCATTTTTTAGTTAATATTGCTAGAATCAAGAAATTGTGCTGGATAAGAAAACTTATCAGATTTTGGTTTATTTTCTTGTACTGTCTTGTCTTGTCCATTAACATATATTACATCCAGATAAGGATAGCCTGGTATCTTCATCGGATAGCCTGACATTATCATCGGATAGCTTGGCATCTTTTTCGGTAACACGTTTAGGTAGCATTTTACTTATAGCGGATTCTGGTAGTCACGTTGGTTATACTATAGCCTATTAGCACCCTTCAAAGTTCTAAAAATCGGCAATAATTGCCCCCCAAAAACTTCCCGGCTGCTATAAAAAGGAAAAATGCACAAGTTCTGTTCTCATTTTTTTAATCGTAACTGCTTAAAATCACTGCTTATTACACTCATGCAAATTGCTATTGCTCATTCTATATCTGAATGGAGCAATTACATGCCACCATCAAAATCTTGCATGAAACTTTGCCCTCTTCCGGAGATAAAACTAACTAGAATTACTGGAAGCAGAGAAAGTAATGGAAGAGTGTTGAAAGCACTGAAAATGTTTTTTTTTTCAACTACTGTTATATTTTTGTCTTCTTATATTGAATCTACCACAATTTGTGAATGATATTTCCCGAATTTCTACTTTAAACACCATGTTTTGACCTAGTCAGTACATCCAACCTCGTTTTTTTATGTTATTTGTTTTTTCACTGATTTTATGAATTTATTACTAATATGAGAGCTCCTAGTAGAATGATTTAAAGCAGTTTTTACATTGCATATGAGGCTAAGTGAACTTACAAGGTCAAAAACACGGGAAAAATCTTTATGTTAATATTTTTGAAGTTCAGGCTCTTCATTAGCATTTGTATTTATTAGCACCGCAGACCAACTAATTTACCATTGTATTGCAACAAACTTTTCGCACATCTACACATTAAGCTGTTCAAAATATTAACTGAAAGTTTGGGCTGATTTGTACAATGAGAAAATTTGACATCTCTTTCATCCTTTTGATAACCGTAAGAGTTTGTTCGAGGAGAGCAAACCTGTTCACAGTGTGGCATCTTGCCTATGAAACCAGAAAAATTTCCATAAATTGTATAAGACTTCTACAAGATGAGTTTTAACTTTGCATAGACTTTCCTTTCGATTTGACCAAAGAAATCCATTTTTTATTTTTTATGTATAATAGAAACCATCCAAAAGAAACTCAAAAGGACGGTTTCTATTTACTTTTATGAGAAAATGCTCTATGGTGATGTCTAAGGGCCTGATTATATGAGGCGGGTTGATCCGGTGCAAGGTAATCTGGTTTTAAACAAAAATTGGCTATTGCATTTCAAAACCTGGCCGGCTCATGCCTGCGACTATAACAATTTGAACCGATCCGCTCAGCTTAAGAGCTCAGTATGCGTTGTTAGCTGATTTAGCCTCAAAATAGGCATATCATTTTTGTGACAGGTTGTAGATTGATATATAAAAGGATTGTCTGATTGAATGGCTGAAGCAGACCTGTGCCATGTAGGTTGCTGAGGATACTCTAACTTGAACGTGTGAACTTAAGTAAAAAAGGTTCTAAAGTGATCGCTTAGCATGTTGGTATAGATTGACAACATTTACAAATCACATATAAATTTCACTGTGTTGTTGAATCACCCAGAGCATGAAACAAGCAGTGATAGTTGATTCATTAAAAAAAGTTTTTTTTGCCAAAATTTGAGCCTCTGAGGTTTGAATACTGAAACATTTTTTAAAAATGGGGAATCAAACTATTTTTTTGATTTACCCTTTCTCCAGACGTCACCCGTTCGGACGCCTCACCGAATGCTAACTACTAGCGTTAACCCAATCAATTGATATTCGTCGGAACAAGTGATAGTCACTTTGTTTTGGTGGTATGCCTTATTGTTGGAGGAACGTTGATGGTCAACCTTTACCTGTAATGACGACAGAGGCGCAGGAAATAAGTGTCATATTTCACTCAATGTTTTTCAATGCAATAAATTTGCACATCATAAACCTTTTATTCGCAGTGCTAAAATGAAGTAATACAGTGTGAAAAAACCCTATTAGACAAAACTCTGCATTTTTTTACAATGCTTCTATTTTGTTGGACAGTGAATTTTATATAAGTGAGTCATTTATCCGTTAAGTTTGAATTTTTTCATTTATTTGTATTTATCAGGTGATTTTAATGTGTCAGTTAATAGAAACCTTTCTTGTGATTTTCTAAGTCATGGTTTTGTACACATAGAAAATAACAATCTTTCCTTAAACTATGAAGCGGTGAGAAGCTGTTCAGGTGCTTGGTGGTGACCTTGTGATAGAGTGCTCGCCTCCAGTGCAGGAGGTCAGAGTTCAAATCCTGGCCGAACCATGTCAGCGGCTACAACAGTGTGAATATATCTACTCAGCTTAGCACTCAGCATGAGAGCGGGATTGATATCTAAGGGGGTTGTCTGGTTGTGCGGTTGAAGCATACTCGCAGCTACCGTATCCCAAATGGGGGGAACGCATGCTAACTAGAGGTAGAGCATATAAATCCGCCATTTGTTCTGGCATGACTCGACCAGGATTTTGAACCCTAAGCTCCTGCTCTGGAAGTGAGCACTCTACCACAAGGCACACCAGTCGATAACCGCTGTACGATTTCAGAACAGTAAAAGAACTGCTTTTCGCAAACCTAATGATGGCCACTTAGTAGCAACCAATCTGAATATTAGAATCCGTATGGTGACATATGTCTATTTCGTACAGTTCACAGAAGAATAATTAAATCAAATCATATCATACATACGATGTTCAACACGGAACACTTGACAAAAGTAATTAAATAGACTGGAGGAACGTAGTGAAACACTTGACAAGTCAGCTGAATATGGGATGGAGAATGGTCAAGGAAGGTGTCATGAATGAGGATGACGGCGACGTTGATCAAGCAATTATGTGGAACATTGGCAAAGATATTGTGAACTTATAATAGTTTTCCTCTCCATACTCATTTTGCATTGTTTTAAGCTATAATAACCATTTTAGCCATGGGGTGTTTTTCATCAAGGGCCAAAATGGAAACGGAAACCCGCGCGCTAATTCAAGGAAAACGGTATGGGTAAGAAGAATTACAATAAAAGATATTGTTATTATAAAATGGATTCGATTCTAATCAATTAGTTTCCGAAAAAGACGTTTAATAACTGCCAAAACTACCGTGACACTGGAGTGACATGGTGTGAATGATATTTTTATATATAAACTATTGTTAACACGACAGTTGTAACACACGCCGCCACTTATATTCTCACCTACATCTACTTTGCGCTTGCGTTTCTGACTCAATAGCGGTTTGAATGTATCGATGAAGTTGACTTACTATCGGCGCGTGTTATAGATGTCGCGTTAATTGCTTCTTATATAATATTAAGAAATCATTCATAACATGTCAAAACACCTATTTGCTGAAATCAAAACTTAAACCGATTCTCTGATTTTCGGTCCCTGCAACTTAGTTTAATAATTTGCTAAAATTTGCTTATACGTTGCTAATAATTGCTAACATTTGCTTACAGGTTCCTAATAAATTACTAACATTTTCTTAAAAAATTACCGGGTTATTTTTAGTGTTTTTCATTATTGTGAGACACATGGAAGAACAGAAACATTGTATATATGTACATATGTATCTAGTTTTTGAATGAACAATCTGTTGAAATATTCGTTTTAAATAAAATAAATAAATAAAAAACAGCACATTGAATAGAAATTTGAAAAGAATCGAAAAATTTAAAAGAATACTCAGTTTCAGCTGCAAAACAAAAATGCCTTGGCAACTGTTACACTTTCTTCATAAATTTTTAAACATGTATAAGGGAGCGACCAACATAGTAACAGAGTCTCATTATTTTTGAGGAAACGTACATAAGCGAGCGTGAAAAATGATTTCTACTTATGCATTCCTAGTTGGTTTTTCATTATTGTAAGTACACAATATGATTTTATTTATTTGATAGATTGAAAGCCTCAGTGGCCCAGAAGCGCAGCGCATGTTTTTTTCATTTATGAAAATACTGTGACCCTTTTACGGATTCTCAAGCATGTCCACGTCGTCTGACATGAAATTATTCATACGTAACAACGGATTTTACCTAAAAACGCCTCTACGCCATCTTGGGCAAATTACAATTAACGCGTATAGAAACCTTACTTATATTTATGGTTATTTGATTTCCATAAGCTTTGGTGAATAGACAGCTTGCAAAACGTAAAAAAACATGTGGAATATTATATCCAAACTTTGTAGTTTACTTCAAACAGAAAATCTATCATCTCCTTTTTCTAACATGTAATCCTCCTTAAGATGCATATTTAGAAACCTTCAGAAACGATGGTTTTGGTAACAATCGAAACAACTACAGTGGAATTTCGCTACGTTTTTCTCTTTTGAATTTGATTTTCGGTCAGGCGATAAACAGAACCCATGGAAGGACAGAAACTTTGTACATATGTACATATGTATCTAGTTTTTGAATGAACAATCTGTTGAAATATTCGTTTTAAATAAAATAAATAAATAAAAAACAGCACATTGAATAGAAATTTGAAAAGAATCGAAAAAATAAAAAGAATACTCAGTTTCAGCTGCAAAACAAAAATGCCTTGGCAACTGTTACACTTTCTTCATAAATTTTTAAACATGTATAAGGGAGTGACCAACATAGTAACAGAGTCTCGATTTTTTGAGGAAACGTACATAAGCGAGCGTGAAAAATGATTTCTACTTATGCATTCCTAGTTGGTTTTTCATTATTGTATATACACAATATGATTTTATTTATTTTATAGATTGAAAGCCTCAGTGGCCCAGAAGCGCAGCGCATGTTTTTTTCATTTATGAAAATACTGTGACCCTTTTACGGATTCTCAAGCATGTCCACGTCGTCTGACATGAAATTACTCATACGTAACAACGGATTTTACCTAAAAACGCCTCTACACCATCTTGGGCAAATTACAATTAACGCGTATAGAAACCTAACTTATATTTATGGTTATTTGATTTCCATAAGGTTTGATGAATAGAGAGCCTGCAAAACGTAAAAACCCTGTGGAACTTTATATCCAAACTTTGTAGTTTACTTCAAACAGAAAATCTATCATCTCCTTTTTCTAACATGTAATCGCCCTTAAGATGCTTATTTAGAAACCTTCAGAAACGATGGTTTTGGTAACAATCGAAACAACTACAGTGGAATTTCGCTACGTTTTTCTCTTTTGAATTTGATTTTCGGTCAGGCGATAAACAGAACCCATGGAAGGACAGAAACTTTGTACATATGTACATATGTATCTAGTTTTTGAATGAACAATCTGTTGAAATATTCGTTTTAAATAAAATAAATAAATAAAAAACAGCACATTGAATAGAAATTTGAAAAGAATCGAAAAAATAAAAAGAATACTCAGTTTCAGCTGCAAAACAAAAATGCCTTGGCAACTGTTACACTTTCTTCATAAATTTTTAAACATGTATAAGGGAGTGACCAACATAGTAACAGAGTCTCGATTTTTTGAGGAAACGTACATAAGCGAGCGTGAAAAATGATTTCTACTTATGCATTCCTAGTTGGTTTTTCATTATTGTATATACACAATATGATTTTATTTATTTTATAGATTGAAAGCCTCAGTGGCCCAGAAGCGCAGCGCATGTTTTTTTCATTTATGAAAATACTGTGACCCTTTTACGGATTCTCAAGCATGTCCACGTCGTCTGACATGAAATTACTCATACGTAACAACGGATTTTACCTAAAAACGCCTCTACACCATCTTGGGCAAATTACAATTAACGCGTATAGAAACCTTACTTATATTTATGGTTATTTGATTTCCATAAGATTTGATGAATAGAGAGCCTGCAAAACGTAAAAACCCTGTGGAACTTTATATCCAAACTTTGTAGTTTACTTCAAACAGAAAATCTATCATCTCCTTTTTCTAACATGTAATCCCCTTAAGATGCTTATTTAGAAACCTTCAGAAACGATGGTTTTGATAACAATCGAAACAACTACAGTGGAATTTCGCTACGTTTTTCTCTTTTGAATTTGATTTTCGGTCAGGCGATAAACAGAACCCATGGAAGAACAGAAACTTTGTACATATGTACATATGTATCTAGTTTTCGAATGATCATCCACTCAAATTATTCGTTTTAAATAAAATAAATAAATAAAAAAATAGCAAATTGATTAGAAATTTGAAAAGAATTTAAAAATTTAAAAGAATATTCAGTTTCAGCTGAAAAACAAAAATGCCTTGGCAACTGTTACATTTTCTTCATAAATTTTTAAACATGTACATGGTAGCAACCAACACAGTAATAAACAGAGTCTCGAATTTTTGAGTAAACTTACATAAGTGAACGTGAAAAATGATTTCTACTTATGCATTCCTAGTTGGTTTTTCATTATTGTAAGTATACAATATAATTTTATTTATTTGATAGATTGAAAGCCTACTGTGTCCCAGAAGCGCGGCGCATGCTTTAAAACTATGACTCTTTTATGAAATACTGTGACCCTTTTACTAAGTACTGCGATTCTTACTGTGACTCTTGCACAATAATACTGTGACTTGTTTACTAAATACAGTTGACTCTCCCTAATTCGAATCCCCGTAATTCGAATATTTCTATATTTCTATAACAAATTCAAAGTCACCGTAAAAATTCCTTAGGAAACTCTTAAACTTTACTTTCCGTAATTCGAATCTCTGTAATTCGAAAACCTCAAACAAATTTTCAGGTCCCTACGGCAAAATTCTCTCCGTAATTCGAATTTTCGAAGTGTAAACTATCCGTTATCAAATTCGAATTTTCTTTTCGAATGTTTTGATTTTTTGAATGATTTTCCTTGACATATGGCGTGAATTGCGGATTGAAATATGTCATAAAGACTGCATAAAAAACAAAAGTTGGAAATTAAATATAAAGCCTTATTGGAATTACAGAAAGAGAAGTCAAATAAAGTCCCAAAATATTTTGGTATTTTGGTTTGGAAGAAAATTAAAGAAGAAGGTTTCGCGGTTTATCAAAATGGAAGTGCTACCACCAGACGGCTGAAACTTGATACGTACGAGAAAGTCAATAAAGCTGTACTTAAATGATTCACCCGGATAAGATCAGAAAATATTCCTGTCAGTGGTATCCTAATCAAAGGAAAGGCACTTAATTTCCCTAAAGAACTGAACTTTGAAAAATTTCAACATCAGATGGCTGGTTAGACAAGTGGAAGAAAAGGTTGGTTTTGATATTTTATTTTCATAACATTTTTTGTATACATAACTATAAATTATAACAACTTAGGAAGTCTTTCTTTTGAGAATTTCGATGTATTTTTCTTCTGCTGAGAAGATCTAAAATAAAATATTGTCTACGGAAACTTCCCTGACGTTCCCAGTGGAAGATGACCGATGACCTTGTTTTTTTCTTCTTGAAATGTTGCCACTGCATATTTGTCCTTGACGTCATTTGACTGCATTGGTGCGTCTAATGTTCTCCAACAAAGGGCGTCCATGTTTGTTTATACACATGATGACCCATAATAAAAGCTTCAATTTCATACGATTTATCCAATATAATAAATTGTGTTGGTTTTACAGCGGCCATGTTTTCAGATATAAGAGAAAAAAAAACATTGCAATTAAAATCAACTCGCCAAAAGGCGATAAGGCTTGTGTTACACGTACTAATTCTCAATTTTCTCATTTTCTGCAGGTATGGCATTTCGTTTTAAATCATTTCGGGCGAGGCTAAGTCTGTTACCAAAGAAATGACAGCTCCAGGGTTTGAAACCCCATTGCCAATAATTCTTTCCAGATACCCACTTGAAAATATCTTCAATGCCGATGAATTTGGTTTGTTTTACCAATGCCTTCCCAAGAAGACCTTTCATTTTAAGAAAGGAAAGTGCAGTGGAGGCAAGCACAGCAAGGTCCGTTTGACCGGAATGGCCGCTGGAAATACAAAGGCCAAAAGACTGCCAATGTTTGAAATCAGAAAATCTAAAAACTCAAAGTGTTTCAAAGGTGTTAAAAGTGTCCCATGTCGTACGGAGCTCAACCGAAAAAGTTGGATGTCGTCCGAGTTATTTGAAGATTGATAAAAAACTCGACCGAAATGTTGGTGTTAAACAGAGGAAAATGGCCGTGATTGCGGAAAACTGCCCTGCTCACCCACACGTACCAGCGCTCGAATGGGTGGAATTAATCTTCCTTCCTCCTAATACAACACCGGTTACGCATCCTATGAATCAAGGAGTCATCCGATCTCTCAAAGCGAAGTATCGTTCCCTTGCGGTTAAATAATAGCAAATTACTGCCTTGGAGAAGGAAAACCAGCTACAAAAATGTCCATGCTTACGAAAGCTTGGAGTTCCCTTCCTAAAGGGACATTCACAAACTGTTTCAAAATGTCGGGGATTTCAGTAGTCTCAATGGAAAGGGCTTTAAATAATGATGATGATGATACATTCGCTAGTTTCAATGTCGAAAGAGACGCCATAGAGTTATCGATTTCGATAGCCTTTCTAATAAGAAACAGTCGAAGATTAAAAATTTCTTTAACATTAGTACTATGTATTTTATGCTTCCAACTTTTATCCTACGACTCTTTTACTAAATACTGCGATTCCTTTACGAAATACTGTGACCTTTTAACGAAATACTGCGAATCTTTTAAGAAAATACTGCCATTCCGTTATTCCGGTCACTATTTTACGAAAATAATGAGATTCCTTTACGAAATACTGTGACTATTTAACGAATACTTCGAAAACGGAGCCTTCTTTTACGAAAATACTAATATTCTTTCACGAGATTACTGCCATTCTTTAACAAAAATACTACAATTCTGTAACGGAAATACCACGATTCCTTTACAAATATACTGCCATTCTTTTATAAAAATACTACGATTCTTTTGCGAAAATACTGCCATGCTTTAATGAAAATACTACCAATCTTTAATGAAAATATTACGATTCTTTTATGAAAAACTGCTATTCTTTTACCAAAATATTGCCATTTTTTTAGGAAAGTACTACGGTTTTTTTTCACGAAAATACTACGATTCTTTTACAAAATTGCTGCCATTATTTTCCTCTATTAAGGATTAAGGATATTCGACAAAATTTTCCAAGGTATTTATATCGGGTTGCAGAAATAGAAGTGGAAAGAGTATCTGGTGATGATTTTGACAATGATGTTGAAAACGAAGATAAAGATTGTATTGTGGATGATGACGATGATAATGCTAACGAAGCAGACTCAGAATTAGACTTTTCTAAAAGAAAGGAAGCAGAAAATGATGACAGTGAACTATGACTGAAGCAGGAGTTATCAATTGTTATCCGTCCAAATTTCTGTCCAACTGCCGTTTTGTTTCAATATCATTGTATATTTTGAACGGAAGTTCCAAACCGTTAAGAAGACGTGTAGAATAAAGCAAACGTATATAACTGTGGGTACTGTATCGAGTTTCAAATCAACAGTTTTTGTCAAAAAAGCCCATCTAGCTTTTATACGCCCAAATGCATTCAATTTGATTACGAGCACTCCTTAACCTGTTATTAAAGATCACTTGCTTATTGTTTTCACATGTTTCAAACTCTTTCGTAATAGATTGCGTTAAAGAAAGTTTTGTTTCTGAAGTCAAAGCCCTATGATTTGGAGATGATGGATTTGGTTTAATGTATGGAAATTTTCAAATGCTTGAAAAATAAATCTTTGTTCATTCTAAAAACTTTTCCCAACAATTTTCTTTTGGAATACCTAAGTGAATGTTTTTCCACCACAAATCAGTTGGTAACATAAGCTTCGTCGTTCCTTTTTCATCTTTCTTTGTTGGTTTCCTAAGAGTTTCTTCAAAATTTACTTGTCCGTTGAGACACAACACCAAGTGCTATGTTATGAAGTTTAGCCTGAAATACTTTTCATAGAAGAATTATTCCTTGCAGCTTGACAATGCAAGTAGCTAACTCTTAGAGGTTACTGGCAAGTAACCCAAGTATGCATCTGTTTTTGATTGCTGCAATATTTGTTTTTTATTTTTTTCTACACCATGACGTCATACACAGGTTAATTTCCTCGCTTACCGAGGTAATTTGTATCCATATGAACAGCTCATTTGCAGCATTTTTAGTAACATACTTCCAGTATTTTTAGAAAAAACGATACGCAGTGTTTCATTAATGAATCGCAGTATTTCAAGAAACATTTACAGTATTTCGTAAAAGAATCACGCTGCTTAGTAAAAGATATGCTCTGCGCTTCTAGGTCACCGTGAAGTCCACTATCAGTGAAACTTATTCCAAATTAAAAATTAAACATTTGTCTTTGGTGTCCTCCAAATCGTAAAACTGACAACAGACGGAAGATACGTCGCAAACACATTTTCAATTTTTTACCCTTAGGTAAAAATCTGGAGCACCATCAACTAAACTATTTTTCTTTATTTTCACGATTAAACGCTACCATTTTAAATTCTGTATCGAAGTGCATATTTTAGCTACCTTTTACTACATTCATCATATTGAAACATATTTTATAGAGTTTTCGTTGAGTGTCAAGAGTGTCCATCTAAACACTCCTGTCGAACAGAATTACAAGCTGCAAATGCAAAGTTTTCATTTATTGGTTTTGGAAAATTGGAACATTTCAAACTCAATGGAATGACTATACAAACTGAGAATTCCACAACAATTTCTGAGTGTCAAATCTTATGTTTAAATAATTCTGATTGCTTTTCAATCAATCATGGTCCGCAAGGTGAATGCGAAGTGTTGAAAGAAGAAAACGTTACCAATCACACCACATTGCTTGTCAACAAATCTGGTTGGGTGCACCAGTCAATTCAGGTGAAATAAATTTAGCCAATAGTTATTAAATTGTAAGCCTTGTGAAATAAAGATTTCAATTTCAATTTCACATATTTAGAGTTCCTGTGAAAGTAATCCATGTAGTCATCCATCTTATCAGTGTATTCCTAATCATGTGAATGGTTCATATAAATGTGTTTCCCAAGGTCAGTACTTCTAAAATTTTATTTAAGGCGCGTTGAATAAATACTTTTAAAAACCTATGCAAAGAAACCTGCAGAGAAAAGAGGAACAGTTTAATAATGTACACTATTCTGCTAGTAGAAATCGGCATACGTTTGGGTATGAAAAGAAAAGTTTCCTTAAAGAGTCTATCAGACATTTCATTTGATAACGTTAAAGTAATTGGTAAAAAAAAGTATCTATACTTTTAAATATCTTAATGGCAAGAAAACGTTTTGCAACATTGTGTTCAATTGTAACACTCAGTGTTGATTGTAAAATGTATTGTAAATTGTGACATGCAATTGTAGTACATGGTGCTAAATCTAATGAGATCTCTTTTAGGATTTCATCCGCTGTTAAATTTGACATTTGATGAATCATATGATAACGGTGGTACAGACAAGGACTGTTCAATACTCAGTCTTAATTTAGCTTCACTTATTTTCGATCCAGGTAGAAGAACAAAAGTGTTGTATTTTAAAAGTCAGAGCAGTTATGGAAGTGGTGGAGAAATGACATTTTCCTCAGATACTTGCATCAGGTAAAATCTTTGACACTGTAATGTTACGAATTTTTTTTCTCTTGCATATTTGGTAACATCATCCAGAAGCAGCCTGTCATTCCTGCTACTTGTGCCAAACAAGTTTGAGCAAAATTTCGCGAGTAAAACGTATTAGTATACTACGTGAAGTGGAAGATAAGAAACTTTATCTATTACTCTTTACAGATGGTTTCATTCCACTATCTGGATTAAACTCGTGCTGGTATTCATTTCAGAGGGTACACATCTTTCAGTAATCCATGAAAACAAAGAACACTAAAAAAGAAACTGCTAAAACCTTTTCTGTTTATTTCATTTTTTATTCAACAGAAAGAATACTTTTGGGAGGCAAAACACTTCCTCCTAACATTAACATTTGTTGATAGTGATAATCTGTATGGAAGAAAATCGGAAAAATCTAATTTCAATTCAAATTCAAATTTTCCTCCTTTGAAAGTATTTTCAAATAACCTGTAATTATTAAAAGCCGTTTATAAACTTTCTTAGTAATTTGAACAATACGTTAAATAAATGCCTCAATGGTGGTTTGACTTTCTCCTTCTGGTTTCGAGTGATGTCTGCAGAATACAAAAATCCTTACATCATCATTCTGGACACAAAGGCATATGGATTCCGGCTCCATCTATCCGGAAGAATTGCCACGCTTAAAATCTCTCAATGGAAAATAAGTCTCGCCACATCAGATGCAAGTTACACGTGTCAATTTGACACACATGATGCTACGGAATGGGTTTTCGTGTCTATGATATTTGATCTTGCAACCATGAAGTGTTTCATAAATGGTGATGTGATGCAAGTATCACGACCATCAGCAGAAGATCAGATATGTAAGTGAATTACTTTCATGTTAATTTAAAACTCCTTACTGGCTAGATAAGTAGCTATGAAATTCATTTGATTGTTTTTTTCCCGTGTTAATAACGTTGGAGCAATACATTTGTATATAAATTGTTTCGCATTGAACCGCACTCTTTGTAATTCCGCGATTTTCGCTTGTTACATTTCTGAATTTCAGTCTTAACTACGCAAACTAAACTGCTCTGGCGATATTACAGTGGACCTAAACATTCAGCTATATT